>CM022299.1:276934133-277541863 GCA_011799875.1 Thinopyrum elongatum | reverse complement strand
CCCTTCTCTTGCAGTAGAGCTTCCAGGCAAGCAACCCCCCCTTGAGCATGCCTATATTGCCTATTCTCTTCTCTCTTGTGCTTGCATTATAATTACTGCTATTACTGCTTTACCTATTCTGATGCATGATCTGATTTTGTAACCTGCTTTTGATAATTACCTACTTATCCTAAACTGCTTAGAATAGGCTGGTTAGTGAACCCCAGTGACGCCACTTGTCCCAGTTACCCCCGCTGGATCATCGGAAGACTCGACGACCAGGCCCCAGCACCGCACATCACCCCCTTAGTTGTATGACACTGCAGAGTTACTATCGAGTGCCGAGGGTGATACCTCATTTAGCACTTCTGATGTTAACTTTGTAGAATAGCTATTTGGTCGTGGTCATCGAGGGTGATTCCTCCTTCACCACTCCCGATAATGACACTGTCGTGCAACACCTCAAGTGTGAACCCGTCGAGAGTGATTCCTTCGAGTTCACCTTGACGGATACATCGAGTAGGAATCCAACGAGGGTGATACCTCAGATTCCCCTGATGTTATGGACACACGGTTACTTGGACTTTACAGCTATGACTTGGAAAGTTGGGTCGACTCTGAGGGGTACCCGAGCGAGCATAAGATGCGAGTGATGTGGAGACGGGTTGACCTGGAGGGTGCCCGTGAGATAAATAGGAGGTGTGGCCGAGCATTCTTATCCCTTGCCGCAAGTCCTCGAGACGGGGCGACGGGGTCACATCGATTGTGAGTCTCTGCTCGTTACCGCACGCTACCAATGCACTAACGATTTGGATATTTGATCTGAGTGGGCTTTGGCCCGATAGCACTAACCATTACGCGGGAATAAATATGGTACTCTGCGTCATATGCATCAGCCGAAAGCTCTGTCAGACGTCCAGTTCAGCATGTCGGTCAGGTCGAATCGTGCCGATGGCACTGGTATCCACCCTGCACGCAACGACCCGGAGTGCACAGGGCGATGGCCCAAGACCCCTGAGCGCTTAGGATATAGACCGACGGGGACCTCTCTGCTGAGCTTTAGGTAGGGCTGCGGCGTGTCGTTTAGCCGAGGCCGGGCATGACCCAGAAAAGTGTGTCCGGCCGGAGTTAAGCGAGCGTGGTGGGTAAGTTGGTGCACCCATGAAGGGAAGAACTAATCTATGCATAGCTGGATCCTCGGTAACGGACGCTCGGAGTTGTATCCCGATCGATACAACTAGAACATAATGTTGAGATGAGAAATGAATAGTATGGCTCTGGGATTGCTTTCTCGCAGGGAGTCGAGGAAGGATCTCTGGGCGAGGTTGATACTTATTACTACTATTACTTTATACTGTACTAATCTACACTCTTCTAATGCTGCAAGACCATTGAAGATGCTAGTCTTCGATAGGACTAGGCCTTCTCTCTATTCTGGCATTTCTGCAGCCCAGTCCACATATACAGCCTTTCTTTGATAATGTTGCATATGTAGTGTAGATCCTTGCTTGCTGAGTACTTCAGATGAGTACTCACGGTTGCTTTGCTAATGGGTGGGCATGGCAACTTCACATATATGATGAGTAAACTAAGCACATGGCGGTGCCAAGAAGCAAAAGAAATGCAAGACATCTTACGCAAGTTACGTGCAACCAATAAACCTTGCCAAATTAGAACATGCACCTTGTAGGGTGAACAGGATAGGCCATCTGTCTTTGACTCCTTGAGCTCAGAATAGTCATTAGGATCATATTCTGAACACGAATCTGTAGGTGCGGAGCATGTGGGCTTCATTCCATCCAGAATGGAACTCAATGCCTCGATGCCATGTTTGTTAGTCATTGCACTATTCCGTGATACTCTTCTGATGTGCACATTCTCGTATTCATTGTGATTTTATTCAACATCTGAGAAGCATGACAACATAAATAGTAGTGGGATTATCTTTGTAATGCAGAGGATATTCTAATATAATAGGGGGTCCTTGTAAACCCTTGTGTGCTATTACTGGATTTTGATGAGAGAGCCCTTGTGTGCTGTAATTTGGTGCGTACAATAATATAATCTGGCACAACTACACAAAAAATAGGCTCCCTGTTGGGAGCTCCAGAAGTAAGGATAGTTGGCAGATGATAGGTTCATAATATGCTATATTGAAAGTTTATTGTGAGACCATGACAACGAGAGTGCACAGAGAAATAGTATTCCAACAGTCTCTATATGTGGCGCACATGCATTTCAAAACTCACGTAGTAACATTAGCTAACCAATTAAATGTAAGCTTTGGAAATATGAGTGGCATGTAGTTTCGCTTGAAGGATAGAGTGCTGCTAATACGACACAAAGCCACTATGCAGATTGTAGTGTCGATAAAAGGGGGACACCATTAGCATCATAAATAAATCGGGGAAGTGGAACTGGCTGGAAAATATGGGGTTGTATTGCCGCTACTAATCGAAAGCCTAGCGATCACCTATAGGCTAGCTCCATTCACCTGAAGGCGCGCTACTGTTACCATCAGTCTAGTCTCTCAAAGGCCGCACAGCTCCCAGCATTTCCTGGATATTATGGCAGACCAACTCGAATTGCTAAAAGCAACTTGCAGAAGCGGCCAAATAGACATGTCGACTGTAGATGTCCCTGCTTGCCTTCTTGCTGAGGGACATACTTTACTTATTAAAGAAGAACAGGAGAGGAACATTTTAAAGAATAAAAGAGGAAGCATATTATGGAGATTTCGTTTCTTTCTATGCAATGTTGGTTGCCCACCCATGATGATTCAGAGCATCCGAAGAAATGCAATTCCATGTCGTCTCTCTCTATGTGGCCACATGCATTTGGAAACTCAAGTGGGAGCATTAGCTGACCAATTAAATGTATGTCTGTTAACTAATATGAATATCATGTCACATTCGTATTGGAACAACTAAGCTTTGGAATTATGATTGGTGTGTTGTTTAGCTTTAAAGGGTGGACTGCTGCTAGTAGGACACAAAGCACCTACGCAGATTATAGTGTAGATATAATGGGAAAACCCTAAGCATCACGAGTAAAATCAGGAAAGTGGAACTTACTGGAAGATATGTGCTAGTATTGCCCGTACGGCTAGAAAGGCTTCGGATACCAGCTCTCTACAACTGAAGGCGCAATACTATTACTATCAGTCTAACTCTCAAAGGTGACACAGCTCCCAGCATTTCCTGGATATTAGGGCAGGCCAACATGAAGAGTTGAAAGCGTCCATGACAGGCGATCGAATAGACTTGTACACTGCAAATGTCCCTGCTCCTCTTCACTACAAGGAACATACTATACAACTATTATACTCCCTCTGTTCCTAAATATAAGCCTTTGTAGAGATTCCACTATGGATCACATATGGGTGTATATAGATACATTTTAGAGTGTAGATTCACTCATTTTGCTCCATATGTAGTCCATGGAGGAATCTCTACAAAGACTTATATATAGGAACGGAAAGAGTACTTATTAAAGAAGAATAAAAGAGGAACATGCTAAAGAAGAGCAAGCAGATTTTGAATAAAAAAATGTTCATTGCCCACACATGATGAACCAGAGAGCATAAAGAATGTAGCTCCCTGTTGTCTCTCTATATGTGGTGCACATGCTTTTCAAAAGTAAAGTATGAACATTAGCTGACCAATTAAACGTTCTTTGTTTTAGTAATTCCAGCATCATATCAGATTCGTATTTGAGCAACAAAGTTTGGAATTATGAGTGGCATGTTGTTTAGATTGATGGGTTGAGGAGCAGTGCTAGCACGTCTCGAAGCACCTAGGATGATGGTACACTGAATATAAAGGGAATGTCTACATGCACGTCACCTGACTATCGTCATTTGGGCCAGTCGACCATTTTAGGCATTTGGATGAAGATCCTATGTCTCCTAACCCTTCTCCCTCATCGCCTCTTTTTCTTACCCTATAGACCACCGCACGGGCCGCCGGCCGAACCACCGGCCCCCGCCCTCCACGGAAATGCCCACCACCTCCGGTCTTCCGCCCGGCCATCCCTCTAGCCAACCCCACCCCCAGCCCCAACCCGCGTCGAGTTTTGCCTCAGGCGATGCCCCACCATAGCTCGACGACAGCCCCCCACAACCGCTGTCCCCACCCGAAACCCTAAGATAGATAATGGGGCAGCCCTTTAGCGAGCCCCTTCCTTCCCTCCGGTGAACTCTCAAAAATGGGGTGACCCCAAATTAAAATTAGTCGACTATCATTTAAGCTAATGTAGAATATAAAAGGGGAAAACCATAATCATTGTGAGTATAATGGTGAGCGTGCCATGGCGGATCTGAAGGTGCAAACCGGACAAAGGCAACTTCGCAACCAATGTTTTCTTTCAACTAACAAGTAAGATTCTAAGTGATGGACAAGAAATCACAGTAAAGCAGTGGCGATCTATTTTCTTGCTGAGATAAATAACTTGAGCAGATACGAAAGAGAACCACCTCTGGTGTGGCACCATGTAAGCATCTGCTGAGGCGTTGAGGGTGCTGCGGTAGCAATGGTTGTGGGCGGTGTGGAAGCAGATCTAGGAGGGTAGACAGTGGCGACGAGGGGAATATCCCAGCGCGGTGGACGAGACGGTGCTACAAGCAGCCTTGGCAAGGTGGACGACGATGCGGATGAAGCGAGAGGACGCGATGCAAGGATCCTGGTCCAAAGCCGTGGATGAGAGAGGTCGATCTCTTATATTGGACGACGGCGTCGGGGTATCAGCTCCGGCATGGTGGAGGAGGACGGGTGGCGGACGGAGGAGACTAGGGTAGAGAGGGTGTTTTGGCGCCCACGGATTATGAATGGGGAAATGGAGGGAGAGAGGTAGGGGGAACCATGTCTTTAGGAAGCGCTTGTCTCAAATGCGAGGAAATTTACAAACTTAGCCCTTGTTTATAATTTCCTACATCACAGCAATATTAGTCGGTTGGGGATAGGACGGTAATCTCGCATACACCGAATATTTGCCGACGGAGATTTCAGCCGAGGAGAAACTGTGTGTTTTGGCGTCCACCGTGTATGAATTGGGGTGAGAGGCGATTTGGGCTGAAGAGAAACTGTGTTTTGGCGCCCACCGTGTATGAATCCGGGGAGATGAGAGGTGGAGGCGGTTATGTCACTTTTGAGTGAAATTACAAGCCTACCCCTATCGAAACCTATAGAAATCGAGCCGATAGGCTTTGCGTGTCAGGGATATGCAGTAGTAATTTCCATCTCGCAGATTTTGGTTTCGGGCGGTTAGTGCGAGTTTCCCCACTTCGTTCAAATTTTTGCAGAAAATATTGCATATTTACCGTGCCAACTCAATTTGAATCCATTTTGTATTCTTTTTTTCTTCGGGCAGGATTCATTTTGTATTCGAATACAAATCTATATACATCATTTTTTATATATACTTTCAACAGCACAACAAAGAATTCTGCTCCTTTATATATAAAATATGATTTACAAATGCAATGATCTCAAAATCATAATCATAAGGTTGAATTCAAATTTTTGAAACCAAATTATGTTGGACTTTGAATTCAAATTTTTGAAACCAAATTATGTTCAGCTCAAATGTATGGATCGGTAATATCAATATATTAAATAACATACACGCGCACAAATTCAAATTAGTATGCATGTTTGATAGATCAATTTTGGTTCGAGTATGAATTACATGTATCATCATCTGGAATTCAAATATTTGAATCCCTTTTTTGTTCATATCTTATATGCACACAACTAAATATTTGAATCTCATTTCACGCCCATCTCTCTCTAGGTCTCTCGCGCGTGCTCCTTCATGTAGCTATCACTCTCTTTTCTCCATCTCACCCGCACGCTCACTACATGCTTCTCCGTTTTTTGCAAACACGGGCTCTCGTCGTCTCCCTCGAGAAGTGTCACACTCTCTCTATCTTCATAGATTACACGGTTTTCATTATCTCTCATGTCTCCATCGTTCTCTGGTATCACTGTAGCTACCTAAGCTTTCTTTTTCACTGCCACACACACACTCTCGCTCGTCTTTCACTTTGCCTTTCTCTCCAGGGTTCTCTCATGCACCCTATATCTTTCTAGATATGACTCCTACCACTAAAATTACTCTCTCCCGCACACACATCGTTTGTTGGGGTCTCCTTTCCGGCTTCATCTCCGTTCCAAAACTGACATTATTACCAATCAGACAAACTCTCTCTCTCCCCCCTCTCTCTCTCTCTCTCACTCACACACACACACACACACAACTCCCGCTTTGGATCCCCGTACCAACTACTGTCTCTCTCACACACACACAAAACTCTCGCTTTCACACCCCTGACTCATATCTCTCTCACAAACATTGATCGACCAGCCTCTAGATAGGTTTATCCATCCACCACACACTTTCGCTCCTTGAATCTACGCAGATTTTTCGTCCCTTCTTGAGACACGCCCTCTTGATCGTGCACACACACACTATCGCCTCATTTTATGGTATTACCTCTCGCACACACATTTTTCGTGTCTTCGTCACACACGGACTCTGCCCTCCTCCTCTCTCCCTCTCTCTCACACACACATGGGCTTTTGCAACAATATCCCACTTCTTGAATCTTGAAACCAACCACATTCCTCCCTTATTTCATCAAAACAACCAAAGGAATATTTTTTGAGTGAAACATAAGATATTTTTAGTGATATATGTATATCAAAACTAGACTATTTTCTATCAAATTGGTGAATACGTATTACTCTACTTTGGATGCGTTGCAACGCATTGGCACATTGGTAGTTATTACTGTATTATTTTTTGGACACCAGACAAACGCCGGAGTACATATACGAAGAAAAGAGGCGAACGCACACAGTCGGTCTCTGGCTGTCTCGCACACATGAGAGTTATGTAAGGCATGGTAAATAAATAAACCCATAGGTGGATGATTGCTGCATGCGCAGGTACTGGGTACATGGTGGAGCGCACCTTTGTAGGAATAGCCAGCTCGCGTGATAATTTGATCCGTAGGATTTGATGGTCGGGGACCACAGGTGAATGACCTGGAGGCGGTGGCTCGCCAGTCGCCACTGATCGAGTTGCCAGGTTTAAAATATCATTTTTTAGCGGGGTAAGAGTTCAAATTTTCAATGGCGCGTTATACTAGTTTTTAGAATGATTGGTATGGAGCAAAGATGGAATTCATCACTACTACCTCCGTCCTGGTTTACTAGTCCCCATCGTATTTTGGGTCAATGTTTGTCCATGAATTTTACTTGTAAAATGTGAATGGAAAATGAGATTATCTTATATCCAAACAAAAAAGGACCAGAGGGAGTGATTGCTCTCACACGGATGCGACCTCTCACTAGCACCGGCATTGAACCGACGCGCCAGCCAAGAGGGCCCCACTCGCTGCACGCCAGGCTGCACATGCCTCCTCGCCGCATTCAACCGGCTTTAGAATGCCCCGCCTACCTCCATTGAATCCGCGCGTGTGCCGGCAACACGTCCTTCCATGAGTCGGCCGGCATTTTAGAACACAATGCCGGTTGGCTCCTCTCGTCCGCCTGCTATTTAAACGAGGCCAGACGCCTGGCAAGAACCACACCACACCGCCGCTCCCCATATCCTACTTACACCATTTTCTCCACACTTTCCATAGCATCCGGTGAGCAGGAAGACGACTTCTCCAGCATAAAAGCCGTTTGGGTGCCCCGACAAGCCAGGCAACTTGCTGCCCCACCTCCCTCCCCGCCCTAGGCCATTAGTACAATGGGCGAGGCTGTAGGCAGGCAAGCGGAGGAGCAAGCCACCGCTCCAAGCTGGCCTCTAGTGCATTAACTCGACGCTCCAAGCCTGCTCGCAAAGGAGTGGCTAGTTGCTGCATGCCGACACACGGGGGACCACGATGTCTAGTGCACCGTGGTTGGCCGCGCCATCCGACGCAAACATTGGCGAAACTGTGGCATGCTGGCGGAGGTGGCCAACAGGTCCGTGGCCACCGCCGACACCAAGGAATAGTAGACCACGGGAGCCGCTGCCGCTCGGAACCCACGAATGCTACGACCATCACATCACCGGCATAGACACTTGGTGTGTTTCCCGGTTTGGCTCAAAACATGGTGGACCCCAGCCATGGTCGGCATTTGAAATTATACCTGCTTCCAGAAGCTATTCGTGTTTAGTTCAAAAATATCCAAAATATAATTAATTACGTATGGTCTTGACTTGTTGTGCTCGCACTGGTAGTAGGAACTAGAGATTTTTTCTTTATTTGTAACTCTCCTCACATTTTTTTGGCTTTGAAGTGAATCATGGTTGTGGACATTATCTATGAATGTGCAGATATCTATGAACATGAGTTTGATGTGGAAGTTGAACTTGGAATGTTGGGCTTGCGTGTGAACTATACCATGTCCAATGGTTCGTCTGTTATTGTTTGGAAAGTAATGGTTGTTTTTACATGACCCGGAAAAATTTATTTTGAGCCACATCTAGGCATCACAGAATTAGATACATCTCAGTAGATGCACGGACATCACAACAGGCATGCTGACTGGATAAACATTTGAACCTAGCTATTATGAATGAAAATTTGTATTGACAACAGTTTTAGATAGTAGAAGACGCCTAGCCGCTTTGCCTCTGCTAGCTTCTTTGTGGCTTCTTCCATCTCTTCTTTGGCTTGGGTGAAGAGAGCATCTGATTGCTCTTTTCTCTTCTTCAGGAACTCAGCTACATTCTCAAATGCTGCTGCACGCTTTCTTTCAGCCTTTACTGGAGCAACGAGGACACGAACACTTGATGACTCCACCTGGCTTGTGAGTAATCCAGCATCATCTGGGAATTTGCACCTTGTGTCTAATCCGGCATCATTAGGGAAATGGCACCTTGTGTGTAATCCAGCCTCATTTTGGAAACATGATCTCGAGGTTGACCATACTTCCCTCCTCGTAGGAACTACTGCCTGACATGAAGAAGTTACTTCTTTTTTAGATCAATAGTCAAAGCTCCCCAGATCCATTAAGTAGAAGCCGGATAAACAGGACTAGGAGAAGTGAATTCAAAAGGAGAAATATAAAAATAGACTACAAGGTGAGAACACCCACTTCGTACATCATGCTAAAAAGGAAAGCATTAGGATGATTAAGACTGTGCTTATTAGATATCAAACAGAGCCAGCTTATAGAAACTACGACATATACATCGAGGAACACAAGGCTAAGAGAAATAGAAAAACCAGCAAAGGGGTGCACTAAGCCAACGGTTGCTGTAGCAAAACAACCGGCAACCAGATGATCTCCAGGCCGTATGTAGGCGCGTTTGACTGACTAGCTTCAACACTAAATTACAAAAGATTCATTCTATGGCATGGTGGGTCCACTAAGTAAATTGAGATCCTACAAATGATTAAGAGCCTAATCAAGTGTACAGGAAAATGTTTGTCTCGCCTATTATTGTTTAATAATCTGCCACACTGCTGGATTGCATGGCAAGAACCCTAGCCAAGCAGACAATGTGATTTGACGCTGTTTTCGGCTCGGGGCTTTCCCAGGGCCTGGTCTCGTCCTGTGTTCACTACTGCTACCAGACACATACCATGTCAAAGTAAAAAAAATGTTCAAAAGAGGGGGCTCCCTCTGATTTCATTAACAAAACCATCAAGGACACACAAAACATCCACCACTGCTAGTCAGGTTCTCAATGTCAAAGTAATTGAAAGGTTGTTACTTACCAAATCTCATTTTAAAGGTTCGGTGCAGCTCCTCTTTAACTTGCGACGTTCCTTGAAGATGTCCCCAACATCCCGTATTTGGTCTTCATTGCTCCTCTGCATGTTCGCATTCGTAGTTTTAAAATCTCAACGTGGCAAGAAAAATATAGTAATACTCACGCATCTTGTGGGCAAGATTAAAGCACTCATCTGCCATGTTAGCATGAGTGATTTTTAATATCCTACTATGTGGCTCTTCAACTTTGCTAGAACTACGTTGTGGTTTCATTTTGAGTGAATAGAACAGGGGGGTCACCTCCCTGCTATTCTAAAATTTTTCCATCATTTGCGACACTACTGGTTACAGATGAAGAACCTACCCAAGCACAGTGCAAATACAAGAGTGACACACAATTACAAGATGATATTCTGTTGGACAATGCAAGCTATAAACAATTACTTTTACCGGAACAATAGCAGCCAGGAAATTTGAAGGCTAGGTATGAACATAATTGGAGCTGCACATGTACTGCTTAGAGAATCAATATACACATTACCAATCGAGGAGGAGTACGAAGGTCATGGCGGCATCTGTGCATCATTGTCGGCAATTGGAGTCTGTTCATTGTCGATGATGGTGGTGCTGCTGCGCCTGGCGTCGGCTTTTGGGAAGCATATCCGAGACCGTGGAAGACAGCGCCGGGGAAGCGGCTCCATGTACGACGGCGACGGCGGACCAGCTCCAATGCGGCGTACAATGTCGTCGATGAGGCAGATGCGCTGCGGTGGACGAGTGCGCTGATGAAGAAGGGGAGGGGCACGAAGGTGTCGCGGTGCCATGGAGAAGTTTATTTTGCGGTGGGGATAGAAAATGGGGGGTAATGAGGAGTACTCTGGGTGCTAGGGTGGGGTGAACATGAAGTTACCAAAGTAGCCCCCGACCAACCAACATCCGTCGGCCTGTTCGACCAAGGGTATGATGGTAACTTTGCATTGGTCGAATCTGAGTCGCGGGAGATCTCTATGGAAGCGGGAGATTTTACCACTGACCTAAAAATTTGTAACACTGTACTACTCCCTACTTCTCGTCTGGCGTGTTGGGTGATTGGGCTGAGCAGCTAGGAGTACCACTAGTACTCGCTCCCATTTTATTTACTCTGCATATTAGGTTTGACTGAAGTCATACTTCCTAAAGTTTGACCAAGTTTATAGGAAAAATATAAGCATTTACCATAACAAATCTGTATGACATGAAAGTACATTCAATAATGAATCTAATGGTATTAATTTGTTATTGTATATGTTAATATTTTTGTTTATAAACTTTGTCAGAGTTTACAAAACTTGACTTTGATCAATGCTAATACGCGGACTTAAATAAAAACAGACGGAGTACACATCTGTTTTCTTAGTTTGTCGTGGCATTAATTATTTGTTGTAATTGTGAAATGGTTTGTACAATTAAATATTTAGAATTGTTGTTGAATTCCAAGATGAATACTAGGTCTATAGTACTTTACAATATGCTCAAACTCACATAATCCAACTCAAATGAAAATCTAAATGCATTTCATAGTTATTAATTTGTTGGATGCAATAAAACCAACCATAACTCTACATGATCCGGTCTAAAGCAATTTTCAAAACAGATCCCAATGTGTGAATGAAACGTAGAGAGTTTGTGGAGATAGAGAAATGGTGGGAGAGAGATGCGTGCGCTCAACACACAAGATATACACCCAGTGGAAGAAAGAGACATAGGACGGAAATACTGTATATATGTGGGCGAGAGAGTAGGAGAGAAACCAAGAGAGAGAGAGAGAGAGAGAGAGAGTGAGAGAGAGAGAGGGAGAGAGGCAGTGTGTGAGAGAGGGATGTATACAAAGGAAGAAGTTAGGTCTGTGAGTATGATAAAGACATGTAATATATAAGGAGTGAGATGCATGTGCATCGAGATTTTGTACATGTGGAAGGAGAAGAGACAAAAGGTTTGATGAGAGAGCTCAAAAGAACATGGAATAGAGGGGAATCTTGTGGTCTCAGGAATTGATAACTTTGTGTGGGAGGGAGGGAGAGAGAGAGGCGGAAAGGAGTTACTTAGCCGTCGCCATGTCATCATGCTTCCAAATGGCCCCACGGTCTCTAGTGCAGTCTGGTCATCGTCTTCGTTCTTCCCGATGCCCTCCTTCAAGATCAAGGTGGTGTGCATGTGCGGGTGCAGATAAGCACAAGCGAAAGTGGTCGCTATATAACCTTGGATGGGGATGGATAGTGTGATGGGGGGGGGGGGTTGTGTGTGTGTCAAATATTGAGAGAAATCAAACCTATCAAGAGAATGTGTGTGCATAGTGAGCATGCGAGAGAGGCTAATGGTGCGAGACAGATACATCGTGTGCGTCAATGTTTAAGCAATATAGAGACATCGTGTGCGTGATACAAAGATAGGACTATGGGGAGTGTGTTTGGTAGGCAAGGAGACATAGCGAGAGATAAATGTGTGTGCGTGGTACATGGTGTGTATGTGACAAAGAGGTACATGCATGCCAAATAGGGTTTTCATGAAGAGATTGTGTGTGCAAGATAGAGAGCGATGTAGGGGCCTTGAGGCGGGAAGGGGCTGGGTGAGGGTGTCAAAATGTGTGTGTTGATGCATGTGTTACATGCGATTGTGTGAGGGATGGTCGAATCGAGAGAGATGGTTGTTGTGTTATGGATGCTCCTCTCTCTCTCTTTCTCTCTCTCTCTCTCTCTCTCTCTCTCTCTCTCTCTCTCTCTCTTTCAGACGCCCACAAAAAAACACAAATAGAAGACCGTTCTCTCATGTATACACAACATCTCAGTATATCTCTATGTCTCACTCATACATGATCATTTGCACATTCACACCTCTCTATGACTATCACACACACACACACCGTCTCCACATTGCCCTTCCGCCACAACACACATGTAGACACATACACACGTTCTCTCTCCGTTACACACACAATATCTCTATTAAATTTTTTCTGTAGGGGGCACCTAAAATGTCCAAATCCAAATAATCACGAACTGAAGCTAAATACAAATATATGGAAATATTGTAGCGTAAGGAACTTTTCCGGCAAAAAAAAGTAGAGTAATATTCGGGGATTGTTTTCACACACAAAAAGGTTCGGTCGATGTCCTTCCACCGCGACACCGTGACGCACCTTTCGATGGACCGCGCGGCTGCGGTGCACGCGCTTGCACAATATTCTATATCGATGTTGTGCTAACTACTATGGTGTATAAGCGCGGCCGCGATGCACGCACTTGCATAGGATTACGTGTACTAGTACGATGTTCTTTTAAGTTTAACCAACCCTATAACCAAGTTACCATAAGCGCACTCATCAGTATGCCACCGCCGCCATTGCGCATGCGTACAGTCGCTGCAGTACTATACGGTGCAATACTATCGCTGCCATGTGGGACCCGGCCCCACATGGCATCCGCACTACAACACCGTATGGTACTGCAGAGGATCTCAACCCCTCACTCGCTCATGTCATCTGCAGTCCCTCCTCGCGATGATGCCACGCTGCCAAGCATGGGAGCCGGTCGAGCCGCATCAATGCCCGCAGCGTACAAATAGGAGTAGGTCGAGCGCGTGCTTCAGCACGCTGGCGAGGAGGAGCTAGCGTGTAATTGTTGTCTCCGCCCGCTCGGAGGAGTCTCGCATGGTGGCTGTCATGACGGAAGCTAGTCGCACCCGCGCCGAGCGCGCAAACCGGGTACGGTCATGTAATCTATCTTCGAGACCTTGAATGCCACATGGATCATGCAATCTGAAGGAAAATTTTGGGTTAGTCGACTCTTGTGAGCCATTGGATGCAACATGGACGGCCAAAAGGGCTTCTTCAACCTCCAAAAATGGTCCACTGTTCATCTACTCTCTCAACCATCGAGCCATCAGCCTGCCATAGCCCTAACCACCTGCCTCCATTGCCCCACCCTCCCCTGAACCACCTGCCACCGCCATGATCCCCCCACCCCTGCCATCCGTTTAACCCCGGGCACGATCCATTTTTTTTCTGGCGAACTACATTCCACACCCAACACTCTTAAGATAGATCATGGGCACCCTGCCACCCTAATATAGATACTGGGTAGCTTCTCTGCCGTCTTCTACCTTCGCTCCGGTGAACTTCTTCTTTCACAAATCGACTGACCCAAATTATACTACTAGTACATATTAAGTACAGTAGGAACGCGAAGAAACGAGTAGTAGTACCAACTACAAGAAGAACAGTAGTAAGACATACTAGTACGTACTAAAGACTTCAAATAATGAGAAAGAACATAACATAACTCTGCTGGGAGCTCATCATGTCACACCCCTAAAATAAAACTAAGCAACTAGTCCGCTTGACACTGCAGTAGAACCAGGATGAGCAACAACACTGCCACTTTACTCGGAGTCCTTGTCCACGTCCTCGGCTTCATCATCGTCCCTCTTCCTCTTCCTCTTCACCGACACTTCTTTGCTTGAACCGGACACTGGGCTCTCCTTCTTCATCCAATCCTTGTAGATATTTAAACAAAGGTAGGCATCCGTTGCTGCGTACACGATGTGATCTTCATCTATTGTCTTTGACTCCCATGCAAGATGAAACTTGGGGTGAGGTTTCTTCACTTCATCGTACGAAGGATCAATCATGGTTGCTGCCAGGGTCAGCATTGAAGGCTGAGAGGAGGACACCATGCTTTCCTTCTGGAGATCAAAGGGCTGGCCTACAACGAGGCTTATCCGACCCAGGACTCTCCTGTCGTTCGTAAAGTCTACAATAACAAATTTCACTCTTTTGTCCTTGAGGAAGACCTCAAAATCCTGGCACCTAATGTCGGTATGGCATATGTGGTAGACCAAGCACACGTTATGTACGCAAACCTGGATCACAGCGGGCTTCTTCATCTCTACCTCCTTTAGAAGCTTCTCCTTTTCCAGGACTGTGGTGTACTCAACATCTAGCCCAGTGACCCACTCATCCTTTGAACTTTGGAACATGTGTAGGAAGCGAACAAGGCATGCTTCCACCGTCGCGGATCTACGGGTGTAGATGATGATGAACTCATCACCGGTGCTGGTTCTAACCTTGTACTCACCGCAGATCATGGAGATTTGGGAGGCCATGGATTTTGGAGGCGGGTTAGGAGAAGTGGAACTGGTGTAATGTGAAAGGACGGGACGACTGGGAGTGAACTATTGTAAGGTACAGGGACGAGTAGGGCATGCGAACGGCGTGGGGTGGTGGCTTGCTCGGTGGATAAACAATGCATGCCCTCAGAGAGTTCTCGAGTACTATGCGGGACCCACTAGATGTCATGTCTACTAGATCCCCCATCGTAGGCCTGACGGTATAGCTTTTTCATGTTCGCACGCCATGCCGGCACATGCATGTAACTTTCACTTAATTCCGTCAACCGTCGCACCTCCCACGACCTTCGCCTCCCTCGCGCGGTCGCGCCCTTTGAGACTTCGGACAGCTATAAATGAGCAATTTTCTTTTGCCTACTCCGCATGCATGATACTCCCTCTGGTCCTTTTTACTCCGCGTAAGATTTGTGTCAAGTCAAAGTTTGCAAAAGTTTGACCAAATTTTACTAAATATATCTATATCTACGATACCTAATATATATTATATGAAACTACATTTCATAATGAATATAAAAATATTGATTAGACATTGTGAATGTTGATACATTTTTCTATAAGTTTGGTCAAAGTAGAGGTACTTTGACTTCAGACAAAACTTATATGCACTATGCAGACTAGTTCCTCCGTCCAGGTGCATTATGATATTACCATGTCATATATAGTCCAACCACTCCTTCTCCCTCCGGCAGTCCCACCACTCCATTCCTCCCCGTGTGAAAACAATCTGCATGCATGACTCTCGTCCCCCCGCGCTCGTCCAATCCGTTGTGACCAGCAATATTTCAACCCCTCCCCTCTGCCGTAATTTACTCCAACAAAAATATGCCCACCTAGCTGTTACATTAATCACACAACATATCTTATGTAGGTGTGGCATTGCTCACTATAAATATTGCGCCTCCCACGACATTTGAAAGAACGCTTACGTTCATCGCCTTTATCTCCTCCCCTCCCTCTCAGTTAAGGACCCGTCGACCACCATGGCATCGCCCCTCCCAAGCCCTAGGCGCCCCTCGCTGCCACCAGTGGAGGATGACGCGTCAGCGTTCCGCTCCTCGCCGCTACGCGTTGAGGTGGACGCGTCGGCGTTCCCAGTCTCGCCACCATGCACATCAGAGGACGTGTTGGCTCCCTGCTAAGAGGAGAACGTCGTGCAGCCCGCTGAGCCCCCCAGCTTGGAGGAGCTTTGGAAAGAAATGGAGGTCGCCTGGTGGGAGGCTTTGCCTCCGACAGAGCACGCCAAAAGAGAGGCGGAGAAGAAGGCCGATGAAGAGAAGCACGCCGCGAGGCATGCTGCCTGGCATGCCTATGTCGCATCCAAGAGAGTCAGGCAATTGGCCTCGTGCGAGGGCCGTGTGGGTGGCAGCGGACGCCTCTGCCAAAGCCCTGAGTGCAGTCGGGCCAAAGCACCTCATCTACTCTTGGCGATACGTGGATCGAGTGCGCGCTTCTAGCGAGGAGGAGTACCTGTTGGCGCCGGATCACCAGACCGGTGGGATCGCGCTCCCCTGACGGCAAGTCGCTAATCGGCACCTCACGAGTTGCGAGTCCGAGGAAGAGGCGTTGTGTCGCCGCGCCGGGAAATGGCCGCGCACCAGGGCACTCGTTGCGCACCGCAAGCGCTCCTGCGTGTGTCGTGGCTTTTATTAGGAATAATTTAGTGTCATAAGGCGATCTCATTAGTTTTGGGACAGAAATGATAAATCCCGAAGTTCGGGAATTATTGGCGTCCTTAATTAAGTATGTAAAAGGAAAAGTTTGGAAACCTTTTGTATCCATACGCATTTGTAAGTACGTGCATATAGCACAAACTTAACTATATATCGCAGTACACGTCTCTCTCTCTATATATGCTTGTAGACTGTACTAGTACTTGTATATATACACACACGTGCAAATGCACGTTTTAACATTACGATGCGGTTTTCTTAAAAGTATAAAAACAGTACTAGTCAAGCTTGTGAAACCATTCAATGCAAAAGAAATGCAAAAATGCTCATTTGATTGTTTACTTTAGCTTCCTTCTCTCTGTGGGTTTTTCTCCATCATACTTTGTACGGAGTATCTCACTGGTCGAGAAGGCAAGCAAATTCCCAAACTGCTTCGTACACCCTGTACCAAATTTTTTGCCTAAGAAGTCGTGCCGTGCAATTGGAATTACAACTTGAGTACTACTACTAGTACTGGGAGTAGTAGCTAGGGATCAAGTGTGCGAGATGAACTGGACAAAGTAAATGCAGAGAGATGAAATGCAAAAAAGACAGGAGCGATGTGATGGTTGCTTGTCCGTTCATTTTACCAGGCCACTTACTGTATTACTGGGAGTGGTTGGGTTTTGTGATATGACGGCTTTACTTCTGTGTCACGAGCAGGGTGAGACTCCCATGCAGCGCCACCCTCTACACTAGTACTACCTCCGTCGTGGTTTATTAGTCCACCATGTAATTTGACTGAAGATTTAACTGAAAAAATGTTAGTGCAAGTCAACAAAAACTATATCGTTGGATTCGTATTTCAACATAGTTTTCAATGATATAATTTTTTGTGACATGCATGAGCATTTCGTTAGTTAAATTTATGGTTGTACTATATATAGTAAGGTGCCCGTGCGTTGCACGGAACAGTGAAATGCATTGATCGTGGAGTTGTTTATTTTGACAAAGTATGTGGGGGTCATCTCATGTGTAACAAATATCGATGGGTTTCTTCGGATATTATTTCTTCTCTAGAGCTCACAAGCATCCGGGTGAATAGTAAATGTAGGTTAAATAGATAAAAATGTATCTTTTGCAAACAAAAGCATTCAACTGTTCAACCTGCATCCAAAACTTTTGAAGAAATAACACTTACTGTACTTTGCAAGAAATGATCTTTAAGAATTATTTTTTGAGTATCGATTTTGTTTATTTTTTCTAGACCACCATGAATGTAAATCAGGATGACTTGGAAGGGGGCAGAGGAGATGTAAGAAATGGTTCATCATAAGTCTTTCACCATTATTGTAGTAAAAATTCACAATTAATCTCATAAATGGCAAGCGAGAACTCTAATGGAGCAAAAGCATACATGGAAGATTCTAGACTAAACCATAAATGTATACACTTTTATTCAAGCGCGATACTCTAATAGAGCAAGATCATGCATGGAAAGTTCTATACTATATAAATAAGAAGTGTCCACATGCTTAGACAGCGGCTTACATTGAGCAAAGACTAATGATGAACAGTTAACTTGGTAATGCATATGCCCAGGTGAACCTCCTTGGAGTCCCCGTGCATCATCTTGGGGTGAATATGAAGCCAGCCCTCTTCCATGTCCACATTGCCGGGAATGGAGCAGCTCGCCACAGTCCCATTCAGCATGAGGGAGGCGCCGAGGTCGCCCTCGTGTCAGCGTCAGCAGCTTTGCCCCTGACATACATGACACAAACGGGGTGGCCGCCTGCGTGGGCCCTACCGGTGCCCACGGCCAAGAGGAAGACATTGCCGTCCTCCGTGACTAGCAGGCGGCGGTGATCCTCCAGTGACTCCGGCACGGCGAACGGGTAGCACGTCTCATACTTGATGTTCACCGCGGGCCAGTAGTGATTGTCGGACGGTGCCATAAGGTGGATCACTGGTGAGCCCTCAAACGGTGGTGTGCACTCACAACAGTAGCAGGGCACGTGCGCGCATATGGAACTATGCTCTGCCAGTGAGTGCTGGTCGACGTACCTCTCGCAGCCAAAACTCTTGTAGACACAGGGCACCTTGCAGGCATCGACCAGGACGTCCATGAAACGGGAGTGGCTGTAGTGGACGTTGCGCCCACCGCATGGAGCGCATGAGTAGCACACGAAGCAGTAGATGGTGTACTTACTAGTACTCCCTCCGTTTCTTTTACTCCCTCCATTCCTAAATATTTGTCTTTCTAGAGATTTGAACAAGTGACTACATACGGAGCAAAATGAGTGAATCTAGACTCTAAAATATGTCTATATACATCCGTATGTGGTAGTCCATTTGAAATCTCTAAAATGGCAAATATTTAGAATAGAGGGAGTATTAGTTTGCATATAATTCCAAACACCATGTAGACACGTTCTCTGACCATTTTACAACTATGTTAGTATCATTGTTAGTGGTCAGCCAGTGCAAGTTCTAGCCCCGGGTGTTTTAACCTTTTTTAGTAATGATATCTGGCGATTGTTCGCCATGAGCCCAATCCTGGCGAATCCCACATAACCGTCAGATTTCCAGCCGACGGTGGCCTGTTTTTAAGCCATAGTACTTGACAAAACCGCCACCCTTACACACGTACTGTAACTGCGATGCGGGAGCTTACAACTGCCATGTCTCCCAGTGAACGTTTGCTGGGGATTGGAGTTAGCACCAATGGAGGTTCGTAGTCATTCCACGTTCGGGCATTGAAGTTTGCAACTTTTTTACAATATACTACTCCTCCGGTGCTAGTAGTAGAGCAGAGTCCTACTCCACTATACTACTCGGGCAAAGTAGTAGGTATTGTAGTTTATTGTACTAGTACTGTGATCACTCAAGTTGTTTGGCATTGATATGACCCTACGCTGCTGGGATGTGTCTCATAAGTCAACCGGCGTGCTGCTGCAACATTGTCATCATCACCTGTCCACTTCCCGCAGCACATATTCGCTTCTCCATCCTCGTCCGCACATAATCGTCCAATCTTCCATCCCCGCTAGGCGCCTCCCCCCTCTTCCGAAACCCAAACACTAACAATGGTAGAACCGAGCAGCGTCTGCCGAAAGAGTGGATGGAATTCACTCCCCATAGAGGTATTCAAGCTCATTGTTTCGTGCGTGGACAATCTCAGTACCATGACGCTCGCCGCGTGCTCATCGGGACTGTACTGTTTACTCAAAGCCCTCATGTCGGAGTTTTTAAGCCTGCTCCCTGCTTGCTGATGCTGCCTGATCTTCAGAAACAGCGTGTCACGTAGCATAACGATCGTAGGGTGCTGAGCATCAACCCCCTCGAGTGCGATCCGATCCCCGTCACACACAACTACATTAACGGTATGTACTGGGTTGGCATGAAGACGTCTTGGATGGTGCTCGTCGATGGTCGAGGCAGCTGGATGCTCATGGAGGTCTACACCCGGCTATTGATCCCCCTTCCTTCGATTAACACTGCACTGCTTTGGCACCGCTGTCAGTGTCAAAACTGGCAGACCTCGGGTTAGGGGGTCCTGAGCTGTGGATCTATGATCGATGGGTAACAAGGGACGACGAACACAGTGTTTACCTAGGTTCGGGCCCTCTCGAAGAGGTAAAATCCTACGTCCTGCTTGATTGTATTGATTGTATAACATGGTTTATAGAGTAGATCTACCTTGAGATCAGCGTGAGCTAAACCCTAGGCTATGGGGGATGAAGATAGCTCTCCCTCTAATGACTACAACCCTCGGTTTATATAGACACCGATAGGGCTAGGGTTACCGAAGATAGATTACAATAAGGAATAAAGGAGATCTTCTGCCTTCTTGACTTGGAGGGCACACCACGGCTTCATAGATCTCCTATCATAGTACGGCTTTACCAGTCCGGCCCATGTATAATGGGCCGTCGCCCTGAGGACCCCTTAGTCCATGACTCCCTCAGTAGCCCCCAAACTTGCCTCCAATGCCAAGACCTATATCTGGTATCCGTCCATCCGCCTAGTATTCGGCTTGCGGGGCGAGTTCCCCAGTACGTCTCTCCCTAGTTCGGAGCCAAGTGATGTTCGGAATCTGAAATGGTAGTTTTACTTAACACCGAAGGTAATAATAAAAACATCACTCAAACACAGATAGTGCCTTTATCAGACAACCTTTTCTCTTTCAACGAAGAGTCGCTTCCGGCCATAATGCCAAGTAGTTACTGTTTCTCGAAGCATGGTTTGAGGCTGACGCCACGCTTGACACGTCCCCTCAAGGTGGAGATCGTGTCGCGCCTTTTGGGGATATGGTTAATGATTCCGATTTCCCTCTGTCGGTGTCAAAACCGGCGGATCTCGGGTAGGGGGTCCCGAACTGTGCGTCTAAGGTCGATGGTAACAGGAGACGAGGGACACGTTGTTTACCCAGGTTCGGGCCCTCTCGATGGAGGTAATACCCTACGTCCTGCTTGATTGATCTTGATGAATATGAGTATTACAAGAGTTGATCTACCACGAGATCATAATGGCTAAAACCCTAGAACTCTAGCCTGTCTGATTATGATTGCCTCTACGGACTAAACCCTCCGGTTTATATAGACACCGGAGGGGACTAGGGTTGTACAAAGTCGGTTACAGAGAAAGGAATCTTCATATCCGAATGCCAAGCTTGCCATTCACGTCAAGGAGAGTCCCATCCGGACACGGGAGAGAGTCTTCTGTCTTGTATCTTCATGGCCCATCAGTTCGGCCCACATTATGTAGCCCGGACGAGGAGAGTCCCATCCGGACACGGGAGAGAGTCTTCTATCTTGTATCTTCATGGCCCATCAGTTCGGCCCACATTACATAGCCCGGACACCCGAGGACCCCTTAATCCAGGATTCCCTCAGTAGCCCCTAAACCTGGCTTCAATGACGATGTGTCCGGCGTGTAGATTGTCTTCGGCATTGCAAGGCGGGTTCCTCCTCCGAATATTCCAAAACAGACTTTGAGCGCAGAGAACGTGTCCGGCTCCGCAAAACAAGTACCACACACAACAGCAGAGAGTATAATATTTCACGAGTCAATCTGCTGACAACTTTTTGTAACGCGACACCACGTTCCAGCACGGTCATTATTTCGAACCATTTTTTTTAGCCTCCCGCTCCATGTTTCGAGGAGCGGTTTTATTGGCACATCTTGTCGAAGAAGAGATCGTGTCCCCTTATTACGAGATTCTCATTAATACGGGCGTGGGTAACCCAACCGTCCCGTTGTTATGATTCCTTGGGAATAGGCAGGTTTTGAGGCCTAGGGGGAGGCGTTTTGATATTCATCGCCTTTATAAAGGTGCACAGACCCGTCTTTTTCCTCCACGCTTTTCCCTTTCCTCATCTTTTCTAACCTCGAGTTCTAGCACCCAAGGTTCAATTTATTTGTTCCGAGCCTCCCAGCCATGTCCGGACCCAACCTTCAAGGCCGGTGGGTGGCCTCCTCCATCACAGAGGAGGATATCGCGAAGCTCCGGGCAGCAAGATACCTGACGGCAGAAATCCCCCACAGGCTCCCTGCTCAAGGGCAGGTCATTCCTACTCCCAGATCTGGCGAGAGGGTTGTATTCATCTCTCACTTCCTCCGAGGGCTAGGGCTCGCTCTCCATCCTTTTGTTCACGGACTCATGTTCTATTACGGGCTGGATTTTCATGATCTGGCTCCGGAATCCTTTCTTCACATCTCGGTGTTCATCGTCATATGCGAGGCCTTTCTCTGAATTCCCCCACACTTTGGCTTATGGCTCATGACCTTTAACGTGAAGCCGAAGGTAGTCGATGGGAAGCAAGCGGAGTGCGGCGGTGCTACGGTGAGCAAACTCACCCATACACCTTGGCCAAAAGGCTCTTTCACGGAAACCTCCAACCTATGGCAACGGGAGTGGTTTTACATCACTGAACCCCGTGGTACCAAGTGGGCAGCCACACCTGCGTTTCGGTCAGGCCCTCCATTACGGCTCGCATCATGGATTAATAAGGGGCTGGACTGGGGATCGATGGACGAGGTGCAAACGCTACAAAGCCGCATCCGGAGCCTCCTCGAGAAGGACATCGGCCTCATCAACGTAATCCAGGTAATGCTAGTCCGCCGGGTCCTGCCGTGCCAGCGACGCCCTCTCCGCATGTGGGAGTTCAATCCGGAAGGACCACGGACTCTTCAGCACTTCTTTGGCACGACGCACAAAGGAATGTGGAAGTTATTCTTTAGGACACGAAAACAGTGGCCGGATACTACCGAAGACATCGGCCTCAACTGCAACCATCCGGATACCTCGGTAGGCCCTCGACTCTCTGAACACAACTTAGTTAAATATCTTGTAACAATATACTGAGAAAACCATCTTCGACCAGGGCTGGATCAAGAAGGCGGAAAGAATCAGGTGTTCGGCCCCTCTTCCCGAAGACTCAGCAGATCCTGTGTTAACAAGGATGCTGGCTCCGGCGCCATACCAAGTGTCGGCGAAGGGGGACAAAGAGGAGAGCAAGAAGGCCAAAGGTGGCCTCTATTCCAGAGGTGCTATGTCCGGGGAGATTGAAGCTCCCTCTTCCAAAGACAAAAGAGAAGAAGAAACTGACATCCCCTCTCCCGATGGGAAGAAGAGGGCCGCCTCCGAAGATTTGGAAGCAAAGGCTCTTAAGCGAGGGAAGATGTCCCTGTCAGGTGGCTCGGGTTCCGAAGACGACGTTGTCGCGCAGTTCCTCCATAAGGACAAGCCCTTAGCCGAATCGTAAGTGAACAGGGGTGTCAGAAACGTATCCCATTGCTTTCCAGTTACCAGGGTTACATTTAAAATATATGTGTTTGCAGTCCGGCACGCAGTCTTCCTCAACAGTCCTCCTCCTCAAGGGATCTTCTTCCGGAGATGATGGAAAGCGAGACGCCTCCACAGACCTTCTCGCCCGACAGGGCGAACGACGCCGAGGTGTCGTCCCAGAGGATCTCTCCCGATCAACAAGCGGTGCGGGGGATAATGAAAACTACGCCCGAAGGTGATACTTCGGCTGTCCAGAGTCCGGGGCAAGCGGACCCTATGGGGACCAACAATAAAGGGCCCGGGCTATCCGGTTTACAGCCGGGGACGACTCTAGAGTCGGGTAAACATATTCTTCCGAAGGAAGCCCGTACTCCCGCGGCCGCTCCCAGGGATCCGGGGGCGCCGGATACATTGAGGGGCATGTTGCAACGTGCGTCCGTTTCAGAGGAACATCGTACCTTAATGGGTACGGTAGTCGAGAGGATTCTGTCCGCGAAAAGCGGATTGAATGAATCCTTCATGAGCCTGCTAGGAGGCTTCGAGGTATGTAATGTAATATCCTCAATTGCACCTGTGTATAGATAGTAGCCCCTGAGACTCTGATTGGCTTCCGAAGGGAGGCGATCAGAGGATCAAAAAGATATTCCCAGGAAATACTCTTATGAATTGGCACACAGGCTGTGTCATCCATCATGACTGCCCCTGCTACAGAGGTTGCAAGGCTGAAGCAGAAACTTGATGTGGCGGATGACGACCTCACACTTATTAACAGGCGGCTCGACGAGGCACAAGGTATGTTTTTAGGGCAGTCAGTATATGTAAGTATGATAATATGAGCATAACGCTGAAAATTGTATACTGAGATGTGCATAACTGCAGATAATGCTGCCGCAGTTGAGGCCCTACGGGCTGAGCTTGCCCGGGCCAAGGAGCAAGCCCGGACGAGTGAGGCGGCTGCCAAGAAGGCAACTGCTGAGTTAACGGCCGAACAGGCTGCTCGGCGTCAGTGCGAGGAGAGAATATCTACCATGATGCGCGAGCTAAAGGATGCCAATGTTCGATGCGAATTCCTTGAGAAGGATAACAAAGCCAGAACGGTCGATCTCGACAAGGCCTTATGAGAGGCAAGAGAAGCACGGTCCGAGTCTAGAGCGGCTCGGGAAGAGATCCAGCAAGCTGGGGAGATAGCGGCTGGTAAGCCTTTCTTATTACACACTAAATTCGGCGATCCGAAGTATGCCCCCATTAATCAAATGTGGAGTTCTCAAGACGCATTCTTGGACCTGCCAAAGAGTGTCTCCGATGCGGCGCAGTTTTACCAAGCGCAAGAAGGACGTGCAACGGAGAAGCTTTTCTGGTCGCAATTCAGCATGCCGAAGCATCCGCTGTTGCTGAACGAACAGATGGCCCAGTGGGCCGAGCTCCACAAGATATACGGATCGGCTATGAAGGATGTCGTGGTCCGGCTGTGGCCGACTGAGCCAATTCCGAATAGTTATTTTGGTTTGGTGCAGCGACTTGTTGATGCGGTGCCGCGTATCGACGCTGTGAAGCGGTCAACGTGCATTGAGGGTGCACGGATGGCCTTTGCCCGTGTCAAGACGTACTGGGCGAAGATGAAGGCCACCGATATTGCAGCGAAGAGTCCACCCGAGGGCAAGGACCATCACATGCCAGAGCATTATTTTGAGGATGTCCTAGAGGGTGCCCGCTTGATAGAGGGTCAGTGCTCGAAAAATATGATGTTCAAGTGAGTATACCAAATTTGTAAAAAAAATATTATGATATATTAATGCCATATTTTATACTTTTGCCTGAAAGTTTTGGTGCCTCCTGTGTGGCCATTCTGAGTATAATCTGAAAGTTTGCCAGTCGTCGACTTTAGCCCCCTCGCATATAATACGGGGGTGATCGGAAAAGCAATTGAACACTCTTGACCCAACGTCTTGGTCCATGAAGGAGGTGTCAATGCGGCGAACTAGGCAATCGGACTATGAGGCTTTAACACTTTCACTTAGCCATAGGAGTTTGACGGCGGGTCTACGATATAGCCCCTGGTATGTACGCGTTTACCCGAATACGGTGCGTTACATAGGTGACCAGAAGAACGGTCCTTCGTGTAATACGGAAAGAATAGCTAAAGATTCTGATGAGTCATAGAGTGGTTGACCAGCTCTCGCCGCATCATGACAGTCAGTTTTTGGCTTTCTCTACTGAGGTGCTCATCCGGATAAGCCAGGACACAATCGCAGTAGTTCTCCCTTTACTACCCTAGCCGATATAGCGGAACGTAAGGTAGTAAGCACAGAAGCCGGGCAACCCAACTATTGACCAAAGACATGATTCAGAGCTGATGCATATAAGGCCAAAACTTGTGACGCCGAAGTCTGCTGAAAAGCTGTTCGGACTTTTCGGCAACTCATGTGTTGCCGTATCGAGCCCCTGGCAATTTATGCCGAGGTGCGTTCGTGAAACAACCGAAGAAGCAAAGTTCAGTACGCAGAAAAAGAAAATACTGAATACGGGTAATGTTCACTGGAATCTGGTTGACACGTCAAACAAAATTTTACAGATTATAACGCCCCTACCCGGATTATTTAACATGCCGGGGGCCGAGGGCTGAGGAAAAAGGCACTTTACAGGTTGAAAATTAAAAGGTGCGGTCTTACTAAAATCATTAGGACCTCCTGGCACACGTCTGCGCTGCCTTGCCTCAGTTAAAGGACTCCTTGGTAGGAATAGCCTTTGGGTGTTTATACGAAGCCGAACTTTAGAAAGAGTCCGAAAGACGACCAGGCTTTGAATCACCTGTTGTAAAAGATAAAAAATAGTTAGAAAAAGTAAAAATACTATGAGGGTGCGGACTGCATTGTAGGCCTGTCCGTACTGTGCCTCCGCCGATGACCATGGTATTTTAAGTACATAATTATGTGTGCGCGGTATAAACTTCGCGGCTATATGGGGCGGACAACGGAGGCCGAACTGCTAATCCAGCTCTGAGATTGATCGGTCCTGTTTAGTAGAGACCGGTGGCTTGACGGCCGATGAGGTATGCGGTTTGATAAGGCCGCTTTGTACTTCGGCTGTAATAGCCGTGGTACGCTCCTCTGTACGGAGGGAGCATTCCGCATTTCCGTTTATCGTGATGACGCCGCGTGGACCGGGCATCTTAAGATTTGAATAGGCATAATGTGGGACCGCATTAAAACGAGTAAAAGCGGTACGCCCGAGTAGTGCGTGGTAGCTGCTGCGGAACGGGACGATGTCGAAGGTCAAGCCTTCGCTTCTAAAGTTATTCGGCGAGCCTAAAACCACTTCCAATGTAATTGAGCCCGTGCAGCGAGCTTCTACGCCGGAAACTGCTCCCTTGAAGGTAGCTGTGCTGGGCTTGATTCGTAAAGGGTCAATGCCCATTTTGCGGATAGTGTCTTGGTAGTGTAGATTAAGACTACTGCCGCTGTCCATAAGGACTTTCATGAGATGGAACCCATCGATAATTGGATCGAGGATCAGAGCTGCCGAACTATCGCGACGGATACTGGCTGGGTGGTCCTTGCGATCAAAAGTGATCGGGCCAGCCGCCCATTGGCTTAACTTTAGGGTGCCTGGCTCTATGGCATTGGCGTCCTTTAGTGCGCGCTTGCGCTCCTCTGTGGGAATGTGCGTCACGTATACCATGTTGACTATTTTTACTTCGGGGGGAAATTGCTTCTGACCCCCGGTGTTCGGCTGGCGAGTCTCTTCGTCATCGCTATCACTGGGCGGCCCCTTCCCCTTGTGTTCGGCGTTAAGCTTGCCGGCTTGTTTGAAGACCCAACAGCTTCTGTTGGTGTGATTGGCTGGCTTACCGGGGGTGCCATGAATTTGGCAGGGCCGATACAGTATCTTGTCCAACTTGGATGGTCCGTCTCTGTTTGCCTTGAATGGCTTTTTCCGTTGACCGGCTTTGGAGCCGCTGAATCCGGCGTTTACCGCCGTGTCTTGCGTTCCTTCATTATTATTTCGACGCTTGTGTTTATTGCGTCGTGGCTTGCCGTTGCCGTCTCGAACTTCGGAAGTGCCCAGGTCACTGGTGCTGGTGTTTCTACGAGCGAGCTAGCTATCTTCTCCCACGCAAAAGTGGGTCATCAGAATGGTAAGGGCTGCCATGGATTTTGGTTTTTCTTGACCGAGGTGGCGGGCAAGCCATTCATCTCGGACGCTATGTTTAAAGGCCGCGAGGGCTTCGGCGTCCGGACAATCGACAATTTGGTTCTTTTTAATTAGGAATCTAGTCCAGAGCTTCCTGGCTGACTCCCCGGGCTACGGGATGATGTGACTTAGATCGTCGGCATCCGGAGGCCAGACATATGTACCTTGAAAGTTATCGTGGAAGGCGTCTTCCAAGTCTTCCCAGCTGCCAATGGAGTTCTCTGGCAGACTGTTTAACTAGTGCCGAGCTGGCCCCTTGAGTTTTAATGGGAGGTATTTGATGGCGTGAAGGTCATCACCGCGGGCCATATGAATATGGAGAAGAAAATCCTCAATCCATACCGCGGGATATGTTGTTCCATCATATGATTCGATATTTACGGGTTTAAACCCATCTGGGAATTCGTGCTCCATTACTTCATCAGTGAAGCAGAGGGGGTGTGCGGCGCCTCTATATCGGGCCACGTCGCGACGTAGTTCGGATTGAGTTCGTCGGTAGTCTTCGGCCCGGGCGCGGTTATGTTTGTCACGTCTGGCTTGATAGCCATCGTCGTGCGCCAGGGCATGCCCCCGCGATCCGTAAATTGATCTGGACTGACCTGCTCTATTGTCCAGGTCCTGCCGCAGGTCATATGTATGACCCCGGGCTGTTATGTCTCTGCTTTTGCGGCGAGGGAGTATGGGCTGGTATTCGGCTTGAGTTGCCGCTTTGTCCCGGCCACGTGGTGGTCGGTCAGCCGCATTATGCGTTGATGGCATGGGCTCAAGTGCCTCGTCGTTGAATTGGGGTAGCAGTTTACGCCTCGGATAGCTTTTAATGGGGCGCTCGAGTCCGTATTCCTCGGCTGCCAGGACATCAGTCCATCTGTCGTTGAGTAGATCTTGATCAGCTTGAAGCTGCTGCTGTTTCTTTTTCAGGCTCCTCGCAGTGGCTATTAGCCGGCACTTAAAGCGCTCCCGCTCGACGGGTTCCTCAGGCACGATAAAGTCTTCGTCACCAAGGCTCACCTCATCTTCGGAGGGTGGAAGATAGTTGTTGTCCTCCGAGTCTTCGTTTATGGCCTGTTCATTAGGGCTGGCTTGCCCATCTTCCCTATCGTCCTGTTCGACAGTCGGCTCGACGGGATCTTCTTTATCTTCGGCCTCATCGGGAGTATTGTTTTCTCTGTGCCGGTATTGCTGTCTTTTCCACGGCGTGATTTAGAGCGGCGCCGCTGACGTCGGCACTTTGGCCGTGTCTCAGGAGGTTCATCCTCGACTGGATCTTTCTTGTTATCGCCGTTATTCTCTTTGGGGGTATCCACCATGTACACGTCATACGAGGAGGTGGCTGTCCAGCGCCCAGTAAACAGCGGGTTTTGGGCCTGCTCCTCTCCGGCGTCGTCGTCCATACCGTCGACATCTTCTGAGTCATAATCGAGCATGTCGGTTAAGTTTTCGACAGTGGCAATGAAGTGGGCGGTGGGTGGGAAGCAAAATTCTCCATCATCAGCCTTCGGTTCAAACCGGATATACTTCGGCTATGAGTCCCCCGCTAAGGAGAGGGTTTTCAATGAGTTAAGCACATCACCCAAAGGTGAGTGCCGGAAGATGTCCGCGGAGCTGAACTCGAGGATCGGCGCCCGATCGAGCTCGATGGGCGCGGACACATGCGGTTCGGAACCAGTGACCAGAGACAAGTCCGAGGTTCCAGTGACACAGATCTCATTTGAAATTGGGTCTGTGTGCGGCTCCAACGCCACTGAGTCTGTGTGCGGCTCCAACGCCGCTGAGTCTGCGGCTTCCATGGGGGGGTTGAGCTTCCCGTCCTCGGATGGCGCAATCTGCTCTGGATCTAGGGCCAGAGCAGTTACGGGAGCTATCTCCCGGGTATGGTCCGATGACAGATTCAGGTCACGTTCATCGCGGTGGCAGGGAGCGGCTGCCATGGGTTCGAATCCGTCGAAGATCAAGTCTCCGCGGATATTAGCAACGTAGTTCAAGCTTCCAAATCTGACCTGATGGCCAGGGGCGTAGCTGTCGATCTGCTCTAGATGGCCAAGTGAGTTGGCCCGCAGTACGAAGCCGCCGAATACGAAGATCTGGCTGGGGAGGAAGACCTCCCTCATGGCAGCATCGTTGTGGATGATTGATGGAGCCATCGAGTCTAATAGCGACGACACAGCGGAACTCTCAATGAAAGCACCAATGTCGGTGTCAAAACTGGCGGATCTCGGGTAGGGGGTCCCGAACTGTGCGTCTAAGGTCGATGGTAACAGGAGACGAGGGACACGATGTTTACCCAGGTTCGGGCCCTCTCGATGGAGGTAATACCCTACGTCCTGCTTGATTGATCTTGATGAATATGAGTATTACAAGAGTTGATCTACCACGAGATTGTAATGGCTAAAACCCTAGAAGTCTAGCCTGTCTGATTATGATTGCCTCTACGGACTAAACCCTCCGGTTTATATAGACACCGGAGGGGACTAGGGTTGTACAAAGTCGGTTACAGAGAAAGGAATCTTCATATCCGAACGCCAAGCTTGCCATCCACGTCAAGGAGAGTCCCATCCAGACACGGGAGAGAGTCTTCTGTCTTGTATCTTCATGGCCCATCAGTCCGGCCCACATTACGTAGCCCGGACGCCCGAGGACCTGTTAATCCAGGACTCCCTCACCCTCCCCGCTCTTAATGTTGCGGAGATATCAGGAAGTGGAGAGGCCAACGATGTGAAAAAGGGATCTCTGGCCTGCCCATAGTCTATAACGGGGGGGGGGGGGGGCGCTACAGTCTGCATCCCACGCCTTCTCCTACCTTCCGCATTCGCAGTCCTTTAGAGCTCCAGCGCCCTTTCTCCCTGCTTCCATAGCCAATCCCACTTCACCTCCTTCGACCATGGCCGGATCTGGCGCCAATGGGAAGTGGGAGGCCTCCTCTGACACCAACGAGGATATATTGAAGCTGAAGGAGGCCGGCTACTCACCGGCCAATGTCGCCCATCGGGCCCCCAAAGAGGGCCAGATCATCCCTACGCCCGAGCCGGGCGAAAGGGTAGTTTTTCTCCCCCATTTCCTAAGGGGGCTTGGATTTCCCCTGCATCCCTTTGTGCGGGGGTTGATGTTCTACTATTGGCTGGATTTCCATGATCTAGCCCCCAACTCCCTCCTCCACATTTCGACCTTCATCATCATTTGTGAGGCGCTCCTCCGGGTCCAGCCGCACTTCGGCTTGTGGCTGAAGGTGTTCAATGTGAAGCCCAAGGTGGTCGGCGGTGAGCAAACGGACTGCGGAGGGCCATGATCAGCAAACTGACACGGGTCCAGTGGCCGGGCGGCCACTTCATCGACACCGTCTGGTTGTGGTAGAAGGAGTGGTTCTACATCACTGAGCCGAGGGAGGTCGCATGGGGAGCGGCCCTTGCAATTCGGTCCGGAGCCCCCACCAGATTGGCCTCCTGGACCACCAAAAGTCCGAACTGGTGATGTGTTGCCGAGACCATAGCATTGGACAAGCGCATCGACAACATAATAGAGACCGGTGCAAAGCTGGTCGACGTGTTCCAGATCATGCTCCACTGCCGGCTCCTCCCTTGCCAGGAGAGGGCTAAGCCCATGTGGGAGTATGAGCTTGAGGATCCGGCCACTGTGCGCTACCTCTTCGGCATGACTCCCGACAACATATGGGGCCAACTATTCTAGCCCCAGAAGGAGTGGCAGGCCAAGGGGAAGGACGTCAGTCTTGACACCGCGAATCCCCCAAGGGAGGTGAGTGGCATTTCTCTTCAAAGAGTGTTTGGATATTTACATTATGTGAGATTCGAACTAACCTTGTTATGTGGATTCTGCGGGGATGGCTCGCCAATGCCAAGAAGATCAGCGGCCCAGCATTTGGAGGGATTTTGGTGAAAGTTTTTCTAGAATTTTTATAGTTATCTCACTATTTAATTTTGTCTTTGAGTTGTTGCTGTTAAAAATCTGTTTAATAGCCAACTGGGCCAGAACCTGAGTCAGGCCCAGCCGTGTACCAAAGCCAACCCACCACTTTTGGCCCACAACCGCTTAAACCGTGAAGCGGTATGAAGCCCCCTCAGCCGCCCGATTGACTGCTGATCCAATGGCCTGCAGCTCGCCCCTCTTCTCTCTCCACCGTGACACCGCCAAGTGGGTCCCGCCCATCAGCATCATCAGTGATGAGTTCTATTTTTACACTCATTTCACCTTTATTTAAATAGAGATATTCGCTCCGATATTGGTACTAATGACTAATGAATGGAAAGGATTCCACAAATCGTCTCCTGGATGTATTTCCACGGGAAATGGGCCAAACATGGAAGAAATTATGTGTGGAAATGGAATGGTAGAAGAATGGAGGAAGAAAGAATCAACAGGAGACATTTTTGCGAACACATCAGAAAAGACAATGTTCCATATGGGCGCAACCACCCATATGGCATGGATACCAAGGCAGATCGTCCACCAGAACAACTTTCGTTAAAGGGACCCCATCGAAATATCAACAAAGAGAGCACGAGACGAAGAACACAGCAGCCAAGACATCTTCTTCATCATCCGCAAACCCTAGCTGCTGTCATCTCCATAGCCATCTCCACCACCACCATAGTGCTCATCCATCCCATTCATACTTGTAATCGTGCATCGCACAAGGCATCCATTGTAAAACATATTGCAATCAACCAATCTCAAGATGTGTTCTTTAATGTTTTGTTCCCGTGATCTGACCTCCATGTGTGAGAAGGTCGGTAAGGTATGGGTTGATGCATAGGCTGGAAACCCGAGGTATTTATTGAGGGGATCAATTGAAGACTTTGATATAATGTCCCGTATTGTGAAATAAAATTGTTCCGTGAAGATGTCTCTTATCTTGTCCACAATTTTCATCCCTACAGGTACCTAGGATCATGGAGATCGAGCAATAGTAAGGCTAGGAGAGAGGGAACCGTGAAGTGTTATACCGAACACCGGTGATAGCAAGGTTCAGTAGGGTAAAATGGATCATATCCCTAGGGATACATGAGGTGTAATCATTAAACGCCCAAAGCTCTTGTATGATTTCATTATCTTAATTATCGAGGTATCCCCGCGCGAGGATAGGGCCTGCGGTAGGATAACTGATTCTTGATGCAGGACTCGTGTCGGTCAAGATGTTATTTGTACACATCCCCCACTTCAATCCGTAACAAGCACATCTCGACAGGTGACTTCCAGCATCGTGGGGAATATTATATTTGATCCCATCGCAAATACATGGTTGTAAGCATAAGACCTCATAACCGTACCTCTCTTTATTATAAGTGTTTGAATCACTATTTTCTTGCTGATCTGGTCAAAAGATGGATTTGACACTTTGGCAAAAGCTCGCTAGAGACCATCACTTCAAGGGAATCTTCCTCTCGTGGGTTTGATAACCCAGGGTCACCTCTGGGGAAATAGGTACAGGATACTCTTTTTAGTTCCAATACCGGATCAATAAAAAGGAGATATCAAACCCTTTTTCTGCTGCCGTTGCTGGGGAGGAGTTTAGTATTCCTAATCTTTGTGTTTATAGTTTTTGTTAAAGTTAGTTTTCAGTTTTTGTCTTTACTTTTATTTTTTAGTTTAAGTTATATTTTTGTTGCAAGTCTTGTCAGTTGAAAAATCAAAAGATTACTATGGCTCGTAATCTTGGGAGTTTTGATACTCCCAGCAACAATTTCATGCATGAACCTATAGCACAACTTGAGGTAGCAGCTGTTGAGTATGAGATTAAACCGAACTTAGTTTCCATGGTTCAACATGACCACTTTGGAGGCTCTGCTTCTGAGGATGCCGGTATGCACCTACACAATTTCACTGAATTATGCAACATGATACGCATAAAGGATTATGATCCTGAATGCACTGACATTGTGTCTATTTCCTTTTTCCTTAAGAGGAAAAGCTAAGGAATGGCTTCTTGCACTACGTAAGGGTAGCATCACTTCTTGGGCTGATTGTTGCAGTCAATTTTTGTCTAAGTATTGTCCATGTGCAAAGACACTACTGTAGGATGCTGCTAACGTGACACTACGATCAGAGACCCTTTGGCGAAACTGTGTGTGATGCATTAATCGCAAATGGTGTTGTAAAAAAACTGTCAAAAAAGATGCAAAACATTTGCGATGAATGATACATCAAACACGGTTCAGATTTTAGTTGTGTGTGCGATGCGGGGCATACGGTTGATCCATACGAACTGTTTGCAATGAGACAGAACAACAGAAACGGGCAGCCAGATCAAGGTGTGTGCGATATATGGCATACAGTTTGCTCTGATGAACCGTTTGCGATGATCGAGGTGAACACAAACGATTCGGCATAACAAGATGTGTGTGATACCCGACAAACAGGTCGGCAATCAGAATTGTGTGCGATCATTATAGACAGCCCATACGGTCTTTTTTTGTGAATTGTGTGCTTGTCAGGGCACACAGTTCAATAGACCAACCTGTGGGCGATAATTGTAGAAGATCTCTGTCAAATATGTATTACTAACCATCTACCATGAGATTGACAGGATAAACAGAGATAACAAATTAATATGAGCGAACGGAAATAGAGATACATACAGTCTGGTTAATTTAGTCCTTCTTGTTGTTGTTGCCGCTGACCGTTGGCTTTTCATCGCCACCGTCGTCATCATCGTCGTTGTTGTCAGCGTCGTCCTCCTTCTCGTTCGACCATTCCTCCTCATCATCATCGTCGTCCTCTTCTTCGTCCTCCGACGGCTCCTCGTCCGTCTGGTTGTTGTTTGACGACTCCGGAGGCAGCGTCCCTTCCATGATCCGGTTATAATCGAGGTCTGGGCTCGACGCCGGACTCATGGAAGTCGAGCGGGATGATTCCGATGTTGACCTATCATCGGGCGCCAGACTGCTGGCTGAACTGTCGTCCTCGCTGTCGCTCGACATGGCTGCGGTCGTATAAAAACTGCGAGAAAGCGAGATTGCAGAGTGTGTGCAAGTGTGTAGCGCAGCCTACCGGTGTCGGCGTTCTTGGAACCGGGGTACCCAGACTTGCCTACCTGCGGCCCGTAGCATGGCTCCTTCTGCGGCCTAGTACGACCCATCTTCAGCGTCAACAACACAAGACCCTCGCGAGGGGCCAAGCCTTGCAAGGCGGACGACGTCAAGACCTCTAGAGGAAGCGGCCTCCTAAGGCCGGCTCCTGAGGAGCGGAGATTTCTATGCAAGCCCAACCTCGTGAGGTTCAAATGACACAAGCTTTGACGACCAAGGCCAGGCGGGCGCCAGCGGGCGTAGTACAGCAGGTTTCCTCTTTGGTGATAAGGAAGCGGGTGCAGACGCAGAGTCCCGAGGAATCAGCCAAAGGTTTCCATTCCCGTTCTACAAGACCAGGGCGGCAGGACAGAGTTCATCGCCGAGCCCACCATGACGTCACAGCCAGAAGCTTTGCAGGCGAAGACCACCTTTCGTTAGGATAAGATGTACTACTTGTCCCCCTTCAAACATGGCCGTTGTGGGATCCCTTCCCACCTTCGTTTTGGGGGAAGAGGACCAAGGCCACTATAAATATAGCTAGGCCACCACCGTAGAAGGGGACGGACGGACGGATCAACCAGATCATCCCCACCAGCTCACACCAACACAAGAACACACCTCCTGAGGTTGTTCCCCCTCTGCACTAGTTCATCCTCAGCCCACCTCGAGGCCAATCCACCACAAAGTAGGAGTAGGGTTTTACACCGCAAGGTGGCCCGAACCTGGGTAAGTTGCTGTGTTCCCATCCTTTCCAGTTCATCGAGCTAGGCCATGAGATCGACGAGTTGGCAGACTGGGGAGATTGAGTTCTTCGCACGCACCCCAGAGTTCGAACCTTTCTTGGGTCTGCAGAGCCCTGAATCCGACATTTGGCACGCCAGGTAGGGGTGCGTCGAAGTCTCTCCCCCGCCGTTCGCCCCATCGTCACCATGGCGGGAGATGCCCGAGCTCACACTGGGCAATGAGCCGCTCGGCCCACCCGAGCAGAACCCCCTGCCCAAGAAGCCCTCCACTCTGCGCTCCTTGCAGCCCGCACGACGGCCAGCACCGTCGGCATCAGGCGGCACGGACCACCACCACCCGCTTCCGTGCCGTGTCGCAACCACGCCACCGCGCGGTCTTCGGGTTATGCCACGACGACGACCCTACACATGCACCGGTAGCAGGCGAACACGCGAGCCGCGCTCATCGTGGCACGGGAGCTGCTGCGGTGCAGGCGCGCGGAAGGTGACCATGACGCCCTGCTGGAGCGCGTCGCCGAGCTACTCGATGCCGCTTGCGAGGGCGCGGCACCCTTCTGCACCTTGCCTACATCGCAAGCGCTGCCGAGGGCACGCGCCAGCTCTCATCACACCCGCGCGCCCTTCCTCGGGGGGCCCGGAGGATCTCGCGACGCCAAACTGGCCCGCAACGCCGCTTACCCTACCCAGGATACGTCACGGCCGAGTGTGACGGGACCGGGCAGCCCCTCTTGGGACCGCGACGGGATGCCACCCTACGGTCGTCACGACCTGGCGCCAGGCATGACAAGCAACGGCGCCGGGCGGCCAGGCGCAAACCCGGGGATGGCGGCTCTGGGCACCCCTGTACCTCCACTAATGAGCTTGCTGTATGCACCAAGAGGAAGCCCCTGCTTGTTCCCCTCGCCAACCTGGGCGGCAGGACCACGTGAGACCGAAGCTCTTCGCGGGCTGCCCCGGAGCTTCACTGGCGTCTTCGACAACAACAGCCACCGGGTACAGCCGATATCTCGGGAGCATGATTACGCTAACCATGGACCGCAGGTGAACCAAGACATGACAACGACCGTGGACCTCAGGATGATGGCCCCGCCGCAAGCGGACGGAGTGCACAGGGATCTACATGGGGGGAGGCCGGCGCCAGAGCCTCCCCCACGCCGCGTGGAGCATGGCACCGCCACGATGGTGGCACATGCTGCTCGGAGGTAGGTCCTCTGCTTGGAAAGGCGCCGGTGAGCCCTTCCCCCCGGTGGGGGGCCTGCGATCGCCGGGGCACCACCAGCGTCCCCTTCGCCCCTTGGTCTCGTCCTGGTTTCCGGACGCCCCAACGGTGGTCAGGGGAGGCACAGGGCAGGGCCCTCGCCAGGCGTCAGGGATGCTCGTGAAGATCTCCACTCGTGACACTCTCATGTAATAATGAGTTGGGGCTGTACATGCCCAGGAGTCTCCCGAGCGCCGCCCTCGGGCCTCACGGGGGCTCCCACCCACGTCCAAGTGGAAGCACCATGCTCCGCGCTGGCCGTAGACACTGTCCCCCAATGACTATGCCCACGCCCAGTGGAAGCACTTAGCTCTGCGTTGGTGAGAAGACTAGTCTAGGTGCCGGACGCGGCTGTTTGTTTCGCCCTCTTTCTGTAACCCGATTTGCCATCTTTTGAAAAGAGATTTGGAGTTTCATGAGCTTATCAAAAGGAAAAAGGGGAGGGAGATTTTTCGATTCGAGGTGTTTTCTTGGCTTTTGGTTTATGTTAAAAAGCAGGGCTCATGCCTGCTGCCCCCACGTGAGCACCCCACGAGCGGAGGCTGGGCGTAGCATGCATGCTGCGCATGCGCTTGGGCCAGCACAAGCGACGCCGAGGCCCCCACGGGGCCAAAAGCGCACATGCCGCAGGACCACGGCATGCACGCCTTGCTGTGACTCAGCAATCGGCTCCTCGCGCGGCGCTCTCGGGCGGGCCTGCAGGCTCCTCAGGAGGCTCAAGCCCTCGTGAGCCCCCGCGGGGCCCGCCTCAGGAAGGGAGCACCCTGACGACACAAGAACGCGTCCAAGACCGCCGGCACCAAAGATAAGTCATAACAAACTACTCTAGTAGGGGACCTTTCTGCCCTCAGCAGCAGGTTTCAAAATCAATTTAGAAGGCATATCATCGTTTCATACATAACAGGGAAACCCCCATCAAGAAAATGCTTTTCACGCCCCACGGTGCCGAGCCCGAAATTTTGGTATGCAGGTCAGGATCGGAAAGGAAGCGTAAGCCTAGCAAGACGCGCTGCCATCGGCGTCGCCATCTTCATCATCACCATCGTCGGCACCACCCTCTTCAGCTGCGGGCACGTCCATGCCATCTTCACGGGCGAACTCCGCGACCAGGTCGTCCACATGGTCATCCACCCAGCTCTCCAGGTCGCCCTGCGTAACCCTGGGCACGGGGGCTATCGCAGCGTTGAAGTCGAAGTCAGGATCAAGGCTAAGAAGGTAGCTAAAGACATGCGAGATTGCGCGCCCGAGAAGTCCCCTGCTTCTTTCCTCGACGAGCTGGCGCGCCCTCGTGGCCCGGTCTTCCAGATGGGTCACGACTTGGGTAAAGAAGTGGAGGTAGCCGGCGTCATCAGCTTCATGCGGGCGGGAGACGCTCTGTTCACAGATGGTACCCAAGGCCCGGTTGGCCCGACCCTGAGGACCTCAAGCATCGAGGAGCGCTTGCGATGCATCGTCCAGTGGTGGTTCGCTTCGTTCGTGGCTTTCTCCACAAGAGACATGACGCCCGCGACCTGCTGCTGAAGTGATGACAAGTTGGCTTGGGCGGAGGCCCGAGCCTCCTTGGCGGTCATCTCGCGCTTCTCTGCCGCGGCAAGCTTCGCCCTGAGGGCGTCGGTCCTACCCTGCAACTCAACCTGCCGCTATTGGAAGCGGGTCTCCTGGAGCCTCAGCTTTCGACGGTATTTGCCAACAAGAGCCCCTTGAATCTCCGCCACACTTCGGTCAATATCCTGCTGGATTTTGGCCTCCAGGGTGGCAACGGCATCTTCAGCCGCGACCACTTGGCGCTCCGTCACCTCCAGCCGCTCGAGCTCTGGGTTATGTTCCGAGATCTCAAGCGCCAGCGCATCCTCACGCGCCTGGCCTCCTTTCTCATACGAGGGGGCCTCGCTCGGTGGTGCCGCCAGGGTGGCCCTGCGCGCCTGGACCTGCCGCTCAAGGATGGTGTTCGAAGCTCGAAGCTCCTTCTCCCGCTCCTCGGCCGCCTCGCGATGGCGGTCAGCAGCCCTGGCCACCTCCAGAGCGCGGGCACAGGCCTCACGAGAAGCTGCGAGGGACGCCGCGACGTCTGTACGAGCACGCTCATGCTGCAGATGCCCAAGGTTGATGGCGACCTTCAGCTGGTGCCAGTGGCGCGCTAGGCGAAGGCCTTTCGCCTTGAGGCGTGCGTCGACATCAGCAAGTTCTCCCCCAAGGCGACCCAGCGCACCCATTGCCTCCTGGAAGAGGTCATGACGGACGATGCTGCGCCCGCGAGCAAGCTCCAGCGCGTGGCCGAGCCCTTCTTCCGCCCCGGGGGCTGCCGGAGAGGCGCGAAACGAGTCGCCCGTCTCTGGCAGGGGGCTGGTAGCCGGCGCTCCTTCATCTGTTCCCCGGGCCTTGACGGAAGCATTGTGCGACTGAGCCCCGCTGCTCGAAGACGAAGCCGGCGATGGGCTCGCCCAGCTGCCAGCGAGCACCAGTGGAGGAGCCCTCGGCACGCTCCCTGCACCCCAGAGATGGCCATGAAGGAAGGAAGCTGGGAGCACGGGATTGTGGCCTTCCGGCGGCGCCTTCGCCTCGCGGGCCGGCTCCGTGCCCTGCGCGGGCGCCCGACGCGAGGGGCCTGGAATCGCGAGCGGGCCAAGGGCATCCGGGGGTCGCACCCTAGGAGGCTTTACCGCAACAACCGAGGGAATCCTGAAGAGCCAAAGTCAGAAAAGGGCGTGACACGTGAAGATCCACGAAGATAAGGTACTTACTCATCCACGGCTATCCACTTCGTTTGCTTCAGGGCCCGGGGAGCGCCACCATTGCAACCCCAGAGCCCTTTCCTCTTGCGGAGTGCCTTGAGGTCCAGACGAGGTATGCCGGGGGCTGGTGCGCCGCCCTTCGCGGTTGGGCTGCGGCCGCCACCTCAGGAGCACCTGACGGCACCCGCTCCCCAGCGGTCACCTCAGGAGCACCTGACGGCACCCGCTCTCCAGCGGTCACCTTAGGAGCACCTGACGGCACCCGCTCTCCAGCAGTCACCTCCGGAGCACCCTGTGGCACCCCCTCTCCAGCGGTCGCCTCGGGAGCACCCGACGGCGCCCGCCCCCCTGCAACCACCTCAGGGGCGCGCGCCACGGGATCGGCCAGCACGGGAGCCACCAAGACGGGGTTCTCGCGAGGCCCCTCGAGACCTTCTGGGCGTAGCCCCCACTCATTGAAGAGGGGCATCTGCTTCACAAAGTCCTCCGTGTTCGAGCAGTGATACAAGAGGCATCCCTCCGCCGGGAGCACGGCAGGCGCTGGGTCGCCAGTCAGGAGTTCGAGCGTCGCGTGCAGCATCTTGGAAGGGAGTGAGGGCACCTGGAGCCTCATGGGGTCGTTGGGGCTAGTGAAGGCCCACATTGGGCGAGAATGGCGCTGAAGCGGGGCGATACACCGCCGGACAAACTCCCTCACCACCATCGACGCCGTCACCCCCGCCCCCTTCAACTTGGCCAGCCTGGACCACACGCGGGCAAGCCGACGGTCGACGAGCTTCACGAGCCCCCAGCCGGAGCTGGGTTCCACTGGCGCTCGCGGGAGCAGGAGAAGGGGGCTGTGTGTGGCGGCATCCACGTACACCTAATGCTTCCGGAATCCCCTCACATCCAGGCGGAGCATGAAGTTGATGCCAGAGCCAGCTATCGCTGCCATAGCCTGGAATGCCACGCATCCCGAGCGCTGTCGGCCGTCGACCAGGTGGAGCTAGAAGAAATGGCGGAACAAGGCGACAGACGGAGCAACACCCACCATAGCCTCACACAGGAAGGCGAAGACGGCGAGGAGGATGATGGACCTGGGGTCCAGATGCAGCGCTTGGATCTGGTAATGCAAGATTGTGGCATTGAAGAAATCAGAAAAAGGTGGGACCAAGCCAGCCAGGAGAGCGTGAAGGTGGATGGGGATCTCAGTGGCCTCCTTGTCAACCAATGCCCGGGAGGTGGGCCAGACAGTCATCGCCTTCCACTCGTTGGAATCAGTGGTGAGGGCTGACCGGACCTTGTCCAACCCCTCCTGGTTGATCATCGTCGACCAATCAAGCGCGTGCTCCAAACCCGACTGGGATTCGGCGGGTGCACATGCCTCCCCCTTCTTCTTCGACCACGGGGCCATGGCTTCAAGGGTGGATTGGCGCCGGTGCCAAATCTTGAAGAGGAGCCGCGAGTTCACAGGGTAAGGGGGAAAGCCAAGGACGAGCACAGCGGGCAATGATGGCAGAGCCGTGCTCGCAACAGGCAGCCGTCAAGTCTGGCGGTTGCCGAGGCTGAGTGGGGAAGTGGAGACGCTCACGCCCCATCAAGCGCCATGCATCGACCGGGCCCGCAGACGGTTGAGGCCCGCGGCACTTCGCCCTTGCCCTTTGGCTTAGCCCTGAAACCAAGTCCGAGCGCGCCTTAGGCCTGGGGGCTATTGTCGGCGTTCTGGGAACCGGGGTACCCAGACTTGCCTGCCTGCGGCCCGCAGCGTGGCTCCATCTGCGGCCTGGTACGACCCATCTTCAGCATCAACAAAACAAGACCCTCGCGAGGGGCCAAGCGTCTCGAGGCGGACGACGTCAAAACCTCCAGAGGAAGCGGCCTCCTTAGGCCGGCTCCTGAGGAGCGGAGATTTCTATGCAAGCCCCACCTCGTGAGGTTCAGATGACGCAAGCTTTGACGACCAAGGCCAGGCGGGCGCTAGCGAGCGCAGTATAGCAGGTTTCCTCTTTGGTTATAAGGAAGCGGGTGCAGGCGCAGAGTCCTGAGGAATCAGCCAAAGGTTTCCATTCCCGTGCTACAAGACCAGGACGGCAGGACGGAGGTCATCGACGAGCCCACCACGATGTCACAACCAGAAGCTTTGCAGGTGAAGACCACCTTTCGTCAGGATAAGATGTACTACTTGTCCCCCTTCAAACTTGGCCGTTGTGGGATCCCTTCCCTCCTTCGTTTTGGGGGAAGAGGACCAAGGTCACTTTAAATATAGCTAGGCCACTACCGTAGAAGGGGACGGACGGACGGATCAACCAGATCATCCCCACCATCTCACACCAACACAAGAACACACCTCCCGAGGTTGTTCCCCCTCTGTACTAGTTCATCCTCAACCCACCTCGAGGCCAATCCACCACAAATTAGGAGTAGGGTTTTACATCGCAAGGTGGCCCGAACCTGGGTAAATCGCTGTGTCCCCGTCCTTTCCAGTTCATCGAGCTAGGCCGTGAGATCGACGAGTTGGCAGACTGGGGAGATTGAGTTCTTCGCACGCACCCCAGAGTTCGAACCTTTCTTGGTTCTGCGGAGCCCTGAATCTGACAGCCGGGGACGATGAAGATGGTGGACACTTAAGCGGGGTATGCAGAGAAGAGGAAATGTCAATTGAAGCGGGGGTTGATGTAATATCTAACCGCTGATATAATCAACCGCAATTATTTGTATCCAGTCACTCCAAATTCCCGGGGTTGCGTTGGACTCCTATTGGCTGATTTCTTTTTTCTAAACAAAAACAAGGAACGAGTTTTGGGATTATGCACCGGTACCGGTACGAACGGAGTAGGATAGTTGGCAAGCAATACATTGAGCACTTCTTATTGATGAAGACAGTAATAATCAAACTACAAAGGAAAAGAAAAAAAGACAAAGGAAAATATCTGCACGAATCTTCGCGTAACATCAATGGCGTAGGACCTAGAGGTGCATTACTTAGAGCACATCTAGATGTGCTCTAGCAATACTGTCAAACAAAACCCCTAATCATCATTGCAAAAAGCGCATAGAACATGGCTAATGCGACAACCACAACTACACATGCTAGTTCCTTCTTGTCTCTTGCTTTCATCTATTGCCTGTGATTGATTGTTTCTTGCTTCATCGTACTGATTGTACATTCCAGATCAGCCAGTTTCTTCTTCAGCTTTACATTATGTTCTGTGAGCTTGGTGATAACACTCCGAGCCCTGCCATGCCATTCTTCATCCAGCCAGTTAACAAAGGCACAAGCCTCGTATCCCTGCCAATGTTAAATAGTATTCAGGATGAGCGGTGGCATTAACTCAAGTAAAATGATGAACTTAGCACTAACCTCTAAGGGGCAACTGAGAAACCGCCCCAATGTCGAATCCCTCCGTGCATACATGTCGCGCGGGAGTGTGCCCGTGCACACAACTCAGCTTTTGGTACTTCTCGGTGGCGCAAAACTGGTAGTTGAACTCGTGTTGCGGGAGTCTGGAGTCATGCTCCGGATCCGGCGGCAGATAGCTTTCCTGGTGTGTGGGGGGGGGGGTCATTCAGGACGGATTCAACAAGGAGCTACTTTGGACATGCTAAAAAAGATCAGGATAGATTGGAACCTGACAGGACGATTCGTATCCGTAGTACACCTGCCTTCTGATGACCTTAGGCAAGTGCTCGGCGGCGACCGCCGGCGTGGTGGCGATACGAGCAGGAGCAGCCACACCGAAACCATCAGCACCACTCGTCCGCATTTCCCCAATGTCAGTGCCATGCGAGGGAATTTGGAGGCTATCTAGGGATTTGGGGGAAATAGGGAAACTGTGGGGATAAGCTAACGGTCGGGAACTACTTATGGCACTATATGTTGTATACGACACACTGTTTACACATGTTGTTTGTGTTAGGTATTACAACTTCACACATGATTTCAGCACCAAACCGTGTGAGAAGACAAGGTAGGTGAGACACGGTTGCCGTTACATAACCATATGTGATGTACTACCCTGTACATATAATTGAGTTACAGTAATACCGTGTAAACAGCCACTCTGCGGATATCCGTCAAAAAATAAAACAGCCGCTCTGCATATAGAGACGGCGGCGGCGGCCTAGGCAGCGGCTACCGGAGAAGAGGTCAATCCTCAGTCGGTGGGCGGTGGCGGCATCATAGGAGGTCAATCCTCGGTCTGCGGCAGGAGATAGGAGGAGCTCAACCATCGAGGTTGGCGGCGGCGTGATTCGAGCACATCCATCGCAGTCGATGGCGGGATAGTGGAGGTCGAACTTCAGGCGGCAGCCGCACTAAGCTTTGCTCCTCGATCCTGCTGTCTCGGCATGCCGCCGCATCGCGCTTCTCTGTCTGCTGGGTGGAGGTCGCCGCGCGGCTATTTAATTAAGGTATTCTTTTCGTGAGTGGCTTAATTTAGGTATTCAATTCCTAAGGGTAGTGATGTACTAGTACTCTGCGTGTAAATTGACTGGCCATTAATTTTTGTCATTGCACATCTGGATAACAATATGGAGCGCCTATGACACCTTGATATTTAAACTACAGTAATCCTCTGGTAAAGATGCCATGTCATCATAATTAAGTTGCTAATCCTCACGTTGTTTCAAACCAAACTCAAATTAAAATTTAAAATGCAAGTCAATAGTTAATTCTTCAAACAGTAAATCTAAAATGTTCACCTTATCCCATAAATTCCCCTGATCATTACCATGTTGAAACCAGCCTCATGTGAATTCCTAAAATGCCCATGGGAATTAATTTAGTGGTCCAGCAGCAATTAATTTGGCCTTTTCAATTTTTAAAAATGGTTAGACGACACCTTTTGACCCCAAACTTTTTATTCCATCCCAAGGTATTGTGTTAGATTTATGTGCCAAGTTTTGTTCAAAACAAAACTCATTTGGTACTAAAAGAAAATGCAAAACAGAAACAAAATTAGAAAAACAGAAAATTAAAGCAAAATAGTAACCCCCTCCCCCCCACGCTGGGCCAACCGGCCCAGTTAGCCAACAGGCCGGCCAGCCGCGCCTACTAAACCGCCCACATCGCCGAAACCCTAGTGCAGCTACCCCACTTCCCCCTCCCCACGATTCTCTCGCTCCTTCCCCCCCCCCCCGAGCCAATCTGGATCGGGGCATATGCCGACGCCACCCCGTCGCTCGCCGCGCTGACCCCGCCGCCACCTAGCCGACGCCGCCCGGTGTTGCCCCCCCGTCGCCAGCGCCCGCCTCCCCGTCCTCGACCTCCTCCCCAACGGTGCCCCGACGCCAACGCCGTCCGCCGTCGCCGCCACCTCGCCATGTCTCCGATCTGCCTCGCCGGACTTCCCCAGGCCTTGCCGCCCCGATTCCCGACACCGGGGGTTAGCTCCCGCGTCCCGCTTCCCTTTCCCCTCTTTCCCGATGCCATGCGCACTTGCCCGCTCGACCCCACGACTGCCCCTGCCCTCTCGCGCCGTGGCCGCAGCCCCTGCGCCTGCGTCTGGCACCCGCGCCACTGGAGTCCCGCAGCCACCATGGCCCGACCTCGCCCCCGCCATGCTCCTCCCTGCTCTCGCTCACCTCAAGCGCCCCACAACCCGCGTTGTGCGCCCCCCTGTGTCATGCGCGCCGTGGCCTCGCACGCAGCCCGCGCTCCCGCCGCGTCCTTCGTCTCCCACATCCACCCCGACGCCCGCGCAGTGCGCGCGCCCACCTCTGCCGCCGCATCCCGCGCTCGTCCGCCAGTCGCACTCGTCCGCTCGCCGATGCTCGCCACCCGGCGCTGCTCAGCGCGCCTTGGCTGCCCCCTGACCAGGCGTGGTGGTCACTGGCGCCCCGCTGGCAGCGCCCGTGCCCATGCCCAACCGGCCCTCCCCTGTTTCTCTTAGCGCTAATCCCCCCATTAAGCTAAGCCCTGTGCCACTGACATACGGGGCCCATGTCCTTGTAAAAAAAAGGAAAGGAAAAATAAAATATATAAAATAATAATAATAATATTAAAGAATTAATTAACAAGTTAATTAATTTAATTAACCTTGGTTAATGAGCCTAATGAACTAGATTAGTTTTAATTAAATTCTGTTTAATTAACTAGTCTATGGCAGACGGGACCCGCACGCCAGGTTGACCCAGTCAACTGCACTGTTGACTGCTGATGTCATGATGACATCATGCTGATGCAATAACTCCATTTAGATGTATTAATAATTTCACAAATGTATTCAAACTTTGAAAATAAATATAAAATAAACCGTAGCTCGGATGAAAATACTTTGTACATGAAAGTTGCTCACAAAGGCGAGACGAATCCGAATACGCAGTCCGTTCATCTGCCACACGTCCCTAGCATAGTGAACATGCAACCATCCCCCTCCGATTCATCTGTCTGAAAATGCCAAACATCGGGAAAACATTCCCGGATGTTTCCCCCCTTCGCCGGTATCTTGTAACATCGCGTTAGAACACCCCTAGCACCGCTTATCATCTTGTCCTGCTTACTAATGCATCTGTGTGCTTTGTATTTACTGTTTCTTCCCCCCTCTTCTCTCCGATAGACGCCAAGACCGCTGCTGATGCCGCTGTGATTGACTACGTCACCGACGACTCTTCTTCCTTTTCAGCAGAGCTTCCAGGCAAGCCCCCCCACCCTTGATCACTTCGTTATTGTCCATTCCATGCTCTCTCATGCTTGCATTAGATTTTGCTACTGTTATTTTTGGCTCCTATTCTGATGCCTAGCCTACTTTTGTAACCTGCTCATTGTACCTTACCTGCTTATCCTAAACTTCTTAGTATAGGTTGGTTAGTGATCCATCAGTGACCCCCACCTTGTCCTTGTTGCCCCTGCTTCATCATCGATTACTCGATCAACGTGATTGACGACCAGAGACCGACACATCACTTAACCCCCTTAGTTGTACAACTCTGCATAGTTACTATCGAGTGCCGAGGGTGATACCTTGTAACGCACTCCTGATGATAACTCTGTAGTGTAGTTATTCGGTCATGGTCATCGAGGGTGATTCCTCCTTCACCATTCCCGATACAACTCTATCGTACAACACCTCAAGTGTGAACCTCGAGGGTGATTCCTCCTAAGTTCAGCTTGACGATTACATCGAGTGGAATCCATCGAGGGTGATTCCTCGGGGTTTCCCCCTTGATGTTTGGACACACGGTTACCTTGACTTTACCTGAGACCTTTGTGAAAGTCGGGCAGGCCCAGAGAGCACCTGCAAGATAATTACGTGGCATAGCTGGGCATTCTGGGCCCTTGCCGTAAGTCCACGAGACGAGGCGACGGGGTCACATCGATCGTGAGTCTCTGCTCGTCTCTGCAAGCTACTAATACACTAATGGTTTGGGTATTTGTTCTGAGTTGGCCTCTGGCCTTTACGCACTAACCACCACGCGGGAATAGTTATGGGCCTTGGCATCGCAGTATCAGCCAAAGCTTTGTCAGACGTCAAGTTCAGCATTGCGGCACTGCTGGGCCGGCACCCCAAAGGTGCTGCCCAGGTCCGCCCTGCACGCAACGACCCGGAGTGCAACGGGCGATGGGCCTAAGACCCCGGAGTGCTTAGGATGTAGACCGGCGGGGACCTCTCTGCTGAGCCTAGGTAGGGCTACGACGTGTTGATCTTCCAAGGCAGGGCATTGACTTAGAAAAGTGTGTCCGGCTAGAGTAATCAAGCGTGTTGGAAAACGTGGTGCACCCCTGCAGGGAAGATTATCTATTAATAGCCGTGTCCACGGTAACGGACGTTCAGACTTATATCCTGATCTATTATAACTAGAAATGGATACTTGAGATATGTGATGGATATGTGGCTCCGGGATTGCTTTCTCGCAGGGAGTTGAGGAAGGATCTCTGGGCGTTAATACTACAACATGCTTGTTAATTATAATATGCTATTCTGTACTCTTCTAAATACTGCAAGATGCTTGGAGCTGCTTGAAGATGCTAGTCTTTGATAGGCTAGGCTTTCCCCTCTATTTTGGCATTCTGTAGTTCAGTCCACATATACATACCTTCCTTTGATACCAATGCATACTTAGTATAGATCTGATGCTTGCGAGTACTTTGGATGAGTACTCACGGTTGCTTTGCTACCCCTTTTCCCCCTTTAACTTCTTTCCGGTTGTTGCAACCAGATGGTGGATCCCTGGAGCCAGATGCCACCGCTGACGGATGCTACTACCTGGAGACCACCGATGACCAGGAGTAGTTAGGAGGTCCCAGGCAGGAGGCCTTGCCTCTTCGATCGTGTTGCTTTTGTGCTAGCCTTCTTAAGGCATCCTTGTTTAACTTATGTCTATACTCAGATTATGTTGCTTCCGCTGACTCTTGTGTATCGAGCTATGTATTCGAGCCCTCGAGGCCCCTTGCTTGTAATATAAAGCTTGTATTATTTTATTTGTGTTTAGAGTTGTGTTGTGATATCTTCCCGTGAGCCCCTGATCTTGATCGTACACATTTGCGTGTATGATTAGTGTACGATTGAATTGGGGGCATCACAAGTTGGTATCAGAGCCGACTGCCTATAGGAATCCCCCTTTCAAACTCCTTGGCCGAAGTTGAGTCTAGTCAATGAAAAATTGTTTTACTAACTTGGTTGTGTGGCTTGCGGGCCCACGTCGCCAATGGGTGGTATTTGGATCTTTTACTCCTCCTCTATACTCTGGGACTCTGATCTCTCTTCTATTCGGGTAAAATTATTTTGCTAACTCTAACTCTAGGTTCTCGTAAATACTTTCTCCCAGAGAGCCCGTCACTCAAGATGATTGCTTGGTGCATCGAAGGATTCTGAAGATACTCTCCGATGTTTCTCTCGAGACTTTGTGCCCGTTGCCTTTGCAATTCCCTACCACCGAAAAATCCCTCTGGGTAACTACATACACCTGTCGTTCATATTTTCAATCCCAGTTGCTCTTGTTATTACAAGATGTCCTAAAATACTCTTCAATGTTCCGAGAATCCTTTATGCTTACTGCCCTGCAGTTCCTTGCCGCATGAATACCCCTACGGATAATTACTCACGCTTGCTGAGTATCAGTTCGTCCACAGTTGTTGATGTGTTTCACAAAATTCTTTGAAATACTATTCGATCTTCCAAAAATCCTCTACAGCCTATTGCTCTTGAAATTCTTGCTTGATTACACTATGGTTGAAACCATAAGTCTAGTAATCATATTGGCATCCTTTGTCACTATCGTTTTGAGTCCGTTGGTTCAATATGTTGTGGATGCTCACAATGCTCAGTTGAACCCTAGAATTCGTCCTTCTGGCTCAGACGTCATTTTGGATAGGAGCTGGTTCTCGACCAATCAAATTATCATCGATTGTACCCCTAAGTCTATTCAACTTTTCCATCTTTAATCAGAGCGTTTGCACCTAATCCCTTGAATTGGAAATCTTAATTCTGTTGCATTTGAGCTTTGAATTAGTCAGTTGTTTCTATAGTCTGATATCTTTGAATTCTTTCTTCTTCTAGTAGAGTACCGATGCTCACATCAGATCCCTCGTGGACGACTAGATCCTTTGTTGGATTTCATCCAACAGGGTCTTCCATTTTCAATAACCTTGTGAGCCTTTCCTCAGATACATAATGCCTTTGGTAAATTGTATCCCTCACTCTTGTCAACCATACTCTGCTTCCGGGCTTGAGTTATTACGCGTGATTGTTCCTAAGATGCCCCAGTGGGTTGAACCTATGCCTTCCCTAATCTGTGTGAACCCGAAGATTATGCGGGTTATATCTACTGGCGTTTCTTCAGATAAATTTTCAATTCTACAACTTCGTCGAAGACGAGAAGTAAATGAAAGGTTATGCATTGAAGAAGTGGGAGTCGACCTTGAACCTTTGTGTTCCTGCCCATGGACCCGATGTGGAACTTATCATGGAAGCTTCTTGTAATAATAATAATCCCCTTGTGATAAGTTCATCTTGTATCTATGTTTGGTCCTTCGCAACCGTGTTTCCGACCATATTGTTCTTCTCTGATCCCATTTCTCGGACAAGTGGAAGTACTTGTCTTCTGCAGATCTTTTCACCTGTCCAGCCTCTATTCTGTTCTACCATCGAGTATTACCCTCTGGTATCTCGAGTATATCACAGAACTACATAACTTCTTATGAATTCTTCATCAACTATTATTTCTCGCCGATTCCAATTTTCCACGGGTTCTGAATTTTTAGACACTCGAGAACACCGATAACTGAATCAAGTCTACACTTTCCTTTCCATCATTTCATTTAACCTTTCTTGTAACCTAACATATCTGGGCAGTGCTAATTCCCTGCTTATGTAAACACCTCAGTGTACACACCATGTCAATAAGACCTTGTTACTACTGTTGATGACATTTCGGTAGCCACCGATGGATGAGAACTTAGCATATTGGTCCGCCTCGTTCCAACGAGCAGGAAAATGGTTCTCTTCGTCCCTCGCCCTTGGTACCAACGTTGTTGCCAACATAACTGACAGTCTATGCTCTGACATGCCTTGCTATCAGTGCCCTTCCTACTTTTGACCCGCATGGTGGGCCCATAAGCCACAGTTCCACAGGATCGAAACCTGACTCTCCTATACACCCCTGTTTCTAAAGTTATTCCTCATGTTTGGCTTCGTAAGAAAATCACGAGCCACCTTCCGAGAGATGATCTATTCTGGTATCAGACGCAATACTTGTTCTCGTTGCTCTGAACCCCTTTTCACACTCTATTTCACACATCGGCCGATTGTCTGTCCGTTTGAAACTTCATATTATACCTTCTTGCTCTCGATGTGTTTCATTTGTTCAACTCGAGAGATACTCATGAGTTCATTCATGGGATAATCCCATATGATTACCCCTTATATCATCCTATCGTTGTCTAGCTGCCCTTACCTATTCGTAAGTACGATGAAGACTCCGAAGAAAGGATGACGACTTCATCATGATGACCTAGAGCAGAGAAATGAAGACATCAACGTAGTGGATCGACCTCTTTGAGAAGAGCAACCAAGACCGAGCAGATCCGTTAGAAATTTCGTAACCAATTCCTTCCCCTTAACTCTACCTCCTAAAATCTTGGGACGAGGTTTCTTGTAGTGGAGGAGAATTGTGACACCCGGATATTTAAACTACAGTAATCCTCTGGTAAAGATGCCATGTCATCATAATTAAGTTGCTAATCCTTACGTTGTGTCAAACCAAACTCAATTTCAAATTTAAAATGCAAGTTAATATTTAATTCTTCAAACAGTAAAACTAAAATGTTCACCTTATCCCATAAATTCCCCTGATCATTACCATGATGAAACCAGCCTCATGTGAAATCCCAAAACGCCCATGGGAATTAATTTAGTGGTCCAGAAGCAATTAATTTGGCCTTTTAAATTTTTAAAAATGGTTAGACAACTCCTTTTGACCCCAAACTTTTTATTGCATCTCAAGGTATTGTGTTAGATTTATGTGCCAAGTTTTGTTCAAAACAAAACTCATTTGGTACTAAAAGAAAATGCAAAACAGAAACAAAATTAGAAAAATAGAAATTTAAAACAAAATAGTAAACCCCCCCACGCTGGGCCAACTGGCCCAGTTAGCCAACAGGTAGGCCCAGCCGCGCCTACTAAACCGCGCACATCACCGAAACCCTAGCACAGCTACCCCACTTCCCCCTCCCCATGATCCCCTCGCTCCACCCCTCCCCCCTGACCCAATCTGGATCGGGGCCAACGCCGACGCCGCGCTGACCCCGTCGACGCCGCCCGGTGCTGCCCCGCCATCACCAGCGCCCGCCTCCCCGTCCTCGACCTCCTCCCCAACGGTGTCCCGACGCCAACGCTGTCGGGCCCCTTTCTGGGAATAAATCTCAGAAAAGGTCCTAAGTCACACCAGCCCCAAGATCAACACAACTGGTGGACTTCCTTGATACAGATAACCAGTACAATTAATATTACACAGGGTTGAGTCTGAAGGCTCAACAAAATTATTACAAACTCGCCAAATATATGGCAGCGGCGGAATATGACAGTGGTGTGGTGGTGGTACATCTCTGATACAATAACGTTAAGCCAAGCATCAGAGTGAGGCTTGACTATTTATTGGTGTAGCAGAAGCTCAGCGGATGATACAGGTGGTAGACTCCTATCTCACAGGTTGACTGACTGGGACTCCTCTATGCGTCGGGCTCGCTAGCGCAATCCTTCTCCACAAGCTCGTCCTCCTCCAAGTCTGGCCAAGTAAACAGCCAGGGACAAGCCAGTGAGTATGTTGGAATGTACTCGCAAACATTATGAACAAAAGATATAATGGATGCACATGCTCATGCTGACTAAAATCCTGGTCATGACATAATTATAAAATGATGCGGAAGTAAATAAAACAAGTTAGCCATAACCAGTCTCTTAAGAAAATAAAAGCAAGTGAATGCCACAGGTAGTCTAGCCAACCCAAGTGACATTCTGAAAAAAAATAAGAGAAATGCCGGTCGGGTGTCTACAAGAGTAGTGGCGAGATAAACCGCCTGTTAACTCGAGAGACGCCACGAGAGGTCTTGAAAAGAAATGCCTGTTGGGCGTCAAGTGACGCCACGGTTGGACTTGAAGAGAAATGCCAATCGGGTGCCCACAAGAGTAGTGGCGAGATAAACCGCCAGTTAACTCGAGAGACGCCACGAGAGGTCTTGAAAATAATAGTTGAGTGCCCGGGGTAGTCTAGCCAGCCCCTGAGACACTCAGGAAGAAAATAAAATGAGAGAAACGGTTAGTCCTCAATATTATGCATAGCCATAATAATATTTAATAAGCATAAAATAATCAAGGTAGTAACAGGGTATCAATAATTATACTGCAAAAAAAATGAGTCAGACACATTTTTATTATTTCCTCCGGAGACCGATACCGGGACCGACACTTGACCCACCCAGCTACGCCCTTTGACCGAGGACACGGCTATTCGAACAGTTTTAACTCTGCTGAGGGTGTACTCTTTACCCACAAGTAAAGGATTCCTTTAGTCAGTACCGTGACACTGACTAATTCCCATTACGGTCTTTGGGTTGAAAACACACCTGACCAGCACACACCAGAATAACTCTCCGGATGCCAGGAATCACCCAAAGCATCGTTCAAGAAAAACTCTGAGACGGAGAGACCAACATCCTGCATGGGATCACTATTATTACGCGCGGATTACAAGGGGTGCCCCCCTCTCAGTCACAACCGGAAACACCCATGCCCCCTGACCCGATGACAGGATTTAGTCCAAGGCCTTTGGAAACCCTCATCGTGGCCCTCTGTACGGTGTGTACCTGGACAGGGGTTAACAACTTACTCAGCCGCACCTTCCTTGCGGAAGGACCCATGGCAGCACGGTATCCAGCTAGGTGTAACGGAACAAGACTCGATCTAGGCCGACTCAGGAGGTGTTAATTAACATCACCGGAATATTCCACTTAAGTCACATGACACCACCGTGTCAAGCATAAGGGCCCATGCCCACCGGCACGTCCAAGGCAGGAGACACTCTCTCGTATTCTCACAACTTTACCATGTCAGAAGAATCTCTTGCTTGAGTGATGTGCAAGCTATGAGCAAAAGAGATATGACCATGCATGCAAGTGCTAGTGACATACTACAAATATGGTGCAATATCAACCGATGCAACATGCAAATGCAAATGCAATCACCATATCCCAAGTTCAATAATGCTTGCCTTGTCCAAAGTAGTCAGGTGAAAACCTTTCAAAATTCTCGGCAAAGTTTCCCTCTTCTTTTTCTGAAAGTTCAAAATCAACTCAAATTAAAAAAAATTGGTAACAGTACAAAAAGTTGTCCCAAAACATTTTTAAATAAATACTAAAAAAACTAGAGAGAAAAATAAGAATTTCAAAAAAAAGTTCAACTCAAACGGATTTGTGGTTTAAAAGTTATTAAACTTTCAAAAACAGGGGTTTTTCTGTAAAAAGCTAGTCCCTCGGCGTTTATAAAGAAAATGCTTCGGGCCGAAATACGCTTCTCAGCGCGGAAGGCATAAAAGTCGAGATTACGCCTTCGTTTTTAGACAGAAAAAAAGAAAAGAAAAAGCGCGAGGTGGGGTCCACCCGTCAGGTTCAAATATTTGAACCTGAGCGCAGAAACAGAGAGGAGACGGCGTTCGCCGGCGGTGATCGCCGGGGTCTTGGAAGGCGGCGATGGTCGGAACATGACCAGGGAGGAGTGCCGCGTCGGAGGGAAGTGGTGGCGGTCGCCGGGAAGCACCTGAACGCCGGCGAGGTCGACGGTGGCGGACGGTGGTTCGGTGGTGTTGGGAACTCGTCGGAGAGAGCTCGGGGAGCGGAATTGAAGCGGGGAATCGATGATTTGGTGGAATATATGACTACTGGCAAAATTTGAGCAGTTGAGGTGGAGTAACGACGATGAACGGATCGGCGACAGTGGCGGCGGAGCGGTGATCGGAGGGGAAGAAGAAGACCTCCTCGAGGTCGGGCGAGTGGTGTAGGGGCGATTGGGAGGTGGTGGAGGCGATGGATGGAGCGAGTGGAGCTCGGGAGGGCCTTTTATAGGCAATCCGAGGCGGTCCGGCGAGGGTCGGATCATGCCGGAGTTTTGGTGGTCGGCGAGGTTGGTTTTGGGCGGTGGTCGTGGGTGGCGAGTGTCAGTGAGAGCGGTGGAGAACTCCGGAAGGCTCGGCGTGGACGGGCTTGAGCTCCTCGAGCTTATCCCGGGGCGAAGCTCCCGTACAGTGCAGCGGCGCTATCCTGGTTCCGGCGGCGTGCGAGGGCGTAGAGAGGAGCAACGCATGGCCAGGAGGTAGGCGGGGGTGACTCCGCTCGTCCGCCGCGGATGAGCACGGTGCAGGGCGTTACACCGGCCAGCCGCCAGCTCTCCGGCGAGGAGTGACTGCAGAGTGGGCCAGGAAAGGGCGAGGCATTGATGATCTTGGCATCGCCGTGAAGGAGAAGGAAGGGAAGGGGTGCACGGTACCGTTTTCCTCTGTTGCCTGAAGACAAATTCAGTTAACTGAATTTCTTCAGTTATGAACAGTGCACTGTTACTCACTTAATCCCATGGCAGAGAGTGCTAGGGATTTTTAGAATTTTGAGGAATTTTTGTGGTGATGTGTTGATACAAATGAGAGGGCCTGGCAAAGTTTGGGAATTTTTGGAGCATTTAAAAAAATATTTTTGGATCAGAAATATTGAATCTGGTCCAAATTTGAATTGAGTGGAATTTGAAAATTTTGAACTGTGGCACCCCATGTTTTTGGAGAAATGGGTTGTGGGAACCATATATTTGTTGAGATAATTTTGGTGTAGGTGGAATCCTTGTAGAAAGGGTGGTTCCTTTGTAAACCATAGAAATGATGGAATATATGAATTCCAACTTTGGAATTTATTTGGGTGGTGAAAAATATTTTTGTGGGGTGGGAAAGAGTTGGATTCTGTCCTAGATGAGGTGAGTGACTTGTGGAATAAATTTGGAGTGGAAGAGAATTTGTTGGATGGATTTTAGAACGGTAAGAGAGAAGTGAAAAGAGCCATTCCTTTTGAAAAAAAATTAAGTCACTCCCAAAAAACTTTTTTTTGAAACTATTTAAAAACCTCCAAATAAATTTTAAACCTCTGAAAATAGAACCTCTAAAGAGAATTTGAAAACCCATTAAAGTTGTGAATAATTTTCAAAATATAAGGGCTATGAAGAGAAAAATAGCAAGAATAATTCAAAGATATTTTATTTTTAAGGGAAAGGTTTTGGAAGTCCAAAAAGAAATATTTTTGGGGTGTTACAACACCTACCCCCCTTAAGAAAAATCTCGTCCCCGAGATTTCAGCTGTCCCTCAAACAGGTACGGATATTCAGTCCTCAGATGATCCTCTCTTTCCGATGTTGCTTCTTCCTCGGTGTGATTACTCCATTGAACCTTGTAAAATTTTATTACATTCTGCCGGGTCCTCCGTTCAGACTCCTCTAAAATCTTTATAGGATGCTCCCTATATGTGAGGTCTGGATGAAGGTCCAAGTCTTGGTGTTGCACTTGCTTGTCTGGGTTACTAACACATCTTCGTAGTTGTGACATGTGAAACACATCGTGGACATCTGATAATTCTGCCGGTAGCTCTAGTTGATAGGCAACCTTGCCTCTCCTTGCGATTACACGGAATGGTCCAATAAATCTTGGTGCCAATTTTCCTTTGACTTTAAATCTCTGTAGTCCTCTAGTTGGAGATACTCTGAGATACACGTATTCATCGGGCTCAAAACTGATTCGGTGGTGCTTTTGATCGTAATAGCTCTTTTGACGGTTCTGAGCTGCTTTCAGTCTGTCTTGAATAAGCTTCACTTTTGTTTCTGCTTCTTTAAGAACTTCGCGACCAAAAATTCGACTGTCTCCGGTCTCTGACCAATTGAGTAGGGTACGGCACCTTCGTCCGTACAGGGCTTCAAAAGGTGACATTTTTAAACTGGCTTGATAACTGTTGTTATATGAGAATTCCGCGTATGGTAAACTGTCTTCCCAGCTAACTCCGTAGGTGAGCACACTTGCTCTTAGCATGTCCTCCAATATTTGATTTACCCGCTCAGTTTGTCCTATGGTTTGCGGGTGGTATGCTGTGCTGAAAGTTAGTTGAGTTCCTAGGGCTTGCTGTAGGTGTTCCCAAAATCTAGAGACAAATTGGGTGCCTCTGTCAGAGACTATGGTCTTGGGTACTCCGTGTAGGCAAACAATCCGGGAGAGATATAATCTGGCGAGTCGCTGTGTGGTGTATGTGGTTTTTACCGGAATGAAATGTGCCACCTTGGTCAAATAATCTGTTATAACCCAGATAGCATCATTTCCATGTCGTGACCTTGGCAGTCCGACGATAAAATCCATTCCTATTACGTCCCATTTCCATTCAGGTACTCTGAGTGGCTGCAATAATCCTGCTGACCTCTGGTGTTCTGCTTTTATACGCTGGCATGAATCACAACGTGCGACATATATGGCTATATCTCTTTTCATCCCGTGCCACCAATAATTTTCTTGTAAATCCTTGTACATTTTTGTCCCTCCTGGATGGATAGAATATGGAGTGGTATGGGCTTATGCCAAATTTGTTGCTTTAATTCTTCCTTATTAGGCACACATATTCTTTTCCCGAACCATAAAATTCCCTGATCATCAACGGTAAACTCGGGCGCCTTGCCCAGTTTCATTTTCCTCTTAATCCCCTCAATACTTGGGTGTCCTTCTTGGGCTTCTTTGATTTGATCCTCTAATGTTGGTTTCATCTCCAGCTGATTAATGGTTCCTTCTGTGACTAAGACCATATTGAGTTTGGCAAATTCCTGGTTGAACTCATGTTGTGAAAATTGCACACTATTATTATTGGTGCAGGGATTTTGGCTGAGAGCATCTGCCACAACATTTGCTTTACCCGGATGATAATGAATTCCGATATCGTAGTCCTTTATTAACTCAAGCCAGCGACGCTGTCTCAAGTTTAGTTCTGGCTGGGTGAAAATATACTTAAGACTCTTGTGGTCCGTGTATATTTCACATCGCTCACCGAGAAGAAAGTGTCGCCATTCTTTGAGTGCGTGTATTACCGCAGCTAGCTCTAGATCATGCGTAGGATAATTCTCCTCGTGTCGTCGTAGCTGTCTTGAGGCATAAGCCACGACCTTTCCTTCTTGCATTAATACACATCCAAGGCCTTTCCTGGACGCGTCACAGTATATCTCAAACTTTTTGTGCACATTGGGTACGACCAGAACGGGTGCCGTTGTTAATCTTTTCTTCAATTCTTGGAAACTTTTCTCACAAGCTTCAGTCCATTCAAACTTCTTATCCTTCTTAAGCAATTGGGTTATGGGTTTAGCAATGGTGGAAAATCCTTCGATAAATCTTCGGTAATATCCTGCCAGACCAAGAAAACTCCTGACCTCAGTCACGTTGGTGGGTTGTTTCCATTCTTGGACAACTTTTACCTTGCTTGGGTCCACAGCTATCCCATCCTGTGTCAGAACATGTCCTAGGAAGCCAACTTCTTGTAACCAAAATTCACATTTACTGAATTTGGCATAAAGTTGGTTTTTCCTCAATTCTTCCAGGACTATTCGTAGGTGTTGTTCGTGTTCTTCGGGTATCTTGGAGTAGATAAGTATGTCATCAATAAATACGGCCACGAACTTGTCCAAATATTTCAAGAAAACCTTGTTCATGAGATGAACAAAATAAACAGGAGCGTTGGTTAAGCCAAACGGCATCACTGTAAATTCGTACAATCCATATCTGGTAGTAAATGCAGTCTTGGGTATATCTAACGATCGGATTTTCAATTGGTGGTAACCTGACCTCAAATCTATTTTTGAGAATACCTTGGCTTCTGCTAGTTGTTCGAACAAGTCATTTATCCTGGGCAGCGGGTATTTATTTTTGATGGTGACCATATTGAGAGCCCTGTAATCAATACATAGTCTGAGGGTACCATCCTTTTTCTTAGCAAATAAAACTGGCGATCCCCATGGTGACGAGCTGGGTCTGACGTACCCTTTTTCCATTAATTCCTTAATTTGTTTCTTTAGTTCAGCCAATTCGGTTGGAGCCATACGATACGGCTTCTTATAAATGGGAGCCGTTCCAGGTGTTAATTCAATAACGAACTCAATTTCCCGATCAGGTGGCATGCATGGTAGCTCTTCTGGAAATACATCGGGGTATTCACAGACTACAAGGACCTTACTTAATTTTGCCGCATCCACTTGATTTAATTTTCCTTGTGATGCGGAAATCCTCCTTGTGCCAAATTTTATTGTTTCTCCTTGGCAGCTTGTAAGAGTCACTGTGCGGTTGTAGCAGTCTATGAAACCTTTATTTTTGGTTAACCAATCCATTCCTAGAATAACATCCAGTTCGACTGCTTTCAGAACAATGAGGTTGGCTAAAAATACCATTCCTTTGATCTCGATAATTACATCCTTGCAGTACCATTGTGTGCTTTGCTTCGATCCCGGGGACTGAATAACCATGGAATTTTGCAAAGGCGAAAAAGAAAATCGATTCTCCGCGGCGAACCTTTTAGAGATGCATGAATGCGAAGCTCCGGAATCAAATAAAACTATAGCATTAATTGAGTTTATAGGAAACGTACCGAACACAATATCCGGTGCATTTTGTGCTTCCTCAAGGGTCACGTGGTTGACTTGTCCCTTCCTTTGGTTGTTGTTGTGGTTGATGTTGTTGTGCTTGGGGGCTGTGTTTGTACCACGGCCATTGTTGTTGGGCTTAGTAATATTATTTCCCTGCTTTGGGCATTGCCTGGAGTAATGCCCTTCTCCTCCGCAGGTATAGCAGGTGATGCCCGGATAGTATGTTGTATCTCTGGTTCTGTTGTTGAAAGCACTATGGTTCTGCTGCGGTGGTCGAGGTAGTAGTGTTGCTGGTCGGTGTGTTGTGGGCTTCTGAAATTCATTCTTGGGTTTATTGTTGCGAACCTGAGATGACTGGTTCATATGGCGCTTGCGTATCTCGTTCATGTTACGATGCTCGTTCTCCAGTATAATTGCCTTGTCCACCAGTGTCTTGAAATCAGGAAAGGTGTGGACCACCAGTTGGCATTTTAAAGACGGAATAAGTCCATCGAGAAACTTTTCCATCTTTTTGTCTTCGGTCATATATTCATCGTTGGCGTACCGGGCCAGCTGAGTAAACTGATCCAGGTACTGTGTCACCGTGGTGCCTTGCTGCTTGAGATCCTCAAACTCCCTCTTTTTCAGTTTCATGATACTGTTGGGGATATGTGCTCCCCAAAAAATTTCCTTGAATTGTTCCCATGTCATATTGGCTCCGTTGTGATGAGTGTGGCATAAGTTTTCCCACCATGATGCTGCTGTACCAGAAAAATAGTATGGGGTATAAAGTACTTTTTCCCGGTCCGTACACTGGGCAATAACCAATTTTCTTTCAATATCACGTAGCCAATCATCTGCCTCCAATGGTTTGTCGGTGTGAGAAAACACAGTAGGATTGGTCTTCTGGAGCTCAGATAATTTTGACCTGTTCTGATTTTGTCCTTGGTGGTTTCCCATATTGATTAAATGTTGCATCATTTCTTGGTGCTGTTGCTGGCTTTGCTCGTACAGACGGCACACTTGTGAAAATGCTGTGTCACTGTCCTGTTGACTACTTTGTCCCTGTGTAAAATTATTTCCCATCTGTCCATGGTTGCTCTTTGGCGGATTTGGCATAGAACGTGTCCAGGGGCGATGCATTTTCTTTCTGGGGGTATTTGTGTAACACCAATGAGAAAAGAAATTATAAAGGCAACAAGAAAAAAAAATTAAGAGACTGAAAATAAATCTCCCCCCAGGATGCAAGTACAACAGGTTATATCATACATGTAGGATTTAATTATACAAGATGCTTGCAGAAACCGTATACTACAAGACCACTTATTCAACTAGCGTACTACTTTGTCCTCTCAACGAGCTGTGGTCCGAGTCCATTACTCGCCATCTTACAAAAAAAAGAAAAGAAGAAGAAACAGAAAATAAATATCTTACAACCATGTCATCATAAAAAGACTACTACGGTGCTGACACTCGATTAGTCCTCACGGAGTGTCTGAGACACTGTAAGCACCGCTGAGGGTGAGTCCCAGCTGCGGCTCTCGAGACTCAACCTCCTCCTCTTCTGGGATGGTCTCCAGTCGTGTAGCGGTTGATGCCACACCTGTATGAGGTGGCACCATGTGCGTCGAAAGTGGAGCTCTGGTCGGAATAGGAGCAGCCAAGCGACTAGCCTCATCACTCGGGGATGAGTGCTGAACCGCGGGCTGTGTAGGAGAGTAGTGTGGTGGAGTCGGAATACGAGGGGCACGTGGTGAAGGTGAATGAAACTCACTCCTGCGAGTGATCCTCGCACGAGCCAGGTCCATTCGTGCAGCAAGATGGTCATCCACCAGTGCGGTAAAGATCGACTCGAGTGCCATGATGTACTGAACAAGGGGCTCGATCACCCCATCCCTTTCTCCCGCAGTGCAGGAAAAAGCGTAATGGTTGGTATAAGGAACATCACACGAAAGGTAGTGATAGGGACAAGTCTGCATAATAGGCAGGATGTCCCTAAGACGTGCAATAGCCTCATGTGCGGCCATCTGGATAGCATGCCTCTCAGAGGGCATGACTCTCCCAATGAAACGGTAGTTGCGGAAGGACAGGTTACTTCCACCCCGAATATATACCGAAGCCTGGTACATAGTCAGAGTGTCTGTGACCCTGTCAGGAAAAATCGTGTACTCAGGACGGCTCGGAGACCTCATCGCATCCCTAGCGATGACGGCAAGAAGACGGGAAAATCCCGCCGGCTCGTTGGCAAAAATCTAGGATGGGCAGCTGCCGCCAGACATCTACATCAGTAGACAAAAATCCAAACAGTCATATTATAAGAATATGATGACTAAGGAAAATTTGTTACGATGCATGAAATGCATGCTAAAAAAATGTTAGTATTGACTCGATTGCTAGCGATTGTGCCTAGGGTTTCCTACAGTCAGCCTAGCTCTGAAACCAAGTCCTGTCGGGCCCCTTTCTGGGAATAAATCTCAGAAAAGGTCCTAAGTCATAGCAGCCCCAAGATCAACACAACTGGTGGACTTCCTTGATACAGATAACCAGTACAATTAATATTACACAGGGTTGAGTCTGAAGGCTCAACAAAATTATTACAAACTCGCCAAATATATGGCAGCGGCGGAATATGATAGTGGTGTGGTGGTGGTACATCTCTGATACAATAACGTAAAGCCAAGCGTCAGAGTGAGGCTTGACTATTTATTGGTGTAGCAGAAGCTCAGCGGATGATACAGGTGGTAGACTCCTATCTCACAGGTTGACTGACTGGGACTCCTCTATGCGTCGGGCTCGCTAGTGCAATCCTTCTCCACAAGCTCATCCTCCTCCAAGTCTGGCCAAGTAAATAGCCAGGGACAAGCCAGTGAGTACGTTGGAATGTACTCGCAAACATTATGAACAAAAGATATAATGGATGCACATGCTCATGCTGACTAAAATCCTGGTCATGACATAATTATAAAATGATGCGGAAGTAAATAAAACAAGTTAGCCATAACCAGTCTCTTAAGAAAATAAAAGCAAGTGAATGCCACGGGTAGTCTAGCCAGCCCAAGTGACATTCCAAAAAAAATAAGAGAAATGCCGGTCGGGTGTCTACAAGAGTAGTGGCGAGATAAACCGCCTGTTAAGTCGAGAGACGCCACGAGAGGTCTTGAAAAGAAATGCCTGTCGGGCGTAAAGTGACGCCACGGTTGGACTTGAAGAGAAATGCCAATCAGGTGTCCACAAGAGTAGTGGCGAGATAAACGGCCTGTTAACTCGAGAGACGCCACGAGAGGTCTTGAAAATAATAGTTGAGTGCCCGGGGTAGTCTAGCCAGCCCCTGAGACACTCAGGAAGAAAATAAAATGAGAGAAACGGTTAGTCCTCAATATTATGCATAGCCATAATAATATTTAATAGGCATAAAATAATCAAGGTAGTAACAGGGTATCAATAATTATACTGCAAAAAAAATGAGTAAGACACATTTTTATTATTTCCTCCGGAGACCGATACCGGGACCGACACTTGACCCACCCAGCTACGCCCTTTGACTGAGGACACGGCTATTCGAACAGTTTTAACTCTGCAGAGGGTGTACTCTTTACCCACAAGTAAAGGATTCCTTTAGTCAGTACCGTGACACTGATTAATTCCCATTACGGTCTTTGGGTTGAAAACACACCTGACCAGCACACACCAGAATAACTCTCCGTATGCCAGGAATCACCCAAAGCATCGTTCAAGAAAAACTCTGAGACGGAGAGACCAACGTCCTGCATGGGATCACTATTATTACGCGCGGATTACAAGGGGTGCCCCCCTCTCAGTCACAACTGGAAACACCCATGCCCCCTGACCCAATGACAGGATTTAGTCCAAGGCCTTTGGAAACCCTCATCGTGGCCCTCTGTATGGTGTGTACCTGGACAGGGGTTAACAACTTACTCAGCCGCACCTTCCTTGCGGAAGGACCCGTGGCAGCACGGTATCGAGCTAGGTGTAACGGAACAAGACTCGATCTAGGCCGACTCAGGAGGTGTTAATTAACATCACCGGAATATTCCACTTAAGTCACATGACACCACCGTGTCAAGCATAAGGGCCTATGCCCACCGGCACGTCCAAGGCAGGAGACACTCTCCCGTATTCTCACAACTTTACCATGTCAGAAGAATCTCTTGCTTGAGTGATGTGCAAGCTATGAGCAAAAGAGATATGACCATGCATGCAAGTGCTAGTGACATACTACAAATATGGTGCAATATCAACCGATGCAACATGCAAATGCAAATGCAATCACCATATCCCAAGTTCAATAATGCTTGCCTTGTCCAAAGTAGTCAGGTGAAAACCCTTCAAAATTCTCGGCAAAGTTTCCCTCTTCTTTTTCTGAAAGTTCAAAATCAACTCAAATTAAAAAAAATTGGTAACAGTACAAAAAGTTGTCCCAAAACATTTTTAAATAAATACTAAAAAAAACTAGAGAGAAAAATAAGAATTTCAAAAAAAAGTTCAACTCAAACGGAGTTGTGGTTTAAAAGTTATTAAAACTTTCAAAATCAGGGGTTTTTCCGTAAAAAGCCAGTCCCTGTGCGTTTATAAAGAAAACGCTTCGGACCGAAATACGCTTCTCAGCGCGGAAGGCGTAAAAGTCGAGATTACGCCTTCGTTTTTAGACGGAAAAAAAGAAAAGAAAAAGCGCGAGGTGGGGTGCACCCGTCAGGTTCAAATATTTGAACCTGCGCGCGGAAACAGAGGGGAGACGGCGTTCGCCGGCGGTGATCGCCGGGGTCTTGGAAGGCAGCGATGGTCGGAACATGACCAGGGAGGAGTGCCACGTCGGAGGGAGGTGGTGGCGGTCGCCGGGAAGCACCTGAACGCCGGCGAGGTCGACGGTGGCGGACGGTGGTTCGATGGCGTTGGGAACTCGTCGGAGAGAGCTCGGGGAGTGGAATTGAAGCGGGGAATCGATGATTTGGTGGAATATATGACTACTGGCAAAATTTGAGCAGTTGAGGTGGAGTAACGACGACGAACGGATCGGTGACAGTGGCGGCGGAGCGGTGATCGGAGGGGAAGAAGAAGACCTCCTCGAGGTCGGGCGAGTGGTGTAGGGGCGGTTGGGAGGTGGTGGAGGCGATGGATGGAGCGAGTGGAGCTCGGGAGGGCCTTTTATAGGCAATCCGAGGCGGTCCAGCGAGGGTCGGATCATGCCGGAGTTATGGTGGTCGGCGAGGTTGGTTTTGGGCGGTGGTCGTGGGTGGCGAGTGTCAGTGAGAGCGGTGGAGAACTCCGGAAGGCTCGGCGTGGACAGGCTTGAGCTCCTCGAGCTTATCCCCGGGCGGAGCTCCCGTACAGTGCGGCGGCGCTATCCTGGTTCCGGTGGCTGCCAGCGGGCCAGGGAGGGGTTGGGCGGTGCAGACGGCGTGCGAGGGCGCGGAGAGGAGCAATGAGTGGCCAGGAGGTAGGCGGGGAGGCTGCGGCGCAGTAATGGGAGTTGGTGGCCGAGGTGACTCCGCTCGTCCGCCGCGGATGAGCACGGTGCAGGGCGTTACACCGGCCAGCCGCCAGCTCTCCGGCGAGGAGTGACAGCGGAGTGGGCCAGGGAAGGGCGAGGAATTGATGATCTTGGCATCGCCGTGAAGGAGAAGGAAGGGGAGGGGTGCACGGCACCGTTTCCCTCTGTTGCCTGAAGACAAATTCAGTTAACTGAATTTCTTCAGTTATGAACAGTGCACAGTTACTCACTTAATCCCATGGCAGAGAGTGCTAGGGATTTTTAGAATTTTGAGGAATTTTTGTGGTGATGTGTTGATACAAATGAGAGGGCCTGGCAAAGTTTGGGAATTTTTGGAGCATTTAAAAATATTTTTGGATATGAAATATTGAATCTGGTCCAAATTTGAATTGAGTGGAATTTGAAAATTTTGAACTGTGGCACCCCATGTTTTTGGAGAAATGGGTTGTGGGAACCATATATTTGTTGAGATAATTTTGGTGTAGGTGGAATCCTTGTAGAAAGGGTGGTTCCTTTGTAAACCATAGAAATGATGGAATATATGAATTCCAACTTTGAAAATTTATTTGGCTGGTGAAAAATATTTTTGTGGGGTGGGAAAGAGTTGGATTCTGTCCTAGATGAGGTGAGTGACTTGTGGAATAAATTTGGAGTGGAAGAGAATTTGTTGGATGGATTTTAGAAGGGTTAGAGAGAAGTGAAAAGAGCCATTCCTTTTGAAAAAAAATTAAGTCACTCCCAAAAAAGTTTTTTTTTGAAACTATTTAAAAACCTCCAAATAAATTTTAAACCTCTGAAAACAGAACCTCTAAAGAGAATTTGAATACCCATTAAAGTTGAGAATAATTTTCAAAATATAAGGGCTATGAAGAGAAAAATAGCAAGAATAATTCAAAGATATTTTATTTTTAAGGGAAAGGTTTTGGAAGTCCAAAAAGAAATATTTTTGGGGTGTTACAAACGCCATCCGCCGTCGCCGCCACCTCGCCACATTGCCGATCTACCTCGCCGGACATCCCCAGGCCTCGCCGCCCCGATCCCCGCCACCGGGGGTGAGCTCCCACGCCCTGCTTCCCTTTCCCCTCTGTCTCGATGCCGTGCGCACTTGCCCACTCGACCCCGCGACCGCCCCTGCCCGCTCACGCCGCGGCCGTCGCCCACGCGCCTGCGTCCGGCACTCGCGCCACTGGAGTCCCATAGCCACCGTGGCCTAACCTTGCCCCCGCCACGCTCCTCCCTACTCTCGCTCACCTCCCGCGTGCCCCGGAACCCACACCGTGCGCCCCCCTGTGCTGTGCGCGCCGTGGCCACGTTCGTCCCCCACAGCCCCCCCGTCGGCCGCGCAGTGAGCGAGCCCGCCTCTGCCGCCGCACCCCGCGCTCGTTCGCCAGTCGCGCTTGTACGCCCGCCGATGCTCGCCACCCGGCGCTGCTTAGTGCGCCCTGGCCGCCCCCTGACCAGGCGTGGTGGTCACCGGCGCCCCGTTGGGAGCGCCCGTGCGCATGCCCAGCCGGCCCTCCCCCGTTTCTCTTAGTGCTAATCCCCCATTAAGCTAACCCCTGTGACAGTGACATACGGGGCCCACGTCCTTGTAAAAAAAGGAAAGGAAAAATAAAATATATAAAATAATAATAATAATAAAGAATTAATTAACAAGTTAATTAATTTAATTAACCTTGATTAATTAGCTAAATGAGCTAGATTAGTTTTAATTAAATTATGTTTAAATAACTAGTCTATGCAGATGGGACCCGCACGCCAGGTTGACCCAGTCAACTGCACTGTTGACTACTGATGTCGTGATGATGTCATGCTGATGCAATAATGCCATTTATATTTATTAATAATCTCACAAATGAATTAAAACTTTGAAAATAAATATAAAATAAACCGTAGCTTGGATGAAAATACTTTGTACATGAAATTTGCTCAGAAAGGCGAGACGAATCCGAATACGCAGTCCGTTCATCTGCCACACGTCCCTAGCATAGTGAACATGCAACCGTCCCCCTCCAAGTCATCTATCTGAAAATGCCAAACGTCGGGAAAACATTCCCGGATGTTTCCCCCCTTCACCGATATCTTGTAACACCGCGTTAGAACACCCCTAGCACCGCTTATCGTCTTGTCCTGCTTAGTAATGCATCTGTGTGCTTTGTATTTATTGTTTCTTCCCCCCTCTTCTCTCCGGTAGACCCCGAGACCACTGCTGATGCCGCTGTGATTGACTACGTCACCGACGACTCTTCTTCCTTTTCAGCAGAGCTTCCAGGCAAGCCCCCCTTGATCACTTCGATATCGCCCATTCAATTCTCTCTCATGCTTGCATTAGATTTTGCTACTATTATTGTTTGCTCCTATTCTAATGCATAGCCTGCTTTTGTAACCTGCTCATTGTACCTTACCTGCTTATCCTAAACTGCTTAGTATAGGTTGGTTAGTGATCCATCAGTGACCCCCACCTTGTCCTTGTTGCCCCTGCTTCATCATCGATGACTCGATCAACGTGATCGACGACCAGAGACCGACACATCACTTCACCCCCTTAGTTGTATGACTCTGCATAGTTACTATCGAGTGCCGAGGATGATACCTTGTAACGCACTCCTGATGATAACTCTGTAGTGTAGTTATTCGGTCATGGTCATTGAGGGTGATTCCTCCTACACCATTCTCGATACGACTTTGTCATACAACACCTCAAGTGTGAACCTCGAGGGTGATTCCTCCTATGTTCAGCTTGACGATTACATCAAGTGGAATCCACTGAGGGTGATTCCTCGGGGTTCCCCCCTTGATGTTTGGACACACGGTTACCTTGACTTTACCTGAGACCTTTGTGAAAGTCGGGCGGGCCCGGAGAGCACCTGCAAGATAATTACGTGGCATGGCCGGGCATTCTGGGCCCTTGTCGTGTGTCCACAAGACAGGGCGACGGGGTCACATTGATCGTGAGTCTCTGCTCATCTCCGCAAGGTACTAATACACTAATGGTTTGGGTATTTGTTCTGGGTTGGCCTCTGGCCTTTACGCACTAACCACCACGCGGGAATAGTTATGGGCCTCGGCGTCGCAGTATCAGTCGAAGCTTTGTCAGACGTCCAGTTCAGCATTGCGGCATGGCTGGGCCGGTACCCCAGAGGTGGTGCCTAGGTCAGCCCTGCACGCAACAACCCGGAGTGCAACGGACGATGGGCCCAAGACCCCGGATTGCTTAGGATGTAGATCGGCGGGGACCTCTCTGCTGACGTGTTGATCTTCTGATGCTGGGCATTGACTCAGAAAAGTGTGTCCGGCCAGAGTAATCAAGCGTGTTGGAAAACATGGTCCACCCCTTCAGGGAAGATTATCTATTAATAGTCGTGTCCACGGTAACAGACGTTCAGACTTGTATTCTGATCTATTATAACTAGAAATGGATACTTGAGATATGTGATGGATATGTGGCTCCGGGATTGCTTTCTCGCAGGGAGTCGAGGAAGGATCTCTGGGTGTTAATACTACAACATTCTTGTTAATTATAATATGCTATTTTGTACTCTTCTGAATGCTGCAAGATGCTTGGAGCTGCTTGAAGATGCTATTCTTCGATACGCTAGGCTTTCCCCTCTATTCTGGCATTCTGTAGTTCAGTCCACATATACATACCTTCCTTTGATACCAATGCATACTTAGTATAGATCTGATGCTTGCGAGTACTTTGGATGAGTACTCACGGTTGCTTTGCTACCCCTTTTCCCCCTTTTTCTTCTTTCCGGTTGTTGCAACCAGATGGGTGATCCCTGGAGCCAAATGCCACCGCCGACGGATGCTACCATGTGGAGATCGCCGACGACCAGGAGTAGTTAGGAGGTCCCAGGCAGGAGGCCTTGCCTCTTCGATTGTGTTGCTTTTGTGCTAGCCTTCTTAAGGCATCCTTGTTAAACTTATGTCTGTACTCAGATATTGTTGCTTCCACTGACTCTTGTGTATCGAGCTATGTATTCGAGCCCTCGAGGCCCTTGGCTTGTAATATAAAGCTTGTATTATTTTTTTTGTCTAGAGTTGTGTTGTGATATCTTCCCATGAGTCCCTGATCTTGATCGTACACATTTGCGTTGTGATTAGTGTATGATTGAATCGGGGGCATCACAACGCCCTCAGTAATTATGAAAATAAAACCTTGTGATTTATGCACGCATCTTTGGGCAGTAGTTAATCCGTGTATTAATGTTGTTGTTTTGTTTTTAATTACCATTCGTGTGGTGCAGATGAAACGATCTCAATGGATGAAGAATTGGAGAACCGTAGATTTTATCAGTGGCGTTACAGAGTTCATGAATTTGGCGGAAAGTACAAAGAGGAGAATTGGTGATGCGGATTACATCCTGTGTCCATGTACTGATTGTCCCAATACAGAGTCACGTGAAGTTGCAGATGTCTAGTGGCACTTAGTCTCTCGGGGATTCATGGATGGATATACACGTTGGACCAGACACGGTGAAGAGCAGGTCATGGATGAATATACCTAGGGCTGCGAGATGCCAAACCCCGATCAGTGTCACATGTATGTTGAATCTAACATCGGGGGAGAGGCGTCAAGCTACCAATGGAACACCAGAAAGCTGAAACGCCCACTAGAAAACCAAGACGTCGACGCAGATGATGACGATCTTGATATGCCAGATTTTGCTGCTATGATTGCAGATTTCAAGGGCCCAAAAAAGGATATGATTGGGTACTAGGATCTACCAACCATTGATGCAGACTCCAAGAAAGAATTGTATCCAGGATGCAAAAAGAAATATCCCAAGTTGAGTGCCACCCTGGCGCTTCTCAGATTTAAAGCAGCAAACGGTCTATCAAACAAGGGCTTCACAGAGATGTTAGGTCTTTTCAAAGAAATTCGTTCGGAAGATAATGTGCTCCCCAGAGGCACGAACGAAGTAAAGAAAATTGTTTGCCCATTGGAACTTGAAGTACAGAAGATACACACTTTTGTGAATGATTGTATATTGTACCATGGTGAGTACAAAGATTTGCGTGCATGTCCCACATGCAAGCATGCACGATACAAGCGTAGGAGAGCAAAGGATAAGTACAAATTAGAAGATGAGATCAAGACAGGAATCTCGTTCAAGGTTGTTTGGTACTTGCCTTTAATTCCAAGGTTGAGGCATTTGTTTGCAAACCCTAGAGAGGCAAAGAGGTTGCGGTGGCATCATGATGAGCGAACTGCGGATAAATATATGAGGCACACGAAAGATGGGGCTCAGTGGGAATTAATCGACAACAAGTTTGAAGACTTTGCCAAGGATCCTAGAAGTATAAGGCTCGGGGAGTGTACTGATGGGATGAATCCGTTTGGCGATATGAGCACCAATCACAGCACATGGCCGGTGCTTCTGTGCATATATAACCTAGCTCCTTGGTTGTGTATGAAGAAAAAATACATTATGATGTCAATGATTATCCAAGGCCCGAAGCAACCTGGAAATGACATCGACATTTACTTTCAGCTACTGGTAGAAGAACTGCTGACAGTGTGGATAGATGTGCCTGTTGTAAAATGTTATGATGCTTACAGAAAGGAGATTTTCGATCTACATGCGATGCTGGTGCACACCATTCAAGATATGCCGGCATTAGGCAACACATCGGGGCAGAAAACAAAGGGAGATGTAGGGTGTGTCACATGCATGGATAGGATAGCTAGCAGATTTCTTCCCAACTCGCGCAAAACTGTGCATTTGTGTCATCGTAGGTTCTTACGGAGAAATCACCCATACCGAAAGATGAAAGCTGAATTTGATGGTACGGGAGAGGTAGAGGTGGGCCCAAGACCCAATGATGGGGAGGTGGTCCACAACATGGCTAAACAAATTAATGTTGTGCTTGGCAAGAAGCACGCTTTGACGGTGAAACAAACACCCAAGGGTCAAGTGTTTAAGAAGAAATCGGTGTTCTGGAAATTACCTTACTGGGAGATTCTACGTGTACGTCACTACATCGATGTCATGCATGTAGAGAAGAATGTATGTGAAAGCATCCTTGGTACTCTGCTCAAGATTAAAGGTAAAACAAAGGATGGTGATGGTGCACGGCTTGATATGCTTGCTGAGCAATCAAAACGCAAGAGTGACGCAGAAAATGATGACAAATTCATCAAAGCTCGCCAGAGTTACAATTTCAGTACAAAAGAAGCAACACAGTTCTTCACCTATTTGTTGTTAGTTAAGACACCCTCTTCCTACTCCGCAAACATCAGAAGTCTCATGGATGTGAGCTCAGGTAAAATGAAGTTGGGACACATGAAGTCACATGATTGCCACATAATGTTGACACAAATCCTCCCGATGGCCATCAGGAATCTGATGGATAAAGATATAAGAAACACACTCATTGAGCTCTATGATTTCTTCAACCAACTATGGCAGAAAGTTGTAGATCCTGAAGAGTTGGATCATATGCAAGATGATATTGCAAAAATATTGTCCAACCTAGAGATGTTTTTCCCACTGTCATTCTTTGATGTCATGGTCCATCTCACTGTGCACCTTGTCAACGAGATAAAGTATTGTGGTCCTGTGTTTCTTCGCAACATGTATCCCTTCGAGCGGTTCATGGGAATACTGAAACGCTATTGTCGGAACCGAAACCATCTAGAGGCAAGCATCCTACAAGGTTATACCGCAGAGGAGGTGGTTGAGTTTTGCACCGAATACATGAAACAAAGACCTATAGGTTTGCCCCTCTCTCACCACGAGGGAAGGCTGAAAGGTAAGTCGGTCCTTGCTGGCACGCAAATGGCTGCACCTGGAGAATTGGCGGAGAAAGCCCATTTGATGGTACTGCTGAACAGCCCAGTTCTCAGCGCTTATGCCGAAGAACACTTGGAGGAGATACACCAAAGCTTCGTACCAATTGTGCCTTCATCAGATGTGGAGATGAAGGAGCACACTAAGAACTACGCCGAATGGCTGAAGAATCGTTTGGCACAAGGATCCATTGATGACATTGCTAGGTGGTTGGCACAAAAGCCATCACCTACGGTGTTGACATACCAAGCATATGACATAAATGGATACACGTTCTACACTGAGGAACGTGATGAGAAGACCTCATATTAGAATAGCTCTGTTCGAATAGAATGCATGACTGTAGATGAAGCAGATAAAAGGGTATACTATGGAACCATCAAAGAGATTTGGGAGCTTGACTTTGTGAAAGTTAAGGTGGCATTATTCAGGTGCGCATTGATTCCTCTTGGTCATGTAAAGGTTGATGATTACAGGAAGACCTGTGTTAACAGGACAACGATGGCACATCACGCGGACCCAATCATTCTTGCCAGTGATGCTACCCAGATTTTCTATGTGGAAGACCCCTTGCATAAGAACTGCCATGTAGTGATGCATGGGAAGAGGAGGGTACTGGGTGTCGAGGATGTTGCCGATGAGGACGAGTACAATGAATTTGTTGAGTTGCCAGCCAAGGGATCACGCACCCATGTAACAGAGAAGCGTAAAATCATCAGAAAACCCAAGTTCATTCGGGGTCAACGTAATGATCACAGTTCCCCCATGTACATGGGAATTAAGCCGTAAGACTAGTCTTTATGCCTACCCTGCAACTTAATTCGTTCAATTTAGAACTATTGCGTGTACTGAATTTGTGAGTTATGCCCGGTGAGGGAGTCCTGGATTAAGGGGTCCTCGGGCGTCCGGGCTACGTAATGTGGGCCGGACTGATGGGCCATGAAGATACAAGACAGAAGACTCTCTCCCGTGTCCGGATGGGACTCTCCTTGACGTGGATGGCAAGCTTGGCGTTCGGATATGAAGATTCCTTTCTCTGTAACCGACTTTGTACAACCCTAGTCCCCTCCGGTGTCTATATAAACCAGAGGGTTTAGTCCGTAGAGGCAATCATAATCAGACAGGACATAGGGTATTACCTCCATCGAGAGGGCCCGAACCTGGGTAAACATCGTGTCCCTCGTCTCCTGTTACCATCGACCTTAGACGCACAGTTCGGGACCCCCTACCCGAGATCCGCCGGTTTTGACACCGACATTGGTGCTTTCATTGAGAGTTCCGCTGTGTCGTTGCTAGAAGACTCGATGGCTCCATCAATCATCCACAACGATGCTGCCATGAGGGAGGTCTTCCTCCCCATCCAGATCTTCGTATTCGGCGGCTTCGTACTGCGGGCCAACTCGTTTGGCCATCTAGAGCAGATCGACAGCTACGCCCCAGGCCATCAGGTTAGATTTGGAAGCTTGAACTACGTTGCTGATATCCGCGGAGACTTGATCTTCGACAGATTCGAACCCATGGCAGCCGCTCCCTGCCACCGCAATGAACATGACCTGAATCTGTCATTGGACCATACCCGGGAGATAGCTCTTGTAACTGCTCTGGCACTAGATCCGGAGCAGATTGCGCCATCCGAGGACGGGAAGCTCAACCCCTCCACGGAAGCCGTAGACTCAGCGGCGTTGGAGCCGCACACAGGCTCAGCGGCGTTGGAGCCTCACACAGACCCAATTTCAAACGAGATCTGTTTCACCGGAACCTCGGACTCGTCTCCGGTCACTGGTTCCGAATTGCATGTGTCCGCGCCCATCGAGCTCGATCGGGCGCCGATCCTCGAGTTCAGCTCCGCGGACATCTTCCGGCACTCACCTTTGGGTGATGTGCTTAGCTCATTGAAACCCTCTCCTTAGCGGGGGACTCACAGCCGAACTATATCCGGTTTGAACCGGAGGCTGATGATGGATAATTTTGCTTCCCACCCACCGCCCACTTCATTGCCACTGTCGAAGACTTAACCGACATGCTCGATTACGACTCCGAAGACGTCGACGGTATGAACGACGACGCCGGAGAGGAGCAGGCCCAAAACCCGCCGTTTACTGGGTGCTGGACCGCCACCTCCTCGTATGATGTGTACATGGTGGATACCCCCAAAGAGAATAACGGCTATAACAAGAAAGATCCAGTCGGGGATGAACCTCCTGAGACACGGCCAAAGTGCCGACGTCAGCGGCGCCGCTCTAAATCACGCCGTGGAAAAGACAGCAATACCGGCACGAGAGAAAACAATTCTCCGGATGAGGCCGAAGACAAAGAAGATCCCGTCGAGCTAACTTTCGAACAGGACGATAGGGAAGATGGGCAAGCCAGCCCTGATGAACAGGCCATAAACGAAGACTCGGAGGACAGCAACTATCTTCCACCCTCCGAAGATGAGGTGAGCCTCGGCGACGAAGACTTTATCGTGCCTGAGGAACCCGTTGAGCAGGAGCGCTTTAAGCGCCGGCTAATAGCCACTGCGAGGAGCCTGAAAAAGAAACAGCAGCAGCTTCAAGCTGATCAAGATCTACTCAACGACAGATGGACTGATGTCCTGGAAGCCGAGGAATACGGACTCGAGCGCCCCATTAAAAGCTATCCGAGGCGTAAACTGCTACCCCAATTCAACGACGAGGCACTTGAGCCCATGCCATCAATGCATAATGCGGCTGACCGACCACCACGTGGCCGGGACAAAGCGGCAACTCAAGCCGAATACCAGCCCATACTCCCTCACCGCAAAAGCAGAGACATAACAGCCCGGGGTCATACATATGACCTGCGGCAGGACCTGGACAATAGAGCTGGTCAGTCCAGATCAATTTATGGATCGCGGGGGCATGCTCTGGCGCGCGACGACGGCTATCAAGCCAGACATGACAAACATAACCGCGCCCGGGCCAAAGACTGCCGACGAACTCAATCTGAACTACGTCGCGATGTGGCCCGATATAGAGGCGCCGCACACCCCCTCTGCTTCACTGATGAAGTAATGGAGCATGAATTCCTAGAAGGGTTTAAACCCGTAAATATCGAATCATATGATGGAACAACAGATCCCGTGGTATGGATTGAGGATTTTCTTCTCCATATTCATATGGCCCACGGTGATGACCTTCACGCCATCAAAGACCTCCCATTAAAACTCAAGGGGCCAGCTCGGCACTGGTTAAACAGTCTGCCAGAGAACTGCATTGGCAGCTGGGAAGACTTGGAAGACGCCTTCCACGATAACTTTCAAGGTACATATGTCTGGCCTCCGGATGCCGACGATCTAAGTCACATCATCCAGCAGCCCGGGGAGTCAGCCAGGAAGCTCTGGACTAGGTTCCTAATTAAAAAGAACCAAATTGTCGATTGTCTGGACGCCGAAGCCCTCGAGGCCTTTAAACATAGAGTCCGAGATGAATGGCTTGCCCGCCACCTCGGTCAAGAAAAACCAAAATCCATGGCAGCCCTTACCATTCTGACGACCCGCTTTTGCGCGGGAGAAGATAGCTGGCTCGCTCGTAGAAACAACAGCACCAGTGACCCGGGCACTTCCGAAGTTCGAGACGGCAACGGCAAGCCACGACGCAATAAACACAAGCGTCGAAATAATAATGAAGGAACGCAAGAATCGGCGGTAAACGCCGGATTCAGCGGTTCCAAAGCCGGTCAACGGAAAAAGCCATTCAAGGCAAATAGAGACGGACCATCCAAGTTGGACAAGATACTGGATCGGCCCTGCCAAATTCATGGCACCCCCGGTAAGCCAGCCAATCACACCAACAGAAGCTGTTGGGTCTTCAAACAAGCCGGCAAGCTTAACGCCGAACACAAGGGGAAGGGGCCGCCCAGTGATAGCGATGACGAAGAGACTCGCCAGCCGAACACCGGGGCTCAGAAGTAATTTCCCCTCGAAGTAAAAACAGTCAACATGGTATACGTGATGCACATTCCCACAGAGGAGCGCAAGCGCGCACTACAGGACGCCAATGCCATAGAACCAGGCACCCTAAAGTTAAGCCAATGGGCGGCCGGCCCGATCACTTTTGATCGCAAGGACCACCCAGCCAGTATCCATCACGACAGTTCGGCAGCTCTGATCCTCGATCCAATTATCGATGGGTTCCATCTCACGAAAGTCCTTATGGACAGCGGCAGTAGTCTTAATCTACTCTACCAAGACACTGTCCGCAAAATGGGCATTGACCCTTTACGAATCAAGCCCAGCACAGCTACCTTCAAGGGAGCAGTGTCCGGCATAGAAGCTCGCTGCACGGGCTCAATTACATTGGAAGTGGTTTTCGGCTCGCCGAATAACTTTAGAAGCGAAGGCTTGACCTTCGATATCGTCCCGTTTCGCAGCAGCTACGACGCACTACTCGGGCGTACCGCTTTTACTCGTTTTAATGCGGTCCCACATTACGCATATTCAAATCTTAAGATGCCCGGTCCACACGGCGTCATCACGATAAACGGAAATGCGGAATGCTCCCTCCGTACAAAGGAGCGTACCACGACTATTACAGCCGAAGTACAAAGCGGCCTTATCAAACCGCATACCTCATCGGCCGTCAAGCCACCGGTCTCTACTAAACAGGACCAATCAATCTCAGAGCTGGATTAGCAGTTCAGCCTCCGTCGTCCGCACCATATAGCCGCGAAGATTATACCGCGCACACATAATTATGTACTTAAAATACCATGGTCATCGGCGGAGGCACAGTACGGACAGGCCTACAATGCAGTCCGCACCCTCATAGTCTTTTTACTTTTTCTAACTATTTTTTATCTTTTACAACAGGTGATTCAAAGCCTGGTCGTCTTCCGGACTCTTTCTAAAGTTTGGCTTCGTATAAATACCCAAAGGCTATTCCTACCAAGGAGTCCTTTAACTGAGGCAAGGCAGCGCAGACGTGCGACAGGAGGTCCTAATGATTTTAGTAAGATCGCACTCTTTATTTTCAACCTGTAATGTGCCTTTTTCCTCAGCCCTCGGCCCCCGGCATGTTAAATAATCCGGGTAGGGGCGTTATAATCTGTAAAATTGCGTTTGACGTGTCAATCAGATTCCAGTGAACATAACCCGTATTCAGTACTCGCTTTTTCTACGTACTGAATTTTTCTTCTTCGGTTGTTTCACGAACGCACCTCGGCATAAATTGCCAGGGGCTCGATACGGCAACACATGAGTTGCCGAAAAGTCCGAACAGCTATTCAGCAGACTTCGGCGTCACGAGTTTTGGCCTTATATACATCAGCTCCGAATCATGCCTTTGGTCAATAGTTGGGTTGCCCGGCTCCTGTGCTTACTACCTTACGTTCTGCTATATCGGCTAGGGTAGTAAAGGGAGAACTACTATCATTGTGTCCTGGCTTATCCGGATGAGCACCTCAGTAGAGTAAGCTGAAAACTGACTGTCATGATGCGGCGAGAGCTTGTGAACCACTCGATGACTCATCAGAATCTTTAGCGATTCTTTCTGTATTAAACGAAGGACCGTTCTTCTGGTCACCTATGTAACGCACCGTATTCGGGTAAACGCGTACATACCAGGGGCTATATCATAGACCTGCCATCAAACTCCTATGGCTAAGTGAAAGTGTTAAAGGCTCATAGTTCGATTGCCTAGTTTGCCGCATTGACACCTCCTTCATGGACCAAGACGTTGGGTCAAGAGTGATCAATTGCTTTTCCGAACACCCCCGTATTATATGCGAGGGGGCTGAAGCCGACGACTGGCAAACTTTCAGATTATACTCAGAACGGTCGCACAGGAGGCACCAAAACTGTCAGGCAAAAGTATAAAATATGGCCTTAATATATCATAATATTGTTTTTACAAATTTGGTATACTCACTCGAACATCATATTTTTCGAGCACTGACCCTCTATCAAGCAGGCACCCTCTAGGACGTCCTCAAAATAATGCTCTGGCGTGTGATGGTCCTTGCCCTCGGGTGGACTCTTCGCTACAATATCGGTGGCCTTCATCTTCGCCCAGTACTTCTTGACGCGGCCAAAGGCCATCCGTGCACCCTCAATGCACGTTGACCGCTTCACAGCGTCGATACGCGGCACCGCATCAACAAGTCGCTGCACCAAACCGAAATAACTATTCGGAATTGGCTCAGTCGGCCATAGCCGGACCATGACGTCCTTCATAGCCAATCCGGATATCTTGTGGAGCTCGGCCCACTGGGCCATCTATTCGTTCAGCAACAAGGGACGCTTCGGCATGCTGAATTGCGACCAGAAAAGCTTCTCCGTTGCACGTCCTTCTTGCGCTTGGTAAAAGTGCGCCGCATCGGAGACACTCTTTGGCAGGTCCAAGAATGCGTCTGGAGAACTCCACATTTTCTTAAGGGGGGCATACTTCGGATCTCTGAATTTAGTCTGTAATAAGAAAGGCTTACCAGCCGCTATCTCCCCAGCTTGTCGGATCTCTTCCCGAGCCGCTCTAGACTCGGACCGTGCTTCTCTTGCCTCTTGTAAGGCCTTGTCGAGATCGACTGTTCTGGCTTTGTTATCTTTCTCAAGGAATTCACATCGAACATTGGCATCCTTTAGCTCGCGCGTCATGGTAGATATTCTCTCCTCGCACTGACGCCGAGCAGCCTGTTCGGTCGTTAACTCAGCAGCTGCCTTCTTGGCAGCCGCCTCACTCGTCCTGGCTTGCTCCTTGGCCCGGCCAAGCTCAGCCCGTAGGGCCTCAACTGCGGTAGCATTATCTGCAGTTATGCACATCTCAGTATACAATTTTCAGCGTTATGCTCATATTATCATACTTACATATACTGACTGCCCTAAAAACATACCTTGCGCCTCGTCGAGCCGCCTGTTAATAAGTGTGAGGTCGTCATCCGCCACATCAAGTTTCTGCTTCAGCCTTGCAACCTCTGTAGCTGGGGCAGTCGTGATGGATGACACAGCCTGTGTGCCAATTCATAAGATTATCCTGGGAATATCTTTTTGATCCTCTGATCGCCTCCCTTCGGAAGCCAATCAGAGTCTCAGGGGCTACTATCTATACACAGGTGCATTTTGCATGTAGAAGTGCAATTGAGGATATTACATTACATACCTCGAAGCCTCCTAGCAGGCTCATGAAGGATTCATTCAATCCGCTTTTCGCGGACAGAATCCTCTCGACTACCGTACCCATTAAGGTACGATGTTCCTCTGAAACGGACGCACGTTGCAGCATGCCCGTCAATGTATCCGACGCCCCCGGATCCCTGGGAGCGGCCGCGGGAGTACGGGCTTCCTTCGGAAGAATATGTTTACCCGACTCTAGAGTCGTCCCGGGCTATAAACCGGATAGCCCGGGCCCTTTATTATTGGTCCCCATAGGGTCCGCTTGCCCCGGACTCTGGACGGCCAAAGTATCACCTTCGGGAGTAGTTTTCATTATCCCCTGCACCGCTTGTTGGTCGGGAGAGATCCTCCGGGACGACACCTCGGCGTCGTCCGCCTTGTCGGGCGAGAAGGTCTGTGGAGGCGTCTCGCTTTCCATCATCTCCGGAAGAAGACCCCCCGAGGAGGAGGACTGTTGAGGAAGACTGCGTGCCGGACTGCAAACACATATATTTTAAATGTTACCCTGGTAACTGGAAAGCAATGGGATACGTTTCGGACACCCCTGTTCACTTACGATTCGGCTAAGGGCTTGTCCTTACGGAGGAACTACGCGACAACGTCGTCTTCGGAACCCGAGCCACCTGACAGGGACATCTTCCCTCGCTTAAGAGCCTTTGCTTCCAAATCTTCGGAGGCGGCCCTCTTCTTCCCATCGGGAGAGGGGATGTCAGTTTCTTCTTCTCTTTTGTCGTCAGAAGAGGGAGCTTCAATCTCCCTGGACATAGCACCTCTGGAATAGAGGGCACCTTTGGCCTTCTTGCTCTCCTCTTTGTCCCCCTTCGCCGACACTTGGTATGGCGCCGGAGCCAGCATCCTTGTTAACACAGGATCTGCGGAGTCTTCGGGAAGAGGGGCCGAACACCTGATTCTTTCCGCCTTCTTGATCCAGCCCTGGTCGAAGATGGTTTTCTCAATATATTGTTACAAGATATTTAACTAAGCTGTGTTCAGAGAGTCGAGGGCCTACCGAGGTATCCGGATGGTTGCAGTCGAGGCCGATGTCTTAGGTAGTATCCGGCCACTGTTTTCATGTCCCGAAGAATAACTTCCACATTCCTTTGTGCGTCGTGCCAAAGAAGTGCTGAAGAGTCCGTGGTCCTTCCGGATTGAACTCCCACATGCGGAGAGGGCGTCGCTGGCACGGCAGGACCCGGCGGACTAGCATTACTTGGATTACGTTGATGAGGCCGGTGTCCTTCTCGAGGAGGCTCCGGATGCGGCTTTGTAGCATCTGCACCTCGTCCGTTGATCCCCAGTCCAGCCCCTTATTAATCCATGATGTGCGCTGTAATGGAGGGCCTGACCGTAACGCAGTTGTGGCTGCCCACTTGGTACCACGGGGTTCAGTTATGTAAAACCACTCCCGTTGCCATAGGTTGGAGGTTTCCATGAAAGAGCCTTTTGGCCAAGGTGTATGGGTGAGTTTGCTCACCGTAGCACCGCCGCACTCCGCTTGCTTCCCATCGACTACCTTCGGCTTCACGTTAAAGTTCTTGAGCCATAAGCCGAAGTGTTGGGGAATTCGGAGAAAGGCCTCGCATATGACGATGAACACCGAGATGTGAAGAAAGGATTCCGGAGCCAGATCATGAAAATCCAGCCCGTAATAGAACATGAGTCCGCGAACGAAAGGATGGAGAACGAACCCTAGCCCTCGGAGGAAGTGAGAGATGAATACAACCCTCTCGCCGGATCTGGGAGTAGGAATGACCTGCCCTTGAGCAGGGAGCCTGTGGGGGATTTCCGCGGTCAGGTATCTTGCTGCCCGGAGCTTCGCGATATCCTCCTCTGTGACAGAGGAGGCCACCCACCGGCCTTGAAGGTTGGGTCCGGACATGGCTGGGAGGCTCGGAACAAATAAATTGAACCTTGGGTGCTAGAACTCGAGGTTAGAAAAGATGAGGAAAGGGAAAAGCGTGGAGGAAAAAGATGGGTCTGTGCCCCTTTATAAAGCCGATGAATATCAAAACGCCTCCCCCTAGGCCTCAAAACCTGCCTATTCCCAAGGAATCATACCAACGGGACGGTTGGGTTACCCACGCCCGTATTAATGAGAATCCCGTAATAAGGGGACACGATCTCTGCTTCGACAAGACGTGCCAATAAAACCGCTCCTCGAAACGTGGAGCGGGAGGCTAAAAAAACGGTTCGAAATAATGACCGTGCAGGAACGTGGTGTCGCGTTACAAAAAGTTGTCAGCAGATTGACTCGTGAAATATTATACTCTCTGTGGTTGTGTGTGGTACTTTTTTTGCAGAGCCGGACATGTTCTCTGCGCTCGAAGTCTGTTTTGGAGTATTCGGAGGAGGAACCCGCCTTGCAATGCCGAAGACAATCTACGCGCCGGACACATCGTCATTGAAGCCAGGTTCAGGGGCTACTGAGGGAGTCCTGGATTATGGGGTCCTCGGGCGTCCGGGCTACGTAATGTGGGCCGGACTGATGGGCCCTGAAGATACAAGACATAAGACTCTCTCCCGTGTCCGGATGGGGCTCTCCTTGACGTGGAGGGCAAGCTTGGCGTTCGGATATGAAGATTACTTTCTCTGTAACCGACTTTGTACAACCCTAGTCCCCTCCGGTGTCTATATAAACCGGAGGGTTTAGTCCGTAGAGGCAATCATAATCAGACAGGCTAGACTTCTAGGGTTTTAGCCATTACGATCTCGTGGTAGATCAACTCTTGTAATACTCATATTCATCAAGATCAATCAAGCATGACGTAGGGTATTACCTCCATCGAGAGGGCCCGAACCTGGGTAAACATCGTGTCCCTCGTCTCCTGTTACCATCGACCTTAGACGCACTGTTCGGGACCCCCTACCCGAGATCCGCCGGTTTTGACACCGACACCCGGTTTTCTGTTGATGCAAGAACCGTTAATATGTTGACCTTGATATGCTATCAACTCAGGCAATGAATATAAACTGTTTATTATTATTGTTGTATCATAGAGGTAGCACACTCAATTGATCTCACTCCGGCATGTGTGAACAAAAGATATGCAATCTAGTTTGTGAATAGCACACGGTTCGTTCATGAAAGTCGTGTGCCGACCAAACCGCGTGCGTGATCTGAGTCGTGCTTTCTGATTCGCCAGAACCCAAACCCCATGGATCGTACGTCTGCACCATTAGATGCTCCCAGATCGAACGACAATCCTCATCCCTTTCGACAGCAAATGCAGTTCCGGTTGTAATTTATTTTTATGCACAAAATGCACGTTAAACTCAAAAATGACTTAAATATAGCTAACGATACTTGAAATGCGCCAGAAAACCCGTGGTATAATGGTGATTGCTTACCTTGGAAATTTTTATGAGGCCAAACGATGAAGTCACCAGCCACTGGAGTTTGAATTGACACGTCTCCTTTTGGAAACCATGATCCTTCATGTGAGATGCTCCGGTTTGGAAGTAGCGATCATCAAAACTTGTGCCATACTTTACCAAAAAAATTCCACAGGGTCGTGAGAGCACGCCACGGGCACACATTGATTTTGATGATGTCCGGACTCCATCTGAATTTCCTGTAATTAAAATACCAACTAGTCCTACGCCAGTGGCCGCACCTCGCGGCCGAAATGTTTGAAACTTCTCCCCGCTTCTCGGACAAACGGATGAAACCTCGCAAAGCGACGCACAAATGATTTGTACACCTTCTTTGCTAAGGGTGGCCATAGTGGGGGTATCATAGCCGGTATCATGCACTCGGGAATAGCAAATATGATGATGTGGCAAGGAATTAAAGAAGGGAGAGTGGGTTAGAGTAACATAGGTAGATACCGTAACATAATAAATGCTATACTACTTTGTGTCATGCATGGCAATAAATACGGTCATCTATGATACTACTCGATGATACTATGCACTATGAAGGTACATAGTATCATACACTAGTATCATATGCGTGATACTAGTATATGATACTCCCCACTATAAGGCTGGCCATAGTGGTGGTATCATAGCCGGTATCATGCACTCGGAAATAGCAAGTATATATGCTGATGTGGCAAAGAATTAAAGAAGATAGAGAGGGTTAGAGTAACATATAGGTAGATATCGTATCATGTTAAATGCGATGCTAATTTGTGTCATGCATGGCAATAAATATGATCATCTATGACACTACTCTATTATACTATGCACTATAATTAAAGGTAGTATCATACACTAGTATCATATATATGCATGATAGTAGTATATGATACTCTCCACTATGATTAGCCTAAGTATAGCCTAACTAAAACACCCACATGTAGTTGTAGTAGGGTTTTGACTTTATATGCACTAAATGCAAGGTAAGTGCAAAAAATGACTTAAACATAGCAGACGAGACCTGAAATGGGACAGAAAATCAAACCAAGGGTATATCCGTGATTGTTTATCATGATTATTTTTAGGCGGAACGATGTAGTAACAGACGATTTGGAGTCCGAAGTGCCGCGTCTCCTTTTGGAAACTATGATCCTTCTTGTGAGATGCTCCGGTATGGAAGGTGCGAGCACCAAAACTTGTGCCAAACTTTACCAAATTTTTTCCATGCGATCGTGAGAGCACGCCACAGTGATACAATGATTTTCGTTATTTCCGGACTCTATATGCATTTCCTGAAATTAAAATACCAACAAGGCCTACGCCTCTGGCCACACCCTGCGGCCGAACTGTTTGAAGTTTTTTCCCGTTTCTCTGACAATGAATGAAAACTCGCAAAGCGACACACAAATGATCTTGCTAACACCCACGTGTAGTAGCGACTATATATATATGTGTGTGTGTGTGTGTGTGTGTGTGTGTACAAAAAATGACTCAAATATAGCAAACGAGATTGCTTTTTTTTGCATATTCAAAGTTTGAGATTGCTAGCCAGGCCTGCCGCCTGGTAAAATGCAACAGAAAATCGAACCATAGGGTACAATCGTGATTCTTACCGTGGATAAAAATTGGAGGCGAAACGATGAACTCATGTTTTCATTCAAACGAAAATATGCTGTTATTTAATGTAAATGTTTTCAAATATCACACGGTTCACTCACGAAAGCCGTGTGCCTACTAAACCATGGCCGATGCCCCCTGCCACGCGCGTGATTTGAGTCGTGCGTTCTGATTGGCCAGAACCCAAACCCCACGGATCGTACGTCTGCACCATTGGATTCTCCTTGATCGAACGGCGATCCTCATTCCTTTCGAAAGCACATGCAGTTCCGGTGGTAATTTTATTTATATCCACAAATTGCATGTTAAATTCAAAAAATGTCTTAAATATAGCAAACGATACCTGAAATGCCTTAGAAAATCAAACCCGTGGTATTATGGTGACTGTGTACCGTGGAAATTTTTATGAGGCCAAACGATGAAGTCACCTGCCACTGGAGTTTGTATTGACACGTCTCCTTTTGGAAACCATGGTCCTTCATGTGAGATGCTCCGGTTTGGAAGGAGCGATCATCAAAACTTGTGCCAAACTTTACCAAATTTTTTCCCCGGGGTCGTGAGAGCACGCCACAGGCACACACCGATTTTGATGATGTCTGGACTCCATCTGAATTCCCTGTAATTAAAATACCAACTAGGCCTACGCCGGTGGCCGCACCTCGTGGCCGAAATGTTTGAAACTTCTCCCCGTTTCTCGGACAATGGATGAAAACTCGCAAAGCGACACACAAATGATTTGTACACCTTCTTTGCTAACTAACACCCAGGTGTAGTTGTAGAACGATTTTGAATTTATATGCACTAAATGCAAGGTAATTGCAAAAAAATGACTTAAATATAGCAGACGAGACCTGAAATGGGCCAGAAAATCAAACCTAGGGTATATACGTGATTGTTTACCGTGAAAAAAATTCGAGGCGGAACGATGTAGTCACTGATGATTGGATTACGAAGTGCCGCGTCTCCTTTTGGAAACTATGATCCTTCTTGTGAGATGCTCCGATTTGGAAGGTGTGAGCATCAAAACTTGTGCCAACTTTACCAAAAAATTTCCATGGGATCCTGAGAGCACACCATGGTGACACACCGATTTTCGTTATTTCTGGACTCTATATGCATTTCCTGTAATTAGAATACCAACAAGGCCTATGCCTCTGGCCACACCCTGTGGCCGAACTGTTTGAATTTTTTACCGTTTCTCGAACAATGAATGAAAACTCCCAGAGCAACACACAAATGATCTTGCTAGCTAGCACCCCCGTGTAGTTGTGACTATAGCAAATGACTCAAATATAGCAAAGGATACCTCCAATGCACGAGAAAATCGAACCATATGGTACAATGGTGATTTTTTACCGTGGAAAATAATTTGGAGGCGAAACGACGAACTCTTGTTTTCATTCAAACGAAAATATGCCATTAGTTCATGTAAATGTTTTCAAATACGACACGGTTCACTCATGAAAGCCGTGTGCCTACCAAACCGTTGCCGATGCCCCCACCCCTTGCTGCGTGCGCGATCTTAGTCGTGCATTCTGATTGGCCAGAACCCAAACCCCACGGATCATACGTCTGCACCGTTGGATGCTCCCAGATCGAACGGCAATCCTCATCCCTTTTGACAGCAAATGCAGTCCGGCTAGGATTTGATTTATATGCCAAAATGCATGGTAAATGCCAAAAAATGTCTTAAATATAGCACACGAGACCTGAAATGCGCCAGCAAATCAAACCCGTGGTATAATGGTGATTGCTTAACGTCGGAAAAAATTAGAGGCGAAACGATGAACTCATGTCTTCATTTCAAAATTAGTACGTCTTCATTTCAAACGAAATTATTCTCTTTGTGCACACGAGCGCTTAGAGGCAACCGTTTGCATAGGCCTTTCCGCGCAGCAACCGGGGATATTTTTTCACCCTTTTCACCAAGGCCGCCAACACCCCCCCACCGCCCGCCCGCGTTTCACTCAACTAGTCCACCCAATCTCCATCACCAGCTCCCCCCTCCCCCAGATCCACAGTAGAGCCCTCTCCGGCGCCGGCATCCTCACCCTGGCCGTGTGCCCGCTCTTCGGCGTCAAGCCTACCTCCACTGTCGTTCCCAACACGCGGCTGCCCGTGCCTCGTCATCTTCGTTTGCTCGCCAGCCACCCTCGAGCATATCAATCTTGTAACCCTCGTCTCTCCTGTGGTCTGGCCAGGTTTGCATTAAGAAACCTGTTAGTTACTGCTCTCCATCGCGGTGACGCATATTTCCTCGCAATCCCTCTTCCTATTTCGTTCCGTATGTTCCCAAATTGGCTATACAATAACGGAGAGCGTATATATGTTCATTATCTACCTTCCTAACTAGTACATATAAGTTGTATTTGTTCCAATAAGTTACTGCCGATTTACATATCGCGGGCGCCCGAGTCACACAAACTTAACAAATAAGCCGTACATTTTCTAAATTATTGCATGACATGTTTAGACAGCTTGATACCAAGTTGTTAGTTTTATGCTTATCCTCTTTTCCTGAGTTTCGCACGTGTTCTCTTTAGATGCCGAGTAGCAGCGACAGCACTCATGCTTCAGGCGATGTATCTTCATCTGATTCCGACAACCCTTGGTCTTCAGTAGATGGTGAGGGATCAAGTAATCTTGAACGGGATAGAGCTACAGCAATTACCCTTCCGGTCAGGACATGAAGGAGCGCTCCAAGGAAGCCCACACGCCAGCCTAAAGGTGTATATGAAGTAACCGAGATCGATTTAAAGTCTTTGGCGCCAACTAAACCAGATAAAGCACACATGAGGTTCAGGAGTGTGTGTGGATTTGTTGGCAGGGTAAGGCTCAACATTAATCTGCCGGGGTTTCGGAAGGCTGACACAGAAACACGGCAAAGGATAGTCCAGGAGATCATGGATCACTTCAATGTTCTAGAGCAGTGGAGAATGCAGGTGGAACACGCTGCACTGAAGAAGGCTAGGGATGCTTGGAGAAACTAGAAGCACGTGATGTACAAGAAGTACTTGAGTGAAGGCAAGGACCCAATCCCCGCATACCCCCAAATTACAAAGGCAGACTGGGCAGAATTCAAAAGGGTCAGGGCAACTATAGAGTTTGCTGAGAAGAGTGCCAAGTAATCGGAACTTCAGAAGAGGAACACACACCCCCACCGTATGGATGTGGCAGGATACTACGGCATGAAACCGATATGGGATCAGTAGGACAAAGAAGCAGTAGCGGCGGGTGGGAAACTAGCCTTTAGTGAAATCAGGGGTGAACGTGCTAGAGACTACTTGTGGGCACGTGCAAGGAGGCGTGATGATGGAACTTATTCCTTTGAAAACTCACGTGACGAAGAACTGTATCACATGATGTTAAAGGCTTCCAAGATCCCTGGAAGGTTCTATAGGAACTTAGGGCCATGTGACATTCTGTCCGATGCTCTGGAAACAAGAGAGCCCCCTGGCCGTGCAAGGGGTATAGGTGTTAATGTCCTGCACAAGGGGGCTTTCACACTCAGCAAAGAAGAGAGGCTCAGCATGAAAAAAGCGAGGAGTGAAATGAAGCAGAATGAATTGTAGAAAGGTTGAGGAAGGACATGTATCCGGCTGTTCGAAAGGATATTGAGGAGTCAATGATGATGCAGAAGACTCTAACACTGACAGATAGCCAATAGATGGGAGGGGAGGTGGGCATGGAGGATGCTGCTTATTGCGCGACAACACCGCACAAGAGTAGCTGTGCATCAGCTGACCCCAGCGACACTGAGACTGCAGCTGCTCATGATGATGCTATATCTAATCTATCTGGAATGAAAGACAGACTGAAGGGCATGCTTACACATTATGAAGGTACATTAAAATGTGCAACAGCCTGGGTTTGCCCACCCTTCTTGGAAGAGGGCCTCTTGTTGGACAATGTGCCATTGAAGCCGGGCTGTGTGAAGTGCTACGTGACTGAAGTAAAGCCTGGATTCAATGAATTTGCCCTGAAGAATGTCCTAGGAGACTTTGATGAGCAAAGGACCTTGGGAGAAACACTGTTACATCACATCCAGTGGCCACAAAAGGAAATAGAGTTCATCGATGAGATCCCTGAAGCACCGCCAAGAGCAACCAATGCCGCCCCTCAACCGATGACGCTCTCCTTGCCACAGCAGCTCTCGCGTGCTTCCCCCAAAGAACCTAATACTCGTAATCCGACGGCAGATGCATCAACCTGTGATCAGCCGGCCCGACTTTGTGCCGTACAGGCCATGTCATCGTCCACCCCAAAGCAGCCAGTGGCAAGGCCTATAACTGCTGAAGATGCACCATCGGTTCAGATGCCAGCCGCTGAAGCAGCGGGGGGAGACCCAGCTGCAGCACATGCTCAGCAGATCAACCTTGCGGAATGGACTGCTAAGCAGTCTGATGCTTCGGAACCGCCTGCTAAGCAGTCTGAAGGTCCAGAACCGACTGCTCATCAGTCCATTGGTCCGCAGCCGCGTGATCAGCATACCAATGAGTCAGCACTTCCTGCTTAGCAAACCAACGTGTTGGCACGGCCTCCTCAGCACACCGACAAGTTGGCACCACCTGCGCAAAAACCCGACATAGCTTCAACGCATGGTCAGTAGTCCGATGCCTCTGCTCCTATAGCCCAGCAGTCTGTCACAGCAGCACCGCCGGCTCAGCGGTCCGGCATAGCTAAACCGTCTGCTAAGCAATCCATCGAAACTTCACCGTCTGCTTGGCAGTCTACCTTTCAGCCAACCAGACGTTCTACCAGAAATGCTTCAATTACCAAGAAGGAAGCAGCCAAAATGGCTGCACCCGCGAGGAAGCGCGCCGGGAGAGCGAAGAGGAAAGAGAATGATTGCCTCTTACTTAAAGCACTCATCGCCCAGAACCAAATTAATAGCAAGTTGTTCGAATTGGAGAGTAATATTATTTCTGACGGCATGAATGATGCAGAAATAGATTTGGTGCTTGCTAAAAATAAAGTAGACGTACTTGAAGCACGCAATTACGTCCATGGCCAGCCATTTCTTGATGACGAATACTTTGAGGAGTAAAGCTCTAGTTGCCGCGAGTTACATGAATATTGCATGGATCAAATGTCAGCAGGTCATCATGGTCTGCTAGTCCACTACAACAGAGATCATTTCTGACACGATGTTGGTTCCATCAATGTGAGTTTCGAGGACTTACATCTCTTCTTCAACTTCAACGAGCTCGATGCCACTCTTGTTAGATGCCTGATTTTGTAAGTACTTAACAGACTCTGATCAACTTCTCCATACAAGGCTGTAAATGATAAACAGCTAACTACATTTTATTCCTCTTAGGGGATTGAATGCACAGAGAAGAAAAAGGGAGAGTGTGTATTTCATAGATCCTACATTAGCAAATGGCACAACATTAGATGGTCAGGACCTACGGGACTGGGCCATTAACACGGTCATCCGTATCTTCAAAAACATGTCCCATGCAGAATCATTTCTCTGGCCATATCATGAACGGTAAGTCAAGTAAACAACCACGCATACACTGAGTGTCTTTCAGATTTCGACATAATTCCTAAGTTCATGGCTTTCTTAATATGTAGCAATCACTGGATATTGGTATTCATTGTTCCAAACAAGAACACAGTTTACTACATGGATTCTCTCAGAGAGTCAACAAATGCTCAGGATCTGACGCATGTTCGGCAATTCATGGATAGGTATTGAATTCTATGATGTTGAAGTTAATTTGCATTCATATTCATCTTCATTTGCAGTGTGCTTGCATTGTGGAAAACTAAACCAGGGAACCTGTTCAAGAGGGAACTACCTCTGCAGCACAAGATCGTTTCTCCGGTAACACACCGAAATCCGTTATTTTCGCAAAATTTATCCAATAGTCTGCAAATACCTTTTCTTACGCTAGTCAAATGTTCAAGCTTCTAAATAAACCTCTTTCTATTTCTGTCCAAAGAAAAAAAATACATCTAACACCGGTTAGGTTGTTCCTAACAGGACAAATACATGACTAATTTTGTACAAAAAATTCCAGTGTCCTCAGCAACAAGCAGGGACCAACCTTTGTGGATACTATGTTTGCAGACACATGATCTCCATCTGCAAATCTGCTGATAGTTGTGAAGATCCTCGCGAATTAGTACCAGTAAGTCTATCTTAATTAATATCTTCTACTCCACTCATATGGCACATTCTGATCTTAAAAATATTGCAGCTCATCTTAGAACCGAGGACCCCTGAATCGCTCCCCGCTGGTGAATTGCTGATGGTTCGGAGATTTATCAGCGACTTCTTCCTGAATCACTACATCAATCCCACTGGTGATAATGAACATTTCAGCATGCGTTCTCCTGAAACATTGAGTAAGAGTTAGCCGCTAAACATATATGCATGGATCCATTGTTTTCCATCTGATGAGGTCTTCGTATTTCGTACACTATGATTAATTATGTAATGCATATATGTGTTGACAAATCATTGAAATTTAGGTACCATATGTTCAATTGCAAATGTTCCGAAATCTGATGAATGTTCTTCCTGTGGACACTATTTGTTCAATTGAATATTGTGGCGAATTTGCTTTTTGCATGCCGATTCAACTAAATGGCTCCGCACACGGTTCAACTAAATGAGTGTGTGCGATCCACATCGGAAAGCATACGTCAATCGTAGCGGAACCGTCGGTGATACACAGCAGATCGCAAATGATTTGCAGTGCTACTACGTGTGCGTAGGGTCTCCGGAATGGTTTGTGATATCACGTTATCGCACACGAGAGCTCGGAGTAAACCGTTCCCAATGTAAAATACAATCCCAGTCGTAAATTTATCAGGAAACATGTGGGATCCCAAACAAAAGCACACATCACTCTTGCCGCAACTGTCGGTGATACACAACAAATCACAAACGGTCTGTACCACTTGTATGTGTGCGAAGGGGCTCCTGAACCATTTGCGATAGAACATTATCACACACGGTAATTGTTGGGAAATGTGTGCGATGGAGTCTTGCATGGCAGACGGGTTCCGCAGAAAACTTGTGTGCGATGGGGCACATATCGCACATAGTTCATATGTTGGCCCGTGTGCCTTACATACTGTTTCCCAAACGGTTCATTACGACACACCGTTTGGTTTCACTGCATCATTAGAAATGTTTAATCACCGATCCCACACGTGTGAAAGAATTTAGTGTGTGTTGCATCGCACACGATTACATTTTGCAAGGCCTCTGGATCATGGCTCCATATCCCCGATGGTTTCTGGGTCATGTGGGAAGGACCCCCCCTATTGCAGTCACTCACTTGGCGACGGTTCCAAATGCCGTCGTGGAAAGGGGTTAAAAACCGTTTGTATAGCACCTCGCTGTACCAGTGAGATTATGCCATTGCGTTCTCAGATTACAGGTTTCAAGCAAGAGGAACGTGAGCCACTAGCGCTTGCATGGGATAGACTGAAGGAAGCTATTAGAAACTAGCCCCATCATGGAATGGAGGAATGGTTAATTCTCCATATGTTTTACACTTGTTTATATCATATGTCAAAAACTATGCTTGATACAACTGCGGGAGTAATGATCATGGGAAAGCCTATAGAAGATGTCAAGAAATTACTAGATGATATGCAAGAGAACCATGCCCAATGGCATGTTGATAGAACCACCACTAAAAGAGTGAATGCCATAGAAGAAAGTAGCACGGAGTTGACACCTAAGCTTGATGAACTCATCCCCGTGATAAAAGGTAAAGAAGAGGTAAACGTGAATGCTATCACTAGTGATGAAACTAGTGAGGTGAGTTTTATTGCTCGTAATAGCTACAATCCTAATTGGAAAAATAATGGTTATGCTCCTAGACTTCCTTATCATAGTAAAGGAGGAGCATCCAATAATTTTAATGGAGCTAATGCTAGCAATAGAAATACTCTTTAAGAAACTCTTAAAAGTTTTATTGCTAGTTAGACTGAGCGTAATGAAACCTTCAAGAATATCTTGAAGAACCATGATAACTTACTTGGTGAGTTAACATGTAAGGTTGTTGGACTAACAAATGGTGTACAGATACTTGAAGGAACATCCAAGAATATGGAAGCACAAGTGGCTAAAATAGCATAGAGCCAAATGTTAATTTTGGCTAAATTTGCAGGTAAACCAAAGCCCAATCCAATTGATTAAGTTAAAATGATGAGAAGCAATGAAGAGAAAGATGAAGTACTTGACACAAGTCATGTGCCAGAATACAATTATACCGTTGCAAACTTTGTGAAAATGATATCCACGAAGTATCCACTACTGTAGGTAAGTAACAATGAAGCATATAATGTTTTTGTTGAACAAGTTGCATCCAAGGTATGTGAACTTGATGACGAAAGAAATAAGCTCTATAGCAAGTTAATAGCTAAGCAAGAGGATGCTTTTGAACCTACCATAGAAATTAAGGTAGGATTGAATAATTTTAATGCTTTATGTGATCTTGGGGCGAGTGTTTCCACTATCCCCAAATCAATTTATGATAGTCTTAATCTCGGCCCTTATGTTAATACTGAGATCTTGTTGAATATGGCTAATTGATGCGTCTCCAATGTATCTATAATTTTTGATTGTTCCATGCTATTATATTATCCATCTTGGATGTTTTATATGCATTAATATGCTATTTTATATCATTTTTTGGGACTAACCTATTAGCCTAGTGCCCAGTGCCAGTTGCTGTTTTTTCCTTGTTTTTATATGATAGCACTTGTGGATTAAATTGTCTAGAGGAACTTAGTTGAAGGGTGAACAAGATTATGCCAAAAAATTGTGTTGCATCTCCTACATGGTGCTTCAGCTCCTTGCTGGTGCCATGGCACTGCTACTATATGCACATGTACGTGTGTAAATGTGGCTTTGTCACCTTTCTTGATGTTATGCTGAGGACTCCGTTGTTCAATGAAAGATCCACTAAGAGCGATAGCTCGGATTTTGGCTATGAGTTTGTTACCGTACGTAGTGGCAACACTACAAACGCATATTATTCGGCTTTCTCTTGAAATGGTGCGTATGTGGTAGATAAAGGAACTGATGAAAAGAGCTTGCAAGAGACATATATCAGAGGTCCATAGTTCCTAAACATTAACTCACATTGAAAACCTATGCATGATCATTTAGTTGGCATAATACCTTCACATGACAATCAAAGTTCCATCAAACAATGATTGAAATGAAGTGCTTGAGAGCCTTGAGGAGGAAATGATTGTGGGTGTACTTAAGAGCATCAGACCATCATATTTTACTACATGCTTTCACTCCTAACCTATGTTTTATTGGCTCTATCTAAACAAAAACTCTTCTGTGCATTCCCGGCAAGCAAGTGTTGTCTAGAGTAAATAGAATAGAGTGTTGCAAAGTTGTTTTATCTAGTAGATCAAGAACTTTGTGTTGATTATCTTTGCTTCACTAACACTTACACTATAACCATGATAGTGCTACAACTATTTTAAATTTTCAGGCCAAGAAGCGAAGGGCTATCAAGGCGTACCAATCGTAAGTGAACAAAAACCTTCTCGTTATTTTGGTTTAAACAATTGAGTTCCTTATGATTCGGATTTCTCTTTATGTTGCTTGAGGACGATCAAGTTTAGCTTGGGGGAGTTGATGAGTGATATTTTTACACTAATTTTACCTTTGTTTAAACCGAGATATTTCAATTAAAAAGAGATATTCACTGTGATATTGGTACTAATGATTATGAATGCAAGGGTTTCCACAAATCCTATCCTTGATGTGTTTCCACAGGAAATGGGCCAAACATGGAAGAAATCACGTGTGGAAATGGAATGGAAGAAGAATGGAGGAAGAAAGAGTCAACATGAGACATTTCTACAAAGACAACAGAAAAGATGATGTTCCATATGGGCGCAAGCACTCGTATGAGTGCTCGTATGGTGTGGATTCTGAGGCAGATTGTCCACCTGGACAACTTTCCATCGAAATGTCAACAGAAAGAGCACCAGAGGACAAACACAGCAGCCAAGACCTCTTCTTCATCATCCGCAAACCCTAGCCGCCGTCATCTCCATAGCCATCTCCACCACCACCATAGTGCTCATCCATCCCATTCATACTTGTAATCGTGCATCGCACAAGGCATCCATTGTAAAACATATTGCAATCAACCAATCTCAAGATTTTTTAATAAATATTTTCTTCTCGTGATCTGATCTCCATGTGTGAGTAGTTTGGTAAGGTATGGGTTGAGGCATAGGCCTTGCAACCCGAGCTATTTGTTGAGGGGATCAATGGAAGACTTTGATATAACATCCTGTATGTGTGAAATAATATTGTTCTGTGAAGATGTCTCTTGTCTTGTCCACGATCTTCAACCCTGCAGGTACCCATGATCATGGAGATCAAGCACCAGTAAGGCTAGGAGCGAGGGGACTGTGAAGTGTTATACCAAAAATCGGTGACAGTAAGGTTCAGTAGGGTAACATGGATCATGTCCTTGGGGATACATGAGGTGTAGTCATGAAACGCCCAAAGCTCTTGTCTGATTTCATTATCATAATTATCGAGGTAACCTCGCACAATGGATAGGGCATGTGATAGGACAACTGATTCTTGATGCAGGACTCTTGTCTGTCAAGATGTTATTTGGACACATCCCCCACTTTGATCTGTAACAAGCACATCTCGACGGGTGACTTCGAGTGCCGTAATGAATATTATATTTCATCCCATCGCAAATACATGGTTGTAAGCATAAGACCTCATAACTGTACCTCTCTTTATTATAAGTGTTTGAATCACTATTTTCTTGCTGATCTGGTCAAAAGCTGGATTTGACACTTTAGCAAAAGCTTGCTAGAGACCATCGCTTCAAGAGAATCTTCCTCTCATGGTTGCGATAACCCAGGGTCACCTCTGGGGAAATAGGTGCGGGATACTACTTTTAGTTCCAATACTGGATCAATAAAAAGAAGATATCTGTCACCAATCTCCCACTGGAGTCTCTTGCGCACAACCCTCATCGGTCGCCCATTCAAACTTGCTCGACTTATATCCAGAGTTGCCCCCTTGCCCATGCCCCTATGTAAACCCGAGCACCCTAGCCTCCTTTTCCCTCAATTGATTCTATCTAAGACCCTCCTCATGCCTACACGAACTCACTAGAATTTGTCAGATCCACCTAATCCCGCTCACCACCGTTGCCTTCGACCGATGCCGCCACCACCATCGGCTTCGCCACATCAAGCTGCACCTCCTCATGCCGTCTCCCGTCTCCATCAACCACCGAAGCAGCCTCACCCTCAACGCCCGAGCCTCCCACGGCCATCTTCCCTGATGCCGATGACATGGCCACCGTGGTAAGCCCTGACTCCTCTGTCTTCCGTTCAATCTTCAATCGACGGCTTAGATTAGATGTAATCTAATAATGAATCGGTACGGTTTAATTCCGGTTTAGTTAGTCCGAGCCGCCACGGTTTTCTCTGTTTTAGCCGCCACCACCATTTTTATTAAGTCTTGACTGTCCGTTCGCATCCACCACCCGCAGCCAATCAGAGCTCGCCGCGTGGCACCTCTGCCATGGTTGGTCGAAACCTAATGTTTCCAGATTCAGTTTTCTTCTAGTTTTTCTTTTAGCATATCTTTTAATCTACAAATCCAATTTAATTGATTCTTTTTCCTAATGATTCATATTGATCCCATCTATCTAGTGGCCCCAACTTAAAATAGTTTTGAATACTTAAAATTTGATTTGGATCAGTTTCAAATTTAAACTTTGTTAGGCCATGACTTTAGTTTCGCAACTCCAATTTAGATGATTCTTCTTGAAAATTAAAGCTCTTCACACATACTTTCTATTGAAATCAAAATCACATGATTTTAGTACTATTAAAATTATGTTTCTTTCTAGAAGCTTTATTTGGATCTTTTGGAGTTTTCACAAGTCTTTTATTTGCATTGTTTTGGATCTTTGATAGTTATGCTTATGTATGTACCATTGTTTGGTACAACCATAACCACTTTGATCATTCTTCCACATACCTATGTTTTTGCTATGCACTTAGTTCCACATGATATTTGCATGAGAAGGAATTGAGGTTGTGGTTATGGTTGTAGTTCATTGAGGTAGGAACCCATGATCCTTGAAACACCCTGGTTTTTTATCATTGCTTGTTAAGTTAGTTTGCTTAGCCATGCTTTTGTAGACGGGGTGGTATGTGTGATTCATGAAAGTTGTGAGAGAAATAATAATTATGGGTTAACCTTAAGGTGTCCACAACTCTAGGTGGAATGGTTGGGCGCCCTTGAGAAACTAGTGGTCTTGCCCGGGGCACCTGGAGAAACCAGGACTAGCCCAGGGGATCCCGGAGTACCCGGACATCACCCTATGGAATGTCACCCGGGTTCAAAGGGATCATATGATATTTCATGACTAGAAGCTTCTGTGTGCATGGGTACTAAGTGAGTGGGGTCCCGTGGGACCCACAAGCTCACACGGCGCACCCAGGGGGAGGGCACGCCACCTGAGCTTTTGGCTCCCTGGTGCACCCCCTGGGTTGTTATCAGCGCCAAAAAATCTTATTTATTTTGCAAAAAATCATACTAAATTTTTAGGACATTCCGAGAACTTTTATTTTTGAGACACTTTAAAGTTACAGAAAGTTGTGCTTACTGAATTCATCAACCATATGCTCCTTAAAAAGAATACATTAACAAGGTTGATCATGTCTTATTAAGAACTATTTTTGAGTGGCATAAAACCGAAGAAATTCTGTATAGTACTAAGTTACCTCAACTTGGATAGGCATGGTTCTAATCATAATAGTTTGGTATTTCTTTTTGGGGACATGAATAGAAAATTCAAAGTCTCTAATAGTCATAGTCATAACTTTTTCAACAGAACTGAGACTGTTTACTTTATTTTGCTTCCTCGGGAAATAAACCATATGCTCATTGCCATTAACATGACAAGTGACCTTGGTTTTATTACAATCAATAGCAGCCCCTGCAGTATTAAGAAAATTTCTTCCAAGGATAACCAACATATTGTCGTCCACTTCATTTCAAGAATAACAAAGTCCGCTAAGATAATAACATTAGCAATGACAACCGGAACATCCTCACAAATATTAACATGAACATCAGTAGATTTGTCAGCCATTTGCAACAAAATTTTAGTGGGAGTCAACTTAATCAAGTCAAGTCTTTTATAAAGGGAGAAGGGCATACCACTAACACCAGCCCCTAGATCACATAAAGCAGTTTTAACATAATTATTCGTAATAGAGCATGGTATAGTAGGCAACCCTGGATCTCGTAGTTTTTCAGGTATCCTTCCCTTGAAGGAATAACTTGCAAGCATAGTAGAAACTTCAGCCTTAGGAACTTTTCTTTTATTAGTGACAATATCTTTCATATATTTAGTATAAGGAGGCATTTTCATAGCATTAGTCAAAGGGACTTGCAAGAATATAGGTCTAAGCAATTCAACAAAACGATTAAAAGCATCTTCATCTTTGGATTTTAAGCTTTACAAGGAAAGGGCGTAAGTTTTTGAACCCATGGTTCTCTTTCTCTACCAGCATGCTTCCTAGCAACAAAATCTCTTTTATCATATCTGTTATTCTTAGGTGGTAGGTCATCAAGCTCAACTTCAGGTTCTATTTCAACTTCATTGTCAGGTTCATTATTATCATTAGGTGGAACACCAACATGATCATCATTAGTGTCATCATTATCAGTATCATTATTATTGTTACTAGGCATATGCTTATCATCAGATTGTGTCTCAGCATCAGAAATAGAAACATTATTAGGATTCTCAGTAGGTTTTTCTATATAGGTTCACTAGAAGCATGCAAAGTTTTATTCTTAATTTTTTTTTCTTGGGTGAACTAGGTGGACTATCATTAATTCTCTCATAATCTTGTTCGATTCTTTTAGGATGACCTTAAGGATATAGAGGATCCTGAGTCATTTTACCATCTCTATTAATTACTCCAACACCAGGCTTATTAAGTTCATTATACATGTCCTTAAACAAATCTTGTTGTGATCTAGAAACTTGTTCCATCTGAGTGTGAACCATAGAAGAGTACTTGAATAAATCTAACATCATTAGAAATTTTAGTAAGCACATAACTCAAGTGTTCAACCATGATAGCATTCTGTATCAATTGATCACTTATTTGCATATTGAAGTCTTGTCATTTAACTACAGATTTATCAAATTCATCTAAGCACTGACTTCGGGATTTATTACAAGGAATATCACCCTGATCAAACCTATAAAGAGAGTTGACCACTACTACCTGTGTTGGGATATCGAGTCCATCTATTTCTTCAATAGGTGGTAGATTCTTGACATATTCAGATTTAATACCTTTCTCTTTCATAGATTTCTTGGCTTCTTGCATATCTTCTTGACCGAGGAATAGAATACCTCTTTCCTTTGGAATTGGCTTAGGAGGTGGTTCGAGAAATGTCCAGTCATAGACATTTCTCAATAAATTATGCAATAAGTCATGAGCCTGTGCTACCGTTCTTTCCCTGAAACACAACCAACACAACTACTCCCTCCGTCCCAAAATAAGTATCTTAACCTTAGTACAACTTTGTACTAGAGCTAGTACAATGTTGAGACACTTATTTTGGGATGGAGGGAGTATCTAGGTAGTCCATAAAAGCTTTTGTTAGTCCATTAGAAAAGATATCAAGTATTTAATTTTTCTTAAGAGGATGATCAAGCACATAATTCACTACACTACAAAAGAAACTTTCGTGATGATACGTGTTTGTCACAGTAGGTCACGTTTTCTGTCATGCATGTACATCCATGACGATTTTATGAAAGAATCAAGACAGTCATACCTGTGCTATCATAGAAGTGTTCCATGACAATAATCAAATTATCAGGAAGTGTCCACTTCCAAGATGATAAATGGTGTGTCATGGAAGTGTTTTCATCAAGGGTAACCAACATGTGGCATCCACCATAACGGGTCGCCGTTAAGCTATCGGGTTCTGGTTTGGATCCGATAACCTGTTAAGAACCCAGACCAATGACGATTTTCCACGTGAAAAAATCTCATTCGCCAACGGATACACGTGTCAGCTCAGAGTTGTGAAAGATGTCCTTTATCCAATGGATGAGATGCGCCAATGATACATCGACATGTGGCACGGCCCAATAGTGGCCCAATTAGGTTAAAAAGGCCGGCCCAGTAATACTTAGCGGGCTAGCCCATCAACGGCATGTTTGCACATAGCTCATTTTGCAGGTAAGGCCCATAGGAATAGTGTAAAATTGGCCCGTCACCGGCTCATTGTGGATTTCTCATCATTGCGGCCCATGGTCCCTTCTGGCCCGTTATTCATCTGCTATGTATTTGGGCCTAATTATGGCCCGGTGTGTTTCTGGCTGGTTTAAGGTCTTGCTACATTTGGGCCCGTTTGTTGCTCGATGAAACTTTCATCCCATAAACAGATTGTGATGGAATTGGGCCATTTTTAGCCAGGTCTGACTTTCGGCCTGTTAGCGGCCCAATGTAGATTTCGGCCACTTCCAGCCCGATATGTTTTTCGGCCTGTGTAACACCCCTATGTAATGAGCTACAATGATCATTATCATTAATCTAAGCTACTTTGATTAACTAGTCTTGATCATCTTTGATTCATATCTCATTTTAAATTCCACTTTAAATCAAATTCAAATTGTAAGTGAAATTGAGAAATTCACAAACAAGAAAACTAAAAAGTTCATGCAATGGCAAATAATCACTGAATAATTGTCATGGTGAAACCAACATTTTAGAAAGTAACTAAATGCCCTAAAACAATTAAAACAGGGGCCAAAACAATATTTTAATTGCTTTTAAAATTATAAGAATTCCAAACTAATTTAAAAGCCTCGCAAACTTTTTGTGGCAAAGTCCAAAATTGCACTTTAAATAATGGGATAATTAACTTTATGCCCCTAGTTGGGCCCCACTCATTCTTTTTTTTGCCACGACCTCCATGAATGTCATTCCATTATGAAACTTGGCAACCACTCAAAACATTGGTCAATGTTTGCCACCAAATTTTTTTAGATTTTACTGTTCATGCTAAGAGCATATGAGCTAAAACTGAGATGGGGACTTTCCAACACTTTTGTCAAGAATGAAAATGACATGCACATATAGGTGATGTTTTTCCGAACATTTTGATATCTTATTTGAATTTTTCTGAGTTAGTATGAATTTTTCAAAGTGACGGTCAAAGGGTCAAAGGGCAAAAGCATAAGAATTGCAAAGTGGCTTGGACTGAACAGGTGAGTTTCTGAAACTAGGGGTAAAACAGACGAGTGGGACCCAACTAGGGGCATAAAGTTAATTATCCCTTAAATAATGGGCCAAGTTCCTGTTTTTACTAAGCCTATTTGCTATTTAAAAAAATTACAAAACAGAATTAAATAAAAGAAAACAGAAAAATTAAAAGAAAGGAAAAAATAAAACCCCCAGGCCCCTGTGCCACTGGGCCACAATGCACGGCCCAAGGCAACCCATGCCCCCTGGTTGTCCCCCACCTCGCTATAGTGGGCAACTGAGGCGTGCCCACTCGTCCCCGCAGACCGGCTCGCCGCCCTGTGCTACCACGTCGATGGGGAGGATAAGGATGCCACCCCACGGCCCCTCGAGCTCTTCCCTGTCCACTCCCCTCCCACTCACTCTCTCCCACGCGCTCTTGTGCTTTCCCCTCGCACTCTCTGCCCATCACCACGGCCGTCACTGTTCGTTGCTCAAGATCGTGGCCACAGGCCTCCATGTTGCCCGTGTGTGGCACCCCGGCTCAGAGTAAACAGGAACGCCCCGTATTCCAGCCCAGGGACAAGTCCTCTGGAATACGGCACTGTTGGCACAGAACAAATCAGCTCTTTATTACAATGGATATGGTTACAAAAGGGTACAAGGATTACATCGGCACGGCGACACTACGCCTGCCCGGGGTAGCTCTATGCTAACAGCGGAGAAACTCTCTCGGCAGAGGAACAACGACGACGGTGATGGACTCCACTCCGCAGGGACTCTGGCTAGAATGCGTATCCTAGGTCGGAAACTCAGGATCCTCGACAAGCAAGCAATCACGGCACGACCTGCAAACTGGCATGACATGCCAGGTGAGTACTTTGAATGTACTCGCAAGCTCACAGCAAACATCAGTATTAAAGCAAGACAACATCATAGCAGTCAAGATTAACAAGCAGGGTTATCCAGCAAGATAACTTCTGAAGTAAATGCAATAAGGTAAAGTATATTTAATTCATACTCCGAATAATCTCAGGATCCAATCCAAACCTGTGCCAAGTCTAATCATGTGGTCATCCAACCACTCATTTCATAGCCATCCCATGGTTGACATATCAAATACCTGATACCGTCTGTACCACAAATAGGACAAACTTATTCTCTTGCGGGTTGTCTCACAACCCTCAGAATACTCACAATCCACCGAGTACTTCTGATATTACGACAAGTTCTTCCATCATTATCACTACTATGGTTGACCACCCAGTGAGGTCTGGACGGACTATCCAATACCGTGGACACGGCTATTCGAATAGATTTTACACTCTGCAGAGGTTGCGCACTTTACCCACACTATGGAGCACTGACCTCGTGATCCCATTCGGGTGGACCAGCGTTGCTCCAACGAAACCTGCCTAACCCGTGACTCCTCCACCGTACCATCGGCGTTCATCCTCCCCTGGAGTCCTGCCCTGGGTGGCCCCTGTGTCACCTCGTGACACCTGCCACCGTCGTGGCCAAACTAAACTGTTCCAAACAGGGACCTAGTACCATACAACTCAACTGGGCTCACAAGGTTATCGCCGCCTACCGGGGCAGGGTAGCGCGCACGCATAACCTTCCCTGTCGGGCGGTACCGGTGAAAGAGCACGCGATCAGACCAAGTCAAGGCCGTCCCATACCAGCAAATGTGGCTGCACGGGTAAGTCCGGGCAGGTGACTCTGGATCAACCATGAAGTATCTAATCCCCGAATAGTATTTCTGTCATGGCTGACACTCCGAAAACCAGTATGCTTAAGCCACTGCTACTAATTCATCTCCACGAACTGCCGGATGAACTCCAAAATAATCATAGACAGTGATCTCAATATCATAGTATCAACAAGTGGGTAAGCTACTAGTCATTAACAATCTGGTATTCAACATGGTAGTCACCTATCCGAGAATTAACTCCAACATTGCATAGTCCAAATCATTTCACAAATAACTCATACTTGCTATTAAAGTAATTGGTTAAACTATGACATTGCAATGCGATGATGCAGATGAGAGTTGTGGCTTGCCTGGGGATGAAGGAACCATCGGGAAGAAGTGCGGAATGGTCGCGGAGGAAGTTGCCGGAAACAGTTCTCTCTCGGAGGGGCTGTTTACGGACAAGGGTAAAAGGGTCATTTTCACAGTGGGACCACATAGTGAAAATGATACCAACACGATGGGCTCGACGAGATGAAGACATGGGCGTTGGATTCACCTCGATCGCAGTTGCGAGTAAAAAGTTGCGATAGTTTTTCTGCCAGGGACCTGTTTGTAAATAAAATCTTCACAAACGGGTCCTCAGCTGAAAAACAGATCGCGTATTTCTGAAAAATACACGTTCCAGAAGAGAAAACGTATTTGGACCCGAAGAAGCACCAAAGTACGCTTTCAGGAAGGGAAAACGTAAACCGGAGTTTATGCCTCCACTTATCCATGCGGGCCCGGGCGTTGACTTCTTGCTGCCACTGACTGGTGGGGTCGGCGATGCGAGGCCCGCCTGGCCCCGGTCGTCTTCCTTGTCTCGCTCCCCCGACCGGAAGCAGAGGGAGGCAGGGGAGGGCGTGACGCCGGCGATGGCCCGGGAAGCTCCGGCTATCCCCGGCGGAGCTGGGACCACCGGCGGACGCGGGAGGAGCCGGCGCGCTCGTCCAGATGAGGGGCCAGCGCTGGGGAAGAATGAAACTGCCGCTGCTCGAGACGACAGAGGACCGGGGAGGAGCGCGTTGCCGGCGACGTCCACGGCGACTCCGGCAGTCCCCGGCCAAGAGGGAGGCACCGGCGTGCTAGGTAGAAGGTGGCGCTTCCACTTGGGACAGCAGCAGCGTAGGGAAAGGGCAGCGACGATGGCGACAGGGAGCACCCGCGGGCGTGGCCTCCGGCCAAGTTTGGGGCCCGCGGCGAGGTGAGCTTCGGCGACTAACCGAGGCATGGGGAAGGGTCTACGGGCTCAGGGAAGGGTGCTGGTGGTGGAAAAAAGAGGGGAGGAGCTCCACACGGCTCGAATATGAGCGGGCGGGGGCGATGGCCATGGCGGCAGAGAGAGGCGAGGAGGAGCTCCAGAAGTAAACGGAGGGGTCAGGGAAGCTCAGTGGAGCGAGGAGAGGAGGATGATGAGAACGAGAGGGCTCGGGGGTCCTTATATAGCCGCGGCGACAAGGGTGGATAGGCACAGCCGCCGTGGCGATCTTAGCCGGTCACTGGCGCTCGTGGCGACGTGGCTGGAGGGTTCCCGGCGTCGGCGAGCGGCCTACCTGACGAGCATTCACTGCAACGCGATGGCTCAGGGAGGAAGGAGCCAACGAAGGGAGGTGACAGCTCGGTCACGGGCGAACAGGGTCTCGGCGGCGATCGTCGTGACGTAGAGAGGAAGAATCCGGAGGGGGAGAGGGATCCAGAGCGCAGGCAGCGATGAGGGGAAGCCCCTGGACATGATTATATGGCGAGGGGAGAAGGAACACGATGAGACCGAGGGGTCTCATCACCGAAGCACGCTGGCTGGCATGCCATCCGCGTGGCCACGGCATTGCCACACCCAACGTGCTGCCAAACCATGTCTAGTGTGTAGTCCCTCCAAAGCACAGTCTCAGGGAGGTGATAGATCAATGAAACTCACTGTGGTTAGATGTGAATGATCACCTGAAGTTTGCTGCAGCAAGCTTGGCTGTGCACTGGTGATCGACAGGGAATTGATTGGGGTCAATGGTGTTGTCTGGGGTGATTAGCTTAGGAAGTACTATGATCCTGGAGGTTTTGAGGGGATTTGGACCATAAAATAACCTACTTGCTTTGCAACTGCCATTTGGGTCCAGAAACTTGATCAGGAAGGTGCACTCACATGGAGTATCAACTTGAGCTAAAATGGGGTAGATCATGATGATTTGGACAGGTTATGATGCTGTAAAAATTTCATATCAATCGGACAAGCCAAAATTGTAATTGTTTCACAAACATCCTTACTGTCCAGAAACTTAGGAAAATTCTAGAGGGATATTGGCTCCATGAAATGATCCTAAAATTGATGTAGATTGGTTTTATTGGTAGTAGAATGCTCTGGTAAATTTTCAGCAATTATGGAGCAATATAAAATATAGTTTCTTCACAATGTGAAAATCTGACCAGAAACCAAGATTTGATGATGTGCTCACATAGATGATTGTATAGGGTTGAAACTTGGTGGAGAGTCATTATTTGAGTATATGGAGATGCTTGCAAAATTTAAACTTATTTGGATACACCTAGCTAGCACTTGCTTCACAAAGATTCCAGTTGCCCAGAAACTTTGGAAATTAGCCAAGAGAGATTTATTATCCAAATAAAGTTGAATTTTGGCATGTGGCAATGATATGGATAGGAAAGAGTGCACAAAAAGTTTGAGAGAAAGCAAGAAAATATAAAGGGTACTTGCTTCACAAACTGCCAGCTGGGGCAGAATCAGAAAAGGAATATTTGGGAAATATTTTTCGGCCTGGCAAGGAATATTTTGACATATCTGTATAAGATATGTCCCAAAGGATTTATGGGAATTATTTGAGAATTTTGGGAATGATAGAAATATGAGTTGCTTCACAACTCAGGGCAAACAGGGTTATTCCTTTAATAGAAAAAGGAATATTCCCAAGAAAAGAATATTGGGATTGGTCCAAAATGGAAATGACAAGGTCTTGGGATGGTTTTGAAGTTGTCAAGCCACTCGGGAAGAAAAATGAAGGGTGATCCATCTAGGTTTCAAGACCACTAAGTCACAGAAAACCAAATCCGGACCAAAATTAAAAGCAAAAGAAAATGGGCAAAATCCAGGGTGTTACACCGTGAGGACGTCCGGGAGCTCCGCCGTGCTCCTCCTCATCGACTATGCAAGGCTGCTGGAGTCGGGAAGCCATACACCGGCCAAATCGAGCTTTTCCTCCCTACTGCAGTCGCCGGTGTTTGTCGTTGGTCCCCGCGCCTCTGCTGCTCCTAAGCCGATCACTGAGCCAGCGTGTGCTCCCTCCGTGAGCTTCGCTTGTTTCCCCTCTCTTCATCGCTCTTTTCATTACTACTGCTCGTAGCTGCCATTGTCGCTGCTCCGGTCGCCGCCGCCGCGCTCGCTGTCGTCGCGGCCCCTGCTTTCAAGCTTGGGCGACCATGCAGCATTGCTCAACGGACCTCTAGGGGTCCATTGCACCCACCAGTTTGTCCTCCCGTGCCCCGTCACCACACGCATGACATCACCTGTGCTCCGGCCTCCGCCCTTGTCAATGCCGCTAGCGTTCCCGTCCACCCCGCCCCACCGTGTAGCACCACTGGATGCGGCTCGTAGTGGGCTGTCGAACACGACCAACCACAGGCGTTTTGGCCACTGGATGGCGGATTCCGCGCCTCATCACCGCTCCTGTCGCTGCCGCTGGCGCGCCACCATGTTTTAAACGCCAATGGGCAGCTAACCGGTGGGGCCCAGCCATTAGCCACATAACCGCAGCCTCATAGCCATTGACAGTGGGCCATGCTACTGTTGATTTAGATTAGGCACAAATTAACCCTCTGTTTAGTTAAGACACTGATAGAGCGGGCCCACGACCTAATTAGATTAGTTAGATTAATTTAAGCATTGTTAAACTAACCTGGGGCACACAGCTGGGTGCCCCTGCACCCAGTTGACCCGATTTGAACAGTCATTGGTAGGTGGGTCCAGTGGGCCCCATTTGACCAGTCATTGGTAGGTGGGTCCAGTCATTGGTAGGTGGGTCCAGTTGGCTCCATTTGACCAGTCAGTGTGGTCAAGCTGACTGTTGAGTCATCTTTGACCTGGCCCACATATCATTCACTCTGGCTAGCCCATAGTGGGTATAAAAAGTATTTAACTGCTTCTCGAATAAATTAATTTCGGAATTTTCATAATATTATTTAATCTTTGAAAAATCATATAAAATAATCTATAACTCAGATGAGAATAATTTATATATGAAAATTACTCAGAAAAATATGACGGATCCGAATATGCTATCCACTCATCTGTCACATGATTCTAACATGATCAACATGAATCCTTCCCCTCTATTTCATCTGTTCGATAACTGCCAAAAGCGGGGAAAACATTCCTAGATGTTTTCCCGCTTCGTCTGTAACGTGTAGCACTGCGTTAGGTCACCCTTAGCACAACATATTGCCATGGCATGCATCACAATGCATTTGTTTCCTTTATATTTATTGTTTTCCCCCTCTTCTCACCGTTAGACCCCTAGACCGACGCTGCTCCCGGGTACGACTACACACCTATCGACCAATCCCTTTCCGCAGAGTTTCTAGGCAAGCAGAACCCCAATGATCATTCCTATATCGCCCATTCTTTCTCTCTCATGCTTGCATTAGATTTTTATACTATTGTTCGATAGCTCCTATTCTGATGCATTGCCTGCTTTTGTAACCTACTATTGTACTTTACATGATATCCTATACGCTTAGTATAGGTTGGTTAGTGATCCATCAGTGACCCCTCACCCTTGTCCCTGTTGCCCCTGCTTTATTACCGGATGATTCGATCAACATGATCGATGTGCAGAGACCAACACATCACCGCATACCCCCTTAGTTGTATGACTCTGCAGAGGTACTATCGAGTGCCAAGGGTGATACCTCATAACGCACTCCTGATGATACCTCTGTAGTGTAGCTAATCGATACTGGATTACGAAGGGTGATTCCTTATTCACCACTCCCAATGACGACTCTATCGTGCAACACCTCAAGTGTGAACCCTTCGAGGGTGATTCCTCCAAGTTCACCTTGATGGTTACATCGAGTGGAAATCCATCGAGGGTGTTTCCTCAGATTTCCCCCTTGATGTTAAGGACACATAGTTACCTTTACCGGTTCCCCGTCTACTATTTCTGCGGCGCTGAAGGGACCGGTGGTACCACCCCGGTAGAGGTGGACCTGAGTTCCCGATAGTATCTTGTGAGCCGGGTTGACCTGGAGGGTACCCGTGAGATAATTACGCGGCACGACTGGGCATTCTTGGCCCTTGCCATAAGTCCGCGAGACGGGGAACGGGACCATAGATCGTGGATCATTGATAGTCACCGCGAGCTCCTAAGACACTAACGGTTTGGACGTTTGATCTAAGTAGGCCTCTAGACTTTTCGCACTGGCACTCAGCGTCGTACGATTCTCCGAAAGCTCTTCGGACATCAGTGATTGAGTGGCGGGCGCCCGGTTGGACGGGAACCACCTGCGCTTGTATTAGGGGGTGGTCCGCTCCACGCCGCGTACACAACACATAGGAGTGCAAACGGCGATGGGCCCAAGACTCGTGAGCGTTTAGGATGTAGACTGGCGTGCTGGCCTCTTTGTTGAGCCTAGGTAGGACTACAGTGTGTTGATCGTCCGAGGCCGGGCATGACCGGGAAAAGTGTGTCCGGCCAAAGCTAATCGATCGTGTTGGGTAAGTTGGTGCACCCCTGGAGGGAAGTTAATCTATTCGAATAGTCGTGTCCACGGTAATGGATGCTCGGAGTTGTATCCCGATCTATACAACTAGAACTGGATACTGGAGACACTAAATGGATATGATGGCTCCGGGATTGCTTTCTCGCGGGGAGTCGAGGAAGGATCTCTGGGCGTTGATACTACAACATACTTATTACTTATGTTATGTTACTCTAGTCTCTTCTGTTGCTACAAGATGCCGCAAGATGCTAGACTTTGATAGGCTAGGCCTTCCTCTCTATTCTGGCATTTTTGCAATCTAGTCCAAAGAAATAGCCCCTTTCCTTTGATACTGATGCATACTTAGTATAGATCTGATGTAAGTCTTGCGAGTACTTTGGATGAGTACTCATGGTTGCTTTTCTACCTCCTTTCCCCCTCTACACGATTGTTGTGATCAGAGACGGAGTCCAGGAGCCAGCTGATCCCGTTGACGACTACTACTACCCCGATGAAGCCTACTACTACATGGAGACCGGCGACGGCCAGGAGTAGTTAGGAGGCTCCCAGGCAAGAGGCATGTGCCTGCCTTTTTGATCCATGTTGTCTTTGTTTTGCTAGCCTTCTTAAGGCAGACTTGTTTACTTATGTCTGTACTCAGATATTGATGCTTCCGCTGACTCTTATGTATTCGAGCCCTCGAGGCCCCTGGCTTGTAATATAAAGCCTGTATTATTTTATTTCTGTCTAGAGTTGTGTATTGATATCTTCCCGTGAGTCTCTCATCTTGATCGTGCACATTTGCGTGTATGATTAGTGCATGATTAAGTCGGTGTGTCACAACTTGTTAACGACCGATGTAACCCATGGGCCATATGTGGTCCGACGTCACATCAGGCCTATTAACGCCCCATATTCTCAATGAAACAAATCCAGCACACCTGAACTTTCTACCTGTTAAAGGCCCGTGTCGTAGGTCGACGCAATTATAACCCATGCTGACTTTCAGCCCATTAACGACCGCCATGTAAATGGGCCACCATGGGCTGAGATATATTTTGGCCTTCTAAAGACCGGTGGTCTATTTGGCACATTTTAGGCCCAATCATCTTTCGGCCTGCTACAAGCCATGGGTATATTCTGGCCCAATCTACGTTTCGGCCTGTGTCATTTATGGGCCAAATAAGGCCTATGAGATATTTAGACATGTTAACGAACCGTTAGTCGTATGGGCCCATATCATGTTTAGGCATGTTAAAGGCCCACTATGGTCATAGCCTACAAATGGAACGATCAGAAATAAGAAAAGCTTATGCCGATTTAGGCCCAATTATTTTTATGTGGGCTACATGCTTATTACGGCCCATAATCGTTTTTAGCTCCATTCGAGTTGTGGGCCAGACGAATATTGGCCCTTTGGGCTCCTACGATGCTTTCGGCCAGAAGGAGACTGATGATGCCGAATACATTACTAAGAATAAACCTATACTATACAAAAATAGCTTGCTATTTTTTATGGCCTTTGGCAGCATGATAAATATTGTATCTCAACAAAATAGATTACAACCATACAACAAAAGGCATGTTGGCATAAAAGTATACAGTCCTTGCAAATAAATTCACCATTGATTTATAGAAGCAGAGATCATTTGACCTGAGTGGTAATGTTTCAGGTTGTAGAATCTGATGGAGTAGCATGACCTTCCCCTTTTTACCGCCATTGCTCTTGAACAATGAAGCAAATATCTAATAGTCTAGTTTCAAAACCATTCATATCATGATGACATTTGTCAACCACTATTGTTGTTTGAAAAACGACCTCCATTAGGGATTAGACTTGTGTCTAGGGCACATATATATCACTTTGTCTAGCTGGAAGGTTTTGGCCAGTAGGCGGTTTCGACGAGGTTACCTTAACAACCAACCCAGAATTAAGCACGAAGGTGCTTCTTGCACTATTAGTGGAGAGATATCGACGCACTGCAGCAAGAGGTGACATTGTGCCTATGGAGAGTTTGTGGTTGTTCAATCATTTGTTCCATAGCTTGCTGAAAGTTGAATTTGTAGATTAGTGTACCAGATAAGAAGTTACTAATGAGAAACACAAACAAAATAGCTTTCACATTTATACATAGCTTATTTTGGTGGACCATTGTAGCACATTAGCATGTATTTTAGTGCTAAGTACATAATAAAATCACGATAATATGTCACAACAAAAAGAAGGAAATAGCAGTTATTTATAAGAGCCTCACAGTGTGCAATATAGCTACAGGATCCTGTTGTGTGTTGGAATTTCACTTTAGAATGATTGGTGTTGTTCTTCAAATAGTTAGCCTAGAAGAAGATAGACTTGTAAGTCACATATGTCAATAGGAGTTCAATATGTGATCTAATCACATACATATAGCCTACTTGATACTTCAGATCAGACCAATGTTTAACAAGGGATGTCTAGTCTTTGTCCATAATATATTCCACTGGAGATGTTTGGGCGGCTTCATCGTTAGCCTTGCTTTCAAAGTGAGTTTTTCTAAGGTGGTACCGATACTAACACAGAGCAGATTGAAAAACATAAGTGCATGCTTGTTTGGTTGAATCATCTTTGGGATCCAACTTGAACCTCATCTATTGAAAAAAGAATGGGAGTCTCATTAGGAGCAAGCTAGAAAGTATGGGACATAGCAACACAATATTACAAATTGCAATGAATAACACTACTTATGAATAAATGGTTAAGGAAGGCGTTAAACTGGGTTTTGTCTTTGTCATTCCTATATTGGATCCATGTTGGGTGGATACGTGCATGACACCTAACGGCAACGGCTGCCTCTGATACTAACTTGGCTGACTCTGTAGCATCACGTGGCCTTTTTAAACTGCCTCAAGATGGATATCAATTCTTCCAACTTTAGATTTTGTTAACCTGCCTAGTATTATTCCTGATGTCTATTTCCTCTTGCACCGAGTTGCTAGTTCAATAACAAATATGAAACATGTTAGTGCACATCAAACTATGAGAGCTCATACAAAGGAGCATGCAACTGCAACATGACTCGGTCACGTATCATCTTGGTGTTGATGCTCATGAGGTTCATCCGATCTTACCAAGCCTTGTAGTGTCAGCAGTGCTTCGGAAGTAGTGTTAGGTGTGAAGGTAGCTTGGGAACATGCCACTTGCGGAGCATTCGAACGAGTAATTTGTTGAGATGTCGGTATTGTGGAAGGAGGTGCTGCAGCTAGTGGAGCAGGGGATACTGTGTTTATAGATTTAGCCGGTAGACTTCGACCTTCTACTGCACTATAAATACGAGCAAAATCTCGAGGGAAGCTCCTTTTCTGTTTCACTGGACGAGTAACACCATCCCCTACCATACTCTTTTCCTTGCTATTTTTTGACTTTGCCATGTCAAGCCGTACACACAACACAAAGGAATAAAAATTTCTCTTCAGAACTCATTGATGCTTGATACAGATGAGCAATACTTTGATGTAAGATAACCGTATGAGTTGGATGGAATATGTATGAAAACAGGACAACGTGACATATTTACACCTATGATGTGCAAACTAAGCAGAAGGATTTTAAAGAAATTAGAAGCAATGCAAGCTAGAAACCATATGAAAGATGCAACCAATATCACTCTGCCAAGTTAAAAGTGTCTCGTCACAAGTGGCATTTCAAAAAATTAGAAGCAGTACAAGCCAGAAATCAATGCAAGATGGAATCAATATCGCACTGCCAAGATAAAAGTGTGTAGGATCGGAGATAGGTCTAGAGGGGGGTGAATAGACTCTTAACCAACCTAAGGTGCAATTTTTAGATCTCTTGAAACATAGGTAGATTTAGGCCCTAGTTACGATAACACCAAGACTTTCTACGCATGCATATCTAGAGATAAGGCAGCAGAAATAGTAAAGCATGCAATTGTGCGGAAAGTAAAGGGTAGAGATGGAAGATCAAATGCAACGAAGACACGATGATTTTTGTCGTGGTTCCGATAGGTGGTGCTATCGTACATCCACGTTGATGGAGACTTCAACCCACGGTGGGTAACAGTTGCATGAGTCCATGGAGGGCTCCACCCATGAAAGGTCCATGAAGAGACAACATTGTCTATTCCATCATGGCTTACGCCCACGAAGGACTAGCCTCACTCGGGTAGATCTTCATGAAGTAGGAGATTTCATTGCCCTTACAATTTCCTTGGTTCAACTCCACAATCTCTTGGAGGCTGCAAAGTGACACCTAACCAATCTAGGAGACACCACTCTCCAAAAGGTAATAGATGATGTTGTTGATGATGGACTCCTTGCTCTTGTGCTTCAAATGATAGTCTCCCCAACACTCAAACACTCTCTCACAGATTTGGCTTTGGTAGAAGAGAGGATAGAATGGAAAGAAACTTGGGAAAGTGTTGGGGATATTTCCTTGACATTATGACCTGGCAGGGAAATGTCCCGGCCCAGAGTGTACTAGCTCGTGGATCACTTCAACCTGGCGGATCACTACGTGAAAGTGGCCCAGAAGATTAAAGTAAAGGCCAGCTCGACATGTCGTTCGATGGGCCGGCTCGACAAGGCCCAAGGATGAAGACTCCTTACTTGGGAGACAAGTAGAATTGGATACGGATCGTAGTACGACCCGGACTCTGCTGTAAAACCAAAGGACTAAACCTATTATATAAGAGGGAGCCCCTAGGATGAAAAGACTAAGTTATAATCATCAAGAGCTAGGTTGTGAATCCACATCCTTGTAATCGAGATTTCCAGCAATATCAATCAAGCAGGAAGTAGGTCTTTACCTCCACCGTGAGGGGCCGAACCTGGGTAAACTCGTGTCCTTTGTTTCCCGATCAACCCCTCTCAAGAAACCTCCTAGTTGCGATCGCCTCCAGACTTAGTCCTTTCACGAGGACATCTATCATGACAAAACCACGACAGTTGGCACCCACTGTGGGGCCTGCACATGGTAGTGTTGTGTTCTAGGAGGGAGCTCTCACAGGGATCGAGGGATACATGATCGGTCGGATGACAAAGAGTCGTCATGGCAAGCTCTACATCGACGATTCAGGCTGGGGCCCCGAAGCCGACTCGATCGAGTACGGATACCGTGTCCCCTTCGACAACATCCATGTCTTCATTGGCATGATTGATGCACCTGGTCCCGAGCCGGATATCTGCTCCGACATCATCGAGCTGGCCCGTCGCGCCAAACCCGACCGGCCTCAAGCCGCCCGGAATCACGTCTTTATCGGCTTCACTCAAGGGATCGATATCGCGGACAACCCCGCTTTCGGCAGAGACACCCTCCTATACTCTAATGGCGAGTCCTCGGTTGGTGATACCGAGTCGATCCTCCCGCTCTTTGTCGGTGTACTAAGTATTGGGCCACTAGTACCCCGTACTTGTGCACGGGCAGTTGTAGCCATCCTCGCGGCAAGGCTTGCCGGGGAACAGTTCGAGGTTGATTCAAGCCATCAAAGAAACCATCCAGTCAGAGATCTGAGGATCAGCAGATAAGGAGAGCTGGAATCCAAAGGCCAGCTTCCCCGGCAAGATCTTGCCGGGGTGGCCTGCGGAGCCCGGCAAGGATCGGTGCCCGGCAAGGCTCGGCGCCCGGCAAGGCTTGGCGCCCGGCAGGGCTTGGCACCTGGCAAGGTTTTGTTGCTGTGCCACCGCTCTGGCACAGCGACAAACCCGACATTCTGGGTCCTTCTTTGGATGTGTGGCGACACGCCAATGGAGGAGAGCTTAAGCGGTGCTGATGGGATGGCCCCTTTTTCCATCCCCAAGAAAGTAAGGACACCTAAACGGACACCTCATGGTGCATTAAATGCGTTCGTCCAAGTCCGTCAAGGGTTAGGTATGATTACCCTGTAGCTACTTTACACCTCAATGTATGTACATTTTGCCACTGTGGTGACCCCTTTGAGCGTATAAAAGGAGGCCCAAGGCAACTGCTACAGGGGAGGAGAACTTCTGGCCCATTCTGCATGCGTAGCTGCTCTTTGAACGTACTGTTCACAGCGAGCGCTCCTGAAGGCTGGGCTCAAGAACACTAATAAGAACACAAGGTAGGAGTAGGGTTTTACACTGATCAGTGGCCCAAACCTGGGTAAAGTCTTCCCGCGTCGATCGTTGGTTCTGCTCTTTGCGTATCCCTCTCCCCCCGCCGAATCGTAAAGGGGTCCCTTTGGATCCCATAGGTGTCGTACCTCGACATCTTTGGCGCGCCAGGTAGGGGGGATTGAAGGTTGCGTGAACCTGATCTAGTGATCGGCGCCTCAGTTTCTTCATCATCATGCCACCCAAGAAGAAGAGCGCCGCGACGGCACAACCGTCCACATCCGTTTTGCCTATGCCTTCACGTACGGGCGACGGCGTGGGTGCAGAAGGAAGAGGACTAGAACCCCCTCGGCGTTTTGGTGATCCGAGCCAGGCGAGCGGCATCATTCGCAGTGGCAGTGGCAACCTGCACGCCGCTGGATCTAGAGACGGCGCTGTGTTGCCTACAGGTGGCACAACGAATTCCAGAGATCGGAGGGCGCCTGTTGGAGCTCCCGCGCCGGCGCAAGCATCACGACCTACCTAGGTCGTGCACGATGAGCGACGTCATGGCGCTGGTGGTTCAGGGCGTCCCCATGAAAAGATTTCTGCGCATCGATCCCAAGATGCGCGGGACCAGCATGCACACCGAGCTGCTGGCAGGGGTGGCGCGCGGTCGCGTGACCGTGGTGGTGCTCCTTCTAATATGGTTAGGAGTCAGAGCACCTCACGTACCTCGCACCTGTCCCCGCCGCCTACACCAGCGGAAGCCTTGGCACGTGCGCAGCTGCTCCTCGATTTTCCTCCTGCCCCGGAGAAGATGGAGGAGTGGCGAGCTACTATCCAGAGCCTTATCGACTTCGCCAATAAAGATGGACCGCAGGAGGCAGGGCCCTCGCAGCGAAGGCCCATCGATCCGGCGCGAGCCGATGTGGAGAAAACTGGAGGTGGTGCAACCACAGTGCACTCCCCTCCGTGGCACCAGCGGCGGCCGACAACCCAGCAGGTCGACCGCTGTGAAGAAGTTTCCACGGCGTCATCCGATCCACGGATGCGCCGCTATCAGCGTCAAGTTCTCCAGGAACGAGGCAAGGAGGACGCTCGGACTACCATCGAGCGGCGACGGGAAGCGCGCTATCAGTCTGATAAGCGTGCAGGGCCGGCTGTCGACGAGCCTGCGCTAGGGAACGTAGGAGACTTGCCTTATGAGGTAGGGACTCCAGCGTTTACCCGTGAGCTGCGGCAAGTCCAGTGGCCCAATTCCCGAACCTTAAAGCCGGAGGTCCCGGAGAAATATGACGGTAAGACCCATCCCTCGGAGTTCCTGAGCATCTACACCATTGCGGTGCAGGCTGCCGGGGGCCGAGATGACAAGATACTTGCCAACTACTTCCCGTTGGTGCTCAAACCCAACGTCAGGTTGTGGTTGATGCATCTGCCGGAGAATTCTATTTCTTCCTGGTCAGATCTGTGCCATCAGTTAGTTGGCGCCTTTGTTGGAGGCCACCAAGCTCCTGGCCAAGACAGTGATTTGCATATCATCCCTCAGAAGGAGGGCGAGTCCCTGCGCAAGTTTATGCAGAGGTTCAGCCGGGTGCAGTACAATATTCCTGACGTTCACCCTGCCGCTGTCATTAGCGCATTTCACCAGGACGTGCGTAACCGCAGAATGCGGGAAGAGCTGGCAATGAACAAAGTCAGGAGTATTGCCAAGCTTTACGCTCTAGCCGATAAATGCGCTCGAGCTGAAGAGGGGAGGAAACTCCCTGGCGAGGCTGTTGGCACGGCGGGCGAATCCGAAGAAGAAGATGCCCCGGCCCCGTCAAGGAAAGGCCAGCGGCGGAACAGGAAACGCGGAGGCAAGGCCGTGCTTGCTGTCGAGGAATCCGACAACCCCGGCACCGCCAAGAAGGCCAAGGTTGGTGACCCCGGCAAGGATCTTGCCGGGTGCCCTTCCTGTCAGGCCTTGGCGGCTGCCGACAAGTCGGAAAACTCCGGCAAGTAGTATTGCAAGATCCGTCGCACCAAGGGCCACGATCTCCAGAACTGCCGGCAAGTTGAACAGCTTGCTGAGAAACCGAGGGCCGAATATGAAAGGTGAGATAAGGAGAAAGCCCAAGATGGTGCTGACGGATCCATTAAGAAGCGCGGTGGCCGAGGGGGGCGCTGCGGCAAGGCCAAGCAACAGAAGGATAGGCCCACTCGGGGCCGAGACAAAGAAGAAGAAGATGATGAAGAAGATGATGAGTCCAGTGAGCAAGAATTCCAGAAAGCTACAAAGGCCATGTGTATTGATGGAGGTGCCTCGCTGCATTCTTCCCACCGTCAACTCAAACAGTGGGTGCAAGAAGTTAATGCAACAGAGCCATCACTAGATGCATGTAAGCCCCTGAAGTGGTCCAACACGCCTATCATTTTTGACGCCGAGGATCACCCTGATCGCACAACTGCGGTCGGGTGCTTGCCATTGTTGGTCTCACCAACAATCTGCAACCTCAAGGTGACGAAAATGCTAGTTGACGGTGGGGCCGGACTGAACCTAATCTCACCGGATGTGCTCAAGAGGCTACAAATTCCTGATGAAGATCTCGAGGAAACGGGCACGTTTCAAGGGGTCAATCCATGAAGAACCCAGCCAAAGGGCAAGATTACGCTACCGGTGACATTTGGTAGCGAGCTCAACTACAGGACAGAGAAGGTGGTGTTTGATGTCGCCAAGATTCCTATGTCATACAATGTGATCCTTGGCCGCCCCGCGCTGGCTAAGTTTATGGCGGCATCACACTACGCGTATAATGTATTGAAGATGCCCGGGCCGTTGAGTGTCATTACTATCCATTCCGATAAGAAGGATGCACTCATCTGTGCCGACCAACTTTACCGGGAAGCAGTTGCAGCACCTGCCGTCAAGGCATCTGCTCCTGCCGCTGGAACTCCCGGGGGGAAGAAGAAGATCGGCAAGAATCTTGGCGCAAACTCCGGCAAGCGCACCTCCTCGGAGTGCTACGCTTCCGCTTAGGAGGCACCAGAGAGTTCCGCCAGCAAGAACAAGAAATCCAAGGCTGCTCCACCAAAGACCAAGAAGGTGCCCGTCAGGGAGGACGTAACGGGAGGAACTTTCACCATAAGTTCCACCCTAGATGACAAATAGGAAAGCGCGCTCATTGCCTTCCTGTGGGCGAATGCCGACGTGTTTGCGTGGCAACCGTCCGACATCCCGGTGTTCCCAGGGAGGTAATTGAGCACCACCTTGCTGTCTGTCCTCACGCGCGGCCCGTCAAGCAGAGGGTCAGGAAGCAAGCCTTGGAGCGGCAAGAATTCATTGCCGAAGAAATCAGGAAGCTGGAAGCGGCAGGATTGGTCAGAGGAGTGCTTCACCCAACCTGGTTGGCCAATCCGGTTGTAGTGCGCAAGGCGAATGGGAAATGGAGGCTGTGTATTGATTATACAGATATCAATAAAGCCTGTCCAAAAGATCCCTTTCCCTTGCCGCGCATCAACCAGATTGTGGACTCCACTGCTGGTTGTGATCTACTGTCCTTCCTTGATGCCTACTCAGGGTATCATCAGATCTTCATGGCAAAAGAAGATGAAGAAAAGACCGCATTTATCACCCCATGTGGTACGTATTGTTTTATACGAATGCCTTTCGGGTTGAAAAGTGCTGGTTCTACATTTGCGAGAGCGGTCCAAATTGGTTTTGAGCCTCAGCTCCATAGAAATATGGAGGCATATATGGATGACATAGTGGTCAAAACCAAGGACAAAGCGATGCTCATACAAGATCTAGAAGAGACATTTGCAAATCTGCGCAAGATCAACTTAAAGCTCAATCCTGAGAAGTGCGTGTTTGCTGTTCCTTCCGGCAAGCTTCTCGGATTCTTTGTATCTCAACGCGAACCCCGACAAGATCAAAGCTATTGAGCAGATTGAAGCGCCAAGACGCGTCAAGGATGTTCGTCGTCTTGCCGGCTGTGTTGCTGCTCTAAGCAGGTTTATTTCCAAATCTGCTGAGCGTGCCCTGCCCTTTTTCAAAATTTTGAAGAGGGCAGGTCCAATGAAATGGACTCCGAAAGCGGAGGCTGCGCTACAAGATTTGTAGAAATACCTTTCTTCTCCGCCGACACTAGTCGCGCCTAAACCACGAGAGCCGTTGCTGCTATATCTGGCAGCGACAAATCAAGTGGTTAGTGCTGCATTAGTGGCGCAGAGAGAAGCTGATGAGGAAGCAACACCAGCGGCAGGACCGCCAGGTGACGCGGCAAGATCTTTCCCGGCAAGGGTTGATCCCGGCAAGACAGGATCTGCGCAAACAGAAGAACCAGTGCAGAAGAAAAAGGTGGTGCAGCGCCCAGTTTATTTTGTTAGCTCCCTCTTGCAGGGAGCTAGGTCAAGGTATTCTGGCGTGCAGAAGTTGCTCTTCGGCCTCCTTATGGCCTCGAGGAAGCTGCGCCATTATTTTCAAGCACATGAAATCACCGTCGTCACTCGCTTTCCGTTGCAACGGATTTTGCGAAATCGAGAAGCAACCGACAGGATTGTGGAGTGGGCATTGGAATTGTCGAGCTTTGGTCTCAAGTTTGAAAGCACTTCGACAATTCAGAGCAGGGCCTTGGCAGAGTTCATTGCGGAATGGACCCCAACGCCAGACGAAGAGGTTCAAGAAACAACTCTCCCCGGCGAGGAAATCGATCAGCAATGGGTTATGTACTTTGATGGGGCTTTCTCGTTGCAAGGCGCCGGTGCTGGCGTGCTGCTTGTCGCACCCACCGGAGAGCACCTCAAGTACGTAGTCCAAATGCATTTTCCCCGGGAGAGTTCGACCAACAACACTGCAGAATACGAGGGTTTGCTTGCCTGTCTCAGGATCATGGCAGACCTTGGTATCAAAAAGCTCGTCATCAAAGGTGATTCACAACTTGTCGTCAGGCAAGTTAACAAGAGTTATCAAAGTCCATTGATGCAAGCCTACGTGGATGAAGTGAGGAAAATGGAAGAGCGCTTTGACGGTCTGCAAATGGAGCATGTTCCTCGTGCCGAGAATAGTGTTGCTGACGACCTGTCAAAGCGTGCCGCCATTAAGTTGCCTATGGAACCAGGAACTTTTGTGCTTCAATTGACTCAACCATCCGTGGCGCCATCGATGCGGCAAGAAAAGAGAAGAAAGTCGAACTCTGGTCAGTACTTCCCGGCAGAGCTCCCCGGAGCCGCCGGCAAGGAAGTTACCGGGATCGACATGCCTGCCGGGGAACAACAGGCTCCGGCAAGGCCTCAGGCCCTTGCTGTCGAGACAAATGTTCCCCCGGCGGAGGAGATGCCTTTAGTCCTAGCCGTCGAGCCTCAGGCTCCAGCATGGGCGCAGCACATTGTCCATTTCCTTCAGACAGGAGAACTCCCGGAGGAATAGGAAGAAGCGGAAACAGTAGCCCGTCGGTCTGTTATGTACAAGTTCGTCGATGACGTCCTGTACAGAAAGAGACCAAATGGTGTGAAATTGAAGTGCATTCCTTGGGAGGATGGACTAGAGCTGTTGGCACAGATACATGGAGGCATATGTGGCTCTCACATAGGGTCAAGAGCACTTGTCGGGAAAGCATTCCGGCAAGGTTTCTTTTGGCCCACCGCTCTCCAGGATGCAACTGCACTAGTAACCAAGTGTGAAGCATGCCAGTTTCATTCGAAGAAATCGCATCAGCCAGCTCAAGCTCTTCAGACAATCCCTCTCTCCTGGCCATTTTTGGTCTGGGGGCTCGACATACTGGGCTCTTTCCCCCGTGCTACCGGGGGCTTTGAGTACTTGTACGTTGCTATCGACAAGTTCACAAAGTGGCCGGAGGTGGAAGCAGTGAGGAAGATGAAAGCACAATCAGCCGTCAAGTTCTTCAAAGGGATAGTTTGCCGTTTTGGTGTGCCCAACAGGATCATCACCGACAACGGTACGCAATTCACAAGTCGCACGTTCATGCGGTATGTCCAAGACCTTGGCGGCAGAATTTGTTTTGCCTCTGTTGCTCACCCAAGAAGCAACGGCCAAGCGGAGAGGGCTAATGCTGAAGTGCTGCGCGGTCTCAGGACCAGAACCTTTGACAGGCTAAGAAAGTGCGGAAGGCGCTGGATTGATGAGTTGCCGGTGGTTCTTTGGTCAATCAGAACGACACCAAATCGAGCCACCGGCCAGACGCCCGTCGCTCTGGTCTACGGAGCGGAAGCAGTTCTCCCCACGTAACTCATATACGGATCACCTCGAGTGCTCGCTTATGATGAGCTCGAGCAAGAGCAACTGCGGCAAGATGACGCTGTGCTCCTTGAGGAGAATCGTCTTTAGGCTACTGTGCGAGCTGCACGCTACCAGCAAGCTTTGCACCGCTACCATAGCCGCAAAGTTCATGCCCGAAGCCTTGAGGAAGGCGACCTTGTTCTTCGACGGATTCAGTCCGCCAAGAATTCAAACAAGTTGACGCCGAAGTGGGAAGGCCCTTACCGGGTAGTACGAGTCACCAGGCCCGGCGATGTCCGCCTGGAGACCGAAGATGGCGTTCCAGTGAGCAATTCCTGGAATATCGAACATCTTCGCAAGTTCTACCCATAAGGCGTGGTTGCCGGGGGCCCCTGGCAACCACCCTTTTGTACAAGTCTTGCCGGCAAAGCATGTGATCCTTTGTACAAAGCCAGGCGCAGACCCTGAGCGCAGATGAATAAATTTAAGTGTTGTACATTCCCTTATTGATTCCCATGTTCATATTTATATATGCATGTTTGTCTAAGATGTTGTATAACACCTACTCCCGGTAAGTTCTAACGAACCGCCAAGGTTTCATGTCTTTATTTTCTCTTCTTTCTTTTTAAAAGACAGAAGGATTCCTCGCGTGCACATTTGCCGGGGGGGAAGGGAGATATGAGTACCAGTTGGCGGCGTTCGGAATCGACGCTTGCCGGAGGAAGGACAGTGACAGAAAGCTAAGTTCTAAAAACTTAGAGCAAGTTTCCTTTATTGCAAGTTATTTCCTTGGACGATTCCGAATCTTGTATGGAAAATCTGCACGCGAAGGAACCCATGTTGTAATCAGTTGCGCCCTTATTTTGTTTCGAGCCCGCTCAATGATTTAAGTGGCTGCACTGAGAACGCCAATGAGTCTTGCCGGCCGCTGCGCCTCCAGCAGGCTGCTGAAGTCCCGCACCCAGTGCTCGCGGTAGGTTGCGCGCCGGCAAGTTTTTCAGTAAGCGTAGGGTGAACCCCATACATAAAGGAATCAGACAAGGAAAATAGCAAGCATGAACCTAAACATAGGCGAGTTATATTACATTCATGAGTTGCCGCAATTCTAACTTGAGACTTAATTGTCTTTTACATGGAATGATGACGGCGAGAAAAGGCGGAGCACTTAATCCCTGCGCTGGCCTTCAATCCTTTTGATGGAGTCCACCTTCTCAAGGATAGGCGCGATAAGTTCTTCAAGCGCCTCGACATTTGCGTCCCTTGGCAGATGGCCGAGCGCGTTGGAGAGGTCGATGCCGGGATTGCTGTGCACAACCTTGATAAGCACCTTGCGAAGGACGGCCCGGCAAAGCCGGCGAGTCTCGTTGGCCAATTGGGTCGCCCGGCTAGACTGGAGCACCCTCAAGGCGTCGATGATGCTTTGAAAGAACATCGTCAACCTGGCACTTGAAGATATCCTTTCCTCGGAAGAATACCTGAAGTTTGACAGGCCCATGGTTGACAGTTCTTCCGTAAGCTTCTCCGCAGCGGCGATGAGACGTCCAGTCCAGATCTCCACCCCCTTCTCGTAATCAATTTGGGCGGCGGCAGCGCTCTTGAGCAGGTTCCTCTCTCCTTGGAGATTCTTGAGTAGAGCCTTCTCACGGGCCTTGCCAGCCTAGAGAGACTTCTACAACGTGGTCAGCTTCAATTCCAGAACTGCAATAGCATCAGCCGCAGAGGATAGCTGCTTGGTTTTGTTGGACAGGGCAACTTGCATCTCCGCCAAGGAGTGGAGGGTTTTCTCCGTATCACCTTTGAGCGTCGAGAGCTCCTTTCCATGCTCTTCGAGATCTATTTCCAGCTTCTTTACCTTGTCGCTCAGCTCGTTCTTGGTAGCCTCTGTAGCTTCGGCAGCATTGACAGTCTCCTTGAGCATGCCGGTGTGACTTGCAGTCAGAGCTTCGAGCGCCTCTTTATGTTTTTGCTCCAGCTCCTGGGTCCGCCACGCGACAAGCTTCTTGATATCTTCATCTTTGCTGCGAAGCTTGGCGGCGAGCGCCTGCTCACATGCGGTGAGATCTTCCTCAAGAGCATCAAGAGCAACGCGGTGCCCCGTCAGGAGGGCATCTTCAGCAGCAATCCTTTGAGTAGCTTCATCCTGCGCCTTCTCCATATCAGATTGCTTCAGGAGGATCTCTGTCCACTATTGGCTCACCTGTTCCCGGCCAGCAGTCAGCTCTTGGAGGGCCTCGGTGTACCAGGTTTGCATTTGTTCGACGCGCCTCTGGAAATCTGCCTCGGCCGCCTCGACGACTGCCATTCTGGAATCCGCTTTATCTTTCCGGGCGCGGTGGAGAGCCAGGAGCTTGCGGAAATTCTCGCCCATGGCCTGAAGGAGCTGATCCTCTTCAGATTTGCCGCTGCTAGCACTGGGATCGTCAACAACCTCGAGCCCGGCAGCAGCGATGATTTTTTCGTCAAAAACTTCTCCTTCGGCTGGTGCCCCAATGCTTGCCGTCCCCGACAAGTTGACAAACAGGTTATCGCCAACCTTGAGGTATTTGCTGGATGAGGGGCCTTCAGATGTTGTCGGTTGGTCTTCAGTGACCGCCTCACCAGTGGCAGGGGGCACCGTGGCCGATGCAGCGCCTGGCGCTCCTGCGGCAGGAATGCCGTCAGTACGGTCATCAGCCTCCCTGTCGCCCCCTTCAGTAGGTTCCTTGGCGGGTTCCTCCTGTGCAGTCTTGGCGGCCTCCCCGTCAAGAGCACCACCAGCCTCGATAGTGTCATCCTTGGCGGCCTCGCTGGCAGCGATCCTGTCTGCTTCGGCAGCGGCGTCCCTGGCGGTCTCCTCGATGACAACGTCGACATCCATGTGTTCCATCATAGGGAACTCTGAAGGACGAAGGAGGAGAACAGAATAAGATCAAGATTGAAGTTTGAAGCGACTTAAGACAGAGAGATAAGGGAAAGAGTAACAAGCGTTCTGAGGCAATCGATTACCTGCGTCAAGCTGTTGAGAGGTGGCCTCGCCCCTCCCGGCAACTTCGGTTGCCGGGGGAGGGTTGCCGATGTCCATGCTTGCCGGCTCCTCCTCAGTTAGGATGGGCTCGTCGGTAGGATCTCTTGCCGGGGACATGCTTGTGGGCGGCGTGGTCGATGAAGGTGGCACGACGGGGATGTCTTCTGACAACTCTCCTTGTTGCTGTTCTTCTTCTGCGAGCCCAAGGATATTAGCGGCAAGAATGGAAGCCTCAGCACCTGCCAGCGGAAAAAGAACAGTGAACTTACGCTGGGGGCTGTGCTGGGGGCTGCATTGAGGACTGGGCTCCGGGCTGACGACGACGGTTTCTGGCACGCTCGTGGAGCCTGCCGGGGGCTCGTCGCCCGTGGAAGTCTTTGTCCTCTTCGCCATCCACTCCAGCAAGGTTTCTGTGTCACTGCAGAGACAATACGAGCAAGTCAGTAAGATCGATCCAAGATTGGAATATAAAGGCTGTGGCAAAGTACTCACTCTTCTTCTTCTCGCTCCGGACTAAAGCCGGAGATGTCGAAATCGGCCTCCGCTGCGATGTCTGAGTGGAGAGGTGGAGGAGGGGTCCTAGGTCGCTTGGCTATGGCAGGCACCGGGGCAGCTTCCGGTACGGTAGTGCGAGACACCCCTGCCACCCCAGCAGTGGCCACTGGTGTGGGTCTCGCGCGCCACGCAGGTTGTTGACGAACCCCTTGCCGCGGTGCAGTCTTGCCGGCCACTTTCTTGCTGGGAGCCTCGCCGCTCGAAGAAGGCTGGCTTGCTGGGATGCCAGATGCAGCCTTCCGAAGAACACGCTTCGTCTTCTTTGGGGCTGGGAGCTCTTCTTGCGGTTCTTCTTCGGCCGTGTCCTCGTCGGACGAGCTCTCAGCGGCTGTGCTGCTCTGTTCCCCGGTAGCTTTGTCCTTCCCGGCAGGTTTTACCTCCACTACTACCTCTGCGTCGCTGGTTTCCCATTCTGTGAAGCCAACGCTGCCGGCCTCCGCGGCAAGATTTGCCTCCTCCACCCTAGTAGCAATGTAAGCTACTTCTTGGTCAGTGGTGGCTCGGATGAAATCTGTATCTTGCAGGACGGGTCTCTCCATCAAGTTGTCAAAAAATTTCTGTGCTTCCTCCTCGGTTGGCTCGGCCCAAGTCGCGTTAAGACCGTGGGCGTTGAACATCGGCATGAAGGCGATGATTGACCCCAAGGCGGAGTTGTTGCATAAAGGGACAATCCTTGCCGGCAGCCGATGCTTGTCTTCGCGCTGGAATAGTTTTTGGCGGAGAGCGCCAAGCTGCATAGTGGTCAGATTATTATTCAACCCGGGGCGCAATCTCATGATATCTTCCGTGTTTCGGTATTCCCAAGCTGGCCTTCCCCTGTTCTGCAAGGGGGCGATGCGGCGGCGGAGAAAGTCGAAGCCAATCATCTCCATTGTCAGCTCGGTAGCTTTCAGGCGTAGAATCCTGGTGGTGGCGATTGCGAGCTTTTCGTCATCAGCGGCAAGACTGCTCCAACCGCTGTCGCGGACCACCTTCTGTTGCCGGGGAAGACAAAACGGATGGGGATCTGCTTCCTTGATCCAGCACCATTCAGCCCGCCATTCGTCCCACTTTTCGCGGTAAACTCCTTCTGGGTATATTTCCTTATTCCAAGCCCTTGGAATCCAGGCGATAGAACCAGAGAGGGCCTCTCCTTTTTGCATGCGGGGGAAGAAGTAATGGCGAAAAAGAGTAGTGTTGGGAATCACTCCGGCAAAGTTTTCACAAAGATGGGCAAAGATGGACATGCATAGTACCGCATTCGGCGTGAAATCGAGAAGATGAAAGCCGTATGTGTACATGATATCATTGACGAAGTTGGAAAATGGGGGGCAGAGCCCGCAATAGAAATACGCAGCGAAGAAAGGGTATCTGTCCGACCCACTTTTGGAACAAGAACCTGGAATCACACGTGTGGCGGGGTGAGCTTGCGTCTCCTTCGCCCACATGCATTGGTACCGCCTCTTTAGAGCTTCTGCATCGAGCGATGGGGCGAAGACGACATACTTCTTCCGCATCTTCACCAGTTCGCTCTCCGGGACGTCTGCTTTCGCTTCCTTGCCCTTGCCTTTGCTAGCCTTCGGCGGCATGGCGGCTGTGAGGGCGGAAGCCGGGGGTGAAGCGAGCGTGGAAGCGGCGGGCGGAAGAGGAAAAGCTTCGCTCTGAGCTCGAGAGGAGGAAGGCATTGGCGACGGCCAGATTGAGAAGAAAAGGGGGGTAAATAGGCTTGTGCCTCTGTGGCTTCTCCTTTTTATGGGGAAGGAGCGGGGCCGCCTCTTTTATTCCCCAATGTGAATGTGCCTCTATAGGCGCGTCGCAGTTGCAGCCTTTGAGGCACGCTCCCCACGCCGCACGTTAGACGCGCGTAGTGGGGGGCACATTAAACGGGATATTTACGAGCAGTTAATCCCCTGCCACGTGTTCCCGTGCACTGTTTGGGCCTAGCCCAACAACGCCTCGCACTCATGTATGGCCTAGGCCCGGGGGCTCCTGTCGGTGTACTAAGTATTGGGCCACTAGTACCCCGTACTTATGCACGGGCAGTTGTAGCCATCCTCGCGGCAAGGCTTGCCGGGGAACAGTTCGAGGTTGATTCAAGCCATCAAAGAAACCATCCAGTCAGATATCTGAGGATCGGCAGATAAGGAGAGCTGGAATCCGAAGGCCAGCTTCCCCGGCAAGATCTTGCCGGCGTGGCCTGCGGAGCCCGGCAAGGATCGGTGCCCGGCAAGGCTCGGCGCCTGGCAAGGCTTGGCGCCCGGCAGGGCTTGGCACCCGGCAAGGTTTTGTTGCTATGCCACCACTCTAGCACAGCGACAAACCCGACATTCTAGGTCCTTCTTTGGATGCGTGGCGATGCGCCAATGGAGGAGAGCTTAAGCGGTGCTGATGGGATGGCCCCTTTTTCCATCCCCAAGAAAGGAAGGACACCTAAACGGACACCTCACGGTGCATTAAATGCGTTCGTCCTAGTCCGTCAGGGGTTAGGTATGATTACCCTGTAGCTACTTTACACCTCAATGTATGTACATTTTGCCACTGTGGTGACCCCTTTGAGCATATAAAAGGAGGCCCAAGGCAACTGCTACAGGGGAGGAGAACTTCTGGCCCATTCTGCATGCATAGCTGCTTTGAACATACTGTTCACAGCGAGCGCTCCTGAAGACTGGGCTCAAGAACACTAATAAGAACACAAGGCAGGAGTAGGGTTTTACGCTGATCAGAGGCCCGAACCTGGGTAAAATCTTCCCGCATCGATCGTTGGTTCTGCTCTTTGCGTATCCCTCTCCCCCCACCGAATCGTAAAGGGGTCCCTTTGGATCCCATAGGTGTCGTACCCCGACACTCTTCGATGGCAGGCTTGGGGCTGTTCTGACAATGAGACCGCTCCAAACGTCGTTGGGCCGCCACACCGAGCAGCCATCTACATGGCGGGGACCGCGCCAGCTCATAATTCCACAGCAATAGGCATTGTAGCAGGGATCGGCACCTCAGCATCGGCTCCGGAGGCGGCCGGCTCAAACAAAACACCGGCTCAGTCCTTGGTGGACCTGATGACCGCACTGGGAATGCTCCTAGAGACCCCGGTGACTGCGGAAAACCTGGCTGAGCGCAACACGGAAGTGACGAAACTTCATGAACATATGGCTAAAATTCAGGAGGATATCAATGCCGAAAATATTCGCATGGCAGAGGTCCAAGCTTCTATTCGCGATGAGGCCGAGCGCCTGAAGGAAGAGGCCTTGCACCTTAGTTTCTGTCAAAATGCTTCAGGTGTGGTGCACCAGAGGAGACATCAAACCCGCCTGCCACCCAGCTACATGGGCACGCATCTGTCCGGAACACCTCATGGGATATCCACCCCAGGGGCAGGAGCAAACACGCCGGACGGGGCACCTGTCATACCCAATTGACATAGGTTGTGGCTCCCCAATGCAATTCCAGTGCAATCACCACCAGCTGATCAGCACGCACCGGCTTGGCCACATCCAACTGAGCCTGCCCGTTTCCAGACCCCGGAGGGGCATTACTCCAACCCGGTGGATAACATGCTTGCGGTAACTCACAACCTTGCCATGATCCCCATTACCGGGAATAGCCCAACAGAGATTGAAGCCAAGAATGCCATTGAGATGCTAAAGACTAAAGTTGTTTAGCAGGCCAACTACTCCTACAGTCAGCAGTGACTTCATTCCACCCCACGCCCGAGTCACAGCAGGAGCCAACACACCGACTCGCCAGCAGTGCACGTCGGCAGCGTGAGCAACAACGTGACCCGTGTTGACCTGTGCCCTCGGACGCACAAGCGATTGTTGATGCGGCTCGGGCTATGCAGGAAGCGGAAGTTGCAAACGCAGGGGCTCAACTCCTACCCACCACAGCACTGTTGGCTTCACGTGGTACAAGGTTTTTCTAAATCGATGGGAGCGATGGGATTTTATAGCAGGGACAACCCCCCTTAGCTAGGTCTGAAAAGGATTCAAAAGTAAGCAGGATTGCATGGCTTCCTTGGGGGAACTAGTAAATACGCACGTGCAACGCATGTGTAATCTTAATCCAGCTTGAAGATATACCTAAATTTTCTTTAAAAAAGTAGCATGAGAAGAAATAGTTTGTGTAAGCACCACCAGCGGCAGGTCCATCTCTTCTTTCAAATGGGTTGAAAATTGTACTAATCCAACATAGTTAATGGTATATGCAAGTGACCAGGGGAGGGGGCACATACCTTGTCCTCAGACCACTAAAAGAGAAATCCAAAAATCTAAGCACAATCCATTGAAATCAGCACAACTGATCCACTACCCAGCTGCTACCAAAAGTTCCATATCACTGTGTAACCAAGTTGTTTCATAGCGCACGTTGGTAATGAAGCATAATAACTGTTGGATGTGTGCACACAAGGCTGCTTTTGGTTCAGTTTTACGAAGCCTGATTTGTGTTCAGTTTTTAGTGCATACAAGCTGATTTTCTGTTCAGTGAAACATGGATCAATCTTCTCTGAAAGAAATGAAGAAAGCAGAGATGAAAGACCTCTGGCCCGGCGGCTGCATGTTTGACGACGACGTGTCCCCTGATGGTAGCGCTGATGACCTAGGCCCGATGGAGAGGGACGGGCAGGCGGTCCAGGCAGTGTCCATGATGGTCCAACGGCACGACGCCAACGGACAGCCATGTGGCGTCCCTAACAGGTCCGACGGTGATGGGTGGTCCAGGCGGTGCCTCCGACGCACCCCCGCCTGTCGGTCAGGTGGTCTAGGCGGCGTCCCCGGCAGCCGGCGTCCTTGAAGTTGCGGCGGCATGACTACAGCCGAGGCCACACAAAGGCGATGGGTATAGGCGGCACGGAGATGTGAGGGGCGGCGTCCTTGAAGCTGCTGCGGGTCGAGGCGATGTGGGCGGAGTGCGTTGCTGAAGCGAGGTGATGGGGCGGTGATGTGGGGAGGTTCGTTGTGGCAGTTTCCTTTCATGTGAAAGGTATGTAAGGAAGGGGATCGCACGATGGTTCGCTATGCCAGTTTCCTTTCATGTGAAAGGGTACGTAAGGGAGGGAATCGCACGACGCTTCACTATGGTAGTTTCCTTTCATGTGAAAGGTTACGTAAGGAAGGGGATCGGGGAGAGAAAGGATTGATTAGCAGTAAATGCGTTTAGCGCTAAACGTGTTTAGTTGCTCACCATTAGGACAATAAGTACTGTCGGATTAACGCTAATGGATGGCTGAGATCTGTTGGATCTGCTTCACTGGGTCTTTTTATATTGGTATAGATAAGAAGTCAACTTTGGGAGTTGTTGTAGAGCTCCTCAGAAATTCGTGAAGTCTTGACAGCCTGAACACCTTCCACGAGAATGACTAGAGCTTTTGACTCACAACTCCAAATGATGTGAGGTTTTTTCCATTGGAAACTAAATTTGATGTAGCTTCTGGTGATCTACCCCTATGGCCCCGTCTCTCCACCACATAGGTGTGGCACAATGAAAAATCAGAGATAAAAACTGACAGCATCAGCTTCAATTGAAATTTGTTTTCTCCAAACTTGTTTCTTTGACTTTGTTTCTTCATGAGCTGAGATGTTATTCACTTCCTTTGGTATTACACCTAAAATAACCAACAACAAGGAGATGAAATTCTGGCCATGTGTTCAAGATTATAGTACGAACTTAAGTTAGCGTTCACCTGGTCATGTATGTGTTTGACACAAATTATTATGATATCTCCTTTGATGTCTGGGGGTGTATCAATGGTTGCCATGACCTCATCATCCTTCCCCTCTTGAGAAGGGATCGTCCTCGACTCTAAGTGTTCAATATTTTTCATGTCCTCATCAACAGAGCTACTCTTTCAGAGATCAAGGAGTGCATCAAGAAGACCAAGATTCAAGACCCCATTGTTAGATCCTAACTGGGGAGAAGACCAAGACAAAGCACCAAGATTAGTACCAAGAGCAACCTTTGCCGGAAAAGCCGAGCCGGCAAGGGGGAAGGCCCGACAAGCTCCGTGGCCGGCAAACTTTCGCTAGCCACTAGCGCTCCACCTCATCGAGCAGCTTGTTACTAATCGATGAGGTGTCGAGCCCGCAGGTGGTTTGGTGGGATTTGTCGGGCACGTGGCAGCATGCTGGAAGGTACATTACCTTTAATGACACCCATCCTATGGGTGTGTTAATATAATAGGAGGTAGATGGGCAAGCGGTGCAGTAGTCTTGCCGGGGCTCCTCCTCCACATGACACCTAACAGAGCATTTAATGCTTTTGTCCTAGTCCGGCAGAGTTAGGTATGATAGCATTGTATGCTGTCTAATCAACATGTAATTACTATTTTGCCACTTTGGTATCCCCTTAAGCTATAAAAGGAGGGCTAGGGCAACTTTCACAAGGATCGACTCTTTGCACAACTACACGCATAGCTGCTCTCCTCTCGCACCTTAATGGGGAAGCACTCCTTGTACTTGTGTTCCAACATATACACCCAATATAGCAAGCAAGAGTAGGGTTTTACACCTCTCGGTGGCCCGAACCTGGGTAAAGATCCCTATGCCTTCTGTTGGTTTTGCTCTTTGCGTCTTGTGCATCTCCCTAGGCAAACCACAAGGGGCTTGATGGCCCCATAGATGGTCATCCATAGCGACATCTTTGGCATGCTAGGTAGGGGGTCACTGGCATGAACCTAAATCGGCAGACAGCGCATTGATTTCATCGAGCTTCATCACCATTTTCATCATCAATGGCGCCCAAGAAGAAGGGCACCATGATGACGAAGCCCTCCACTTACAGAGTTCCTTCGCACGCGTCCGCGGGCGGCGTAGGCGGCACCACCGCTGTCGACGGTGTAGACGTTGTGGCAGGCATGACCGGCGCGGGCGGCACGGTCGCCGTGCCCGCCACGGCGGGATCGGGAGATGGAGGTGCCGGAGGCGATCATCTTCCTCGACCCTCTAGCGAGAACAACCACGATGGCGCGGGCGTTGCAGACGGACAAAACCTGCCTCCTCGATGCACCGGCGAGCATAGCCATTGGAGCAACACTGCATGGTCAAGTGTGAGCCAGGATATTCCCGTCGCAACAACACAGAGTGACACTACTGGACATAACAGCCGCGCCCGCATGGCAAAACAACTATTGATCAAGTCCAAGATCCTCAGGTACCGCTTCCGCCATACCAACCAATTGCTGCACCCGACCTGCGGCGGCAAGATCGCAATGGCGCTCCTGCTCGCTCTACCAGGAGTCGAGTGACGTCGCATTCTTCGCCCCAGGACCTGCCGGCAATAGTAGCGAAGGCAATGGCGCGAGCCCAGATGCTGTTGAACATCCCTCTGACAGCAGACAAGTTGGATAAGTGGAGAGCCACTATCCAGAGCTTGATTGGATTCGCCGAGTCAAACAAGTCGCAGCAGGCAGAGCCCTCATGGCGCCCGCAAATAGCACCAGTAGCTCGAACTGATGGCCACGTTGTAGGTGGTGCATCAACCGTGTAGTCGCCTCCGCGGCAACAACTTCAACAACAGCAGCAATACCAGCAGCCACGGCGAACCCAGCGAACTACAGAGCCCGATGAAATGTCGATGGCCTCCTCAGGCCCGGAGACGCGGCGAGATCAGCGGCAAGTGTTGCAAGACAGACGGGTAGAAGATGCCCGTACCACCATTGAACGACGCCGTGAAACGCACTGTCAATCCGATGAGCGCAACGGCCCAGTAGTCGATGAGCCTACGCCGGTTGTTGGCAGGTATCAGCCTTACGAGGTTGGGTGCCCCGCTTTCATATGTGAGCTGGGGCAAGTCCGTTGGCCATCCGTCCGGGCCTTCAAGCGAGAAGTACCAAAAAAGTACGATGGCAAACTGAACCTGGCAGAAGTCTTGGGCATCTATACGATTGCCATGCAGGCTGCCGGGGGAAGGGATGAAAAGATCCTCGCCAACTACTTTCCGTTGGTTGATGAATTTGCTGGAGAACTCTATCTCCTGGTGGTCAGATCTGTGCAACAATTTTGTTGGTGCCTTTACCGGAGGCCAGAAAGGCCCGGGGCGACCCAGTGACTTGTAAGCGATCCCACAAAGAGAAGGCAAAAACCTACGCAGGTATATATAGAGGTTCAGCCACGTGCATCGCAGCATACCTGATGTTCACTCGGCAGTTGTGATTGCCGCATTCCACATGAACGTGCGCAATCGAAAAATGCGTGAAAAGATGAACATACGGTTGCCGAAGACCGTCAACGAGCTCTATACGTTGGCGGGCAAATGTGCACGGGCTGAAGAAGGGAGAAGGCTTCCCGGGGAAGATGCTGGCGCTGAAGTTGATTCTGAGGATGACAATAACGCCACCCCGAAAAACAAAGGCTGGAAGCGCAAAGGCAAGGTAGTTATGGCCATGGAAGGATCCGGTAACTCCAGAGAGCTCTGCTACTTCTTGATCTTGCGTTGATTTTTCCCTTGAAGAGGAAAGGGTGATGCAGCAAAGTAGAGATAAGTATTTCCCTCAGTTAAGAACCAAGGTATCAATCTAGTAGGAGGCACAAGTAAGTCCGCAATAGATGCACTTGCATGAACTAACAAACACTTGCACTCAACGTGAAAAAGGGGTTGTCAATCCCTTCACGGTCACGAACAAGAGTGAGATCTAATAGACATAGGTATAAAAGATAAGTAAAAGAGTAAAATAAAGTAAATATAAATAAATTGCAGCAAGGTATTTTTGTATTTTTGGTTTTACAGATCTGAAAATAATGTGATAGAAAATAGACCCGGGGGCCATAGGTTTCACTAGGGGCTTCTCTCTTGAAGAAAACATACGGTGGGTGAACAAATTACTGCTGAGCAATTGATAGAAAAGCGCATAATTATGATGATATCCAAGGCAATGATCATTAATATAGGCATCACATCAGTGACAAGTAGACCGACTCCTGCCTGCATCTACTACTATTACTCCACACATCGACCGCTATCCAGCATGCATCTAGTGTATTAATTTAACAAGAATGGAGTAACGCCTTAAGCAAGATGATATGATGTAGAGGGATAGATCCAAAGAATATGGTAAAAAACCCATCTTTTTATCCTTAATGGCAATAATACAAATATGTGCCTCACTACCCCTACTGTCACTGGGTAAGGACACCGCAAGATTGAACCCGAAACAAAGCACCTCTCGCATTGCAAGATAGATCAATCTATTTGGCCAAACCAAATCAATAGATTGGAGAGAAATACAAAGCTATCTTAATCATGCATAAAAGAGTTCAGAGAAGACTCGAATACTATTCATAGATAATCTGATCATAAATCCACAATTCATCGGATCTCAACAAATGCACTGCAAAAGAAGATTACATCGAATAGAACTCCAAGAACATCGAGGAGAATATTTTATTGAAGATCAAAGAGAGAGAAGAAGCCATCTAGCTAATAGCTATCGACCCGTAGGTCTGTGGTAAAATACTCACGCATCATCGGAAGGGCAACAAGGTCGGTGTAGAGGCCCTCCGTGATCGAGTCCCACTCCGGTAGAGTGCTGGAAAAGGCCACAAGATGGGATCTCACGAGAATAGGAGCATGCAAAGGCGGAGAAGTATTTTTGGTGTGCCCCTGCCGTAAGGGGAATATTTGGGTATTTATAAAGTAGAGATTAGGCTTAGAAGAGCCACGGGGGGCACACAAGCCTAGGGAGCGCCCCCCCTTGGCACACCCCTAGGGCTTGTGGCCCCCTCGTGGGTCTTCTGGCGTCTTCGCGAAGCCTCGTGGTTGTCTTCTGGTCCAAGAAAAATCCTCAAAAAGTTTCGTTCTGTTCGGACTCCGCTTGGTATTGATTTTCTGTAAAAGACAAAAACAAGGAAAAAATAGCAACTGGCACAGGGCACTAGGTTAATAGGTTAGTCCCAAAAATTGATATAAAATAGCATATTAATGCATATAAAACATCCAAGATGGATAATATAATAGCAGGGAACAATAAAAGTTTATAGATACATTGGAGACATATCAAGCATCTCCAAGCTTAATTCCTGCTCATCCTCGAGTAGGTAAATGATAAAAACAGAATTTTTGATGTGGAATGCTACCTAACATGTTTATCAAGTAATCTTTCTTATCGTGGCATGAATATTCAGATCCATAAGATTCAAAACAAAAGTTTAATATTGACATAAAAACAATAATACTTCAAGCATACTAATAAAACAATCATGGCTTTTCAAAATAACATGGCTAAAGAAAGTTATCCATACAAAATCATATAGTCTTGTCATTCTCTATCTTCATCACACAAAGTATTTATCATGCACAACCCCGATGAGAAGCCAAGCAATTGTTTCATACTTTTGATGTTCTAAAGCTTTTTCAACTTTCGCGCAATACATGAGCGTGAGCCATGGATATAGCACTATGGGTGGAATAGAATGTGGTGGTAGAAAACAAGGAGAAAGAAATTCTCACACCAACTAGGCAAATTAATAGGCTATGGAGATGCCCGTCAATTGTTATTGGTGCAAGTGAGCAGGGATTGCCATGCAACGGATGTACTAGAGCTATAAGTGTATGAAACCTCAAAAGAAAACTAAGTGGGTGTGCATCCAACTTGCTTGCTCACGAAGACCTAGGGCAATTTTGAGGAAGCCCATCATTGGAATATGCAAGCCAAGTTCTATAATGAAAAATTCCCACTAGTAATATATGAAAGTGACAACATTGGAGACTCTCTATATGAACAACATGGTGCTACTTTGAAGCACAAGTGTGGAAAAAGGATAGTAACATTGTCCCTTCTCTCTTTTTCTCTCTTTTTTTCCTTTTTTTATTTTCTCTTTTTTCCTTTTTTTCTTTTTGGGCTCTTTGGCCTCTTTCTTTATTTTAAGTCTGGAGTCTCATCCTGACTTGTGGGGGAATCATAGTCTCCATCATCCTTTCCTCACATGGGACAATGCTCTAAAAATGATGATCATCACACTTTTATTTACTTACAACTCAATACTAGAACAAAATATGACTCTATATGAATGCCTCCGGTGGTGTACCAGGATGTGCAATGATCTAGCATGACCTGCATAAAAAATATGAACAGTGTCTAAGCCACAAATACTATGCCAACTAGATGATCATACAAAGCAATATGACAATGATTGTGCGTGTCATGATAAATAGAACAGTGGAGTTGCATGGCAATATATCTCGGAATGGCTATGGAAATGCCATAATAGGTTGGTATGGTGTCTGTTTTGAGGAAGGTGTATTGTGGGTTTAATGCACCGGCGAAAGTTGCGCCGTACTAGAGAGGCTAGCAAAGGTGGAAGGGTGAGAGTGCGTATAATCCATGGACTCAACATTAGTCATAAAGAACTCACAAACTTATTGCAAAAATTTATTAGCCCTTGAAACAAAGTAATAATATGCATGCTCCTAGGGCAATAGATTGGTAGGAAAAGACCATCGCTCGTCCTCGACCGCCACTCATGCTCCAACTTCATCACATAAACATACATGCATGCTTCGGGAATCACAAACCTTAACACAAGTATTTTTACTAATCCACAATTACTAACTAGCATGATTCTAATATCACCATCTTCATATCTCAAAACAAATGCAAGGAATCAAACTTCTCATGTATTCAATGATCTTCATGAAAGTTTTTATTATATCCCTCTTGAATACCCATCATATTAGTACCAAATTCATAACCTAAGCAAATTGCCATACTATTTTAAGACTCTCAAAATAATATAAGTTAAGCATGAGAGTTCATCAATTTCTTCAAAATAAAACCACCGACGTGCTCTAAAAAGATATAAGTGAAGCACTAGAGCAACGACCTAGCTCAAAAGATATAAGTGAAGCACATAGAGTATTCTAATAAATTCACGATTAATGTGTGTCCCTCACAAAAGGTGTGTACAGCAAGGATGATTGTGGCAAACTAAAAATCAAAACTCAAATAATACAAGACACTCCAAGCAAAACACATATCATGTGGTGAATAAAAAAATAGCCTCAAGTAATTTTACCGATGGATTGAAGACAAAAGAGGGGATGCCATCCGGGGCATCCCCAAGATTATTTGCTTGGTTGTCCTTTAATATTATCTTGGGGTGCCTTGGGCATCCCCAAGCTTAGGCTCTTGCCACTCCTTATTCTGCACTCCATCAAAACTTTATCCAAAACTTGAAAACTTCACAACAAAAAACTCAACAAAAAACTCGTGAGATCCGTTAGTACGATAAAACAAATCTCCACTTTTAGGTACTGTTGTGAACTCATTCCAATTTTATATTGGTGTTATATATACTGTATTCTAACTTCTCCATGGTTCATACCCCCCGATACTACCCACAGATTCATCAAAATAAGCAAACAACACATTGAAAACAGAATCTATCAAAAACAGAATAGTCTGTCAAGACCAGAATATTAGTCATACTTCTGTAACTCCAAAAATTCTTACAAATTAGCAAAACAGAGGTAATTCATATATCAATCTTTTGTAAAAAAAATTAGAGTTTTTCGACGCTCCAGTGATGTTACTGGACACAAAAGTTTCTGTTTTTTGGCAAAATCAAATCAACGCTATACCAAAGCATCCCAAAGGTCTTGCTTGGCTCAAACACTAACTAAAACACTAAAACACAATTATTACAGGGGTAATATTGTATATTTATTCATGAACAGAAGCAAAAAAAACACAAAATAAAATTGGGTTGCCTCCCAACAAGCGCTATTGTTTAACGCCACTAGCTTGGCATAATGCATAGATCTAGGTATTGTCATCTTTGGCATGCAATCCACAAATGGCCCTCATAATAGATTCATATGGCAACTTAATTTTCTTTCTTGGAAAGTGTTCCATGCGCTTCCTTAACAGAAATTGAAATCTAATGTTTCCTTCTTTCATATCAATAATTGGACCAATCGTTCTAAGGAAAGGTCTACCAAGAATAATAGGGCATGTAGGATTGCAATCTATATCAAGCACAATAAAATCTACGGGCACATAATTACTGTTTGCAATAGTAAGAACATCATTAATTCTTCCCATAGGTTCCTTAATAGTAGAATCCGCTAGATGCAAATTCGAAGAACAATCATCAAGTTTATGGAAACCTAGCACATCACATAAAGTTTTTGGAATAGTGGAAATGCTAGCACCCAAATCACACAAAGCATAGGACCAAGGCGAACGAGGGCAATGACGGCCCCGCGGTGCGTGCCAAGCTTTTGTCAGTCTGGGTAGTTGCCGAGGCGACATGGGCAAGTGGAGGCGTCCACGTCCCGTCATGCGCCACACGTCAAGCCTGGCCCGCAGGCGATTGGGGCCCGCGTTGCTTCGCCCTTCACTCTTTGCCTTCGCTTCGAAGCCAGGCTGAGCGCGCCTTGGGCCCGGGGGCTACTGTCGGCATTCTGGGATTAGGGGTACCCAGACTTGCCTGTCTACGGCCCAGCGCGTGGCTTCGTCAACGGCCCGGTATGACCCGGCTACAAGACTCTGCGAGCAAGACCCTCACGAGGGCCTCGCAAGGTGATTGACGCCAAGACCTCCCGAGGGGCGGCTTCCTGAGCCTGCCTCCTGAGGAGCAGAGATATCTATGCAGGTACCCCACATCACGAGGCTCGCGATGATGTGAGCCATGACGACCAAGGCCAGGCCGCCAGCAGGCGCAGAGGAGGACAATTTCCTCTTTGGTGCTAAGGAGGCAAGGACCAACGCGGGTTCCCGAGGGATCCCCCAAAGGATTCCATTCCTGTGCAACAAGACCAAGACCACGAGCTTGGCAAGACGGATGTCATCACCGAGCCCACCACTTTGTCATGGCCAGAAGCTTTGCAGGCGAAGACCACCTTTTGTCAGGATAAGATGTACCTCTTGTCCCCTTTCAAGATTGGCTGTTGTGGAATCCCTTCCCGCCTAAGCTATGAGGGAAGAGGACCAAGGCCACTATAAATATAGTCTAGTCTCCACCATAGAGAGGGATATAGATTGATTCTCCCCCACTGAGCCCTCGCGAGGCTACTCACCCACTGTACTAGTTCATCCTCAACCTCCTCATGAGGCCAATCCACCACAAAGCAGGAGTAGGGTTTTACAACGCAAGTTGGCCCGAACCTGGGTAAACTGATGTGTCCCCTCCTTCCCCGCTTGCACAAACTCGACGAGGCCAAGCCATGAGGTGAAGAGCTTGAGGGAGTGGCTAGGCTAGATCTTCGTACACGCCCCAGAGTTCGAACCTTGTTTGGGTCCGCGGAGCCCCGATTCCGACAGCCGTGGCTGCAGCACACGCCGCCGCAGAGGCGCAGAATGAGAAGATCTACGAGGAGTCCCGCCGCTTCAAGAGGGGTCGTCTGGAGTGGCAGAGGGCGTTCGAGGTGAGTGTCGCTAAAGGTGCAGCAGCGGCAGGCACCGTATTCCAGTTGTCCTACTCGTCGGTAGGCTCCTCCTCCTCTGCCTCTTACTAAGCACGCTCTCTCATAGGAGAGGCTGCTGGAAGTAGTACAAAGCCCCTCCATAGTAGTAGTAGTATTTAGAGGCTATTTTGTTCAGTTCATCTGACTATAGATGTGGTTGAATTGTACTACGTACTTAAAATTAGCTAGTATATATAGTTGAACTAGCTATTTTAGTACGTGGTTAGCAACAATTGGGGAAAAGTTTGGTCGGTTCAGCTGTTGAGTTAAACTATTTGTATAAAGAACGACTGCTTAATCTATGAATGAAATCTATGCTTACTGAATTTCAGTTGCAAAATTAGATAGTGCTAGTGATTTTTAGCTGCAAATTTTGACAAATGGCAGGGTTACAAGGTTGACAAAGGGCGATGTTACTAGATTAACAAATGTCAATCTTTCCAGCTTGACAAATGGCAATATACCCAATATGACCGATGCAAATCTTATCGAATTGTCTGAACGTGGTTGCACACGGGTCATCAGAAAAAACTGTTTGCATTAAAGGGATGTACAAATCCCGTGCGCAGCATTTTCTCTTGGCTTAGTGGCGAAGGAACCATAGCTCTCGTGTTGCATACCATGTTCAATCTGAACTGTTTGCAATGAAGAGATGCACAAATCCTACGCGGCAAATTTTCCTTTGGCTTAGTGGGGAAGGACCATAGCTCTCGCTTTCCATAAGGGTGTTCTATCTAAAACGATTGCGATGAAGAGATGCACAAATCCTGCGCGGCATATTTTCCCTTGGCTTGCTGAGAAAGCTGTCGGTTTGCATACGGTTATTCTATCTAAATTGTTTGTGATGAGTGTTTTAAATTTGAAAACCATTGATGTTTTTTTAATATATTTGATAAGTCTGTATATTCAAACCATAGGTTTCTTTCAGTAATGTTGTGACTTTATATTCATACGATCGAGATACAAATTGCGGCGGCGGAGGTGGCGTGCTACGCCAGCATTGTCGTCCTCCGGGACGCCGTTGTTGAAGTCTTCAAGCCAGCTCAGAATGTTCTTCACATGGAAATCAAAGACCCTGTCATCTCGCGATCGACGGGCATGACGCGGGAGGACGACAACTCATGGGGCTGCGATGTAGTGGTCGACGATAGTGTCCCATGACACTGAGGGGGGCACGCGGCCATGGAAGTCAAAGGGCTCGCTTCCGAGTGAGCCTGCGCACCGTACATCTCGCACGCTTCCCGGTGAGCCTGCACATCGGCGGGTTGCTTGCATGCCTCTTGGTTAGCCTACATAGCAGACTGCGCTCGCACGCCTCCCGTCTACTCAAGCAGTTGTCCGCACGGCACCTCCTAGCCATTAAAAGTTTGACACATGGCATCGCGTGAATGGTTAGCAGAACGTCCATGATTTAAATTATACAAATGTTTGAGATATAACGAGGGAGCTATTTGTTTTCAAAATGCCTTTGTTGGCTGTTAATTCGTGCACCTTCCATCAAATTGGACACGAAAAATAACACAACATGTGGTGTAATTCCATGATAGCACATGCCAAGTTTCATGAATTTCAGACGAGTTTTGGTTTTACTAGAATTTTAAAACCAAGCATCTCAGTGTTATCGATCGAGCCATGATGCCCAGGTGTTTGAAGTTCATTCCCAGTTCTTGCATGGGACCTAAGCATGCACCCAAGGACACACATATGATTTTCAACCAAATTTGCTACACTGGACATGTGCATTTAGTTCAAATTTGAATTATGCACATAAAATGCCTAGAAAACTCGGTTAATGTATAAAAATGTCCAAATGAACCCTGAATAATTCCAAAATTTAACATAACACTCCTGTCGATGTGTGTTGCATCTAGAAAAAAAAATCAAGGCAAGAAGGGGCAACAGATGTTGTTTCGTCCGGAAAGGTGACCCACCTTCCCTACTGGACCACAAGGCTTCTTGTGAGAAGCTCTGGTTTGTGAGGAGCGTATACCATACCATACCCCAAATGGGATAAATTTTTTACCACAACAAGTTGGTGCCATTCCATGATAGCATGACAAGTTTCATGAATTTCAGACGAGTTTTGGATTTACTAGAATTTAAATACCAAGTATCTCAATGTTTACCGACAAGCAATGGTGCCGAGGTGTTTGAAATTCATTCCCATTTCTTGCATGGGTCCTGAGCATGCACCCAAGGACACACATTTGATTTTTCAACCCATTTTCTGCATTGGAGCAAGTGCATGTAGTTCAGATTTGAATTATGCACATAAACTGCCTACAAAACTCGGTTAATGTATAAAAATGTCCTATTGAACCCAAAAAAATTCCAAATTTTAACACGGCACTCCTATTGGTCTATGTTGCCCCTAGATGGAAATTTGAAAGCAAAAAGAGGCAACCAATATCATTTCGTCCACAAAGGTCATACTTCCCCTACCAGAACCATGAGGCTTTGTGTGAGAAGTTGTCAGCGTGGAGGCACGATCACCTATGGGGCATGGGTGCCTCTTTGTGGTTCGGCAAGGGGACGGTCACATTGTACAAAGAGCAAAAATGACAGGGGCAGCGCGGTGATGATAGCCCTCTTTTACCCAGGTTCGGGCAGCTTTGCAGCGTAAAACTCTACTCCTACTATGGTGGATTGATTCGAAGGAACACGAAGACACGACCAGCTCCAGCCCGGCAAGGATGCCTCATGGAGAGCAGAGCGTGCGTACAAGTGTTATGGGATCTAAAGTTCGAACCCTTTGCTAGGTTGCCTCGGGCCTCCTTTTATAGCTTAAGAGGCGACCAGAGTGGCAAAATAGTCATTTGAGTATGATTAGATAGCTAACAGTGCTATCATACCTAACTTTGGCAGTTAGGACAAAGTGCATTAAATGCACCTGCTAGGTGTCATGCTGAGGTTGAAGCCCAGCAAGCTTGCTGCGCGCTTATCCATCTTCTCCTTATTTGCGTGACACGCATTCTGGACGGGTGTCAACAAAGCTAATCGCCTCTTCACCATGCTGCCACGTGCCTGACAGGATCCACCTAGTTACTTGAGATCTTGACACCGTGCTGATTAATGACTTGTGTGTGGTGGAGCGATGGCGTCTTGGCGGGCGCCTGCAGGCGGGGAGCCTAGCGGGTTTCGAGGTTGGCGGGCCCAGAAGCCTTGCAGGGGCGAACTGGACTTGGTCTTCAGAGGTGGTCTTGACCCGGTCGGGATCTCCTACCGGGCAGGGGAGGCCTCCTCGCAGTGCTCTCTTGTCGGCTTGATCTTCTTAATGCTCTCCTTGATCTCATGAAGAGTGGCTACTCTGGCTTATCTTTGTGTTATGCATAGGTACTGGATGTATGACTGACATCTCGCCTGTGCACGAGTCCGGAGAGCAAACGTGCATGTTTGCTGCACCAACAGGAGCCCCCGGGCCTGGTCTAGACGTGTCGCCGGGCATCGTTGGGGCAGGCCCAATTATTGCACAAGCGCACATACTGATCCTGCCGCGGCAGGTACCCGTGTATTTGAGATTTTCTTTGCTTCTTCATTAACCTGAAATTGAGTTAGTCTCCCAGGCCTCCCCTGAGACCTCCAGTGTCCAAACGACGTGGGCTTCTTCATGCTGTAGGCCAGAGGACGCCTATGTTCACGGGGGCTTAACGAGGGTGCCCGCGCATGAACCGGGGGTAACTGCCATTTTACTTCACCCACTACGCCTGCCGTTTCCGCCACGCGCACGGCATGAATTGCGCGGGGTTGGTGGTGGATGCGCAGGGCACGAAATTGTGCGCTTTGGCAGAAAATGCAGTGCCCTGGATTTGTGTAATGGGGCAACCGGTGAATCTGGACGCCATCAGGGCTGCAGAGAGGCCAGATTGGAGGAGTGGGGCGGCCGCCCTCTAAGGAGTGGAGAGCTAGCCTCCCCCTTGCTCCGCTATAAAAGGAAGTGTGAGGGGGACGGCGATGCTCATCTACATCTCCTCCTCCTTCCTTCTGGTTTTTCTTCCACAATGACGAGAGGAAGGGGCTGAGCTCGGGCTCTGACGGTAGCGACGAGGGCTTCTTCTAGGCACAGTGCGTCTGCCCCCATTGTGGCTGCGGGGACAGGATCCAGTGCCAAAGGTGAAGCCGTGGGGTGTCGGCGAGTCCCCGCGCAGCCGACTGCGGCTTCCTTATCCCTTCACTAGGGTGATGGAGGTTGATCAGCCGCTCGGGTTGAGGCTGCACATGAGGGGCTGCTGCAATGGCACTATGCGGGTGGATGTTGAGTACCCTGCACATCATGTCATGCTTCTCCGTTGTGGCTGGAAGACTTTTGCTCGTGCCCACAGCCTTGCAGAAGGGCACGTTCTTCACTTCAAGCTGATGGAGGCCGATCTGCTCTCCATCAAGGTCTTCAGGCGTTCAAGTGCTCGCTTAGGGTGCTGGACAGAAAGCTTGAGTGATGGCAAAATCTCCTCTTCGAGCAACAGCGACGAAGAGGACACCGGTGGTGAAGACGGCGACGATGAGTCCCCGGTCGTCAAGGACTCGGACTCTGGCTAAGCACCGAACGCACCGTCACCGTCAGCTAGGCACCGGCGGCACCATCATCTACAGCTGGACCCCGGCAGAGTGATTTGCCGGGGGTGCTTGGCTGCGACGTCACCGCCACCTCCAGCTGGATCCCGGCAGGCTTCCTCGTGGACTCCGGCTTTGTCTTCCCTGCCAGTGTTCCTGCCTTGCCACGTTCCTCTAGTCCTAGCGGGGGTGTCCCGGGCATCGCATAGCCACTCTCTCCGTCCCTGGCCTCTTCTTCCTTGCCAGGGAGTCGCCCTCCCGATCTTGTCAGGCTGTGTCCCGCTAGTCCTGACGGGGTCAGGATGGGCTTCTGCCCAGGTGCTCCTTTTTTCCCTCTTTCCTTCTCGATGCAACTCATAGGAGGAGAGGGACAATAAAGGCATTACATGGCACTTATCTTTTTCGAATCAAAAGATGTAGGCACTTGCCAAATTTTAATTTAGACTATGTAATCCTTTACCCATGTTTGTATTTCGTATGATCTATACTTGTTTATTTACGTATTAATGGAAAAAGTGTTTGCCGGACATTCGTGCATGTGTTTTAAACATGCTGAACGGCGAGCCTTCTTTACTCATAAGTAAACAAAGTTTTCCCAGCAAGACAACTTGCCGGCCTTCATCACAGCTGCTACCAAACCTTTTTCTGATGGGCTCATAAAAAGGTTTAAGAGCGTAACCGAAGGCCAGCCCTTGGTTATCCTCTCCCAAAAAGTTGCTACAACCAGCTTCATCGAATGTACTCGAATCAAAGGTTTCCCTATGTACAAGTTTATCATACGTTAATATAACATGGAGTGATAGGATGAACTTATCTCTGTTTGCTTCCCTTCTTATCATTTTAGATAAGGAGGGGTTGTCGGGGATCAACGCTCTGGCCCATATTCATCCTTCTTCCCGGGGTTTTATACGTGATAAAATCCTTCTGTTGTTACCAGAGGGAAAGGAGAAAGGAGAGTAGCACATAATCCTTGATGCATGTCTGTTATCTTACTTAAAAACTATCATAGCTATGATGAGATTATGCTCTAAGAAAATATGAAAGCATGCATGCAAGTATTGTACAAAAGAGCGCTTCATTTTATTTAATTATGCACAAGGTCTATGCCTGGCTTTGGACAAAGGGTTACAAGTCCTGGGGACTATGCTTTTACAAAACAGGTTGCCGGGGCAAGGCCCGGCAACCGTGCCTTATTGGTAGAACTTGCGAAGATGCTCAATATTCCATGAGTTTTGCATTGGGATGCCATCTTCGGTCTCCATACGGACTACGCCAGGTCTGGTGACACATACTACCCGGTAAGGGCCTTCCCGCTTCGGTGTCAACTTGTTTGAACCCTTGGCAGACTGAACATGCCTAAGGACAAGGTCACCTTCCTCAAGGCTCCGGGCATGAACCCAGTGGCTGTGATAGCGGTGCAAGGCTTGCTAGTATCATGCAACAGGTATAGCTGCCCGGAGATGATCTTCCTCGAGGAGCGTGGCATCATCATGTCGTAGCTGCTCTTGCGATACTTCATCGTAGGCAGGTACTCGAGGTGACCCGTATATGAGTTCCGTGTGGAGCACTGCTTCCGCACCTTATACCAGTGTTGGATTCAGGGCTCCGCAGACCCAAAGAAGGTTCGAATTCTGGGGCGTGTGCGAAGAACTCAACCTATCCAGCCAACTAAACGCGTCGCCCTACAGCCTAGCTCGATGAACAAGGAAGAAGATGGACACTGCAGTTTACCCAGGTTCAGGCCACCTTGCGGTGTAAGACCCTACTCCTGCTTTGTGGTGGATTTGCCTCACGAGGGGCTGAGGATGAACTAGTGCAAGGGAAGAACAACCTCACGAGGTCTGCTCTGGTGTGAGGGTGAGCTGGTGAGGTGTGGATCTCTCCCCCTCTCCATGGTGCTGGCTAACCTATATTTATAGTGGCCTCGGTCCTCTTCCCCGAAACCGAAGGCGGGGAGCGATCCCACAGTGGCCAATTTGAAAGGGGACAAGTAGTACATCTTATCCTGATGAAAGGTGGTCTTCGCCTACAAAGCCTCTGGTCGTGATGCTGCGGTGGGCTCGGCGATGACATCCGTCCTGGCGGTCTCGGTCTTGTTGCACAGGAATGGAAACCTTTGGCTGATTCCTCGGGACCCCGCACCTGCGCTTGCCTCCTTAGTACCAAAGAGGAAACCTGCTCCTCTGCGCCCGATGGCGCCTGCCTGGCATTGGTCGTCATGGCTTGCGTCACCTCAACCTCATGAGGTGGGCACCTGCATAGAAATCTCCGCTCCTCAGCAGCCAGCCTGGTGAGGCCGCTCCCTCCGGAGGTCTTGATGTCGCCCGCCTCGTGAGGCTTGGCCCCTCGCGAGGGTCGTGTCTTGAAGGTGCTGTAGATGGGTCGTACCAGGCCGTCGATGGAGCCACGCCATGGGCCGTAGGCAGGCAAGTCTAGGTACCCTGGTTCCCAGAATGCCGACAGTAGCCCCCGGGCCCAAGGCGCGCTCGGACTTGGCTTCGAGGAGAAGCCGAAGGGCAAGGGCGAAGCGCCGCGGGCCCTAATCGCCTGCGGGCCACATCGATGCGTGGCGCTTCATAAGACGTGGGTGTCTCCACTTCCCCACGCTGCGTCGGCAACTGCCCGACTTGACAACTGCCTGGCATACGTGGCCCAGCCATCATTGCCCGCTATGCTCACCTTCTGCTCCTCTTCCTTCCTGCGAACTTGCGCCTTCTTCACCAGATTCCATACCAGCTCCAATTCACCCTGCCGCCATGGCTCCTAGGTCGAAGAAGGGGATAGCCCGTGCAGCCGTGGAGCCCTCGCCGGGGCCGGAGCTGGACCGGTCCACGGTGATCAACCAAGAGGGGTTGAACAAGGTCCGGCAAGCCCTCACCGCCGATTCCAACAAGTGGAAGTCGACGACGGTCTACCCCGCCTCCCGGGCTTCAATTGAAATGGAGGCCACCGAAATCCCCCTTCATCTCCACGCTCTCTTCGCCGGCGTGCTGCCCCCTTTCTCAAATTTCTTCAATGCCGTGCTTTCGCACTACCAGATCCACGCGCTGCATCTAGACCCCGGATCCATCATCCTCCTCTCCGCTTTCACCTTCTTGTGCGAGGCCTTCATGGGCATTGCCCCGTCCATGGCCTTGCTCCGCCATTTCTTCTCACTCCACTTGGTCGACGGCGGGCAACGCTCGGGGTGTGTGTCGCTCCAGGCTGTGGCGGCTTCGGCTGGCTCCGGCATCGACTTCACGCTCCGCCCAGATGCGAAGGGGTTCCGGAAGCAGTGGTTGTATGTGGACGCCACCGTGCGCAACCCCCTGCTCCTCCTCCCATTGGCGCCGGCGGAGCCAAGTTCCGTCTGGGGACATGCGGAGCTCATTGACCGTCGGCTTGCGTGTATCTTGTCCAGGCTAGCCAAGCTGAAGGAGGCAGGGGTGACAACGGCGATGGTGGTGGGGGAGTTCGTCCGGCGGCGCATCGCTCCGCTCGAGCGCCGCACTCACCCAATGTGGGGCTTCACCAGCCCTGACGACCCCATGAGACTTGAGGTGCCTTCGCTCCCCTCCAACACATTGCGCGCCCTGCTCCAGCTTCTGATTGGCGACCCCGCACCTGCCGCCCTTTCTACCGAGGGACACCCTTTGTACAACTGCTCAAACGGGAGGGTTTTTGTTGAGAAGATGTCGCGCTTCGATGAGTGGGGGTTGCTCCCCGAGGGCCACGAGGGGCCTCATGACAACCCCCTCTTGGTGATTCCTGTGCTTGGGGGCCCTGCGGCGCACGCTCCCAAGGTGGCCATGGGGGAGCGAGCACCGTCAAGTGCTTCTAAGGTAGTCGTTGGGAAGAAGGCGACTCCATGTGCTCCTGAGGTGGCCGGCGGGGAGCAGCCACCATGTGCTCCTGAGGTGGCTGCCGGGGAGCAGCCACCATGTGCTCCTGAGGTGTCCACCCCCAGCTCCGCAGGCGGCGGGGAAGGGGCCTCGCCCACGGACGCAGCAGCCGACCCCATCGTGGGGGGCTACGCGCCTGCCTGCGGCGCATCCCTTCCTGGTCCCCGGGTATCCCACAAACGGAAGGTGTTTGGGAACCGCTGCGACCTCGTCACACGGGCCCTGAAAAAGAGGAAGTGGATAGCCGTGGATGAGTAAGTACCTTGCCCTCCTTGATTCTGGCATATCGCATCCTTTTCTGACTTTTGCCCCTCAGGATCCCTTCCGACGCAGGGGTGAACCCGTCCGGAGCACGCCCTTTGGAGGCTTCCGGTCCGGTTGCGACCCCAGGTGGTGCTCGCACAAGAGCCGAGGCCGCCCCTGGGGGCCGCGGGCCTGCACTCCCGGTGTCCTTCTTCCAGAGCGACATCTGGGGCACGAAGGTCGTGCCGAGGGCTCCTCCACTGGTTCTTGCCGGCGGTTGGGTGATGCGTGCAATGGCTCCATCTTCAAGCTGCGGGGCTGAACCGCGGCGTGCCCCACCCCAGGCCCGGGGAGCGGTCGAAGGAGCTCCAGCCCCCAGCCCCCCACCGGAGACGAGGGAGTCAACTCGCGCCCCTCCATCATGACGTTCTCTGGGAGGCGACGAGCGTGCTAGGCTGCCTTGGGGCAGAGCTTGCCGACGTCGACATGCGGCTCGAGGCAGAGGAACTCCGCCTAGCGTGCAAATGGCGCAAACTGAAAGTTGCCATCAACCTCGGGCGCTTGCAGCATGAGCGCACCCATGCGGAGGCCGAGGTGTCCCTCGCAGCTTCTCGGGAGGCTTGCACCCTTTCCCTGGAGGAGGCCTGAGCCGTGGATCATCGTCGTGAAGTAGCCGAGGAGTGAGAGAGGGAGCTTCGAGCCTCGAACGCCGCCCTTGAGCGACAAGTCCAGGCGCATAGAGCCTCCCTTGCGGCGTCGCCAGGCAGGACCCCCACAGACGAGGCGGGAGTCTGGGCACGTGAGGACACGCTGGCGCTCGAAGCATTGGAGCACAGCCTGGAGCGCGAGCGACTGGAGGTGATGGAGTGCCAAGTAGCCACAGCCGAGAATGCCCTTGCCTCTCGGGAGGCGAAAGATCCAACGAGAGGTCAACCGGAAGGTGGCGGGGATCCGCGAGGCCCTTGTCGAGGTATATCGCCAAAAGCTGGTGCTCCAAAAGGCTCGCTTCAAGCAGCGGCAAGCTGAACTGCAGGGCAAGGCTGATACCCTCAAGGCGAAGCTGGTTGCGGCAGAGTGGCGCGAGAATGCCGCCGATGCAGCCCGGGCCGCTGCTAAGGCCGAGCTGTCCTCACTTCATCAGCAAGTTGAAGGTGTTACATCCCTCGTGGAGAGGGCCTCAGACGAGGCGAGCTGCCGCCGGACGCTGCAGCGCGAGCATTCCTCGATGTTCGAGGACCTCAGGGTCAGGGCCAACTGGGCCCTAAGCACCATCTGCGACGAGAGCATCTCCCGACCGTACGAAGCTGATGACGCCGACTACCTCCGCTTCTTCACCTAGGTCGTGACCTGCCTCGAAGGCGGGGCCGCGAGGCCGCGCCAGCTTGTCGAAGAGTAGAGCCGCGACCTTCTTGGACGCGCGTTCTCGCGGGTCTTCAGTCACCTTCTTATCCTCGATCCCGACTTCGACTTCAGCGCCGTGATAGCCCAGTGCCCGGAGTAACCCAGGGCGACCTGGCGAGCTGGGTGGACAACCATGTAGACGACTTTATCGCGGAATTCGCCCTCGTCGACGATGTAGCTGCGCTCGCAGCCGAAGAGGGCGTAGCTGATGGTGACAACGATGATAGCGACGCCAGCGATAGCGCGTCTCGCTAGGCTTGTATTTCCCTCTTTACGTGCCAAAATTTCGGATATGGCCCCACGGGGCGTGAAAGCATTTTTTGAAGGGGGCTCCCCTGTAATGCATGAAACAATGATATGCCCTCTACATTATTTTTGAAAATACGCCGTTGTGAGCTGGAGGGCTCCTGAATAGAGTAGTTGGCGTGGCTTAGCTTTTGTGTTCGCGGCATTGGATGGGTTCTTGTATCGCAGAGACGCGTTTCTCCTGAGATGGGCCCTCCGGAGCCCCGAGTCCGCGAAATCTCAGGAGGGGCTTGTGAGAGCTTAGGGCCTCCTGGGGTGCCTCTACCGGGCGTCGAGCTTTGCGGGAGTGTGGGAGAGGGGGCGCCCGGCGCTGAGTGCCCCTAAGGCCCAGAGCTGAATGCCGGGCATGCTGCGTGCTTGTTGGCTCGCTCGAGAGCGCCGCGCGAGGAGCCAAGTGCCAAAGCCTTGGCAAGGTGTGCGCACGGGCAGACCCGCGGCAGTTATGTCCTTGGCCTCGAGGGGGCCCTGATGCCGCTTGGGCTAGCTCAGATGCGCACGCCACACCCTGATGCCGCTTGGGCTAGCTCAGATGTGCACGCCACACCCAGCCCCTGCTCGCGGGGCACTTGAGGGGGGAGAGTAGCAGGCAGGAGCCATGCCTCCCAAACACAAATCGGAGAAAAAGGAAACACCGCAAATCAAAAAAATTCCCCCCTTTTTTCTATTAATAAGTGCCCGAAACTTCGAATTCCATTCCAAAAGCAGCAAATCGGATTACAAGAGGTAGCCAAAAAAGAACGCCGCGTCTGGCGTCTACACTAGTCTTCTCACCAGCGCGGAGCTCAGTGCTTCCACTAGGCGTGGGCATAGTCATTGGAGGACAGTGTCGTCTGCCAGCGCGGAGCATGGTGCTTCCACTTGGACGTGGGTGGGAGCCCCCGTGAGGCTCAAGGGCAGCACTCAGGAGACTCCGGGCGCGTGTACAGCCCCACTCATTATTACGTGAGAGTGTCACGGGCGGAGAGTTGAGGGGCACTCCTCGCTCCCGAGCGGGGACTCTGCCTCGCGCGTACCCCGACCACCGTGGGGTGTCAGAAAACCAAGACAGGACCAAGGGGCAAGGGGACACGCGGGCGGCGGTAAGGCGGTTGCGGGCCCCTGACCAGGGGGAGGGCTCTTCGGTGCCTTCCCCGGGAAAGGACCCACTTCTAGGTGGCACGCGCCACCGCGGTGGTGGCGCTATGGTGGGCGCCATGCCCCTCTTGATGCGGGGGGAGCCCTGGCACCGGCCCCTTCGCCGCATGGGGGGCCCGTCTTCGCGTGGCCCCCTGGCGCGCCCTGCCTGCCCGAGGCGGTGCCGGCGCCTGAGGGCGCGTCGTTGTGGCATGATTTACCTGCGATCCAAGGTTAGTGCGACACATTACAAAGGTATTGGTCGTAACCGGTGGCCGTCATTGTCGAAGGCGCTGGTGAGGCGTTGGGTTGCCTCGTAAGGGGTCCCTGCCCCGTGTGACCTTGGCGACCCTGATATCTGGGACGGCGGGGGGAACATGTACGGGCCTCTCCTTTGTTCATACAGCGAGCCCGCCATCGGCGGCACAGAGGCACCAGGGGCCATCGTCCCGAGGCCAGCTCCTGGTCCCTCCGCTCCGTTGTCCACCACCTCCGATGTTATGCCTTGCCAGCCTGAGGGTGGCCCTTCACCATTACCCCGGTGGAGGCCGCTCAACCTGGCCACACCCCGGGGGCGCGCCTCTTGGGTCAGGTGGGCGGCGCCGCGCGCGGGATTGCCTCCGCGGGGCCAGCCCCCGGGCTCCCCCCGGGGGGACGAGCAGACGCACAAGGTACGGGTGAGGACCCCTGGAGGTGTTCGCGAGGCCAACAGGATGCGGAAAGGCGCCGCGCCCTCACAGGCAGCATCCAGCAGCTCGGCGATGCGGGCGAGCAGGGCATCGCGGCTGCCTTCTACTAATCCGCACCACAACAGCTCGCATGCCACGAGGAGCGTGGCTCGCATGTTCGCCTACTCCCGGCGAGCGTGCAGGGATGACGCCACGGCGTAGCCAGAGGACAACACAGTGGCACGGTTGTGGTGCCATGCGGGAGAGGGCGGGAGTGGCCCGTGCCTCAGGTGGTGGTCGACACCAGTATCCACGCCAGCCGCGGGGAGTATAGGGTGATGATGAGCTCCATGGCCAAGGGGCGCTCTCTGGGTGGCGCGAGCAGACCAACGCTCAGCACAAGCTCGAGGAGCCTCTGCCATGGGTGCGACGGAATGGACACGAGGCGGAGATAGAAGAAGAACTCTGACACGCCCCTACCTCGCGCGCCAAATGTCGGATTCAGGGCTCCGCAGACCCAAAGAAGGTTCGAACTCTGGGGCGTGTGCGAAGAACTCAACCTATCTAGCCAACCAAACATGTCGCCCTATAGCCTAGCTTTATGAACAAGGAAGAAGATGGACCCTGCAGTTTACCCAGGTTCGGGCCACGTAGCGGTGTAAGACCCTACTCCTGCTTTGTGGTGGATTTGCCTCACGAGGGGCTGAAGATGAACTAGTACAAGGGAAGAACAACCTCACGAGGTCTGCTCTGGTGTGAGGGTGAGCTGGTAAGGTGTGGATCTCTCCCCCTCTCCATGGTGGTGGCTAACCTATATTTATAGTGGCCTCGGTCCTCTTCCCCCAAAACGAAGGCCGGGAGGGATCCCATAGTGGCCAAGTAGAAAGGGGACAATTAGTACTTCTTATCCTGACGAAAGGTGGTCTTCGCCTGCAAAGCCTCTGGTCGTGATGCTGCGGTGGGCTCGGCGATGACATCCGTCCTGCCGTCCTAGCGGTCTCGGTCTCATTGCACGGGAATGGAAACCTTTGGCTGATTCCTCGGGACCCCGCGTCTACGCTTGCCTCCTTAGCACCAAAGAGGAAACCTCCTCCTCTGCGCCCGAGGGCGCCCGCCTGGCCTTGGTCGTCAAGGTTTGCGTCACCTCAACCTCATGAGGTGGGCACCTGCATAGAAATCTCCGCTCCTCAGGAGCCAGCCTGGGGAGGCCGCTCCCTCCGGAGGTCTTGATGTCGCCCGCCTCGCGAGGCTTGGCCCCTCGCGAGGGTCTTGTCTTGAAGGTGCAGTAGATGGGCCGTACCATGCCGTCGATGGAGCCACGCCACGGGCCACAGGCAGGCAAGTCTGGGTACCCTGGTTACCAGAACGCCGACAACTAGGGAGAAGGGAGTCTAGCCAGTAGCTCGATTTGGTGTCGTCCTGATTGACCAAAAAACCACCGGCAACTCATCAACGCAGTGTCTGTCGCACTTTCGCAGCTTATCAAAAGTTCTTGTCTTGAGCCCTCGCAACACTTCAATATTCATCCTTTCAACTTGTCTATTTCTCTTGGGGTGGGTAATAGAAGCAAAAGAGACCTTGCTTCCAAGCCTCCGGATGTACTGCATGAAGGCGCGGCTTGTGAATTGGGTGTCATTGTCAGTGATCACTCTGTTTGGTATTCCAAAATGGCACACCAACCCTTTAAAGAACTTGATAGCCGATTGCACCGTCACCTTTCTCACTGGCTCTACTTCGGGCCACTTTGTGAACTTGTTGATTGCCACAAACAAGAACACAAAGCCCCCGGTAGCACGGGGAAAGGGGCCCAAGATGTCGAGCCCCCAGACTGCGAAAGGCCAGGATAAAGGGATGGTTTGAAGGGCTTGAGTTGGCTGATGAATATTCTTGGAGTGGAATTGGCATGCTTCACACTTGGTGACTAGCTCAGTTGCATCTTGGAGGGCGGTAGGCCAATAGAATCTTTGCCGGAAAGCTTTCCTGACAAGTGTCCTTGATCCCAGATGTGAACCACACACACCTCCATGTATTTCTTCCAACATCATTAGTCCATCTTCTTGGCTGATACACTTAAACTTCACACCATTTGGCCTCTTTTTGTATAGAGTGTCATCCACAAAATGGTACATACTCAATTGGCGGGCCACTTTTTCAGATTCCTCTGGATTATCAGGAAGTTCTCCTGTTTGCAAGAAGTGGACTATGTGATGTGCCCATGCCGGAGCCTGAGGCTCGATGACGAGGACTAAAGGCATCTCTTCTGCCATGGGAGCACCAGCCTCAATAGCGAGAACTCTAGGTTCTGCCGGAGAGTGTGGCTCACCGTCAAGCATAGGGTCTCCCCGGGCAACCTTCTCACCAGTGGCTTCAGGGAGCTCTACCGGGAAATGTTTGCCGGTGTTGAGTTTCCTTCTTTTACTGGCCAATGTTGATGGAGAAACGGATGGTTGGGTTAAGTGGACTACAAAAGTTCCTGGTTCCACAGGAAGCTTCTGCGCAGCGCACTTTGATAGGTGGTCGGCGATGCTGTTTTCAGCATGGGGTACATGCTCTGTTTGCAGCCCGTCAAAGTGCTCTTCCAGCCTCCTCACCTCTTCCACGTATGCCTCCATCAGTGGGCTCTGGTAATCCTTATTCACTTGCTTCACAACGAGTTGAGAGTCGCCGCGTATGATCAACTTCTTTATCCCCAGCTCCACTACAATTCTAAGCTTGGCAAGGAGTCCTTCATATTCTGCGGTGTTGTTGGTGGCATCTTCCCTGGGAAAGTGCATCTGGATAACGTACTTGAGGTGTTCTCCAGTGGGTGCAACGAGTAAAACTTCTACCCTAGCACCTTGGAGCGAGAAAGCACCATCAAAGTACATGACCCATTCCTTGGGGGCCTCCTTGCCGGGGAGGACTGTCTCCACAATCTCTTCGTCGGGCGTCGGCGTCCATTCTGCTATGAATTCTGCCAATGCTCTACTTTGGATAGTTGTTGTGCTTTCAAACTTCAAAGCAAAGCTTGACAGTTCTAATGCCCATTCTACTATCTTGCCGGTGGCCTCGGGATTCCTCAGGATACGCTGAAGTGGAAGGTGGGTCACGACTGTGATCTCGTGAGCTTGGAAGTAATGGCGCAACTTCCTCAAGGCCATAAGGAGGCTGAAGATCAATTTTTGCACCTTAGAGTACCTTGATCTAGCCCCTGCAGGAGTGAGCTGATAAAGTAAACTAGTCGTTGCACCATCTTCTTCCTTGCTAACACCTTCCGATTATCAGCACTTGTTTGTGGCTCCCCTTCACCGTTACCATCTGGTCCTGCCAGGGATAGAGTTGGTTCATCAGTCAGTAATCCTGCTGTAGTAGTTCTTTCGGTATCCACTTCTCTCTATGCCACCATGGCAGCACTAACCACTTGATTCGTTGCTGCCAAATACAACTGCAGCGGCTCTTGTGGTTTAGGTGCGACCAAGGTTGGAGTAGAGGAAAGGTAAGCTTTCATATCCCGCAGTGCAGCCTCCGCCTTTGGAGTCCATTTCATTGGACCAGCTTCTTCAAGATTTTGAAGAACGGCAGGGCATGCTCAGTGGATTTTGAAATGAACCTACTTAGTGTGGCAACACAGCCGGCCAGGCGCCTCACATCCTTGATGGTTTTCGGAGCTTGGATATGTTCTATTGCCTTGATCTTGTTGCGGTTGTCTTCTATCCCTCGCTGAGACACAAAGACCCCAAGGAGCTTGCCGGACAGAACGCCAAACACACACTTCTCCGGGTTAAGCTTCAAGTTGATCTTCCATAGGTTTGCAAAAGTTTCCTCCAAATCCTAAATGAGTGTCGACTTATCCCTGATTTTGACCACTATATCATCCATGTAGGCTTCTATGTTCCTGTGCAGCTGAGGCTCAAAACCAATCTGCACGGCCCTTGCAAATGTGGAACCAGCACTTTTTAGCCCCAAAGGCGTATGCACAAAGCAGTACAGGCCACATGGGGTAATAAATGTGGTTTTCTCTTCGTCTTCCTTGGCCATGAAGATCTGATCGTATCTAGAGTATGCATGCAGGAAGGAGAGCAAATCACATCCTCAGGTGGAGTCAACAATCTGATCAATGTGCGGCAAGGGGAAGGGGTCCATTGGACAAGCTCTGTTCAAGTCTATGAAGTCAATACAAAGTCTCCACTTCCCATTTACCTTGCGCACCACCATCGGATTCGCTAACCAAGTTGGATGCAACACTTCTTTAACCAAGCCTGCCGCTTCAAGTTTCTTAATTTCCTCGGCAATGAACTGCTACCGTTCCAAGGACTGCTTCCTGACTTTCTGATTGACGGGATGGGCATGAGGACAAACATCAAGGTGGTGCTCGATTACCTCCCAGAGAACACCGGGGATGTCAGATGGTTGCCATGCAAACACATCGACATTCGCCCACAGGAAGGCAATGAGCGTGCTTTCCTATTTGTTGTCAAGAGTGGTACTAATGGTGAAAGTACCATCGGTGCCATCCTGCCGCACCAGAACCTTCTTTGTCACAGGAGGAGCAGCCTTGGATCTTTTGTTAGTTGAACTCTCCGGCAAGTCGCTGCCGGGCGCAGTGTACTCCGAAGAGACGTGCTTCCCGGGGTCCTTGTCGGTTCCCTTGGCATTCTTTTCCTCCTTGGCGGGATATGAGGTTTTGATGGCCTCTGTTGCTACCGGGTCTCTATACATCTTATCAACGCAGATGACTGCATCCCTCTTATCCAATGGAATGGAGATGACTCCCATAGGGCCCGGCATCTTCAAAGTGTTATACGCGTAATGGGATGCTGCCATGAACTTGGCCAGAGCTGGACAGCCAAGGATCCCGTTAAATGCTAGGGGAAGCTCAATGACATCGAACACAATCTTCTCAGTCCTGAAGTTTATTTCCCCGCCAAATGTTACCGGCAAAGTGATCTTTCCCTTTGGTTGGCTCCTCCCTTGGTTGATCCCCTGGAAAGTGCCTGTCTTCTTCAGATCCTCATCAGCGATTTGGAGCTTCTTAAGCACATCGGGGGAAATCAAATTCAACCCTGCCCTGCCATCAACCAACATCTTAGTGACTTTGAGGTTGCTGATTGTTGGCGAAACCAACAACGGCAAGCATCCGACCGCAGTTGTGCCATCTGGATGGTCCTTAATGTCAAAGATGATGGGCGTGCGGGACCACTTAAGTGGTTCTCGAGCGCTTGCTACAGGTTCTGCCACATTAACCTCACACACCCACTGCTTGAGTTGGCAGTGAGAGGAGTGCAACGATGCACCCCCATCAATGCACATTGCCTTGGTAGCCCTCTGAAACTCCTGCTCGCTGGTCTCATCATCCTCTTCTTCACTGTCATCTTCATTTTCCTTTTTCTCACGGCCTCTGGCGGGCTTTTCCTTCTGCTGGTCGACTTTGTTGCGATGACCATTGCGGCCACCACGGCCTTTCCCGCCAGCACCATTCTGGCCTTTCTCTTTATCTTGCCTTTCATACTTAGCCTTCTGCTTCTCAACCAACTGTTCAACTTGCTTGCAATCTTGGAGATCGTGACCCTTGGTCCTATGGATCTTGCAGTATGGCCCGTCGAACTTGCCGATCTTCTCAGCAGCCGCTGCCGCCCGGCAGTCAGCGCAAGTAGCAGCCTCCTTGCCGGACGTCTTAGTCTTTGTTTTCTTGCCGGTGTTGAGATCACCAGAGCTCTCAACGGCCATCACTGCCTTCTCCTTACGCTTCTTGTTGCGCATTATGTTCTTCTTCCTAGGGGTGATGGTGTCGTCATCGTCTTCCGAATCAACTTTGACACCAACCTCCTCCCCTGGAAGTCTTCTCCCTTCTTCAGCACGAGCACACTTGTCTGCCAACGTGTAGTGTTCATTAATAGTCTTGGCAGTCGAACATTCATCTTAGCTCGCATCCTGCGATTGCGCACATACGTATGGAACACGGTGATCACAGCTGCTGGATGTATCTTCGGGATGTTGAGGTGCACTCGGCTGAACCTTTGTAGGTACTTGCGCAAACTCTCCCATTCTTTTTGTACAAGGGCTTGCAAGCCACTAATTTGCCCCAGTTCTTGATAACCATCTATGAAGGCGCCAACGAACTCATTGCACAGATCCGCCTAGGAGGAAATGGAATCCTCCGGCAAGTGCATCAACCAAGACCTAACATTAGGCTTGCGATCCAATGGAAAGTAGTTGTCGAGCACTTTCTCATCTCTTCCCCCGGCAGCTTGAACGGCAATCGTATAGATGCCCAGAAATTCTATCGGGTTCAATTTTCCATCATACTTTCCTGGCAGGTCAGGCTTGAAGCTGCGAGATGATGGCCAATGGACTTGTTGCAGCTCATGAATGAAGGCGGGGCACCCTACCTCGTAAGGTAAGTACCCGCCAGCACTGGGCGTGGGTTTGTCAACATCGAGTCCATTACACATGTCTGATTGACAGTGCGCCTCATGACGCCGCTCAATGGTGATGCAGGCATCTTGCTTCTTCCAATCTCTCAACACTTGGTTTTGATCCCGCTAGAGTCGTGGATCGGACAAGGCCATTGATGCTTCATTAGGCTCATCGACGTCCTAGGTTTGCTGAGCGTGCCATGGCTGCCCTTGAGCAGGATACCACGGAGGGGACTGCATTGTGGGTGTGGTCCTCTCAACTTAGCCGCCAGTGGGTGCTGCTGGTGTCACTTGCGGGCGCCGCAAAGGTTCCGCGCGCTGTGACTCATTGGCTTCATCAAACCCAATGAGGCTCTGAATGGCAGCTCTCCATTCATCCATCATGTCTACTGCTGGGGGAAAGTTCAGCAACAGTTGGGCTCTGGCCATTACTTCCGCCATCGTTCCTGGCATGGCATGGGAGGAAGAGCGCGACACTGCTCGACTCTTGGACGAACCAGAAGGAGTGGTGTTGTTCTCCTGCCGTCTTCGACTGATCACCAAGGGAGTCTGGCGTGGCAGAAGTTGTTCTTGATGGCCAGGTTCTTGATCAGCTGGGCCTTTCCCATGCGGAAGCAGTCATTGAGGATCGACGGCGCCGCTAAGGGTCTTGTCATGTTCGTCCTGCGCGGGACAAAGCGTGCGTCCCATCGCCGCCACACTAGATGGTGTGGCCAGTGGATCTTGGCTTGCACCAGAGCGGGCGTCGACATCGCGTTGGTTGAACTTGTCGGATTCAGGGCTCCGTAGACCCAAGAAGGTTCAAACTCTGGGGTGTGTGCGAAGATCTCAACCTCTCGAGCCTCGAGCTGGTTGCCCTACAGCCTAGCCTAGTCAGATTCGTGTGAGCGGGGAAGAAGATGAACACGACAGTTTACCCAGGTTCGAGCCACCTTGCGGTGTAAAACCCTACTCCTGCTTTGTGGTGGATTGGCCTCATGAGGAGGTTGAGGATGAACTAGTACAGTGGATGAGTTGCCTTGCGAGGGCTCGGTGGTCAGAAATGAGTCGACCTCTTCTACGGTGGTGGCTAACCTATATTTATAGTGGCCTCGGTCCTCTTCCTTGGAAACTTAGGCGGGAAGGGATACCACAATGGCCAATTTGAAAGGGGACAAGAGGTACACCCTATCCTGACAAAAGGTGGTCTTCTCCTACAAAGCTTCTGGTTGTAACACAGCAGTGGGCTCGGCGATAACATCCATTCTGCCGAGCTCATGGTCTTGGTCTTGTGGCACCAGAATGGAAACCTATGGAGGGCTCCTTGGGAATCCACGTCTGTCCTTGCTCCCTTAGTACCGAAAGGGAAACTATCTCCTCTGCGCCCGCTGGTGCCCGCCTGGCCTTGATCGTCATGGCTCATGTCATCGCAGCCTCGTGAGGATGGGCACTTGCATAGGAAATTCCCCTCCTCGGGAGGCAGCCTGGGGAGGCCGCTCCTCCAGAGGTCTTGGTGTCGTCCGCCTCGCGAAGCCAGGGGGCCCTCACGAGGGTCTTGTCTTGGTAGTCTTACAGATGGGCTGTACCAGGCCATCATAGGAGCCACGCCGTGGGCTGCAAGCATGCAAGTCTAGGTACCCTAGTTCCCAGAACGCCAACAGTAGCCCCCGGGCCCAAGGCGCCTCGGGCTGGCTTCGAGGCGAAGCCAAAGGGCAAGGGCGAAGCGCTGCAGGCCCCAAACCGCCTGCGGGCCAGGCTTGACGTGTGGTGCTTGATGGGGCGTGGGCAACTCCGCTCCCCCACGCTGCCTCGGCAACCGCCCTGAGCTGACAACTGCCCGGTGCAGGCAGCACGACCATCATTGCTCGGAAAATGGAGGGGCGCCGGTTGGCCATCGACTTCCTATAAAAGGGCGACGGAGGAGGAGCCCTCAGCCCATCTTCATCTTCTTGTTGCTTGCTCCTCCTTCATCTCCGTCGTGCCGCCACCTTGCCGAAGTGACAATGGCGCCAGCGAGGAGGTTCTCGGCCGAAGAGAAAGGCAAAGCCCCGCAAGAGGAGCCGGAGCTGCTCCCACCGAAGAAAAGACGCGGCTGCCCTCGCAAGGCCACCGTAGCGCGTGCAGCCATCCTACACTGGTGCGAGCGCGCCCCGCCGGGACTCCCCACTGGCGCAAGCATTCACACACAGGGCCCCACGCATGGGAGCAACCGCGAAAGCCGTGGAAGACGAAGCCGAGAAGGGGAACAAGTGCCGACCATGCGACCACTTCGCCCACTGGCCCATGTCGGCGACACGGCCCGCGAGTTTGTGGTGTGGGCGGCGATGCCACCGCGCACCTGGATCCGACTCCCACGATCCCTGGCGCAGGAGTTGCCAGCGAGGGGACCCGTCGAGTTGTGGCTACAACACGACCACTACTAGGAGAAAGCCTACCAGTAGTGCTTGAAATACCTATAGTAGTAGCGCTGGGTCCAGCACTACTGCTAACGCGCTACAGCTAAGTTGTAGCAGTAGCGCTGCCCCGACCAGTGCTACTGGTAAGTATGGTTAGCAGTAGCGCTGCCCGGACAAGCGCTACTGTTAACTATCTGTAGTGCTGCAACAAAGCAAGCGCTGCTGCTAATCCAGCGCTGCTGCTAGATGCCTTCCAGCGCTACTGCTAGTATTCCTGCTTTCACAGATTTATTCCCCCTCTACGTATTTGTGATGTATTTGTGCATGCTCTATACAATAGTTTTATCAGATCATAATAAACATACACTATTCTCATCATATCATACACATACAGTAGTCTCGTCATACCATCATCATCATCATCATTCAACACAAATATCATCACATCTCGAAAATAGCGATACACAAGTCATGTCATGTCTCGAATAAATGCAACTGCATGGTCATGGCACACACACAAGTTTCATCATCTCTATCTAAACCATGATGTAGAAGAGAAGAGCGATCAGCATGAGCAAGAGCGTGACTATGTAGTACTTCTTGAGGCACCGGCGGTTTCGCTCCCGCTCTTGCCGGAACGTCCACCTCAAGTAACTACTTTCCGCTTCGGCTCTGTTGTCGAACCCTCTGTGGCTAGCACCCAGGTACTTGTCCACCTGGTCCTGAGCGTCTGGCCAGTGGTCGTACACTCCTGGAACCCTCCCAACGAACATGGCGTAGCAGTCCTTCGCCATCTCTGATCTATGTACCTGCATCGTCAGTTGATGAATTCAACGATAATATGCAACATAATGTACTTAAGAAAACAAAGAGGCATAATTAGCAAAATACAAGCAACCTATTTATACCTACTAATCAAGCAAGGTGCGTTTCTCCAGTTTTTTCATCCATTCACCACCGAATTTTTTTAATATCCGAAGTGGTACTAAACTTTTGTGGTCCATCTGCTAGAAAAAAAAAATTTCGTCCAGAATTTCGTACGTGGGCCCGCACGCGCTAAGGCCCAGAGAAGCCACCCATTTATATCCTGCCCACGCAGCTGGGAAACCTTATTTGTCGCATAGGGCGGCACATAGTTGGAGCTTCGCATAGGTCGCCCAACTTTGGGCCGGCCCATTTTCTATTTTTCTGTGTTTTTTCTACTTTTCTATTTCTTTTTTCCCTTCCAAGATATTTTTTCCTTTTTCGCATAAATTTATTATTTATATTCTTTTCAGAATTTACTTTTTTTATAAATTTTCGTTGAATCTTCATAATTTAAATTTTTCTTCCCATTTTCAAAAATATTTGGAACTTTAAATTTTTATTCTCGTTCCGAAAAATTCATAATTAAAAAAATGTTCACATTTATTCAAAAAATTCCAAAATTGTTTGAGAATTATAAAAGAAATTACATCTTTGAAAATAACATAAATTCAAAAAATATTCCTTTTTATTGAAATGTTCACAAATTCAAAATAATGTTCGTGGTTAAAAACACATTTTTGAAAATGGTTTTGAATGTTCAAAATAAGTTACCATTTTCAAAAAATGTTCACAAATTCAAAAATGTTCGTTTCTCCGCCTTAAAAATGGTTCCTGTTTTCAAAAAATGTTTGTCAATTTCAAAAAATCTTCCTATTTCAAATTTTGTTTGCTTTTCCAGAAATTAACGAGGTTTTTTCACAAAAAATGCTCACATTTTTTATAAAAAAAAACAGGAGGTCACCACAACCTCGATAAGGAGGCCGACCTGAAGGAAAGAAAAGGCACGAGTTGGGTAGTGGCCGCCACTCCGACCAACCCCACTACTATAAAGATCTCGCGGGTCAAACATGACCTGTGAGAACACTACAGCTCTCCGCTCTGTTGCCTCACTGTTGTGGAGACCGTTTTGAAGGACACATCAATTATCTCTCCCGATGATTCTCGCGAAAAAATATCTCCCGTTACAACGCATGGGCATATGTGCTAGGAGTAAACATAAATAACGAAGTTCCTCATACCCAAACTAAATAACTAGAGCGATCTACGCTAGTTCAGGAGGACGGTTTAATTACATCACAGAGTTTTGCCGTGCATAAATTCAAAGTTTTGCCATAGAAAGATAGTAGTGACACATTGTCATCAACAATCAGTCCTCCATGTCGGCGGTCCAATCTTCATAGTCAGGGAGGAAGCACCTGAGCTTCTTGAAAGGCTTCAGGTCCAGACGCTGAGCGAGTAGCAGTGCTCGGACATCATCCCGCGTGATTGGCCCATGGTAGAACATCCTTGTTGGTTCAAGGACCTCCTTCATGATCACTTGGGCAAGTTCACACTGTACGTGATAAAACTCAGCTCGGATTCGATGATCTGGTGTCTTTCCTATGCTTGTGGCCCAGTTGACAATCTTGGCATCGTTGGTAGTAGCTGACATATGAAGGCGTTGATTATCCCTTCTGTACTCGATCAGGTGATGCATGAGGTAGAATCCATCAGCCTTACTGGTGTACGGTTGCTAGATGCAATAGAAGTCGGTCTTATGGCTGAAAGCCAGCCCGTTCTTCCTGTACTTTTTCACCTTCATATATCCACTAGACAGGCTGAAGGTTAACAGGGCACTATCGAGAATACTCTTTATGTGCGTGTAATCCTTTTTCTTGATGTTCTTCGATGAGTTCAAGTACATAGCATGGGAGTATTCTGGGTATAGAACGATGAGGACGGCGCCCACCCCCCCCCCCGCTGCGCAAAATAAATACACCTCAAATTAGCCTCCATGCTTGCAAAGGAATGATTAAAACTTACGAAAGGATATGCACGGATGACTTACGTGGGATGATAAGGTAGGAGAATCGCTTCCTTCTCCTTATTAGCGATCATGAAGTCGCTGATGTACTTTCTCGCATAGTCACGGCGCTCTTTGCAGACTGCCAAGAAGCTCTCGTGCATATAGTACGGGTCCGCGACGCAAATATATTTTATGTTCTCGAGCCTGATGAAGTAGTTGAGATACAGCGCATACATGCGGATGAACTGGAAATCCAGCTTGGTCATGTGGAACTTGTCGTAGATGTAGTCAAATCATAGGATGAACTTATCCGCGGGCCATCTCTCGATGTACAACTTCCCACCCGGCACCTAAGCCTCGTAAAGCGGGTATCCTGGTTTTTCCGAGATGAGAAGGCTTTTCTCTCTGGCCAGCACATCTTCATGGAGTCTCCTTAGATCATTGTTCAGTATGTGCTCTAGCGCTTTCGCAGGTAGGATCGGGTGGCCAGCGACATGGAAACACTATGCACCTTCGACAGGTATTCTGTCTACCACCCGGGGCTTCAGAGGCGGCTGGCTGCTTGAAGCAGCTCTGGCGCCTTTAGGGCCTTTCTTGTCCGGTCTCCTCCTTTGCTTCTTGGCGGGTGGCGGTAGTGAACCCACCATAGCTTCCCTAACCACCACCCCAAGTGTCGTCGGGCTAATCAGTGGACGGCCCTCGGGTTGTTGCTGGGTAGAGGATGCATCTGGAGGCATCTACTATGAGGATCGCATGAAGTGAGACTTTTTGCATTCCGCCTTAGGACGTTCCGGCTCCAGCAAATCAGGCAGCATGAAGTCATCATCTCCACGCTCATAGCCTGAGTCATAGTCCCGAGCCATCAATCCTCCATCGTCGTAGGTGGTATTGAAATACTTGAGAGTGTAATCATCATTCTCCTCCATGTCATCATTAGCATTTGCTTTTTTGACGGGGGTGACATCATCCGGAACTAATGGAGGCTCTCCCTCGATGCAGGTAATTTGGTAGGTGGGGTGGTGTTCATACCTTCTTGACAAGTTGTCGTTGGTGTGATACTGGGTGCCTCGACACAAAGAAGAGTCTTCGGCCAAGGCAAGAACTAGCTCTTGCATGCGCCAATCCATTTAGGGTTCTCATCATCGACTGGTATCGGAGGAGGCAAATCCTCGAAGCCCGCAAAGACACTGGCCACGTTAACCATGAAGACGCATGGGGCATCTCTTGGTTGTGGAACGTGCGGTCATTCGGCTTCACGATCGTTGCCTTTCCCACAGCCACCTTTTGGCCGTTGATGTTGTATAGTAGGGTGCATGGGGTATCGTCGGCCTACAAAGATATGTCTACGACGTCAAACATCCGAAAGGCAACTGAAACGAAAGACTATAGACATGCTGGTGAAAAGGGTATGACGCGTAATTAACATGAGGGCATCGAGCTCAGCCATAGAAGAAGCCCCGCCAAGCATGCCAGAGATGGAGGTCGGGCTGCTATGAACAGGAGCGGGACCTTTTGCGGTTGCTTGAGCAGGAGCTGGTGGTGTGATGTTCACTGAATTGCTCCCGACGTAGCTGGGAAGGGGAAAGTCCTATGGCCCTTTATCTGGATTGCTCTTCGACCAATCGATAATTGTCGTAATCAAGCTGGTAATAATTGAAGATTGGAAGTGAGCCGTGACGCCAGCCACCACTTCATTGACCACTGCATTGACTACCCCAAGCAACTCTTATTTGGTCTTAGCTTTGGTCTTATTGACCGCAATCTCAACCTTCTCGTCGATGGTCTGTTGACTAAGCAACCGTCTCTTCCTTCTATCCTCTGGCTGCTCATGGTAGCACGTCTTCCACGAGGCGCCATCTCCGACGCCTTGCACACATCCATAGGACGGCGGTTTGTCCTCTGGGACCTTTTTCAGTATGTTCAGGGCCCGGTTGAACGGGGTGTCCCACTTGGGCCTCGCCGACGACTGTGATGACTCGTCGCTTTCGGCTGCCTTTTGGTGCTACTCTTTCTGCAAAAGGAACGTGGATGGTTTACTAATGTGACAAAACTTGTAGCCGAATTGATTGGAAGCTAATATAATAAGGTGGTAATATAACAATTACCAAAAGTCTCATGAACTCCCTCGTGTTCGGGTCTGTGTAAAAGATCTTTTTGACGCGGTCCCACTTGTATCGAGCCCTGATCCAGTCACGCTCCAGTGTGTCGGTGAACTCCGCCAAGGGGTCTGGGATTCCGTCACTTTCACGTTCGGCGTCCTCCTTGGCCCATACGTGCCTCTTCCCCTCGTAACCACGGCTTCCGAGGCGGTGGGGAGGCATGTTCCTGGCCTAGAATGCCTTCATTTTCTCCGACCTTTGCTTGACTTCTTCTTTAGCACAAGTCTCCTTGAATTTTTCAAAGTCCTCTTCCTTTATTGACGGATTGTCAGCATGAATCTTGGACCATGGTTCATTCTTCACAATCGCTTTTTTCACCCGAACTTTCCAGGCGAACAAGTCATTGGTGAACGCCACCATCACCTTGTCGTTTATCTTTGTCATGGCATCATCGTCCCACGGATCTTTGCTTTCATCCCGGCCGGGGAACAGGAACCTATTGTGCAACTTCTTTAGGAGCATGTGCTTCATATGTGGTATCTTCTTCAACTTCTCATCGTTGATGTTGGCAGTTTCCCTGAGGATGCATCCCAGTTGATTACCCCAGCACGAGCACGCTTCCTCCGGTGCCGTTGGCTCTAATTTCTTGGGGTGCATCTCCGTGACCACAATTTGTCTGATGCCGAGCTCGTTTGGTCTTCGTGTCCTCTTTTGCTTTGGTGCTTTACTAGCTACGACAGCATCATTGCCGGTCTCGAGGGTGGTGTCGGTGCTGGTGCCAGTGTCGGCGTCGGTGTCGAGGTTGGTGCCACTGCCGCCACCCTGCACCCGCAACTGGTGTTTATCCAGGTAATCGAAATAATGATTTGCTGCCTCGACGGGGTCTTCTTCGAGGCGACCCGAACCCCTGGCTTTGGCGTGGTTAGATATGTTTCCTATTGAAAAATTGTAAATAAAAGATATAATGAAGAGAAAAAAGGGGCCTATATTTGGAAGGAATGTTGATTCATTCCCCTTCCGGCAAATCCCAGGCACTCCATATGTCCTAGTTTCTAGCACAAATCATGGAAATTTTCGGCATGACCTTTGCTAAAAAGTGGACAGATGGAGCACCTGAAATTTGCCGAAACGGAAATGAATCAACATTCAGGAAAAACATAGGCCACTCAGATATTCTTCGACATTCAACCAACATTGCAAAATCATATAACATCAATGACATATATCATTTGCAAAATATATCATTCAAGCAAGTACATAGAGTGAAATGACCTCACTAAACATTGCAAAATAGTGGTCTTTTCAAAAACAAAAAACCTTTGCAAAATGACCTCACTAAACATTTGCTACTATTTTTTTTATAGCTATTATATATACCTACAAAAATTCCTAAATGCTCTCTCTCTCTCTGCTACTGCCCTAACCAACTAAATTGCCCTAAATTACCCTAAACTAATTTGCTACTTTTTTTTTCCTAAATGATCTCTCTCTCTCTGCTACTGCCCTAAACAAAAATTTGCTACTGTTTTTTATTGATAGGTATTTTATATACCCTAAACTATATGCCCTAGCTAAATGCTACTGTTTTTATACCTAAATGCCCTAGCTAATTTTCCTAGCTAAATGCCCTAACTAAATGCTACTGTTTTTATAGCTAAATGCCCTAGCTAATTTTCCTAGATAAATAACCTAGCTAAAAAAATTGCCCTAGCTAAATGCCATAGCTAATTTTCCCTAGCTAAATGCCCTAGCTAAATGCTACTATTTTTTATAGCTAAATGCCCTAGTTAATTTTCCAAACTAAATGCCCTAGCTAAAATTTTTGCCCTAGCTAAATACCATAGCTAATTTTCCCTAGCTAACTACTCTCTGTTAACTCAAAATTTTACTAATTTTGTTTAAAGCAGCAATAACATCACCTAATTATTGCAGTTAAAGAAATTTCTATAACTTTTGACATATGAAGCCTAGAACCCTAGAAATTTTGTTTGCTAATAAATATTTTGTCCTAATAAAAATTCCTAAATTGAACCCTAAAAATGATTCCTACTGCCTACCTAATTGAACCCTAAATTGAAAACCTAGTTTCATTTCTAAAAAAAAGACCAACCTAATTGACAAAGAGAGGGGAAGGTGGGGGGGGGGGCGGCCAGTACCTGAAGGGAGGTAGAAGGGGACGCTGGCTACCGGGGGTGAGGTCGACGGCGGCGGTGCAGACGAGGAGGCCGAAGCGGCAGCGGTGCGGACGAGGAGGAGGTCGGAGCGGCGGGCAGGGGCTCGGGTCGGCGTCGAGGTCCAGGTCGAGGGGCGGGCAGGGGAGACAGTGGCGCGCGACAGCAGAGAGGAGGGGGAAAGGTGGGAGAGTGGGGGGGGGGGAGAAATGGGACTTGGCAAAATTTTGAGCCCGTGCGGTGGTTAACTAAAAATAGCAGTAGCACTGGACTAGAATCCAGCGCTATAGCTAACTTAGCTATAGATCCAGTGCCACGGTCCGGGCCGAGCCGGTGATCTCTAATGGGCCACTTGATATTCCGTCATCTCAGCAGGCCATGGATGATTTTGATAATATGGTCTCGGAAATGGTTGAGGAAATTCATACGTGTCAGAAGTGATTAAAAAAGGGTCATTTCGCCTCAGCGTGCACGTCTAAACTTTGGTGTAATTCTTGCTTGCGGGTTGGGCGTATTAAGAAAGATTGCAACCATTTCGCACAGATTCTGGGTTTGGTTTGGCAACCAAAACCCGGTAACGTTGCGACTTCCAAGGCTCCCAGCGAGAATATCTCTCTGACATCGCTTTTGCCAAACCTGGACCTCCCTTGCACTTCCACATTTACTCCCTCATCTAGTTCCATCAGCCCTGGTCCCAAGACGCCATCGGCTGCGCCGCCTACAGCACCACCACCGCCGGAATACTAGCCGTCGGCGGAGAGCCCTGCGTGCTCTGCTCCGATTGGTAACTTCCACCTTGATCCGATGTTGTACGTGCCAGCTGGTCATCACATTGTCGATGGCGGGGAAGGTCGCATGCCGCGGACCTTTGTGACGCCACATACCCCGATTGTGCGCCGCCACGAGGAGTTCATGCTTGCTGAGGTAATGCCAATTCCCCTGCCCGATCAGATTGATGCTGCTAGGGAAGAAGTGGTTCAATGGCTCCAAGCACATGGGGTTTTTGTGAGGTCTGTGCAGCCATGGATTCGTTCTATTGGTCTTTTTGAGCTCAGAGATGCTGCGGTCAGGTTCTCGCTTTTACAGCTGCCACCCCAACCTCTTGGCAATGATCGCTTCGTCCGTTTCATGAAGCATGATGAGGGTGAATCTTTTCGTGGGACTCAGGGTTTTCGTCAGGGTTTACTCATATTCTTGGGCATCCCTCTCGATCTTTGTAACACTGAATGCATCAGGGCTGCAGTTAACACTTTTGGCAAATTTCACCACTGGAACAGCGAGGATCCTTATTTGGTGCGATCATTGGTTTTTGCATCTTTTCCTAAGGATATTCTTGTGCCGCGAGATGTTGTGTTCATGGATTTTGCTGCTTGGGGCGGGGCTCGTGTGTCTTGGACTGCACCGCTGTATATTTTGGGAGCAAACTTTGCTGAACAAATGCCTCAGGATGAGGACTGGATGCCCATCAATGGCAACCCCCACCCTATTCCTGGTGTGCCTTTCCCAGAGTTGCCCCCTTTTAACTTGCCTCCGTATCCTGCCCTGGGATGGAATGATGTTCCCCCTCCCCCTCCAGAACCTAATCACAATGAGGTGGAAGATGACAATTGGGGCAACTGGGATGAGCCTGTGGAACAGCCAACAGCCCAAGATCAAGAGTCAATGGTGGTCGATCTCTCTGCACAGCCTAGTTCTGAAGCAATGCAGTAGGTTCCTATAGTTCCAGTTATTCCCATTGAAGAGGTTCAGTATGAAGACCAAGATGCTCCTATGGTTGATGTGCAGGCAGGGGAGGAGGCCAACAATTGGGCAATCATAGTTTATCAACCCCCTGTGCACATGCCAGCAGTGGAGATTGCTTCTGTTGCTGTTCCTTTTGGGCCACCGCTGCCACCTGATATGGTTTGGAGGAGAACTTTTGAAAACTTATTGGAAGCACCTGTTGTTTATGAAATTCCAAAGCCCCTTTTGTTTCAGCCTATCTCTCATGTGATCTTATCCAAGAGGAATTGGGACTTTGCTTTCAGACAAAATGATCTTCCCTTGCTCACATGGAAGGAGCAGGAACCTGCCAGGCCTGTTGCCAGAGCTCTGTTTTCTGTAGATGTTGAGAAAGAAGCAACTGTGGAGGCTGTTCCCTCTCCTGCTGTGAGCACAAAAGCTAGGAGGCCTCGCAAGACTTTGGCGCCAACTCCCATTGTTGAAACCTCAGTTAGAAGATGCACCAGAAGCTCAGTTCAGCGTGATGGGTTCAAGCCCACCTTCTAGGAGCTAGCCTTGCAGCCCAAGAGGAAGAAGCCCAAGGCCAAGCCCTTCACTGCTGAGATGCCAGACGACCCTGCACATGAAGATATTCCTCCAGCAACTCCTGTCAGTCGTCTGCAAGCAATTGGGAAGGAGCTGGAAATCGATGCAAATCTTCTCTCTATGGATGCACTTATGGTGGACCCACTCAATGCTGGAAACACTACATCTAATGATTAGTGTGGTCATGTCATGCTGGGTCTGGCAAGCCCCTAAATGTGCGTTTTATCTTACCTGCTTTTGGCTTTTATGTCAGGAAAACTCTCATGTAATATTGCTGGGTCAGACTTTTATGTGCTCTTTTGGTCATATGGCATTGTGTGTCATGTGGTTTGTGGACCTTATTATGATCTTTCCTTATGAGTAATCCTTATAAAAACTGGAATGTTTTATGTTGGAATGTCAGAGGTTTAAATTCTGAGGCTAGACAAAGGGTTGTTAGGCAGAAAATTGATGAGAGCTAATGTGCTATAGCATGTTTGCAAGAAACTAAATGCACCTCTTTTGACTCTAGAACAATTAAAAGTTTTTGTCCTAAGAGGTTTGATTGTTTTGCATGCTCTCCTTCTAGGGGTGCCTCTGGTGGTATTCTTGTGGTCTGGAACTCCTCTATTTTTGTTGGGACTTTAATAGAAGTTCAACAATTTGATGTGGTTATTGAGTTTGTTTCTAGGCAGAATAATGATAAATGGACTTTGGTTGTTGTATATGGGCCTTGTCAGGGTGAAGCCAGAGATAACTTTGTCACTTGGCTCTATAATTTGCATATTCCTGTTGAAGAAAATTGGCTGCTGTTAGGAGACTTTAATTTCATCAGGTCCCTGGATAATAGAAATTTACCTGGTGGTGATTTAAATGATATGTTTATCTTCAATGAGATAATAGGGCACTTGGGCCTTCTGGAATTGCCCATCAAAGGTAGATCTTTTACCTAGTCAAATATGCAAGATACACCTCTTCTTGAGCAGCTTGACTGGTTTTTCACTTCTGTGGACTGAATATCAGACTATCCTATGACTGAAGTGCTTCCCCTAGCTAGAACTGCATCTGACCATGTCCCGTGTGTTGTTACTATCAAAACCTCCATCCCAAAGTCAAATCTCTTTAGGTTTGAGAATTACTGGTTGGAGCTGGAAGGTTTCATGGACTATGTGGAATTATCTTGGCAAAAACCATCTTGGAAGGGTCACATTACTGCTAGGATTGCAGATAAGTTTAAGTCTCTAAGAGGGAGTCTTAAGAGGTGGCAAATGAATGTTTCAAAATTAAAAACTTTGATTTGTAAATGCAATCATGTAATCTTGCTTTTGGATGAGCTGGAGGAGTGTAGGCCACTGTTCAGACAGGAGTCCAACTTCAGAAGAATTGTCAAGACACATATGGAAAAACCGCTCCATCTCCAATTCCTTTATTGGAAGAAAAGATGTACTATTAGGTACATTAAAGTGGGAGGGGAAAATACAAAGTTTTTCCATGCCATGGCCACTGAGAAGCACAGGAGGAATTCCATTGCAAGTTTGAAATTATCTGATGGTACTGTGGTAATTGAGCACTCTCAAATGGAGGGAATTTTTTGGAATTGTTTTAAAAACAGAATGGGTACTTCAAGAGGTATAGTGATGGGATTTGATCTCTCAGCTCTCATCACTCCTGTGGAGGGTCTTGATGTGCTTACCAGGCCTTTTGAGAAGGAAGAAATGGACAATGTGGTGAAACACATGCCTGTCGATAAGGCTCCAGGTCTTGATGGCTTTAATGGCTTGTTCTTCAAAAAGTGCTGGCATATAATTTCCAAAGACTTTTATGAGCTAGCCCAGGCTTTCTATGAGGGTTTTGCTATGTTGGAAAACATAAATGGCTCATATATCACTCTTGTGCCCAAAAAACTAACACCTGAGGAAGTGGGAGATTTTAGACCTATTTCATTAACTGGAATGGGTCTGAAATTCCTTTCAAAAATGGCTGCCAACAGGTTCCAAGATGTGATCATGCAGTGTATCCATAAGAATCAATATGGTTTTATCAAGAGCAGAACAATTCAGGTTTGCATTGGTTGGACATTTGAATACCTGCACCAGTGTCACCAATCAAAGAGGCCAATTGTAATTCTTAAACTTGACTTTGAGAAGGCCTTTGACTCATTGGAGCATGAGGCCATATTCCAAATCTTGAGGCACAAAGGATTCAATGAAAAATGGATACTTTGGATGAAGCAGCTGCTGTCCACTGGCACCTCTTTAGTTCTTCTAAATGGTGTTCCTGGGAGAAAATTCATCTGCAAAAAGGGAGTTAGACAGGGTGATCCTGTCTCTCCTCTCTTATTTGTTTTAGCTGCTGATCTCTTGCAGACTGTTATTAATGACATGTTTAGAAGAGGCATTCTACACCTACCTATCCCTTGTCATGATCAGGATTACCCAGTGATCCAGTATGCAGATGATACTTTGATCATTTTACTTGCTGACAAGGCCCAGCTTATTGCTCTGAAAGACATGCTCAAGGTTTTCTCACAGTCCACTGGTCTTGATGTGAACTATCACAAATCCTTCATAATCCCAATTAATGTTGATACTGCACAGATGAATGATCTGGCTACTGCTTTTGGCTTCCAAATTGGGAAAATGCCCTTCACTTATCTTGGCTTGCCAGTAGGAACCACAAGGCCAAAAATGGTTGATTTTATGCCTCTGGTGGACTGCATGGAGAGGAGAATGACTGCTAGCTCTTCATTTATAAATCAAGGAGAAAGGCTACAATTTTTAAATTCGGCTTTGTCTTCTATGCCTATCTTCTTCCTATGTAGTCTGGCTGTCCCTGCTGGCATTCTGAAACAGCTTGAGAGAATACAGAGACAATGCCTTTGGAGGAAGCATAGAGATGAGCCAGCTCCTTCCCTTGCTGCTTGGGAGCTTATTTGTAGACCCAAAAACAGGGGAGGGCTTGGTATTCTTAATCTGGGGGTACAGAATGTGGCTCTGCTCCTCAAGCATGCCAATAATTTCCTAAATAGGAAGGATCTTCCTTGGGTGTCCTTAATTTGGGACTCATATTACCATGGCAGGGTACCCCAGGGAACCTCTGACTGTGGCTCCTTTTGGTGGAGAGATATTTGCAAGGTAATGCAGAGCTTCAGAGATTGTTCCTGGGTTCAGATAAATGAAGGTGACACTGCTCTTTTCTGGTCTGACAACTGGAAACTTGATCATGAGGTTTCTACCCTACAGTCCAGATTTCCTAGGCTTTTCTCATATGCTAAGGACCCATGGATTTCTGTTAAGGAGATTTTTGACACACAAGATATCCACCAGCAGTTTCATCTTCCTCTGTTAGCTCAGGCATATGAAAACTTGGTTAAGTTGCAGTCTTTGATGGACAGCCACAGCAGAATACCTGGGACCAAGGATGTTTGGTTTTGGCAAGCCTCCTCCAAAGAGTACAAGCCCAAGATGTTCTATTCCCACACTTTTGCTACTGAAACCTTTAATCCATTGACATCCTGGATATGGAAATCCCCTTGCACTATGAAAATCAAGGTGTTTGCTTGGATGCTCATTATGGACAGATTGAACACAAAGGATATGGTGGAAAGAAGGCATTGGCACATGGAGGATGGAGTTCATTTTGTGCTCTGCCCTTTGCAAGCAAGGGAAACCAGAGATCATCTGTTTTTTAATTGCAACTTCAGTGTGAGAGTGTGGAACTATCTGCAGATTGATTGGTCATCTGGAGACTCAATGACTGAATTGGTTATTCAGGGCAGGAGAAGTTTTGACAAACCTTTCTTCACTGAAGTGGTCTTTATTGCATGTTGGAATATTTGGATCATCAGAAATGCCAAAGTTTTCAGGAGTGAGAGGGCCAGTTTTAATAAATGGAGATGTGGTTTTAGGCATGATATCAGTCTTATGCAATACAGGGTAAAATCTGCCTACAAGGATGATCTCCTAAGATGGGTTTCTTTTCTGCCCCCTTGAGGCATAGTTTTGCAATCTTTTCTTTCTTTCTTTTAATCTAGTTCTGTCTGATTACCTCTTGTAATCCCTGTATTGTACTTGTTCCCTTTTGTCTTAATAAAGCTTTTGATATGCTGTGGGGGTGTTGCCCCAAAGTTCCCAGTCAAAAAAAAAACTATTCCAATTTTTTTAATTATAAAATACAAATAGCAGTAGCACTGGTTTAGGATCCAGCGCTATAGCTAACTACTGCTGCTAACTATTCCAATTTTTATTTTTCTTTTCTTTTTATTATTTTCCATTTTTAGTTTTCTTTTCTTTTTATTATTTTCTTTTTCTTTTCTGTTTAATTTTCTTTTTCTTTTGTATTGCTTTCTCCCTTTTATTTTTGTTTTTTTTGTTTTTCTCCCGACGACGGCGTCTCCCTCCCACACTGCGCGAACATCACCGGAACCATGCATATGTGGTGGCAATTAAAGGGGATATGATGTATACATCATTTGACCGATAGCGGTTACTTAAGTGCGTACACAAAATAGATTCATATATATAAATGAAGGTTTCTCAGCTGCGTCGACGACGTTTCACATTTAGCTTCTTCTCTTTCTTGTTCGTTGTTGAATAATTGAGCCCCTCCTTGTGACTTTTCCGGCACCATGGAGTACAATCTTTCTTAGGTAATGTAGTATTGATTCTTCTTTTCACGTATGCTTCATCGTCATCGTCATCTTCCCTCATCGGGTTGCCGTATTGGTCGTAGTCTTCCTTGTTGGCGATTCCATCCATTCCGACGATGCTCCTTTTGCCTCTCCTCACGACAACACGGCTAGGATTGGTCGGGTCGGTTATGAAGAAGCATTTTGTCACGTGCTTAGTGTGTACCCATGGCTCAGTTTTGGTGATGACGTTAACGTTCACGGTAGCGCTCTTCGCGTCGGGTATAGACATGGTAGTGAAATACTTGTTTTCTCTTATGACGTCCTTAGCCCATCTGACACGGAACATCGTCGCATCATGCATTCTAGCATAGTCAAGCTCCTAGATCTCTTCGACCCTTCCGTATAATCTTTCAGTTGTGCCGTTGGCGTCGGTCACACATTCAATCGTCACCCCTGAGTTCTGGTAATCACTGTCCATGTCTTTGGCCTCCATGTAGAACATGTACCCATTGATATCGTATGACTGATAGGTCGCGAGTTTGGGCGCGGGGCCATGTGCTAAGGCATGTATGAGCAATCCGTCTAAACTGCCCTCTTCCGGGGGATTAGCAAGAACTTGCTATTTGAACCAACGCAAGAAAGTGGCGTTGTGCTCTACAGTAACTTCATCGTCCGTCTTGAGCATCCCCTTATCACGGTACTTCTTTGCGATGGTTTCTTTGTGCCGTGTCACATAATCATCTACCACATCTAGTTGTTGTAGCACTACTAAGTTAGCCCTTTCAAAGTCGTTCCGTCGATCTGAGTAGTCCACGTGCAATTCCCTACGGCCATTATTGTGACCTTCTCCTCCGAGCCTCCCATCGTGCTTCTTGACGGGCAAACCAACAAGAGGATCTCTGACGCCTATATAATTCTCGAAAAAGGAGATGCACTCATGCGTCAGATACCCCTGGACGATTCTCCCATCGGGACAGGACATGTTACGAATGAATCCTTTGATGACCCGATTCATCCTCTCGAACAGCATCATGCTGTGAAGGAATGTCGGCCCGAGGTCGATGATGTCATCCATGATGTGGACACACAGATGCACTATGACGTCAAAGAACGCGTGCGGGAAGTACATCTCAAGCTCACATAGTATGACAACGATCTCTTCCTGTAGCCTTCGGATCTGCTTCACACTGATGGACTTTCGAGAGATAACGTCGAAGAAGTTGCAGAGACCAGTAAGCGTGTCACGGACGTGCTTGTCCATTATCCCTCTAATAGCAACCGGGAGTATTTTCGTCATCATCACGTTACAGTCATGAGACTTCATCCCGCTGAACCTTTTCTTCTTGGTGTCTAGAAATCTACTTATCTTCCCACAGTAAACGGAACTGACTTTGATTCCCATAAGGCACTTGATGAATTGATCGATCTCCTTCGCACTTAAGGTGAAGCAAGAAGGGGGGCAATGATTCTCCTCCTTTTTGTTGACTTTTCTGCCCCTTTCCCCCTCCTCTGTCTCCGTCTCCGTCTCCTCCGTCGACCTTGTACGGGGCGACATGTGGAGATTTTTTCTGATCTTCAAATCTTCCAAGTCTTTCCTTGCCTTTGGCCCATCCTTGGTCTTCTCCGGCATGTTCATCAGTGTGCCAAGCAAGCTCTTGAGGACATTCTTTGTGATATGCATTTGATCAAGGCAATGAGGCATGTCGTGATTAGGCCAGTACTCCAAGTCCCAGAAAACAGACCTCATTTTCCATACCTTCAGCAGCGGGTCCGGTGCCTTTTTCATCTTTCCCGGCGCGGGGCACTGTTCCCAGTTTTTCAGCGGCTCATTGATTTCGGCGCCACTCCTCTTATGTGGAGGTCCTTGATGCTCAGCCAACCCATTGAGTAGATCTCCACGCTTTCTCCATGGGTCATCCTTATTGAGCCATCTACGATGCCCCATGTACACGATTTTCCCAGACCCGCCATCTTTCGTTGACGTAAGCTGCTGAGACGTTGTATCATCCATGCACCTCATGCATCCGCAGTATCTGTGGCACACCAGGCCTGAGGTGTACCCGTAACCGAGGTAGTCGTGCACCGTCGTCATCAGCGTGGCGCTCATATAGAAATACTCTCCTTTGCTGGCATCCCATGTCCATGCCGGTGTTTTCCATAACGTGTCTAGCTCCTCTTTCAGAAGCCCCATATACAGGTTAATATTATTTCCCGGTTGTTTCGGCCTTTGAATCAGTAGGCTCATGTGTATGTACTTTGTCTTCATGCACTTCCATGGGGGAGGTTGTACATCCATACAAAGACGGGCCATGTGCTGTGGTTGGTGTTCTGGTTTCCAAACGGATTCATGCCATCGGTACTCGCACCAAGCACGATGTTCCTTGGATCTTCTGCAACAAAGCCATATACAACATTGAATGCTCTCCACTGGCTAGCATCTGCGAGGTGTCTCAGCTTTGGATCATCTCCATCGTTGGGCTTCTTCCTCTCCGCGTGCCAGCGCACGAGCTTTGCTTCCTTAGGATCTACGAAATACCGCTGCAGACGGGGAGTGATCGGAAAGTACCATACAACTTTCTGAGGAGCTTTCTTTTCTCCCTTCTTGTATCAAGAAGCATTGCACATTGGACAACTGGTTTTTTCCGTGTGCTCCCCCTGATATATGATGCAATCATTGATGCATGCGTGGTACCTAATGTGCAGCAAATCAAACGGGCAAATGATTTTCTTGGCCTCCTCGACACTAGTAGGACACAGGTTCCCCGCGGGAAGAACTTTATTATGTAGATACTTCAAATGCTCATCGAGGCTTTTGTCTGTCAATTTGTTTTAGCCTTCATCTTTAGAAGTTCGAGCGTGAAACTCAAGTGGGCCACCTCGGGATCGCAACCGTCATACAATGGAGTCTTCGAGTCTACTTCAAGTTGCACCAGCTTGGCCTCCTCTCTAGAAGCAGCTCTCTCGCTAGTCGTACTCTTGCGAAGGAGGTCTCGAACATGAGGGTCCTGCACGACTGTACTTAGTAGCGTCGAAGACTGCAGCGTGACCGCCGCCTCTTCTCCGCCATGTCCGGACTCTTCCCCGCCGCCATGTCCGGCGCCATCGTCTTCGTGTCGATCGGTCATCTCTTCGTCTAGCCCCATGTCATTATTCCCTGCCATGTGGACGTCATCATCATCATCTTCACTTATCCACCGAGTATAGCCATCCATGAAACCATTCATCAGCAGGTGCGCCTTCAAACTACCACGATCAAAAGGGTCCAAAAGGACTCCTTCTTTGCATCTTGTACACGGACATCTAATCCTAGTCCGATTATTTGCATACATGTCCACCACCGCGGATTGCAAGTATCACTCCACCTTCCATCCACTCAGCTTCATGACAGACTGCACGGTATAACAAGCAAAAGGGTTATAAACAAAATGCATGCATGCATCAAAGTCATATAAAAATTTGGCATGACCTTGCCTAAAAATAGGACATATCGAGTTTACTCGAAATTCACCGAAACAGAAATAAATCGACATTTCGGCAAAACATAAGCAACTCCAGGGCATGTCACTCGCACAAATCTCTCCATATCCCAAACACACATATTCTTATTCTTGAAATGCACAACTTTTTACTCACCTATCTCCCGAGAGAAACCGAGCATGGTTAGATGAGGCCTTTTGCTACCTATAGGGATCGAAAGTGTGGATGGCTAAATAGCTAGCTAGATCTAGTTGTTGGGGAGGAGAGATGACTCTAGCTAACTAATGGAGAGGGAGAGAGATGAGCTAGCTAGATCTATATCTATGGAATGGAGGGAGAGCCAAATAAATGAGGTAGCTAGATAGAGATGAGAATGCCATTTATGGAGGAGAATTATGGTGGAGGGGGGCATTAATGGGGAGAGAAGAGAGGTAGGAGGAAGAGAGAAGAAGGGAAACAATGGTGAGGGGAGAGGGGAAAGGAGGGGGAGAGAGGGCAAAGGGGGGAGGAGGGGGAGAGGGGGTGAAAAGGTGGCACCAGCCACGCCTAGCAGTAGCGCTATTTTCTAGAAAGCGCTGCTGCTACGGTAATTAGTAGCAGCGCTTTCCAGGAAAAGCGCTACTATTAAGTGGGGCCCATTAGCAGTAGCGGTGCTGTCAAATAAAGCGCTACTGCTAAAATCTTAGTAGTAGCGCTATTTTCTGGACAACGCTGCTATTACAGCTAGCGTCGCTGGCCTCGTTGGGTCCCACTTAGTAGTAGCGCTTTTTCCATTTCCAGCGCTACTGCTAAAGCATTACTTGTAGCGCTGCCCCAAACCAGCGCTACTGCTAATTAGCAGCAGCGCGTGCTATTTTCCAGCGCTACTACTGATGTCCTACCTATAAGCATTTCCCTAGTAGTGGACAGCTACTGCGGCCAAGCTTCAGAGATGGAGGTCGAGGCCACCCCCTCCGGCGATGTCTTCATGACCCAGGCATGGGGAGCGATTGCCCGGGCCTGCGACTCGGAGGGGAGGCACACCCTCCACTTCAGGTACGACGGGGCATCGATGCTCTTCATCAAGGTCTTCGGAGAAGACGACGAACGCCTGGAGTGCTGCCACAGGGGCGGTGACCGCAGCGGCGACCATCCTTCTGGCAGACGAGGCGGCGAGGCCCTCGGCGATGAACTTGCCCTTGGCCTTGTCTGCGACACCTCCAGCAGTGGTGGTACCTCCCCCGGAGAGAGTTCCAATGACGATAACTACATCGAGCCGCCGCGCCCGGGCCGAGGAGGAGGATGCGACGCCAGAGCCTGGACCTCCTGAGCGTCGGCCCTCATCGGTCTTTTCTTTTGCTTCATTCCATGTATCAGAACCATGAAGGGCCCCGAGGGGGCGTGTAAGAACCATGGCACTTGTGCCTTTAATTTAACATTTTCGGCTCACGCTTTCGGTTATACTCACGTCCCTCGTTTGGGCATTGGTCCCCTTTTTGATCTCGCGATAGCGTGTTGCTCTGTGTCGGCGGGACCCAGTCCCCAGGTGGGCTTCAGCCGTCGCTGGTATGCCAGGTTGTGATGCCGTGTGCAAGGCCAGGAGGTGAGCGACCCGAGGTCCGGTAAGAGCCCCTAAGGCGCGATGCTCAGGAGGTCCCCCTTGGCACTCAAGCGACTATCAAGAGATTAAAAAAAGGGGGGTCCCTTGCCCGAGCGAGTCCGTGAAAGGATGAAACATTAGCGGCAAAGCTCATGCTGGAGTGCGCAGGATAACTTAGCTTGGCGAGGTTGCGTTCCACGGTGATTTCTTCGCCTGGAGCTCCCAACCTTGTGCATGTCCCCTGTTCTGCAATGGATTAAAATAAGCCCCCGCTAGAGGCGTGTGAGGAGACTGATGCCTGTCATATTCCAAAAAGTGGTTGAGCGAATGCTGGTGCCGATGGGTTATGCCTTTTTCCCTGCATTCCCCTGCGAGACTGGCGATTCCCCTCCCTTTGCTCATCATAATGCTCTACGTCCTCAGGACCCGGCCCCAGAGCCGAACTCAGCCGCCACTGGTATGCCAGGTCGCGATGTCGTGGTTAAGGGCAGGGGGTGAGGGCTCGAGAGCCAGTAGGAGCTCCTGAGGTGCGATGCTCAGGGGGCCCCCTTTGAACGTGCAAGCGATTTGCGCAAAAGAGGAATGACTCGCCAAGGAGGGGTGCTTGGCGAAGGCCATACCCGTCGTCATACGGAATTTAGGGCAACTTTCACTTAGCCTTTGCCAAATGCCGAAGCTGGAGTGTCGTAATCATGATGTGTTGTCTCCCGAGGCCCCTACGGGTTAGTTAGTCACGAAACAAACAGGGCAACGTGCGCTTGCTGGTCTGCTCATGATCGTTCCATGAGAAGACAAAGGCACTAAGGACCTGGTGAGGTGATGTACACGGGGCCGGCCCGTGAGCCAAAGCTCAGTCTCTTAGATTTATCAGCGCTGCAGGGACGGACCAGAGCACAGGCGCCGTGCCGATAGCCCCCTCGCACGGGACGTTCAAGGAGAGAGCTGCCAACGCGCGGGGCTCACAGAGGTGACTCCGGGGGCAATGCATATCCAGGCACAAGGTTAACAACCAAAGTAGCTTGCGAAAACATAACTGATCCAGGGTACACAAATTGAAACGATATAACTGGGGGAAGTGGTCCCTGACGCTCGAGGGCAATGCGGCCGAAGTGCGCCCTCAACTGAGCAAACCAAAAAGTCACCTGGCACCAGTGTTGTAGGAACGTTGAGGTAGCTGGAGACGCATGCTGCGGAAGTTGCTCCTCATGAGCTGGGCAGCTCCGGAGGCCCGCCGGGCTCGCGAGGGTCCGGAACCTCCTCTGACATGACCGCCTGGCGCCGGGCCTCGTGAGCCGCCAGAGCATGCTGCGTGAAGCGCTAGTACGTGGCGCCCACGTTCAGTAGGCCGAAAGGCATGCAGACGTAGTTGCAGGGGTAGCTCCTGCTCCGGCCGACATGCAATGGCCAGAAGAGGTCCTGCGAAGCGGCCGTGTTGAGGCCTGGGATGTTGACACAGACGCGCAGCTCGCTGCCCATGTTAGGTGCCGCAGCTGCACTGGGAGGTCATGCGGGGCGGGGCTCATGGCGCATTGCCCTTGCCTCCTAAAGCTCCTGGATCGCCTTGGTGATGAACTCTCGCGCGCCTGGCGCCTCGTGCCTTGCGCCTTGTTCACGGGGGCGCGCACCAAAGCAAGCCTCCAAGTGGTGCCCGAACACCTCCCTCGTCGCACCGGTCAGGTCAGAGGCCCTCCAGATGAGAGCCCCCGAGCCCATCCTGAGGGGGAGCCGGGCGCGCCTCCCTATGCGAGAGGAAAGGGCGCCCCAGCAGTGGGTGCAGGGCCTGAGGCACCGCCAGCGGGCGCTTCGGGCTCCTGATGGCCCTTGGGAAGGAGCTGCTTCTTCTTCTTGGGGGTGGTTTCCGAAGGTGGGACGGCACCCTCGTCGTTCGGGTTGTCGGCCGCTTAGGCTTGGTAGGCGCACTCGAGGGAGCACACCGCATCCTTCTCATCGCAGGCGACCGTGATGATACCACCGCTCCCTTGCATCTTGAGGACGTTGTAACGATGGTGAGTTGCTGCCATGAACTTGGCGAGGGCCGGATACCCAAGGATGGCATTGTACGGGAGGCCGATCTAGGCGACATCAAAGTCAATGAACTCGGTGTGGTAGTTGTCGCGCTTGCCGAAGGTGACTGGGAGGCGTATCTGCCCCAGGGGGACGGTGGAGCCATCGGTCACTCCTGAGAAGGGCTTGGTTGGCAGAAGCTGATCATAAGGCACTTGGAGCGTCTCGAACGTCTCGACAGAGAGGACATTGAGCCCCGCGCTACCGTCGACAAGGGTCTTGGTGATGAGGACGTTGCTGCTGGTGGGCATGCAGAGCATGGGAAGGGCGCCAGCGGTGGCCGAGCACTTGAGCTGGTCCATGGAGTCAAAAGTGAATGACGTGTTTCGACCACCTAAGGGGATGCGTCGCCTCAAGCTTGGGGAGGGCCGCGTTCACCTCGCGAGCGAACTGCTTGAAGATGCGATGTGAGGCTTGGGCCTGGGCACCGCCCAAGATGTAGGCGATAGCGCGAGGCTCCTGGAAGCTCCCAGCCCCATCATCTTGCCGGTTGTCATTGTTTCTCCTTGGCGGTGGCGGCGGAGGGAGGCCGGCATTTCCCTGAGGACAGACCTCACGAGGCTGGTCACGCCAGGGCCCGTCGCGAGGCTCATCACGCCAGCGGTCCTCACGAGGTTGGTAGCACCAGTCCTCGCGAGGGTGGTGGTTGTCCCAGCGGCCTCCTCCGCGGCCTCCTCCACGGCCGTAGCCACGGTCAGTCCGCTCAGGGTGGCGGCCAAGGCACCCCTCGCGGAGGGCCCTGAGCTCCCGGCAGTCATTGGTGTTGTGGTTGTCGACGTTGTGGAAGATGCAGAACGGGCAGTTGCCTTGGGGATGTTCATCGTGGTCGCGACCATGCTTCATCGCAGGTTCAGCCGCAAGCACGGCGGGACCCTTGTGCTTTGCTACCTTAGCCTTGGCCTTCTTGTCTTCGGGATCGGCCTCCGGAAGCTCAAGGAGGGAGAGGCGGCCCTCCTCGGCCCTTGCGCACTTCCTCGCCAGGTTGAACATCTCCAGGGTCGAACACATGTCCTCATTGATGGCAAGCTCCTCCTTCATCTTGATGTCCAGGACGCCTTCAGAGAACGCTGAGATGATGGCCTCATCCGGTGCATTTGGGATCCTGAGGCGGACGTTTGTGAAGCGTTGTATGTACTTGTGCAAGGGTTCGCCTAGCTGCTGCTTCACCAGCTGCAGGTCACCCACTGCATGAGCGTGGTCTCGTGTGCCCTAGAAGTTGGCGATGAAGCGCTCGCGAAGCTCCTCCCGGGAGGATATCGACACCTCCGGGAGGTTCAGGAGCCAGGAGCGCGCGCCATCCTTGAGGGCCATGGGGAACCAGTTCGCCATGACCTTGCCATCTCCGCTTTCCGCTTCGATGCTCAGTGCGTAGAGCAGGAGGAATTCCGTGGTGTATGGGGTGTCGTCGTAGCGTGGAGGCAGATCCGGCTTGAACTTACCAGGCAGACGACATGCCGCAGCTCCGGGGAGAAAGCATGGCAGCCCGCCGCACTCACGGGCGCTGCGTGCGCGAGGGGAGCCTGGCCTTGACGTCTGCGCACCGCAGCTTTGGGCGGCGCGTGGTCTTGGTGCTGGTGCTGTGGCGCTGGGAGTGCGCGCGCGTCGGCTTGTGGCCGCTGGACCACCTGGCAGCTTGCTTCATCGCGCGCCGGCGCTACGCGCAGCGGGTCGCGCCGAGGCGCATCGCGTCTGGGCTCGGTTTCAGTGCCGCGCAGTGGAGGAGGAGGAGGCTCGCCGTGAGCCACGTCGCCCGCCTAAGATGGTGGGGGAGGGAGCGAGCGGGATGGTGTCGGGGCCTCGCCGGCGGCATTGGCGAGCTTGGCGATGCGGCCAAGCTAGTCGTCGTAGAGGTCGTTGGCGGGGCGATAACGCAGGAGCTCATGCTGCATGAGCAGCGCAGCCTTGTGGCACCAGGGTCAGGAGAGGGCTGGTGTCATTTAGGCGGCTCCATCTCACCTGTGGGCGGCCCGCCCGCCGAGGCGCCAACGACCTCTACGACGATTGGATTGACCGCATCGCCGAGCTCGTCAACACCGTCAGCGAGGCCCCTGCACCATCCCGCTCGCTCCCTCCCCCGCCATCTCAGGCGGGCGACGTGGCTCATGGTGTGCCTCCTCCTCCCCCCACTCCATCATCCTTCTCTCCCCTAACTGGCACGCCAAATGTTGGATTCAGGGCTCCGCAGACCCAAGAAGGTTCGAACTCTGGGGCGTGTGCGAAGATCTCAACCTCTCGAGACTCGAGCTCGTCACCCTACAGCCTAGCCTAGCCGGATTCTCATGAGCGGGGAAGAAGATGAACACGGTAGTTTACCTAGGTTCGGGCCACCTTGCGGTGTAAACCCTACTCCTGCTTTGTGGTGGATTGGCCGCACGAGGAGGTTGAGGATGAACTAGTACAGTGGATAAGTTGCCTCGCGAGGGCTCGGTGGTGAGAATGAGTCAACCTCTTCTACAGTGGTGGCTAACCTATCTTTATAGTGGCCTCAGTCCTCTTCCCTGGAAACTTAGGTGGGAAGGGATACCACAACGACCAATTTGAAAGGGGACAAGAGGTACAACCTATCCTGACAAAGGGTGGTCTTCTCCTGCAAAGCTTCTGGTCATGACGCAGCAGTGGGCTCGGTGATGACATCCGTCCTGCCGAGCTCGTGGCCTTGGTCTTGTGGCACCGGAATGGAAACCTTTGGAGGGCTCCTTGGGAACCCACATCTGTCCTTGCTCCCTTAGTACCGAAAGGGAAAATGTCTCCTCTGCACCCGCTGGCACCCGCCTGGCCTGGGTCGTCATGGCTCAAGTCATCTCAGCCTTGTGAGGCTGGGCACTTGCATAGGAAACTCCGCTGCTCGACAGGCAGCCTGGGGAGGCTGCTCCTCTGGAGGTCTTGGTGTCATCTGCCTCGCGAGGCCAGGGGGCCCTCACGAGGGTCTTGTCTTGGTAGTCTTGCAGATGGGACATACCAGGCCGTCGAAGGAGCCACGCCGTCGGCCGCTGAGGGAGTCATGGACTAAGGGGTCCTCGGGGTGACGGCCCATTGTACATGGGCCGGACTGGTGGAGCCATGTAATGACAGGAGATATATGAAGCCGTGGTGTGCCCTCCAAGTCAAGAAGGCGGAGGATCTCTTTAATTCCTTATTGTAATCTATCTTCGGTAACCCTAACCCTATCGGTGTCTATATAAACCGAGGGTTTTTAGTCTTTAGGGGTAGAGCTATCTTTATCCCCTGTAGCCTAGGGTTTAGCTCACGCTTATCTCGAGGTAGATCTACTCTGTAAACCACGTTATACAATCAATACAATCAAGCAGGACGTAGGGTTTTACCTCTTCGAGAGGGCCCGAACCAGGATAAACACTGTGTTCGTCGTCCCTTGTTACCCATCGATCCTAGATCCACAGCTTGGGACCCCCTACCCCAAGGTCTGTCGGTTTTGACACCGACATTGGTGCTTTCATTGAGAGTTCCGTTGTTGGATCACCGGAAGGATCGATGGTTCGCTTAGTTGTTGGAGAGGACATCAGTTCCATGGATCTCTTTGTCCCTGGACAACTCTTCGCTTTTGGCAGCATCGTGCTGCACGCTGATTCGACCGACCGTCTTGACCTGGTCGACAACTTCACTCCCGAACATCGGATTCGATTCGGCAATCTAGAGTATATCACTAACGAGGGGGGGGGTTTGGTTTTCACCGGATTCACCACCCCCGCAGGCCTTGCCGCGCCTGCTCCGACGTACACCTCCGATCCGATCTGTGAATCGGCCCTAGTCCACCAAACGGCTTTGAGCCAGGAAGGACTCCCTGAGAGAGGGGACCTTACCCCACCGTCAACCGAACTCACATCGGCAGAGGATTTATCCCCGGCCCTCGAGGCAAAACCAGAGGTCAGAGGCCAAGATTCGATCTCGACCGAGCTCCTCCCCCACAACACCCTGCTGGCCTCGAGCCCGCACCCTGAGTCGGCGAATAGCAGCCAGGGGTCACCCCCGGCACAAAACGACCCGACCTCAAACAATAGCATGGAAGGTGCACAGGAGGGTCAAAGCACACCCTCAGTTTCTGAGGACAATCCGGTGCCCCTCGAGATTTCGGTCCCGAATCCTGAAGATAGGTCCATCCGGGGCCAAGGATCGGTTGAGTCACAGACCGACCTCCGCTTCGTCACCACAAAGTCCGGCCTAGAGCCCTCAAGTCCGGTAACTCTCGATATGTTGAACAAGGCGCTAGACCGAATTAAGAAAATGACCATCCAGGAGAACCTGCCCTCCGCCTTCAATCACCGACCCTTCGAGGTGTTCGACAGGGAATTTTGCGCCCCACCCACCACCCATTTGGTAGCAACTATCGATGAGTTAACCAATATGTTAGACTATAATTCGGAGAATGCCGAATACATGGATGAGGACAACATAACCATGACTAATGCTGAGGTCGGTCCCCCCGTCACGGGCCGCTGGTCGGCCACATCCACCTATGACATTTACATGGTGAACACCCCAAAGGACGGCAACGGCACTCCTAAGCAGGGCTGAGGCAAGCCCAGAGATGAGCTCTCCAAACACCAAAAATAGCGCCGTCGATCAAGGCCACGTCGAAGCCATGCAACAACATGGACTCTGCGAAGAACAGCACCATAAATAATACGGATGACCTCGCCGGAGACGCAGCCTTTGAACATCATCAGGATGACCTCGTAGGGTAGGAGGACCCGCTCAATTCAGAAAAACCCCGACGACTCTGAGGATAGCAACTACCTCCCACTCTCTGAAGAGGAGGCCAGTCTTGCGGAGGACGATTTTATTATCCCCGAAGACCCTCTGGAGCAAGAACAGTTCAAGCGGAGGCTTTTAGCCACCGCCCGCAGCCTAAAGAAGCAAAAACGCAAAATCAAGGCCGAACAAGACACCCTCAATGACCGATGGACTAAAGTCCTAGCAGCCGAAGAGGGGTACGACCGTGATCAACCAACCAGGAGTTATCCCAAGCAAAGCCAACATGCCCGACGATGAGGCTGCAGAGCCAACACGCCTGACATATACAAATGCCAAACAGCTGGGCCGCCCCCCTAGAGGGCGGGACAGGGAAGCTGACGAGGCCGAACACCCAGCCGCCCCACCTCGCCGTCACGGCAAGGATCAAGTGCGGCCCACTTACGAGTACGACCTCCGCCATGACCTAGACGCTCGTGGAGGCCGTACCAAGTCCATCTATGGACCCAGAGAGGACCTGCCCACAAACTGGGAAGGACACTACGATCAGTTAAACCGAAACAATAGTGTCCGGAAGCAGCAGGAGATTAGGAGGGCCGAAGACCTCCGACGCGACGTAGCCCAAGTTCGGGGCACCGCACACCCCTTTTGCTTCATAGAGAGGGTAATGCAACATCAATTCCTGGAAGGTTTCAAGCCTGTGAACATCGAATCATACAACAAAACCACAGATCTAGCCGTATGGATACAGGATTTCCTCCTCCACATCCACATGGCACGAGGAGATGACCTCCATGCCATTAAATATTTACCGGTAAAGCTTAAAGGCCCAGCTCGACACTGGTTGAACAGCCTTCCCGAAGACTCTATAGGTTGTTGGGAAGAGCTTGAGGACGCTTTTCAAGCAAACTTTCAGGGCACCTATGTCCGGCCTCCGGATGCTGACGACCTAAATTGCATCACGCAACAACCCGAAGAATCTGGCCGACAGTTTTGGAACCAATTTCTGACCAAGAAAAATCAGATTGTTGACTGTCCGGATGCCGAAGCCTTGGCTGCCTTTAAGCATAGTGTCAAGGACGAATGGCTTGTACGGCAGGTCGGCCAGGACAAACCAAGAGCTATGGCAGCCCTTACTTCCCTCATGACCCGCTTTTGCGCGGGCGAAGATAGTTGGCTTGCTCGCAAGAACACCAACCCAGACACACCCAGTACCTCTGAGGTTCGGGATGGAAATGGAAAGCCCCGACGCAGCAAGAATAAACGTTGCCACAATGACGGCGATTGTGAGGATACGACAGTAAATGCCGGATTCCGAAACCAGAAGTCCGGAACCCGAAAGAAAGCCCCTAAAGGCAACGCTGATGGCCCGTCTAGACTGGACACAATTCTGCACAGGCCTTGCCAGATCCACGGCACATCAGAGAAGCCCGCCAACCACTCCAACCAAAATTGTTGGGTGATCAAGCAGGCCGGCAAACTCACAGCCAAAGACTCAGGCAAAAGCCCATGAAGCGAGGATGATGACGAGCCCCGCATGCCGAATTGTGGAGGCCAGAAACCCTTCCCTTCTGAGGTTAAGATGGTAAACATGATCTACGCAACCCACATACCAAAGAAGGAGAGGAAGTGAGCGCTACGGGACGTATATTCCGTCGAGCCAGTAGCACCGAAGTTCAATCCATGGTCAGCTTGCCCGATCATGTTCGATCGCAGGGACCATCCCACTAGTATACGCCATGGAGGGTCCGCAGCCCTAGTGCTAGACCCCATCATCGATGGGTTCCACCTCACTAGAGTCCTAATGGAGGGAGGAAACAGCCTCAATCTGATGTACAAGGATACAGTGAAGAAAATGGGGATCGATCCATCAAGGATTAAACCCAGTAACACCACCTTCAAGGGGGTCATTCCGGGAGTGGATGCCCGCTGCACGGGCACCGTGACGCTCGAAGTAGTGTTTGGATCTCCGGATAATTTCTGAAGCAAGGACTTGATCTTCGATATTGCACCTTTTCGTAGTGGCTATCACGCCCTCCTCGGCCGAACAGCGTTTGCCAAATTCAATGCCATTCCACACTACGCGTACCTCAAGTTGAAGATGCCTGGTCCTTCGGGTATCATAACCATCAATGGCAACACAGAACGCTCACTTTGAACCGAAGTGCACACTGTGGCCCTAGCGGCCGAAGACCACACCGGCCCGTATAGGCCCGGATGCCGACCCGCCGTAAGGGCCGGTGACAATAGTAAATGGGTTCGAACCCGTTCCCTATCATGGGAACTTGCATGCATTCGCCACAAATAGGGATACGCGCCCCACGACACGCCCACATTCTTCACGCTCCACGTGCCTCGTCAGCATAACTTCGCACTCAAAATACCATGGGCAGCCGTGAGGCATATGTTAATCAGAAGTACATGTTCGGTTAAACCAAACTTCGGAATTATCTTGTTTTTAGATGACCCGGGGACCAATTCCGGATACCCCCAAGTTTAAAGCTCCATCGGCAGGGTCCTCGCCCATCAAAGGTCTCATCGAAGGTCCCAATCCCCTCCTCTCAGAAGCAAAGGCACAGACGTGCAACAGGGCACAATGAAGGCTTCAACTCACGCGTCAAGGCACTGTGTCAACCTTTCCTCTGTACATTTTCTGTTTTTTCTTTTTATCTTACAAGTACTGCCTTCGCAGTTCAAATTGTACAGTTAGACGTGCTGAGCTTACGAGAAATAATGAAAATGCCCTTTATGGTGTTCGGATATCCGCATCCTGCGACTCGTTGACTCACTTTCCGATTCTCTCCTCTCTGTTCGAACAGCCCAACATGAAAATATATTAATCAGTCAAGAGTTCGATTTATATATCAGCTCAATATCTTCAAGTCCGGCACTGCTTTCCGCTAGGTGTTCGGCGTCTCGGATATTGCACTATATGCATCGGTTCCGAACTATGTCTTGGGTCAATAGTTGGGTTGCCCGGCTCCTGTGCTTGCCTCTTATGTTCCGCACGTTCGGCTAAGAAGGCAAAGGGAGAACCCCTGCAATTGTACTTCTAGTTTGCCCGGTCAAGTACCTCAGGAGGAAAAAGCCGAAAACTTACCGTCATAGTAAGTGTGAACGGGTCCGTGATCCTATGATGAGGTTTGACTCTAAAAATCGTTGGCGATTTCACCGTGTCACACGAAGGGTTCGTCTTAACACAAACCATGTGATTGGAAAGGGCAGGCTTCGACCCCCAAGTACATCACAAATACACCGAGGCTAGTCCCTAGTCCCCACCGTCAAGTTCCTAAGGCTAAGTGAAAGCAGTAAAACCGAATAGTCTGATCGTCTAGTTTCGTTCCCGCACTACCGCCTCCGGTCACCAAGACATTGGCTAAGGGTAATAGTGTGGAAACAAAGCACCCTTCGTGATATTCACTTGGGGGCTGAAGCCGACGACTGGTAGCTTTCAGAACTAAACATACAACCACACATGAGTCAAAATTTAATCACTACAATATCAAAAAAGTTCGCCGGGCGCATAATGAAGCATAAGTACCACTTGGTACAAACTTGCTATAACTACTCAAGCATTACATTTTTCGAACACTGGCCCTCCCGCGCTCCGGTCATCACTTGCGTGAAGTACTGCTCAGGGCGGCGATGCTTCTTCCCCTGGGGCGGAGGACCAGTGGCCATCTCCATTGGATTAATCCTTGGCCAATGAACCATGGTCTTCGCAAACGTGAGCCTCGCCCCCTGAAGGCATGCCGACATCTTCATGGCATCAATCCGGAGCGTCGCCTCCCGCAGCCTCTGCACAAGGCCAAAGTAGGTGTCTGGAATGGGCTTGGCCAGCCACAGGTTGACACAGAGGTCCTTCAAGGCCAGCTCAGACATCCAATCCATCTCCATCAGCTGCTTCATTTGATCGCTAAGGAGGGGAGGACGCTCGGAGTCCGGAAACTGTGACCAAAAGAGCCGCTGCGTGGAGTCCTCCTCGCGGGTGGCACAGTGCCTCGCCGCGGCCGCCGCATTCTTTGGGAGTTCAGTGAAGACGCCTGTAGAGCGCCAGACCCTCATCAGCAAGGCGAATCTGTTGCCTCCGAACACACCCCGCAGTAAATATTTCTTATCATTGGCAATTTGCGCGGCTTGCCGAAGTTCCTCCCGGACACCACAGTCGTCACTCCTCGCCTCCTGGAGCTCCTTCTCCGCCTTGGATAGACGGGAGGATTGCTTCTCCCGCCCCTTCTCAAGGACCTCAAGCTTCTCAGCGGTATCCTGGAGCTCCCCTTGGACCTTGGCCACCCAAGACTCATGCTGCTCAGCAGCACGCTTGGCCTGCTCAAGCTCGGACACCGCCCTCCCAGCAGTTGTCCTCTTCTCAGCCGCTTCGGCCTCAACTTTCTTCAGGGCCTTGTTTAAGCCCTCGACCTCGATGGCAGCAGCTACAAGATCATCACGATAAAGGATGAGTAAATAGTCCGGCCAGTCACTATCCGGCAAGCACACATCATTTTACAAAGCTTACCTTGAGCCTCGTCAAGCCGTTTGTTGACAAGGTCCAGCTCTCGATCGGAAAGCTTGAGCTTCCGATCCATCTCCTCTAACACCGCGACATTAGCAGCTGCGGCCACGGATGATGCCTGCGTTAGCATAAAAAATGCCGACATTGTTAATCGACCTACCGAATTTGATCCTCTGCAGGTCTCTTCGAGGTCCTGGCAGAGTCTCGGGGGCTGCTATGTATGCGGCCTACCTAAACTAACAATTATAACCGCATTATGAGGAAAGATCATTACTTGACTTACCTCAAAGCCTATTAGAAGCCCTTGGACAGCGTCGTTCAGTCCGGATTGGATGGACCGAACACTCTGCATAACCGCACCCATAAGGGTGTGGTGCCCTTCAACAATGACGGAGTTGCTCACCAACTCCTCCAGCGTATCCGGCCAGCCAATAGCCACCCGTGCGGAGGTGTTTGGCGCCAGTGTTGGCTCCCTGGCCCCCTCCCCGCTGGGAGGAACCTGTGCCATCGAGGGCCTTGGAGGCTCAGGAGCGGTCGATGGAGGGGGTTCGGATGGCCCGGACTCTTTTCCCTCGCCGGCCAGGAGGGACGCTCCCTCCTGGTCTTCGATGACCAAGGTGTTGACCTTGGCCATCACGACATCTACCTCCCCCTCCGTGTTCGGAGGAGGGGGAGTTCTTCGGGACCGCACCTTGTCGGTGTCAAAACCGGCCGATCTCGGGTAGGGGGTCCCGAACTGTGCGTCTGAGGATCGAAGGTAACAAGGGACAAAGGGAACACAATGTTTACCCAGGTTCGGGCCCTCTTAATGGAGGTAAAACCCTACGTCCTGCTTGATTATATTTGATGAGTATGCGGGTTACAAGAGTTGATCTACCTCGAGATCACAATAGCTAAACCCTAGATGTCTAGCCTATGGGTATTGTGATGGCCTCCATGGACCAAACCCTCCGGTTTATATAGTCGGTTTACAGAGCAAGGAAACTACACATCCGGACACCAAACTTGCTATCCACGCAAAGGAGAGTCCCACCCGGACACGAGGAAAGGTCTTCTACCTTGTATCCTTATGGCCCATCAGTCCGGCCCATGTCACATAGCCCGGCCACCCGAGGACCCCGTAATCCAGAACTCCCTCAGTAGCCCCTGAACCAGTCTTCAATGACGACATGTTCGGCGCGTAGATTTATCTTCGGCATTGCAAGGCGGGTTCCTCCTCTGAATACTCCAAAGCGATCTTCTGAATAAAAGAACTGTATCCGGCTCTGCATGACAATCACAACCCTCAGCCACGAAAGTAAAATGCTTAGCCAAAATAGCGTCTATCAACTGACAACTTTTTCGGCGAAATGTCATGTCTAGTCTGTTTATCATTTTGAACCGTTTTTCGGCCTCCCGCTTCGCATCTCGAAACACGGCCTCTATTGACACGTCTCGTCAAAGCGGAGATCGTTCCCACTTATTGCGGGATCCTTATCAATACGGGTTTGGGTAATCCAACCGTGCCATTCGCACGACTCATTGGGAACAGGCGAGTTTTAAGGCTTGAGGGGCAGGCGCTTGATATTCATTGCCTATATAAGTGGATAAAGATCCCTCTTTTTTCCCCACACCTTCTTCCTTCTCCTGTTTTCCCATCCTAAAGCTCCAGCGCCCAAGCTTCAATCTTTCCCACCGCCGCCAACCTCTCCAATCATGTCTGGTTCTGGCTCGAAGGGCAAGTGGGAGGCCTCCTCCATCATGGAGAAGGACATCAAGGAGCTCCGGGGGGTGGGATATCTGTCCGCGGATATCGCACACAGGCTCCCAGCCAAGGATCAAGTCATACCCACTCCGGAGCCCGGCGAAAGGGTTGTATTCATTCCTCATTTCCTCCGCGGATTAGGGTTTCCCCTCCACCCGTTTGCCCGCGGTCTCATGTTCTACTACGGGCAAGATTTCCATGATCTAGCCCCAAATTCTTTCCTCCTCATCTCGGCGTTTATCGTCGTGTGCGAGGCACTACTCCGCATCCCCCCACACTTCGGTCTATGGCTAAAAGTCTTCAATGTGAAGCCAAAGGTGGTCGATGGGCAACATGCGGAGTGCGGCTGTGCCATGGTGAGCAAACTCCCCAACACCATTTGGCCTAAAGGGGTCTTTGTGGAGACCGTCAAGGTCTGGCAGCAGGAGTGGTTCTACATCACCGAACCCCGCGGCACCAAATGGGCTGCCGCTCCTGAATTCAGATCCGGACCCCCAATGCGGCTAGCGTCGTGGACCGACAAAGGTCTAGACTGGGGGTCGACCACGAAAGTGATGATGCTGCAGAAGCGCATTAAAAATATAATAAGCAAAAATACCAGTCTCACTGACGTGATTCAGGTGATGCTCTCCCACCGGATCCTCCCCTGTCAACTCCGGCCTCTCCATATGTGGGAGTTCAATACGGATGGTCCCTGGACCCTGCAACGCTTCTTCGGTACAACGCACGAAGAGATCTGGAAGCTGCTCTTCAAGGCCCAGAAGAGGTGGCCGAAGAAGACCGAAGATATTGGCCTCAACAGCGAGAATCCGGCCACTCCTGTGAGTATTTTGGTTCCGAACACTACTTTCGCTAAATAAATCAAAGGTTATACTGAGATTTCCATTCTTTCATTCAGGGCTGGACAGCGAAGGTGGAGTGGATCAAGTGTCCGGCTCCACTACCTGAAGACTCAGCCAATCCTCTGCTGACGAGGATGCTGATTCCAGCGCCATATCAGGCGCCGGAGAAGAAGGCCAAGAAGAAGGGCAAGGAGGCCAAGGGCGGCCTCCGCCATAAGGGTAATTCGGACGCAGTGTCCGGAGAAACCAAAGCCCACTCCTCCCACGAGGGGGATGAAGATGAAGAGGAGGAGGAGGCGGAAAGTGGTTCTCCCCAAAAGGGAGGAAAGAAGAAAAGGGCCGCCTCCGCTGACCCGGAGGAGGGGGCATCCAAGAGGGAGAAGATAACCCTCTCGGACGGTTCAGATTCGGAGGCCGAACACACCCCCAAGAGGCACCGCAGGGAAAAACACCTGGCGAATCGTAAGTGTCGAAAAGGATACTTAGCAAATACTTGGTATGTTATGGTTGTAATATAATATATCATATTGTGTATTTCAGCCCAGCCCATGACCTCCCCCAGCCATCATTGTCTGAAGGGAGTTCTCTGCAACCCAAGATGGCAGAGAGCGAGACGCCACCGCGAACCCCTTCACCGATCACCGTGGATAACACCGAGGTGTTGTCCCGAAGGACCTCTCCTGGCCACGGAGGGGCGAGCGAGGCTGCCAAGAAGGCGCCTGAGGACAATACCTCGGCTGCCGAAGACATGGAGGGGGAGACCCCTATGGCGACCGACGGCGGGGGTCCTGAACAATCTGGCCCCCAGCCGGACATCATTCCGGAGACCAATGTGGCTCCAGAGTCAAGCGAGCAGCCCCCTTTGAAGGAGGGGGGAGCATCAGCTCCGACGGCGACCTCCACTAATCCGGAGGCGCCGAACACCATGGTGGAAGCACTACGACGTGCTGCCATCATGGAGGAACACCGCACCCTGTTGGGTATGGTGGTTGAGAAGATTGTGTCCGCCAAGAGCAGGCTAAACGAAGCCTTCACCAGCCTGCTAACAGGCTTCGAAGTATGCGACGTAATGCTCTAGAAGCTTTTTATGAAGGGTAGACCTGTGCATAGATAGTAGCCCCTGAGACTCTATCTTGTTTTGAAAAAGCCGGACAGAGGATCATATAATATTCGGAAGAAGTGACGTACTATTATATCGTATAACAGGCTTCCATGTTGGCGACAACCGCCCAGGCCGCTGAAGTTTCCGATCTCAAGTGGAGGCTGCAGCTGGCTGATGATGATATCGACCGCATGAACAAGCGGTTCGATGAGGCGCAAGGTATGTTTTGAAATAACTCGCATATGCCTGATTTGAAATGCAAACTCTGAAGTTAAACTCATGCGCTGCTATTGTGTATGATTGCAGGCAGCGCGGCCGAGGTCGAGACACTCAAGAGTGCCCTTGCCCAAGCCAAGGAGGAGGCGAAGGCGAACAAAGCGGTCGCGGACAAAGCGGCTGCAGATTTAAAGGCTGAACATGTCACTCGCCGCCAGTACGAGGAGAGGGTGACCGAAGTGGAGCAGGCGCTCAAGGACGCCGCCGGCAAGTGTGAGTCCTTGGAGGAGAAGAATAAGGCCCAGGCGGCCGAACTCGACAAGGCCCTCCAAGAGGCCAAGGAGGCAAGGACCGAGTCCCGGGCAGCTCGCGAGGAAATCCGGCAGTCCGAACAGATAGCGGCTGGTTAGCCCTTTCTTCTGCAGACTATATTTGGCGGTTAAAGAAATGCCTTACTTACTTGGCTGTGGAGTTCTCCAGACGCATTTGCAGATCATTCGAAGAGTGCCGCCGACGCCACGCAGTTCTACCGGGCCCAGGAGGGGCACACGACGGAGAAGCTGTTCTGGTCATAGTTTGCGGCGTCGGAGCGTCCGGTGCTGTTGAACAACCACATGATGCAACTGGTAGAGCTGCACAGGATGTCCGGATTGGCCATGAAGGACGTCATAGTATGGCTGTGGCCAACCGAACCCATTCCTAGTAGTTACTTTGGCCTGGGGTAGCGAATTGCCGACACGTTGCCCCGGATTGAAGCTGTCAAGCGCTCGGCATGCATAGAAGGTGCGCGGATGGCCTTTGCCAGTGTCAAGATGCACTGGGCAAAGATGAAGGCCGCCGTCGTAGCGGTCGAGGGCCTACCCGAAGGCAAGGACCACCGCAAGCCAGAGCGGTATTTTGAAGACGTCCTTGAGGGTGCCCGCTTAATTGAGGGCCAATGCTCAAAGGATATCATATTTGAGTGAATGTATCCGAGCTACCCAGACGTTGTTTTATAAACCAAGGCTTTGTAATATATTTATCTGGAATTGCTTGCCTCATGTGCGGCCGTATTTTGTTATCTTGAAAGTTTGCCAGTCGTCGGCTTCAGCCCCCACGTAGATACTACGGGGGTGTTCAAAATAATGCATGATCACTCTTGACCCAACGTCTTGGTCTGTGAGGCGAACCTGGCAATCAGACTATGCGGCTTTATCACTCTCACTTAGCCTTAGGAGTTTAACGGTGGGGCTAGGTACTAGCCCCTGGTGCGTATGCGGCTATCTGAACTGGGATGCCTTAAGCACATGACCGCACATAGGCCAGTCCTTCGCATAATATAGAAGAAATTGCAAAAAGATTTATAGCAAGTCGCCGAATAGCTGACCAGCTCTCGCCACACCATGACGGTCAGTTTTCGGCTTTCTCTACTGATGTGCTTGACCGGACAAACCAGAAACATAATCGCAGTTGTTCTCCCTTTACTACCCTAGCCGAACAAGCGGAATGTAAGGTAGTAACCACAGGAGCCGGGCAACCCAACTATTGACCAAAGACATGATTCGGAGCTGATGCATATAATGCAATATTCGGGACGCCGAAGTGCACTATAAAAGTGTTCGGACTTTTTTTGTTGAAAATATAGGTGGCCGAATAGAGCCCCTGGCATTTTAAGCTATGCCGAAGTGTATTCACCAATTGGACATGAAGAGGGAATACAGATTATGAAATAAACCAATATCGAATAGGGTAGGTGAAAACTGTTTCCATTATAGTCTGATTGATACGTCAAAAAGTGCTTTTACAGATAATGCTATACGCATCAGGGCTATTTTACATGCCGAGGATTTGAGAACAAGGGAAAGCTGTATACAGGTCCTAAAAAGAAAAGGTATCGTGAAGATCCTTTGGACACCCTGTCGCATGTCTGCGCCGCTTTTCGCCTTGGTGGAGGATCCTTTGAAAGCATCGACGATCATGTATGTAGAAGTGGCCTGGGAAAGGGCCCTGCGCCACCGTAAAGTGACTTTAGGTTTTAAGGAACCTGTAATGTAAGAGAAAAGAGAGAAAAAAAGAAGGAGAGTAAAGTCCGAATAGGGTCAAGCCGAATTATGGACCTCGTCCGCGGAGTGCCTCCGTCATCGCCCAAGGTATTTTGAGTGCGTAGTTATGCACACGCGGTACATATGCCGCGATTAGATGGGGCAGTGAACGGAGGCAAAACTGCTAGTCCAGCACCGAATTAACCAAGCTGTCGTTCTACAGAGTAGGCCGGGCTCGTTTAATGGTGTCCGGAGGCTTCATGGCCAATGGAGTGTTTGGCTTGATAAGGCCGCTCTGTACCTCGGCTGCAAGGGCCGCAGTGTGCTCCTCGGTACGGAGGGAGCGTTCCATGTTTCCATTGAGTGTGATAACGCCGCGGGGTCCAGGCATCTTGAGCTTTAAGTAAGCATAATGCGGGACTGCATTAAAGCGGGCGAAGGCAGTATGTCCGAGCAGTGCGTGATAACTAGTGCGGAAGGGGACGATGTCGAAGATTAAGTCTTCGCTTCAGAAATTGTCCGGCGAACCGAAGACTACTTCCAATGTTAATGAGCCCCGTACAGCGGGCCTCGACGCCGGGTATCACTCCTTTAAAGGTGGTGCTACTAGGCTTGATTCTTGATGGGTCAATACCCATTTTGCAGACAGTGTCTTGATAGATCAAGTTGAGACTGCTGCCGCTGTCCATAAGGACTCGAGTCAGATGGTATCCATCAATAATTGGATCGAGGACCAGGGCCGCCGAACCTCCATGACGGATACTGGTCGGGTGGTCTCTACGATCGAAAGTGATCGGACAAGCCGACCATGGGTTGAATTTGGGGGCGACTGGCTCTACGGCGTAGACGTCCCTTAGTGCGCGCTTGCGCTCCCTTTTGGGGATATGCGTGATATATATCATGTTCACTGTTTTCACCTCAGGGGGGAATTTCTTTTCTCCCCCTGTGTTCGGTGGGCGGGGCTCGTCATCGTCCTCGCTTGGCGGCCCTTTCCCCTTATATTTGGTATTTAACTTACCGGCCTGTTTGAAGACCCAACAATTTCTGTTGGAGTGGTTAGCAGGCTTGTCGGGTGTGCCATGAATCTGGTAAGGCCGATCGAGTATTTTGTCCAAATTAGATGGACCGTCCTTATTTCCTTTGAATGGCTTCTTCCGCTGACCGGATTTAGAGCCACTGAATCCGGCGTTAACCGTTGTGTCTTCAGTTTCTTCGTTGTTGTTACGACGCTTGTGTTTGTTGCGTCGTGGCCTGCCATTGCCGTCCCTGACTTCGGAGGTGCCAGGGTCGCTGGTACTGTTGCTTCTACGAGCCAACCAGCTGTCCTCTCCCACGCAGAAGCGGGTCATGAGTGCAGTAAGAGCTGCCATAGACTTCGGCTTTTCCTGACCAAGGTGTCGGGCGAGCCATTCATCGCGGACGCTATGTTTAAAGGCCGCGAGGCCTTCGGCGTCCGGACAGTCAATGATTTGGTTCTTTTTAATTAAGAACCTAGTCCAGAGTTTGTGGGCTGACTCACCGGGTTGTTGGACTATATGACTAAGGTCATCGGCATCGGGAGGCCGGACATAGGTGCCTTGGAAGTTGTCTCTAAAGGCATCCTCCAAGTCTTCCCAGCTACCAATAGAGTTTTCTGGTAGGCTGTTTAACCAGTGTCGCGCTTGTCCTTTCAGCTTTAGGGGGAGGTATTTGATGGCGTGGAGATCGTTGCCGCGGATCATGTGAATATGGAGATGAAACTCCTCAATCCATACCGCGGGATCTGTCATTCCATCATATGATTCAATGTTTACGGGTTTAAACCCTTCTGGAAATTGGTGCTGCATTACCTCATCGGTAAAGCACAAGGGGTGTGCGGCGCCTCTGTATCGGGCAATGTCACGACGGAGTTTGGACGACGTCTGTGTTTGGTTTTCGGCCCGAGTTCGGTTATGCTGCTCGCGCCAAGCTTGAAGGCCGTCGTCTCTCATCGGAGCACGCCCCCTTGATCCGTATATTTATCTGGTCTTGCTGGCTCTATTGTCCAGGTCCTGATAAGTCGTAGGTGTAGCCCGGAGTTGTCACCTCCTTGCCTTGATGGCGAGGTGGTGCGGGTTGGTGTTCGGCGTGAGTAGCCGCTTTGTCTCGCCCATGTGGTGGTCGATCTGGTTGATCAACATGATTATGTCTTGACGGTATTGGCTCTAGGGCCTCATCATCTAATTGTGGCAGTAGCCGACGCTTCGGATAGCTCTTTGTTGGGCGTGCGAGGCCGTACTCCTCAGCAGCTAGGACCTGGGTCCATCTGTCGTTGAGCGTATCCTGTTCGGCTTGAAGCAGTTGCTGTTTCTTTTTTAGGCTCCTCGCAGTTGCGATGAGCTGTCGCTTGAAGCACTCTTGCTCAAGGGGTTCCTCTGGCACGATGAAGTCTTCGTTGTCGAGGCTGACATCCTCCTCGGAGATCGGTAGATAGTTACTATCTTCCGAGTCCTTGTTCCCGACTGGCTCATCGGGGTTAACTTGTCCCTCTTCCCAATTATCCTGCTCTACGGCAGGCTCAATGGGTTGGTCAGAGTCTTCAGCATTCTCCGGAGTGTCAATGTCTCCGGTGACGGTATTACTTTCTTTTTCCCGCCACGATCATGAACGGCACCACTGACATCGACGCTTCGGTGGTACCTCGACGGGCTTGTCCTCGATCGGATCTTGCTTATCATCGTCGTCCTCCTTGGGTGCATCCACCATATACACGTCGTACGTAGAAGTGGCAGTCCACCGTCCGGTGACGGGCGGGTTTTGGCCTATTTCGGCTCCGGCATCGTCGTCCATACCGTCGATGTCTTCGGAGGCGTAGTCGAGCATGTCGGTCAAGTCTTCGACAGTGGCTACCAAGTGGGTGGTGGGTGGGACGCAAAATTCCCCGCACTCAGCCCCTAGTTCGGGACGGGTGTAATTCAGAGCTGATACCTCCGTGATGATGAGAGACCGCATTAAGTCCAAGGCCTCACTTAAGAGCGAAGGCCGGACAGGGAACCGAGGACCTGCGGAGCTGGGCACGGCCGACTCTGCCGGGTTGTGCTTACCAGCCGTAGACCCTGAGAGTTCGGAATTGGCTTCCAGAGGCGAGTTTGGCTCTTCGATGACTAGGAGGGTCCTACTTGATTCCTGGCTCGCCGAACATACAGTTGCTTCTGGGTCTTCAGCAAAGGGCTCCATGGGAGGAGAGGGTCCGGTGGGTTTTAAGATCCCATCTTCGGATGAGGTGGCCTGCCCTGGATCTATGGCCAAGGCAGGGATAGTAGTTGGTCCTTGAGCGGCGCCTGATGACGGATCCAGTGGGTTGCCTTCTTGAAGATGAGGAATAGTGGTCGAGGTCGTGAACCCTTCAAAGATCAAGTCTCCTTGGATATCAGCGACGTAATTCAGGCTCCCGAATCCGATCTAATGACCAGGGGCATAGTTGTCGATCTGCTCAAGGTGACCAACTAAATTGGCGCAGAGAGCAAAGCCGCCGGATACAAAAAGTTGACCGGGGAGGAAAGTCTCCCCGGAAACAGCATCGGTGTTGATGATCAAACGAGCCATCGATCCTTCCGTCGATGACACAGGGGAGCTCTCAATGAAAGCACCAATGTCGGTGTCAAAACCGGCCGATCTCGGGTAGGGGGTCCCGAACTGTGCGTCTGAGGATCGAAGGTAACAAGGGACAAAGGGAACACGATGTTTACCCAGGTTCGGGCCTCCTTAATGGAGGTAAAACCCTACGTCTTGCTTGATTATATTTGATGATTATGGGGGTTACAAGAGTTGATCTACCTCGAGATCGCAATAGCTAAACCCTAGATTTCTAGCCTATGGGTATTATGATGGCCTCCACGGACCAAACCCTCCGGTTTATATAGGCACCGGAGGGGGCTAGGGTTGTACATAGTCGGTTTACAGAGGAAGGAAACTACACCTCCGGACGCCAAACTTGCTATCCACGCAAAGGAGAGTCCCACCCAGACACGAGGAAAGGTCTTCTGCCTTGTATCCTTACGGCCATCAGTCCGGCCCGTGTCACATAGCCCGGCCACCCGAGGACCCCGTAATCTAGGACTCCCTCACACCTCCTCAGCCTCTTCGGGGATGAAGGGAGGCGCGGAGTGCGCCATAGACCCACTATCCGCCAGCTCGGCTGGCATAGACGTCCCCTCCGAGGTCTGCTCGGTGGGGCGCTAGCGTGGGGGACTGCAATTCGGAGAGGTTAACCTTCAACTAAAGCAAACTGCTGAAAGCACAATGGCTGAAAATATAGACACCTTACCTGCTGGCAGGGGGCTTAACCCTAGTCCCTTCATTGGGGGCTCCTTAGACACCTCGGACTTCTCGTCATCCGAGCTGTCAGGTATAACCAGCTTAGGCTGGTGTCGTCTCTTTAAGGCCGGGGAAGGTTGGACTTCCTCGGCGTCCTCGGACGTCGGCCTGTTTTTGGTGTGCGAAGAGGTACTCTACTCTTCGTCCTCCTCCTCCTTGCCCCCATCCTGTATGGATGAGGCCGCGGCGTCTCCGGACCGGTTGCCCGGACAGATCCTGCGGAGGAGGCCTTCCCTGGCCTCCGGTGCTTCTTGCTTCTTTCCCTTCTTAGTGGGCGCCTTGCAGGGCACCACGACCAGCATCTTCTCTAGCTGCTCTGATCAGGGCCCCTCTGGCAGCGGCGCCGGGCCGCTGATCTTCTTGGCCTTGGCAAGCCAGCCCTGCAGAATCCATGTAACAAGGTCAGATCGAATCTCACATAATGTAAATATCCGAACACCCTTCGAAGAGAAGTGCCACTCACCTCCCTTGGGGGATTCACAGCGTCAGAACCGACGTCCTTCCCCTCAGCCGGCCACTCCTTCTGGGGCTGGAATAGCTGGCCCCATATCTTGTCAGGGGTCATGCCGAAGAGGTACCACACAGTGGCCGGATCCTCGGGCTCATACTCCCACATCGGTTTGGCCCTCTCCTGGCAAGGGAGCAGCCGGCGGTGGAGCATGATCTAGAACACGTCGATCAGCTTCGCGTCGGTCTCTATTCCGTTGTTGACGTGCTTCTGCAGTGCTTTGTGGTCGGCAACGCATCCCCAGTCTGGACTTTTGGTGGTCCAGGAGGCCAATCTGGTGGGGGGTCCAAACCGGAATGCAGGGGCCGCTCCCTATGCGGCCTCCCTCGGCTCGATGATGTAGAACCACTCCTTCTGCCACATTCGGACGGTGTCGACTAATTGGCCGTCCGGCCACTGGACCCGTGTCAGCTTGCTGATCATAGCCCCTCCGCAGTCCGCGTGCTCGCCACCGACCACCTTGGGCTTCACATTGAACACCTTCAGCCACAAGCTGAAGTGCAGCTGGACCTGGATGAGCGCCTCACAGACGACGATGAAGGTCAAAATGTGGAGGAGGGAGTTAGGGGCTAGATCGTGGAAATCTAGCCCATAGTAGAACATCAACCCCTGCACAAAGGGGTGCAGGGGAAATCCTAGTCCCCTAAGGAAATGGGGGGAGAAAAACTACCCTTTCGCCCAGCTCGGGCATAGGGACGATCTGGCCCTCCTCGGGGGCTCGATGGGCGATGTTGGCTAGCAAGTAACCGGCCTTCTTCAGCTTTAGTATATTCTCATTGGTGACAGAGGAGGCCTCCCACTTCCCATTGGCACCAGATCCGGCCATGGTTGACGGAGGTGAAGTGGGATTGGCTATGGAAGTAGGGAGAAAGTGCGCTGGAGCTCTGAAGGACTGCGAGTGCGGAAGGTAGGAGAAGGCCTGGGATGCAGACTGTAGTGGCCCCCCTTTATATACTATGGGCAGGCCAGAGATCCCTTTTTTTCACGCTGTTGGCCTCTCCACTTCCCGATATCTCCGCAACATTATGAGCGGGGAGGGAAATCGAAATCATCAACCATATCCCCCGAAAGGCGGGACACGATCTCCACCTTGAGGGGACATGTCACGCATGGCGTCAGCCTCGAACCGCGCTTGGAGAAACAGTAACTGCTTGGCATTATGGCCAGAAGCGACTCTTTGTTGAAAGAGAAAAAGTTGTCAGATAAAGGCGTTGTATACGCTCGAGCAATGTTTATGGCAACCTTTGGTGTTAAGTAAAACCTCCGTTTCAGATTTCGGACATCACTTGGCTCCAAACTAGGGAGAGACGTACTGGAGAACTCGCCCCGCAAGCCGAATACTGGTCGGATGGATGGATACCGGATACAAGTCTTGGCGTTGGAGGCAAGTTCGGGGGCTACTCAGGGAGTCATGGACTAAGGGGTCCTTGGGGTGACGGCCCATTGTACATGGGCCGGACTGGTGGAGCCGTATAATGACAGGAGATCTATGAAGCCGTGGTGTGCCCTCCAAGTCAAGAAGGCAGAGGATCTCTTTAATTCCTTACTGTAATCTATCTTCGGTAACCCTAACCCTATCGGTGTCTATATAAACAGAGGGTTTTTAGTCTTTAGGGCAAGATCTATCTTCATCCCCCGTAGCCTAGGGTTTAGCTCACGCTGATCTCGAGGTAGATCTACTCTGTAAACCATGTTATACAATCAATACAATCAAGCAGGACATAGGGTTTTACCTCTTCGAGATGGCCCGAACCTGGGTAAACACTGTGTTCGTCGTCCCTTGTTACCCATCGATCCTAGATCCACAGCTCGGGACCCCCTACCCCGAGGTCTGCCGGCTTTGACATCGACAGCCGCAGGCAGGCAAGTCTGGGTATCCTGGTTACCAGAACGCCGACAGTAGCCCCCGGGCCCAAGGCGCGCTCGGGCTGGCTTCGAGGCGAAGCCAAAGGACAAGGGCGAAGCGCTGCGGGGCCCAACCGCCTGCGGGCTAGGTTGATGCGTGGCGCTTGACGGGATGAGGATGCCCCCGCTCCCCCACGCCGTCTCGGCAACTGCTCCAAGTTGGCAAAAATGTCGGCGCGCGTCTGCAGAACCATCATTGCCCTGCTGCGTGCTTGGCCTCTGCATCTTCTCCTCTCCGCAAGCTTGCACCCTCTTTGCTGGATTCCATGCCACCTTCAATCCACCTCGCCGCCATGGCTCCCAAGAAGAAGAGGGGCAGGGCTCCGGCAACGACGGAGGCCCCGGCAGGGCTGGAGCCTGCGCTATGTTGGTCCACCGTGATCAACCGCGACGGGCTGGACAAGGTCCAGCCGGCGATGCTGCCGACTCCAATGAGTGGAAGGCAACAAAGATCTAGCCGGCCCCCGGCCATAAGTAGACATGGAGGCTACCAATATCCCTCTCCATCTTCACACCCTTTTCTCCGGTCTTCTGCCGCTGTTCTCCGACTGCCTCAACGCCATGCTTACGCACTACCAGATTCACGCGTTGCACCTAGTTCCCAGGTCGATCGTCCTTTTCTCCGCCTTCGTGTTCCTTTGTGAGGCCTTCATGGGGATCGAACTCTGAGGGATATTGGCCATTGTGGCTGGCATTGCCATGAGGATGGACCTCACGAGGCTGGTCACGCCAGGGCCTGTCGCGAGGATCATCACGCCAACGGTCCTCATGAGGCTGGTCGCGCTAGTCCTCACGAGGGTCGCGGTTGTCCCAACGGCCTCCGCCACGACCGTAGCCATGGTCAGCCTGCTTGGGGCAGTGGCCAAGGCACCCCTCGCGGAGGGCCCTGAGCTCCTGGCAGTCGTTGGTGTTGTGGCTGTGGATGTTGTGGAAGATGCAGAACAGGTGGTTGCCCCGAGGAGGTTCGTCGTGGTCGTGATCATGCTTCATCTCGGGTTCAGCCGCAAGCACGGCGGGACCCTTGTGCTTTGCCTCCTTAGCCTTGGCCTTCTTGTCTTCGGGATCAGCCTCCGGAAGCTCAAGGCGGGAGAGGCGGCCCTCCTCGGCCCTTGCGCACTTCCTCGCCAGGTTGAACATCTCCAGGGTCGAGAACAGGTCCTTGTTGATGGCGAGCTCCTCCTTCATCTTGATGTCCCAGAGGCCTTCAGAGAACGCTAAGATGATGGCCTCATCCGATGCCTTCGGGATCCTGAGGCGGAAGTTCGTGAAGCATTGTATGTACTTGTGCAAGGTTTCGCCTGGCTGCCGCTTCATGCACCGCAGGTCGCCCACTGCAGGAGCACGGTCTTGTGTGCCCTGGAAGTTGGCGATGAAGCACTCGCGGAGATCCTCCTAGGAGGAGATTGACCCCTCAGGGAGGTTAAGGAGCCAGGAGCACGCGCCATCCTTGAGGGTCATGGGGAACCAGTTCGCCATTACCTTGTCATCTCTGCTTGCCACTTTGATGCTCAGTGCGTAGAGCTGGAGGAATTCCGCGGGGTCTGGGGTACCATCGTAGCGCGGAGGCAGATCCGGCTTGAACTTACCAGGCCAGACGACACGGCGCCGCTCCGGGGAGAAAGCATGGCAGCCCACCACACTAACGGGCGCTGCGTGCGTGAGGGGAGCCCGGCCTTGACGTCCGCACGCCGCAGCTTTAGGTGGCGCATGGTCTTGGTGCTGGCGCTATGGCGCTGGGAGCCTGCGCGTGTCGGCTTGCGGCCGCTGGACCACCTGGCAGCTTGCTTCATCGCGCGCCGGCGCTCCGCGCAGCGGGCGCGCTGAGGCGCATCATGCCTGGGCTTGGGGTCGGCGCCGCGTAGTGGAGGAGGAGGAGGCGCGCCGTGAGTCACGTCGCCCGCCTGAGATGGCGGGGGAGGGAGTGAGAGGATGGTGCAGGGGCCTCACCGGCGGCGTTGATGAGCTCGGCGATGCGGCCAAGCCAGTCGTCGTAGAGGTCGTTGGCGGGGCGATAACGCAGGAGCTCGCGCGCCATGAGCAGCGCAGCCTGCGCGTTTGCCATCCCGTGGCGAGTGTGGGAGGATGACGCCATGGCTGGAGTGGGTGACGGAGTACCTGTAGGGCCATCATGCCGCACGGAGGGTGGCAATGACGAATCCTGCTACTCGTGAGCAGCGGGTTCAGTGGCGGCGTTAGCCACGGGGGAAGCAGAGCGGCGAGGAGCGCCGTTGCCCACAGGTGCCGTCTGGGCGACACGAGCGGCCTAGCGCTCAACACGGACACAGTGTGTGTCGGCCATGGGAGCGACAGAGCAGACGCGAAGTGAAGGTGGAAGAAGGACTTCGACACGCCCCTACCTTGCATGCCAAATGTCGGATTCAGGGCTCCGCAGACCCAAGAAGGTTCAAACTCTGGGGCGTGTGTGAAGATCTCAACCTCTCGAGCCTCAAGCTCTTCGCCCTATAGCCTAGCCTAGCCGGATTTGCGTGAGCGGGGAAGAAGATGAACATGGTAGTTTACCCAGGTTCGGGCCACCTTGCGGTGTAAAACCCTACTCCTGCTTTGTGGTGGATTGGCCTCACGAGGAGGTTGAGGATGAACTAGTACAGTGGATGAGTTGCCTCACGCGGGCTCGGGGGTCAGAAATGAGTCGACCTCTTCTACGGTGGTGGCTAACCTATATTTATAGTGGCCTCAGACCTCTTCCCTGGAAAATTAGGCGGGAAGGGATACCACAATGGCTAATTTGAAAGCGGACAAGAGGTACACCATATCTTGACAAAATGTGGTCTTCTCCTGCAAAGCTTCTGGTCGTGACGCAGCAGTGGGCTCGGCGATGACATCTGCCCTGCCAAGCTCGTGGTCTTGGTCTTGTGGCACCGAAGGAGGGCTCCTTGGGAACCCACGTCTGTCCTTGCTCCCTTAGCACCGAAAGGGAAACTGTCTCCTCCGCGCTCGCTGGCGCCCGCCTGGCCTTGATCGTCATGGCTCACATCATCGCAGCCTGGTGAGGCTGGGCACTTGCATTGGAAACTCCGCTCCTCGGGAGGCAGCCTGGGGAGGCCGCTCCTCCGGAGGTCTTGGTGTCTTCCACCTCACGAGGCCAGGGCGCCCTCGCAAGGGTCTTATCTTGGTAGTCTTGCAGATGGGCCATACCAGGCCGTCAAAGGAGCCATGCCGTGGGCCGCAGGCAGGCAAGTCTAGGTACCCTGTTTCCCAGAACGCCGATAGAGCTCATCGGTGTGGTGGGGATGAGGGAGCCGGGCGTCTCCGTGACCCGCACCGACGGAAGCATGATCGCCAGCATGTTTAGGAAGTTGAGCCGATCTCGCAGACCCGGTCCCTGCTCCAGTCATGGTTGGAGCATTAGCAGCACCACCCATGGTGCCTGCTCCACCCGCCGCAGCCGCCATGCCCGCAGCACCCACAGCTGCAAGTGATGAAGCCTTCGAAGCAGAAGGATGGGTCATCACACCGGTTCTCTTCTTGGGAGCCATGGACGATGCAGAAGATGATGAAGATCGACGCGTCGACTGTTGCTTGAGGTTCGCACAAGCGGCGACCCCTACCTGGCACACCAAAGATGTCGGTGTCGAAGCATGCTCACCTATGGGGCATGGGTGCCCCTTTGTGGTTCGACAAGGGGACGGTCACATTGTACAAAGAGCAAAAATGACAGGGGCAGTGCGGCGATGACAGCTCTCTTTTACCTAGGTTTGGGCCGCTTTTGCAGCGTAAAACCATACACCTACTATGGTGGATTGATTCGGAGGAACACAAAGACACGACCAGCTCCAGCCCCGCAAGGATGCCTCGGGGAGAGCAGAGCGTGCGTACATGTGTTATGGGATCTAAAGTTCAAACCCTTTGCTAGGTTGCCTCGGGCCTCCTTTTATAGCTTAAGGGGTGACCACAGTGGCAAAACAATCATTTGAGTATGATTAGATAGCTAACAGTGCTATCATACCTAACTCTGGCAGTTAGGACAAAGTGCATTAAATGCACCTGCTAGGTGCCATGCTGAGGTTGAAGCCCGGCAAGACTGCCACGCCACTTATCCATCTTCTCCTTATTAGCGTGACACGCCTTCTAGACGGGTGTCAATAAAGCTAATCGCCTCTTCACCATGCTGCCACGTGCCTGACAGGATCCATCTAGTTACTTGAGAGCTTGACACCGTGCTGATTAATTACTTGTGTGTGATGAGGTGGAGCGGTGGCGTCTTGGTGGGGGCCTGCCGACAGGGAGCCTGGCGGGTTTCGAGGCTGGAGGCCCCGGAAGCCTTGCCGGGGCGGACTAGACTTGGTCTTCAGAGGCGGTCTTGACCCGGTCGGGCTCTCCTACCCGGCAGGGGAGGCCTCCTCGCAGTGCTCTCTTGTCGGCTTGATCTTCTTAATGCTCTCCTTGATCTCATGAAGAGTGGCTTCTCTGGCTTATCTTTGTGTTATGCATAGGTACTGGATGTATGACCGACATTACGCCTGTGCACAAGTCCAGGCAGCAAATGTGAATGTTTGCTGCACCGACAGAAGCTCTAGTTTTTGAGAAGGTTATACCCAAATCTACCCCAAATTGGACAATTTTTTACCACAACATGTTGATGCCCATGATAGCATGCCAAGTTTCATGAATTTCAGACAAGTTTTGGATTTACTAGAATATAAAAAACCATGTATCTCAATGTTTGCGACTGAGCGACAGTTCCGAGGTATTTGAAATTCATTCCCATTTCTTGAGTGGGACCTAAGCATACACCCAATGACACACATTTATTTTCCAACCCATTTTTCTCCACTGGATCATGTGCATGTAGTTCAAATTTCAATTATGCACATAAAATGCCAAGAAAACTCAGTTAATGTATAAAAATGTCCTAACGAACCGCGAAAAAGTACAAAATTTAAAACGACGCTCCTGTTGTTCTATGTTGACACTGGATAAAAATTGAAAGCAAGAAGAGGCAATGAATATCATTTCTTCCACAAAGGTGACAGGTTCCCTACCGGAACCATGAGGCTTCTTGTGAGAAACTCTGGTTTGTAAGAAGCTTATACCCAAATCTGCCCCAAATGGGATTTATTTTTACCACATCATGTTCATGCCATTCCATGATAGCATGCCAATTTTCATGAATTTCAGACGAGTTTTGGAATTACTAGAATTGAAAGACCATGTATCTCAATGTTTGCGGCCGAGCGACGATGCCGAGGTGTTCCAAATTCATTCCCATTTCTTGCGTGAGACCTAAGCATGCACCGTAGGAAACACATTTCATTTTTCAACACATGTTTCTGCACTGGAGCTTGTGCCTATAGTTCAAATTTGAATTATGCACATGAAATGCCTAGAAAACTCAGTTAATTTATTAAAATCTCCAAACCAACCTCCAAAAATTACAGAATTTAAAACGATACTACTGTTGTTCTATGTTGACACTAGAAAAAATTTGAAAGCAAAAAGAGGCAACGAATATCATTTCGTCCACAAAGGTGACACGTTCCCCTACCGGAACCATGAGGCTTCTTGTGAGAAACTCTGGTCTGTGAGAAGCTTATACCCAAATCTGCCCCAAATGGGACAATTTTTTTACCACAACATTTTGGTGCCATTCCATGATAGGATGCCAAGTTTCATGAATTTCAGATGAGTTTTCAATTTAATGGAATTTCAAAACCAAGTATCTCAACGTTTGCTGGTGACCCACAATGCCGAGGTGTTTGAAATTCATTCCCATTTATTGCATTGTACATAAGCATCCAGTCATGGACACATATATGATTTTACAACCCATTTTGGTGCAGCGGAGCATGTGCATATAGTTTAATTTTGAATTATGCACCTTAAATGCCTAAAAAACTTAGTTAATGTACAGAAATGTCCAAATGAACCCCGAATAATTTCAGTTTTTTTACTACACTCGCATAGTTGCATGTTCATTGCAGATAAAAGTTCTAGCAATTCAAATGCCCTGCTTTGCCGCTATGACTGCATTATGTATTTCATATCAAGATGAAAAAATAAGTTGGTCACACATAGTTTATTATCACCAACTGTGTGTGATGCAGTTCAAAATATCTTGGAGCACCGTCGAAGTAGTATACAGCTTACGCGAGATGGTTCGTCGGCTACAGTACACAGCCGACACGTCAAGCACACTAGCTCGCTCGCCAAATATCATTTCACTGTTCAATAGTCGCCGGTCAAAGATGGGGACGTGGATCCGCGTCGTGTGGGCAACTTCGACGTCCCACTCCGGCGAGAGCATGGTCGCAACCACCATGAGGGTGCTAACAACCTACATGAGCGTGGCCACAATCTGTGATCGGTCGGGCAAGGTAGCCCAAACAACCGATGTTGCTGCTCAGGTGGCGGCAGCAACATCTGCGATGGGGATATCAACTGGCGAGAGTGACACAGCAGCTATCCATTCCGCAGCGACCACCTTAGCCCTGATGCAGGCCGCCCACGACCATGTCGAGGCCACCCACGCCTAGCTCCTGGCGGTCACCGCACAAATTGCACGAAGCTTCTCCAACAACGGTCGGCAACCCACGGCCGAAGAGTTGGCAATCGCCGAGAGCGTTCGAGCAGCCGTCCGTTCGTTTGAGGAATACCTTGCCACGATGGAGCCCATCCAAACCTAGACCGCGGCCGCCCACGACCAGCTCGTGGCAGCCTTTTCCAAAGAGATGGCGGACGCGGATAGCGAGATGCTTGTCAAGTATGGTGCGATGGATGCCATGGAGCCCCTTCCCCAGGAGATCGTCGGGCGCGAGCTGGACATGGAGGAGGCGGCGGAGATCGACGAGCGCCAGTCGGAGTAGTACTCTTTGTTTAATTAAGAGCGCTGGTCTTTAATTTGTTAGAGTAATGTTTAGGTCAGCTAGCTTTGTTTAATTGTTGTACTTGCTCGATTAAGAAGTGTGGGTGTGTTGTAGCCTCTTTTGTGTACCCAAATTATGCAATGACGTGGATGACCACTGTAACCAGGGAAATTCCGACAAAAATTTGCATGTTCAAACTCATCACACACGGGATAAGCTATGCCAATCATTTGTGATGTTCACATATCGTACATAGTGCTGAATAAGGGACCGTGTCTGATAACACTTTCCGCGCCAGTTTTTCGCTTCACCGAGCAAAAAAATTCGGCTTCGTCAGAAATATCTACCTCCCCGTCCCCTCCCCCTTACCAAAAGCCACATTTCCCCTGTTTCCGCCTTCCTTTCCAAGTTCAAACCTTCACTCCTTGCTTGCAGCGCCGCCTCCTCGCTGGCGACCCTCCTTCAAGCTGCTCATCCTCGTTGATCTAGGCAGGTAATCCACACATGACCCCCATCCTCCTCCTTCTACATCCCACATGCCCCGACCGCTGGCGCGACACCTTCCACCCAAATCACCGAGCCCTACCCCAAATAAGCGCCGCCCTAAGACACGGTGCACGCAGTATAGCCAGGAGCTCAAGGAGCATTTGGCAGCGGAGAAGCAAATCGCGGCCGCATGCGCGGATGATGTCGAGATGGCTGCCATTCGTGCCGACCCCCAGATCTTGGAGGAGCACCTCGCCCTCGAGGCCACCATCGACACCTCGTGCGCCGACGCCATGACGAGGTTGGCTGCTTTAAATGACAGTTCGTGGCGTTTCCTCGAGGCCACTATCAGTGCCTTCGACGAAGACTACGAGGTGTTTTCTCAGTGTGCCCGTGCTTACCTCAACTCGAGAGCCAATCATCATCACAAGGAGGGCACCCACGATGTGGAGGCCTCGCCATCTTCCATGTCCAAGGAGCCAATCATCATCGATATCTCCGACAATGAGGAGTAGCTTGTCTTATTAGCTCACTATAAGGACCTATGTTCAGTTAGCTAGCTACTCCAGTTAAGCATGCTCGGTTTACCCGTTGCATGTGCTGCTCCTGCCTTTCCTTAGCAAATTCTAGTGAATTGTCCTATCTACTTTTACCATGCAATTTGTTCCTCTAGTGTATATGTCCTATATGTCGTGCAATGTGGTGCTCACTTATTAACTGTTTGGTTAATTTGTTGTCATGTTCAGTTAACTGTTTGGTTCAATTCTGCAATGTGATGTTCAATTCTTCTGGGTACAATTTTGTATTGTCTTCCATGTGCGAAATATATTGAATTTGGCTATATTTCCAAGTTGTCAAGCATGCTTGGTTTGCTTAACTGTCTGATCTTCTAGTATGTTATATATTGTGCAATGTGGTGCTCAGTTAATGTTTGGTTCATTTGTTGTGGTGTTTAGTTAACTGTTTGGTTCAAGTCTGCAATGCGATGTTCAATTGTTGTGTGTACAATTTTGTATTGTTATGCATGGGAGGAATAAATCGAATTTGGCTATACTAAATACATGAGAAACATATGCAATTGCAGCAATTCCTAGTTCTTAATCATGCTTGGTTTCGATAAATGGATTTTCCATGTGGCTTGAATTAATTTGCTGAATCTGTAATGTGTTTGTTTTTCATCAACATATTTTACTGATAGTATGCCAACCCTGACTTAACCTGATCAATAACTACCTTATATGTGTTGCAGGGAAAGAATGGGATGCACTGAGGTTTACAATCGAGGTGTGCACATGCATGGTCCTTGTCTAATAGCACATTATTGTGCAATTGCAGGAACCATTCTAATATTTAGGTTGTTAACAATTTGGTCTTGCACATCTAGGTCCCGCTGTCAGAGGTTTTGACCAACAGTTCGACCCATTTTGCATATTGGGAAATGAGTTGTCCATGAATATCAACCAAGTTAAGAAACTCAGAAAGATTGTTAGGATAAAGAACTAGCGACGAGAAACAACAAGATCTTTGTCTGCACAATGAAGAAGACATCAGTGCACCACAGGATGGTACTAACTATTATACCTTGTCTTTTTTATTCCTTTGCGCCATTTCCGAATTTAGAGAAGATATTTATGCATATCTTTGTTTTCAGGCCTTTCTAAAGTAGTTCACTGATGATTACCTCTCAAACCACCTGTATGGTCAAGAGGCGAGGAAGGTATTCGTACAACACCCATGGTACAGTATTGAAGTATTCCTCAAGAGGATGAAGGATGGACGGTCAATCATCCACAGGCACTGGCCTAAAGTTGCAAGGAGCTTCAACATCAATGAAGGCTCAATATTGGCCATCCGCTTCAGCAATTTTCCAGATGAGATTCATCTGTCTATCTACCGTCTCTGATGCAAATTTCAAAGGTTATAGATGTTGCATGTGAAACTTGGTGCTGGTTCGAACCTTTGACATTCGTGCGAGCGGACCCAATAAGGTTCGAACTCTGGGGCGTGTGCGAAGATCTAACCTAGCCGCAGCCTCAAGCTCATCACTCCATGGCCTGGCCTCGTCGAGTTCGTGCGAGCGGGGAAAGGAAGAACACGGCAGTTTACCCAGGTTCGGGCCACCTTGCGGTGTATGACCCTACTCCTGCTTTGTGCTGGATTGGCCTCACGAGGAGGTTGAGGATGAACTAGTACAGTGGGTGAGCTACCTCGCGAGGGCTCGGTGGGTGAGGATGGTTCTCTCTAGAGGACCAGAATCAGAACTGCCTCTATGGGAGGCTAGCCTATATTTATACTAGGCCTTGGTCCTCTTCCCTCATAGCTTAGGCGGGAAGGGATTCCACAACGGCCAATTTGAAAGGGGATAGGAGGTACATCTTATCCTGACGAAAGGTTGTCTTCACCTGCAAAGCTTCTGGTCGAGATGCAGTGGTGGGCTCGGTGATGACATCCGTCCAGCTGAGCTCGTGGTCTTGGTCTTGTTGCACCCGAATGGAAACCTTTGGGGGATCCCTCGGGAACCTCCGCTGGTCCTTGCCTCCTTAGCACCAAAGTGGAAACTATCCTCCTCTGCGCCCGCTGGTGCCCACCTAGCCTTGGTCACTGCAAGCCTCGTGAGGCGGGGTACCTACATAGAAATCTCTGCTCCTCGGGAGGCAGGCTCGGAGAGCTGCCCCTCGGGAGGTCTTGGTGTTGTTCTCCTCGTGAGGCCCTGGGGCCCTCGTGAGGGTCTTGCCCGCGGAGTCTTGTAGCTGGGCCGTACCGGGCCATCGACGGGGCCACACGCTGGGCCATAGGTAGGCAAGTCTTGGTACCCCCGATCCAAGAACACCGACAGTAGCCCCCGGGCCAAGGCGCGCTCGCCCTGGCTTCAAAGCGAAGGCAAAGAGATGAAGGGCGAAGCGACGCGGGCCCCAATCGCCTGCGGGCCAAGCTTGATGTGTGGAGCGCGACGGGACGCGGACGCCTCCGCTTCCCCACGTCGCCTCGGCAATTGCCCAGGCTGACAAAAATCCTGGCGCATGCTGCGAAGCCATCATTGCTTCTTCTTCCTTGCGCCTTTCCTCCCTTGCCGAGATCCCCTTTCCCTCGTGAGAGGTTCCTCTAGATCCAGGTGAAGCGCTGTCTTTCCTCCTGCTCTCCCATCGCCAAGGTCTCCGCGGATGGCGCTCGCCGGGAAATCGAAGCCAGAGTCCCAGGCCATGGCCTCCTCATCCACTCCACCAGCACTCGCAACCTCTTCCATCGCCAAGGAGGGGGACCTCACCCCTGTGCTCCCACTGACGGCGGGCGATACGAATGAGTGGGGCGAGACCCTGATCTGGGTCGGTTCTGCGGAGTGGAGCACCTTGGCAAAGATGGTGTTCCCATTCTTCCTCCATAGTGTCTTCTCAGGGCTTGTCCCACCCCTTTCGGAGTTCTTCTGTGCTATCCTCAAGCACTACAAGGTCCACGCCCTCCATCTCCAGCCTAACTCCATTCTCCTCTTGTCCATCTTCGCCTTCTACTGCAAGGCCTTTGTGGGTGTGAGGCCCTCAGTGGCTCTCTTCTGCCATTACTTCATCTTGTGGTTCCATGACCAGGAGCGGCGTTCCGCATGCGTCTCCTTCGTTGCGGTCCAGAAGGGGAATGTGCTCCTAAAGGCCAGGAAGAAGGTGGAAGGGTTCCAACACTGCTGGGTCTTCCTGGATGTCTAGGGTCTCAATCCTCTCCTCGAGCCCCCGACGGAGCTGCCCGAGCGGACCCCGGAGTGGGGTTCCGCAAAGCTTACCGACCCGCAGGCGCAACCCATCCTGGAGAGGATAGCCACAGACATGGAGGCCAAGCTGATGACGGGGGCAATGATCGAGAAGGAGTTCCTGACATAGCGCTTGGCGCCACTCCAGTCGCACTCGAAGCCCCTGTGGGAGTTCCAGGGCGCGAGGGACGGCATAAGGCTGTGCTCCGGTAGCCTGACACGCGAGTAGCTAGTCGCGGACCTGATCGCCCTGCTTGGCTGCATTCCAGAGGACATCCCCGAGCCTACGCCCCGTTGTTCGGCCACAATGACAGGGAGGCTTTGGTTACCGCCATGCCCGCCTTCAACAAGTTGGGGCTCGAGCCGTCTGACCACCCCAACTCCCCCGTGCCGGTGTCCTCCGGTGACAGCGGCGACGAAGAGGACTCAGAGGGCACTGAGGACGACGACCTGGAGGAGGTGTCCCCGCCGTCGAAACGCGAGCTCCTCCACAAGCTTGAAGATGACGATGATGCCGAAGAACTTCCGACCGTGGACTCCCCGAGCTTCGTCAGGGCCCCTAGGCGGCCGGGGCCCGCCCCCCGGACGACGTGAGCATCTCGCCGGGCGGCCTCGGGCAGAGGCACGGTAGCGCCTTCTTTAGTGGGCTTCCCACACCTCAGTGCAGCGGCCAAGGAGTCAGGTCCGTCCTCAACACGCACCCAGTCGAAGGACAGGGCGGACACATCCTCCTCGGCCATGGCCCCTCAGGCTGGCCTCCTTACCCCTCCAGGCGGTGATGCCGTAGTGGGGCCCATCAACGGCCACCCAGACAGCCCCCGAGATGCGACCATGGCCACGCCGGAGAAGAGCAGGGAGGCATCGGCCTCCGCCGAGGAGGAGAAGAAGAGGAAGTGGGTCGCGCCTGATGAGTAAGTGACATACCTTGCTTCTTGGCCAGGCATAGGCCACACATATGCTCACATCCCTTCCCCTCTTGATGTCAAGAAGTGGCGGCTCGACGACGAAGAAGAAGAAGGTGAACATTGTGCCGAAGGGGCCCTCCATCCTGGGGGCGCCCTCAGTTCTCGGTCGCGGCATGGGCAGCTGAGGGGGCGTCCAGCATCGCCTTGGCGCCGTGCTTGGGCGTTCGGGCATTGCCTCGCCCGGGAGCTCGGTCATGCCGGCCCCGCCAAGCGCCTTGCCTAACTGCTCGAGGGGGCAGGCTACAGAGGCCGTGGCGATTCGACCTGGGAAGCCGCTTGCCACAGCCGTGGCGCCTCCAGCCTCTGGAGATGGGGCGGCAACCTTGACCCCTCCTGCCGCTCCGGTCTCCGCCTCTGGCCGAAACGATGCGCATCCCGTGACGCAGCCTTAGATGACCCCATCAACTATAGCCATGGTGCTTGACTCGACGCCCTCCAGCAGCGTGGCGCAAGAGTTGGCCACAAAGAGCGGCCAGGAGCCCCCTGCGCCTCCAGCGGCGGACGACCTGCGTCTCCCAACAATGACGGTGCCAGCCCATGATTTTGTGGACGTTCCTCCACGACCAACCCTCGAGCTCATGGCCTACGATCCTTTGATCAGGCGCGAGGCCCTGACTAATGCCTGTGCTGTGCTCGACCAACTCATGATGGGCCTTCAGGACTCTGATGAGCACCTCAAACAGGAGCGCCTAAAGCTCGCCGTAGGGTGGCGCAATCTGTCCTCGGCCAGTAAGGCGACCTAGGACCGGGCCGAGACCTTTGCCGCCGAGAACAAGAAGGAAGCCAATGAGGCCAGGTTGACCCATGATGTGGCCATTGCTGAGGCGAGGGCGGCCGCCAATCACTACGACGAAGCGAAAGCTACCCTGAAGGTGCTCCAAGAAGAACAGGCCACGCGCGCGCGGCTGCTCTAGCAGAGGAGGACGACCTTAAGGCTCGTGAAGTGAGGCTTGCAGATCGTGACTCCACGCTATTGAAGGTGACCACTGATCAGGCCATGGAGCGAGACCACCTGGCCAAACTGATGGGGGAGGTGGTCGAGGCCCAGAAATCCCATGTCGAGCATGTCTTCGAGGCGACGGCCCGGCTGGACACCTGGGAGAAAACTCTTGCCGCCGCCGAAGGGAAGGTGGCCGCGGAGCGCGACGCCTTCCCCTCCCTTGAGCTCAAGGCTCGACAGGCACTGTGATCCATCTGCAGGAGAGGGTTCAAGGAACCGCTCGCGACCCCTAAGGGCGGCTACACCAGGTTCTCCTCCAAGCTTGCCGAGGAGCTTGAAGGCGCCGCCACTAAGGTGGACTCCATCCTGGAGGACGAGTGCCGCGACCTCTTTTCCATGGCCATGACGCGTGTCATCATCCACCTTTTCCTTCATGACCTCATCTTCGATTTTGGTGCGGTGATCGGCCTAGTTGCTCTCGAGTCCCGTGCCACCGTGGCGGCAGCCATGAAGGACCATGTGGACGCGTTGCTGAAGAAGTTCACCTGCACCCCTGACGCCGAGCCCTCGATAGCCGGGGCTAGCAGCAACGACGACGACGACGGCGGTGACAGCGATAGCAACGTTGAAAATGATCCCGTCGCGGCCGAGGCAAGTGGCGGCAATGGCCATGGCGAAGATAATCCTTCCTCCTAGGACTTATCCTGCAACACTTATCATGCCTCGTGGAGGCGTAAGACTTTGTTTGAATTTGCAACACATTTGGTGCCTGTAATAATTGTTTGAACTCCATGATTTCCTTTTCGAGCTTGGTTTCCTTCTAGCTTGCCTTTGTGCTCTGCATCGGCAGGGCCTAGCCCCACGCATACCTCGACCACCATTGGGATGTCCGGTCGCGATGCCAAGATGAAACCAAGGGGCGAGGGGCTACGTGACTAGTGAGGCCCCTGAGTCGCGGTGCTCAGGGGTCCCCCTTGACGTGCGAGCGGCCCTCATGAAGGAAACATGGGTGGCGGCGAGGTTAATCCAGAGCTCTTTGTACCTTTCCTTGTCAGTCTTCGCCTGGGAGGGATGCAGCAAGACTAGGCACTAGGGACCTGGTGAGGTGGTGTGCGCCAGGCCTGGCCTGAGCGTAGGCACCATGTCCAGCCCCCTCGCGCATGCACCCCAGGGGAAGGCTGCGAGCAGTGCCGCATGAAGGGCCGAGAGGCCATCCTGATGTTGATGCAACCCATAGGGCGCCCTTAGTTGTTTTTCCACCAGCGTGGAGCATCGGGATTCCACTTGGGCGTGGGCATAGTAGCTGCTCGACCGTTTCATCCGCCAGCGCGGAGCATGGGGCTTCCATTGGGCGTGGGCATAGTCGATGTTCGACCATTTCGTGTGCCAGCATGGAGCATGGGGCTTCCACTTGATGTGGGTAGGGAGCTCTGTATTAGAGTCTCCAGACATGTACAGCCCTATGTCGTTCGTACGCGCGACCGGCACGGCAGAACTTTGAGGAGGTGTACTAGGCACTCATGAGCCAGCGCGGGACTCAGGAGGCCCTACCTCAAGGCGGGTTGTGCCTGAACTTTTGGCGCGGAGCGCGCTTATGAACCTGAGTGATGAGGGCAGCCTGCACCGAGTGAACCTCCGGAGGCCATCGCATGAGAAGGTCGAACACCAAGGACCCATAGGAGGTGACATGAACGGGGCTGGCCCGCCAGACAGAGCTTGGTAGCTTGGGTTTATCAATGCTGCAGGGACGAACCCGAGCATAGACGCCGTGCTAAGTCTTCTCATGCAACAACCCGAGGAAGGACATCCAGCGCGCGGTTCCCGCGATGGCGAAGTGCCGGACTGTGGTCGAACGAACCGGGCCACGCGCCCTAACTCACCCACTCGTGATTAGCTCATGCAAGGACAAGGCACCAAGGACCCCAGGAGGTGACGCGCACGGGAGCTGGCCCGCGAGACAGAGCTCGGTCGCTTGGATTTAGCAATGCTGCAGGGACGAACCCGAGCACAGACGTCATGCCCTCCCTTAATCATGTAACACCCTGGATTTTGCCCATTTTCTTTTACTTTTGAATTTGGTCTGAATTTGCTTTTCTGTGGTGTGATAGTTCTGCAACCTGGAGGGATCACCCTTCATTTTTCTTCCCTAGTGGCTTGCCAACCTCAAAACCCTCACGAGACCTTGTCATCTCCATCTTGGACCAATCCCAATATTCTTTTTCTCAGGAATATTCCTTTTGCTATTAAAAGAATAACCCTGTTTGTCCTGGGTTGTAAAGCAACCCACATTTCCATCATTCCCAAAATTCCCAAATAATTCCCATAAATTGTTTGGGTCAGATCTTCCACAAATATGTCAAATCCTTCCTTGCCATGTCCAAAAATATTTCACAAATATTCCTTTTCTGATTCTGCACCAGCTGGCAGTCTGTGAAGTAAGTACCCTTTTATATTTGCTTGTTTGGTCTCAAGCTTTTTGTGCACTCTTTCCTACCCATATCGTTGCCACATGCCAAAATTCAACTTTATTTGGATATTAAATCTCTCTTGGCTAATTTGCAAAGTTTCTAGGCAACTGGAATCTTTGTGAAGCAAGTGCTAGCTAGGAGTATCCAAATGAGTTGAAATTTTGGAAGCATATTCATATTCCCAAATCATAACTTTCCACAAAGTTTCAACCTTATTCAATCATCTATGTGAGCATAGCATCAAATCTTGGTTTCTGGTCAGATTTTCACATTGTGAAGCAACTATATTTTATATTGCTCCATAATTGCTGAAAATTTACCAGAGCATTCTTCTACCTATATTAACTACCTCCACAAAATTTTAGCTCATTTCATCTTCCCAATAATTCTCTAGAATTTTTCCAAGATTTGGTCACAGAGAACCATTATGAAGGAAGTACCATTTTGGCTTGCCCAAATGGCATGAAATTTTTATGGAACTCTCATATGACCAAATAATCATCCTATGCCCAATTTTAGCCCAATTGGCTACTCCATGTGAGTGGCACATCAAGATCTAGTTTCTGGACTAGATTGTTAAGTTGCAAAGCAACCTTACTAAATATTGGTCCATTTCTCTCCAAATTTCACAGGCTTGTAGTCCTTCCTACCCTAAACCTCCCAGACATCTTGTTTGGCTCTTATCACCTCTCTGATCCTCACAGCTTCATGCCCAAGTTAGCTGCAGTAAACTTCATAGGATCATTCACATCTAACCACAGTGAGTTTCATCGATCCATAACTTCCTGGAGACTTTAGCCTGGAGGGACTACACACTGGACAAGATTTCGTGCCAAAGACGTGGCCGTGGCATCATATGCACGTGGTGACCACGCTGAGAGCAGGCCAACTGCGCGCTCTGTGCGCTAGCCGTGTTCAGTCGCGTCGGCAGGCTGGTTCAGGCCGTCGTGGCTTGTCCCCGCATGCCGGCCACCTTCCCCGCCGTCCACGCACCCCTCTCTAGTCATTTCCCCCATCGTTTTCTTCCTCGCCGCGTCGCATCAAGGACCTCTGCCCCGCCACTGTACCACGCGTGCGCCGCCGTATACGGCCACCCCGAGCCCTCCCGACTTCGCCTGAGCCCTCTCCACTCCTCTGCGAAGCTCCTCGACGCCGCTAGCCGCCAGCCACGCCACCCTGCAGCTCCAGTATCTGGCTAGGATCGCCACCGCGGCCATCCTCATCCACCCGCGTCGCCGCGGCTATAAAAGGGCTCCCGAGCCCCTCTCTACTTCACCATCCTCTCCACCTCGCTCTCCCAGTCCTCCCCGACCACTTGCCCAAGCTCCAGGAGCTCCCCTTGCCTCCACTGCCGCCATAGCCGCCGCCCTCTCCTCTGCTAATTTCACGGAGTGCCGGCCCCCTCCCTTCTTTCCTCTACCACCACCCGTCTCCCTGAGCTCCGGCGGAGTCCCCCAACTCCTCCCCTCGGCCGCCGGAGGCCCGCAGCCCCGTGCTAGACTCGGCAGAAGCCGCCATCCACCGCGCTCATCGCCCCACTCGTCTTAGTACTCCTCGGTGTTCGTGCTATGCTTGGATGGATGCGCCACCTTGTCCTAAGCTCACCGGTACCCGGAACACCGGAAACGGTGACCATGGGTGTTGTCAGACGAGCGCCGGCGCCTCTCCTCTGCTCTGCGGGCGGGCAACGGGAAGAAGGAGAGGAGCGGGAGGAGAGAGAGGGAGCCAGCGCGGGCCCGGCGCGTCAGCAAGCCAGCCGCTCGGTCCCGCCTCGCCACGCTGGATAAGTGGTGGGGGGGAGCAAGTGGGCCGGCCCAGTTGCGGCAGTAGCTCGCGGGCCAGCTGGCGCTTCGGCTTTGGCCAGTTTCGGCCCAACGCGGCCCAGCAGCACAGAGTCATTTAATCTTTTCCGCAGAAAAACTACTGAGGACCCGTATGCAAGTATTTATATTATAGAAAGGTCCCTGGAAGTAAAACTGCTACAACTTTTTGATCCTAACTCCGATCGAGGTGAATCCAAAGCCCACTTCGTCCCGTCGAGCCCGTCGTGGTGCTGTCATTTTCACTATGTGGTCCTACTATGAAAATGACCATTTTGCCCTTGCCCGTAAACAGCCCCCTCCGAGAGAGAACTATTTTCGGCAACTCCTTCCGCGACCGTTCTGCACTTTTTCCCGATAGTTCCTTCATCCCCAGGCAAGCCACAACTCTCATCTGCATCATCGCATTGTAATATCATAGTTTAACTATTTATTTTAACAACAAATATGAGTTATCTGTGAAATGAATTGGGTTATGCAAAACTTGAATAAATTTTCAGATAGGTGACTACCAAGTTGAATACCAGATTGATAGTTTACCCACTGGTTGATACTATGATGTTGAGATCACTGTCTATGATTATGTTGGATTTCATCCGGTAGTATGTGCATATGAATTAATAGCAGTGGCGTAAGCATACTGGTTATCGGAGTGTCAGCCATGACAGAATATTATTCGGGGATTAGATATTTCATGGTTGACCTTGAGTCACCTGTCCGGACTTATCCGTGCAACCACATTTGCCGGTATGGGACGGCCTTGACTTGGTCTGATCGCGTGCTCTTTCACCGGTACCGCCCGACAGGGAAGGTTATGCGTGCACGCTACCCTGGCCCGGTAGGCGGCGATAACCTTGTGAGCCCAGTTGAGTTATTTGGATCCAGGTCCCCGTTTGGGACAGTTTAGTTTGGCCACGACGGTGGCAGGTGTCACGAGGTGACACAGGGGCCACCCAGGGCTTGACTCCGGGGGAGGATGATTGCCGGTGGTACGATGGGAGAGTCACGGGTCAGGCGAGTTTCGTTGGAGCAACGCTGATCCACCCGAATGGGATCACGAGGTCAGTGCTCCATGGTGTGTGTAAAGTGCGCAACCTCTGCAGAGTGTAAAATCTATTCGAATAGCCGTGTCCACGGTATTGGACAGTCCATCTAGACCTCACTAGGTGGTCAACCATAGTAGTGATAATAATGGAAGAACTCATCATAAGATCAGAAGTACTCGGTGGTTCATGAGTATTCTGAGGGTTGTGAGACAACCCGGAAGAGAATAAGTTTGTCAGATTTGTGGTACAGACGGTATCAGGTATTTGATATGTCAACCATGGGATGGCTATGAAATGAGTGGTTGGATGACCACACGCTTGGGATTGGATTTGGCAATGGTTCAGGTTGGATCCTAAGATTATTCGGAGTATGGATTAAATATGCTTTGCATTACTACATTTACTTCACAAGTTATCTTGCTAGATAACCAGGCTTGTTAAGCTTGACTGCTATGATGTTGTCTTGCTTTAATGCTGATGTTGGTTGCGAGCTTGCGAGTACATTCAGAGTACTCACCTGGCGTGTCATGCCAGTTTGCAGGTCATGCCGTGATTGCTTGCTTGTCAAGGATCCTAAGTTTGCTAGCTAGGGTACGCGTTCTAGCCAGAGTCCCTGCGGAGTGGAGTCCATCATCGTCGTCGCTGTTCCGCGGCCGAGAGAGTTACTCTGCTGTTAGCATAGAGCTACCCCGGGCAGGCATAGTGTCGTCGTGCCGATGTAATCCACATACCTTTTGTAACCATATCTATTGTAATAAAGAGCTGATTTGTTCTATGCCAACAGTGTCGTATTCCAGAGGACTTGTCCCTGGGCAGGAATATGGGGCGTTCCAGTTTTCTCTGAGCCGGGGTGCCACAGGAGTTGGTATCAGAGCAGGTCTGGCTATAGGACACGCAGTCTAGGCACGAGCGTTAGTAACCGGTAGTATAGGATCCAGTTGGTTTGCTGCACTTGGTTGTTGCATTTGTTTGCGTATAGCATGCATATAGACAAGATATCTTATCACTAACGATGGATCTGGTGAGTGTAGGTGGCATCGGTTTCGATTCACTACCCGCGCTCTCCAGTTTGCATATCTGTTCCTTGGTGTGGTGTCATCTTCGTCCCAGCGGAGTGATGCCAAGGTGCTTGGTGGTGTTGATCCCTTGTCGGATTGGTGCACCGGTACCACACCAAACTATTCCCTTCCAACTTCCCTATTGTTTCGGTGATAGACAAGTTCTATCCTGGACCGTGTCATTTCACTAGCCGCTTCGGCAACCCTTACTGATCCTTGTTATCAGAAAAGGCAATGCCTGCAAGCCTTTCTCTCCACCACTATCTCCTTCCGCCACCTATTCTTTGGACGTGTACGGTTTTCTTTCGTACGCTTGATGATGATGTGGTCGTAACTTCTGTGTTCCGACCCCCAATCACCAAGTTCGTCCTCGCCATCGGTTCCCTCCGTGTTAAGCCCGTGTTTGGTGTAGCCTTGTTTACACCAATTTTCTTCCACACATTGATTCACTCTCGTGCATATCGCCACAGCATGTTAGACCGTAATACCGGAGTTCTTGCGAGATTTATGTGCTTAAGTAGGAATGCATATTATTGTTGTGAATAGCTGTAGTATGTGATATTGCTTGTGTGTGTAATCTTGCTGCTCTGTGTGCTTTGTTTTAGTCATTTCTTTTGCTTCTTTAGTTGGGCCCTTAGTGTTACCTTATATTCCCCTTAAGGAAGTTGCTCACCAACCCTGAACCCAAAGAGTCAGTGAAGAGACAGTCATTTGGAAGCTCAGCTCAGCAACAAGAAATTTCCAGCAGACTGTATTATATCGGGAATATCGGGCCTGAATACAAATGATATCTTGGCCGGATTGGTTATCAGCATCAAGTATATAGCAGTGCAACTTTCACAGCGGCAATGATCAAATCAGCAAGAAGGCAAATTGTGTACATGATTCACAGTGCATTCCGTGCCAAAGGTATGATTTATATACAAGGTTTGAGTCTGCTATGAGTACAATTTGAACCCTGCTATGTCTTGGAAGCAAGCCAGCATGTGCTATGAACTTAGTGTTCAGCAAGAAGGATAGTCGAACAATGTTCTTCCTACAACAAGTAACTGGCAGCAGTAATCTCAAGGTATATATATATGCACTCAGCCCGCATGTGACAAAAAGAGAGAAGCTTCAGAAGTAAGCAACCCAGTCTTTCTCAGCAAGCTACCTGAGAAGCGTACGACGCAAGGAGTCCTGTGTCTTTCTTGATACGACACATGGATATCTTTCGATGCAAGGTACTCAGGCTTCCTCAGTAGGATACCCTGATGGCTTCCAACACAAGCTAATCTATCGATAGTTAGCAGCATATGACAATGCATCCCCAGGGTTAGATCCGCAATAGTTGATCTGAAGGCAAAAATCAGACAGGACACAAGCTTGCCTCGGGAATCAAGTGGCCAGCTATACATGTTTCCATATATATGGTGGACATGCTACCAAGGTCATATGGGTTACTCATACAATGATGCCAGCCCGGTGAGGATCTGACTATTGCATGAGCTATGTAAGAAGAAGAGAACGCCAGTTATACACTTCGGTGTGATGACCAACAACCTATGGAGTAAGCCAACCATCTGATATATGCCTTATAGCATTACTCTGTGTTATTCCGGTATGTTCAAATTATTATGCTCATACCTATATGCATAGTAGTAAGCCGTATGGGACGCGGATGAACCCTTGCCCATCTTTCTTTGGTGACGACACCACGCCTGTGTTCTGAGCTGTTTTCGGCCGTCCGGGGTGGATGCCGATTTTTATTTCTCTTGTCAGCAACTGGCCCGTGTTCCGAGCTGCTTTACGGCCGTCTGGATCAGCTGTTGAATTTCTCTCCGTAGCAGTGACCCTATGCTCTGAGCTGTTTTTTGGCCGTCTTAGGGAGCTGCTACTTTCTTCTTATCAACACCGTCTCATGCTCTGAGCTACTTTTCAACCGTCTTGAGTCGGGGTTGAGTTACTCCAATGATGTCCCAGATCTGAGTTGTAAAGACCGTTCTGGTGGCTACTGGTTTATTTGCTGGTTTTATCCAAGGGTTCAAACGGTCGTTACCCTACAGCTACAACTTGTAAAGTAATATGCCTGCCGGAATATTGTACCTGACAACACCCATGGTCACCCAAAGAATCAAGAATATATAAGGCCAAGTTCTTTCAACAAAGGATCCAGGCAAAGAGAACCATGATGAAAAAGCAAGGTTGTCCAAATATGTATGGTATGGTAATAGTACAAATACTCCGGACAGTCTGGCTCGGTACCAGTCACCATGGGTACACACCCACGGGGTTTATTCTGTTTTCAAGGACCCCATATCGAGACCACCCACCCAGCCAACCAGATATGCTCAGAATTGTCAGAAGAAGGCCACCAAGTTGGTCAGGTCAGCCGAAAGATTAACTCAGCAGTTCAAATTCAGCAACCATGTTAAAGTATTACACGGCCTACCATCCATATGGAGATGCCGACAAACTGAGTAATCAGAAGGATGAAGAACAGTCTCGAATCAAGTGTCCTCACAGATGAGAATCAGTTAAAGACCAGCCTGCCGTGAACAAGATTCTGCTGCCAGGACCACTGTCAGTCAAGTCCATGGATAATATCACAATAAGACCATACACCTTTATGCTGGTCACGACAGGTGACAGCCAAATATTTGGTAGGAACCTTATAACCAAGACAGTAAAGATACCCAAGATGATCCGGCAATCCGTGCGAGAAGCCAGATTCCGCCAGGAGAACGGTACGATTCACAGTATTGTTTTGAGCCTGGAGGACACACAGCCATTTGAAGTCACCCAATGCAATGAGTAAAAGATTTTGTGACCACCTGTTCACAACTCAGTAAATGGTCAATCGTATTGGACCTCGTCACGACACGTCCATGAAGAACCACCCTCGGACTTACGAGCAGGGCACATAGTTTGGTCAAGATAATTCATTGCCTCAGACAAGATAGCAGACATAAAAAGATTGGAGCCAGAGTGACATATGAGGTAAGATTTGCCAGAAAAAGGGTCCAGTGAAGCAAACCACCCCGAAGCAAGGCAGTCAGTCATATGAAACTTAGTGGGAGCATTATACATAGGTAAAAAAGGAAACCCGAGTTGGAAACGGTTTCCTCAGGTGGAAATATTCATGTTAGATCCCTCAGCAACCAAATCTCGAGGACGAGATTTCTTTAAGGGGGGTAGGTTTGTAACACCCTGGATTTTGCCCATTTTCTTTTACTTTTGAATTTGGTCCGAATTTGCTTTTCTGTGGTGTGATAGTTCTGCAACCTGGAGGGATCACCCTTCATTTTTCTTTCCGAGTGGCTTGCCAACCTCAAAACCCTCACGAGACCTTGTCATCTCCATCTTGGACCAATCCCAATATTCTTTTTCTCGGGAATATTCCTTTTGCTATTAAAAGAATAACCCTGTTTGTCCTGGGTTGTAAAGCAACCCACATTTCCATCATTCCCAAAATTCCCAAATAATTCCCATAAATTGTTTAGGTCAGATATTCCACAAATATGTCAAATCCTTCCTTGCCATGTCCAACAATATTTCACAAATATTCCTTTTCTGATTCTGCCCCAGCTGGCAGTTTGTGAAGCAAGTACCCTTTATATTTGCTTGTTTGGTCTCAAACTTTTTGTGCACTCTTTCCTACCCATATCATTGCCACATGCCAAAATTCAACTTTATTTGGATATTAAATCTCTCTTGGCTAATTTCCAAAGTTTCTGGGCAACTGGAATCTTTGTGAAGCAAGTGCTAGCTAGGTGTATCCAAATGAGTTGAAATTTTGGAAGCATATTCATATTCCCAAATCATAACTTTACACCAAGTTTCAACCTTATTCAATCATCTATGTGAGCATAGCATCAAATCTTGGTTTCTGGTCAGATTTTCACATTGTGAAGCAACTATATATTATATTGCTCCATAATTGCTGAAAATTTACCAGAGCATTCTTCTACCTATATTAACTACCTCCACAAAATTTTAGCTCATTTCATCTTCCCAATAATTCTCTAGAATTTTTCCAAGATTTGGTCAAAGAGGACCATTATGAAGGAAGTAGCATTTTGGCTTGCCCAAATGGCATGAAATTTTTATGGAACTCTCATATGACCAAATAATCATCCTATGCCCAATTATAGCCCAATTGGCTACTCCATGTGAGTGGCACATCAAGATCTAATTTCTGGACCAGATTGGTCAGTTGCAAAGCAACCTTATTAAATATTGGTCCATTTCTCTCCAAATTTCACAGGCTTGTAGTCCTTCCTACCCTAAACCTCCCAGACATCTTGTTTTGCTCTTATCACCTCTCTGATCCTCACAGCTTCATGCCCAAGTTAGCTGCAGTAAACTTCATAGGATCATTCACATCTAACCACAGTGAGTTTCATCGATCCATAACTTCCTGGAGACTTTAGCCTGGAGGGACTACACACTGGATAAGATTTCGTGCCAATGATGTGGCAGTGGCATCATATGCACGTGGTGACCGTGTTAAGAGCAGGCCAACTGCGCGCTCTGTGCGCTGGCCGTGTTCGGTCGCGTCGGCAGGCTGGTTCAGGCCGTCGTGGCTTGTCCCCGCATGCCGGCCACCTTCCCCGCCGTCCACGCACCCCTCTCTGGTCATTTCCCCCTTCGTTTTCTTCCTCACCGCGTCGCATCAAGGACCTCTACCCCGCCACTGTACCGCGCATGCGCCGCCGTATACGGCCACCTCGAGCCCTCCCGACTTCGCCTGAGCCCTCTCCACTCCTCCGTGAAGCTTCTCGACACCGCTAGCCACTAGCCACGCCACCCTGCAGCTCCAGTATCTGGCTAGGATCGCCACCGCAGCCATCCTCATCCACCCGCGTCGCCGCGGCTATAAAAGGGCTCCCGAGCCCCTCTCTACTTCACCATCCTCTCCACCTCGCTCTCCCAATCCTCCCCGGCCACTTGCCCAAGCTCCAGGAGCTCCCCTTGCGACCACCGCCGCCATAGCCACCGCCCCCTCCTCTGCTAAATTCGCGGAGTGCCGGCCCCCTCCCTTCTTTCCTCTACCACCACCCGTCTCCCTGAGCTCCGACAGAGTCCCCCAGCTCCTCCCCTCGGCCGTCGGAGGCCTGCAGCCCCGTGCCAGACTCGGCAGAAGCCGCCGTCCGCCGCGGTCATCGCCCCGCTCGTCTTAGTACTCCTCTGCGTTCGTGCTATGCGTGGATGGATGCTCCACCTTGTCCTAAGCTCACCGGTACCCGGAACACCGGAAACGATGGCCAGAGCCGGTCAGACGAGTGCCGGTGCCGGCGCCTCTCCTCTGCTCTGCGGGCGGGCAACGGGAAGAAGGAGAGGAGCGGGAGGAGAGAGAGGGAGCCAGCGTGGGCCCGGCGTGTCAGCGAGCCAGCCGCTCGGTCTCGCCTCGCCACGCTGGATAAGTGGTGGGGGGGAGCGAGTGGGCCGGCCCAGCTGTGGCAGTAGCTCGCGGGCCAGCTGGCACTCCGGCTGCGGCCAGTTTCGGCCCAACGCGGCCCAGCAACACAGAGTCATTTAATCTTTTCCGCAGAAAAACTACTGAGGACCTGTATGCAAGTATTTATATTATAGAAAGGTCCCTGGTAGTAAAACTGCTACAACTTTTTGATCCTAACTCCGATCGAGGTGAATTCAAAGCCCACTTCTTTGTCTCATCGAGCCCGTCGTGTTGGTGTCATTTTCACTATGTGGTCCTACTATGAAAATGACCATTTTTCCCTTGCCCGTAAACAGCCCCCTCCGAGAGAGAACTGTTTCCGGCAACTCCTTCCGCGACCATTCTGCACTTTTTCCTGATAGTTCCTTCATCCCCAGGCAAGCCACAACTCTCATCTGCATCATCGCATTGCAATATCAGAGTTTAACTATTTATTTTAACAACAAATATGAGTTATCTGTGAAATGAATTGGGTTATGCAAAACTTGAATAAATTTTCGGATAGGTGACTACCAAGTTGAATACCGGATTGATAGTTTACCCACTGGTTGATACTATGATGTTGAGATCACTGTCTATGATTATGTTGGATTTCATCCGGTAGTATGTGCATATGAATTAATAGTAGTGGCTTAAGCATACTGGTTATCGGAGTGTCAGCCATGACATAATATTATTCGGGGATTAGATATTTCATGGTTGACCTTGAGTCACCTGTCTGGACTAATCCGTGCAACCACATTTGCCGGTATGGGACGGCCTTGACTTGGTCTGATCGCGTGCTCTTTCACCGATACCGCCCGACAGGGAAGGTTATGCGTGCACGCTACCCTGGCCTGGTAGGCGGCGATAACCTTGTGAGCCCAGTTGAGTTATTTGGATCCAGGTCCCCGTTTGGGACAGTTTAGTTTGGCCACGACGGTGGCAGGTGTCACGAGGTGACATAGGGGCCACCCAGGGCTTGACTCCGGGGGAGGATGATTGCCGGTGGTACGATGGGAGAGTCACGGGTCAGGCGTGTTTCATTGGAGCAACGCTGATCCACCCGAATGGGATCACGAGGTCAGTGCTCCATGGTGTGGGTAAAGTGCGCAACCTTTGCAGAGTGTAAAATCTATTCGAATAGCCATGTCCATGGTATTGGACAGTCCGTCTAGACCTCACTAGGTGGTCAACCATAGTAGTGATAATGAAGGAAGAACTCATCATAAGATCAGAAGTACTCGGTGGTTCATGAGTATTCTGAGGGTTGTGAGACAACCCGGAAGAGAATAAGTTTGTCAGATTTGTGGTACAGACGGTATCAGGTATTTGATATGTCAGCCATGGGATGGCTATGAAAGGAGTGGTTGGATGACCACACGCTTGGGATTGGATTTGGCACAGGTTCAGGTTGGATCCTGAGATTATTCGGAGTATGGATTAAATATGATTTACATTACTGCATTTACTTCACAAGTTATCTTGCTAGATAACCAGGCTTGTTAAGCTTAACTGCTATGATGTTGTCTTGCTTTAATGCTGATGTTGGCTGCGAGCTTGCGAGTACATTCAAAGTACTCACCTGGCGTGTCATCGCAGTTTGCAGGTCATGCCGTGATTGCTTGCTTGTCAAGGATCCTAAGTTTGCGAGCTAGGGTACGCGTTCTAGCCAGAGTCCCTGCGGAGTGGAGTCCATCATCATCGTCATTGTTCCGCTGCTGAGAGAGTTACTCCGCTGTTAGCATAGAGCTACCCCGGGAAGGCATAGTGTCGCCGTGCGGATGTAATCCACATACCTTTTGTAACCATATCTATTGTAATAAAGAGCTGATTTGTTCTATGCCAACAGTGCCGTATTCCAGAGGACTTGTCCCTGGGCTGGAATACGGGGCATTCCAGTTTACTCTGAACCGGGGTGCCACAAATCATGAGGCGGTTGAGGGTGGGGTTGTGAGGGCGCAGTGACATTCATGGCGACGAAGCGCCGGGCACACAGGTTGGAATATTAAGGAAATTTTATCAAAGGCAAAGCCAGTTCTTATACATGCAAAACAATACAGCTACTGGGGCAGGCCCTGACAGCTTGAGGATAATGCAGCCCAAGGGGCACGCTCAACTGAACAAACTAAAAAGTCACCTGGCACTGGTGTTGTAGAAGCATCGAGGTAGCTGAAGATGCATGCCGTGGAGATTGCTTCTCATGAGCCGGGCGGTTCCAGAGGCCTGGGAGACCCACGAGGTTCGGGGGGGGCTCACAAGGGTCCAAGGCGTCCTGAGACGCGACCGCCGAGCGCCTGGCCTCGTGAGATGCCATAGCACGCTGCGCCAGGCGCTGGTACGAGGCACCCACGTTCAGCAGGCCGAACGGCATGCGGACATAGTTGCAGGGGTAGCCCCACTCTGGCCGACGCATGACGGCCAGAAGAGATCCTGCGAAGCGGCCCTATTGAGGCCCGGGTTGTTGACGCAGACGCGCAGCTCGCCACCCGCGTCGCGGGCGGCAGCTGCACTGGCAGGCCGTGCGGGGCGACGCTCGCCGCGCATGGTTTGCGCCTCCTGAAGCTCCTTGATCACCTTGGTGATGAATTCTCGTGCCCCTGGCACCTCGCGCCGTGCTCCTCGCTCATGGGGGTGCGCATCGAAGCACGCCTCCAAGTGGTGCCCGAACACCTCCCTCGTTGCGCCGGTCAGGTCAGAGGCTCTCCAGACGGAAGCCCCCGAGCCCATCCCGAGGGAGGCGTCGGGTGTGCCTTCCTATGCAGGAGGAAGAGGTGCCCCAGCAGCGGGCGCGGAGCCTGAGGCGATGCTAGCGGGGTTCTTGGTCTTCGGTCGACTCTTGGGAAGCAGCTGCTTCTTCTTCGCGGGGGTGGCCTCGGGAGGCAGGATGCCGCTCTCGTTATCAGAGTTCTTGGCCGCCGCGGCATGGTTTGCATGCTCAAGAGAACAGACCGCGTCCTTCTCGTCGCAGGCAACCACGATGACGCCACTGCACCCTGGCATCTTGAGGATGTTGTAGCCATGGTGGGTTGCCGTCATGAACTTGGCGAGAGCAGGGTACCCGAGGATGGCATTGTACGGGAGTCTGATGTGGCCGATGTCGAAGTCGATGAGCTCAGTGTGGCAGTTGTCACGCTTGACGAAGGTGACATGGAGACGCACCTGGACCAGGGGGACTGTGGGACTGTCGGTCACCCCAGAGAATGGCCTAATGGGCAGGAGCTGGTCATAGGGCACCTGAAGCGTCTCGAAGGTCTCGACAGAGAGCACGTTGAGACCTGCGCCGCCATCGATGAGGGTCTTGGTGAAACAGACGTTGCTGATGGTGGGCCTCCAGAGCATGAGGAGCGCGCCGGCAGTGGCCACGCACTTGAGGTGATCCCTGGAGTCGAAGGTGATGGCGTACTACGACCACCTGAGGGGGCGCGTGGCCTCAGGCCTCGAGAGGGCCGCGTTCACCTTGCGTGAGAACTGCTTGAAGATGCGGTTCGAGGCGGGTGCCTGGGCACTGCCAAGGTTGCTGGCAATCGCGCGAGGTTCTTGAAAGCCCCCAGCTCCATCGTCCTGATGGTTGTCGTCGTTCCTTCTTGGTGGTGGTGGTAGCGGAGGGAGGCCGGTGTTGCCCTAAGGGCGGGCCTCACGAGGCTGATCGCGCTAGGGGCCATCGCGAGGCTGATCACGCCAGCGATCCTCGCGAGGCTGGTCGCCCAGTCCTGACGTGGGTTGCGGTTGTCCCAGCGGCCTCCGCCGTGGCCTCCTCCATAGCCGTAGCCACGGTCGCTGCGCTCAAGGCGGCGCCCCAGGCGCTCATCCCGGATCGCCCTAAGCTCCTAGCAGTCGTTGGTGTTGTGGGTGTGAACGTGATGGAAGACGCGGAAGGAGCGGTTATCCCTGGCTGGGTCATCGCAGTCGCGGCCATGCTTCATCTCAGGCTCCACTGCCAGCACGTTGGGGCCCTTGCGCTTTGCCTCCTTGGCCTTGGCCTTCTTTTCTTCGGGATCAACGTTAGGGAGCTTGAGAAGGGAGAGGTGTCCTTCTTCCGCCCTAGCGCACCTGTCCTCCAAGTTGAACATGTCTAGCGCCGTCCAGAGGTCATCGTGGATGGCGAGCTCCTCGCTCATCTTGACGTCTGTGACGCCCTCGGTGAACACCGAGATGATGGCTTCGTCCGAGGCCTTTGGGATCTTGAGGCGAATGTTGGTGAAGCGTTGAATGTACTTGTGGAGAGTTTTACCCGGCTGCTGCTTCACGCGCCGTAGTTCGTTGACGGTGAGAGCATGATCGCGGGTGCCCTGGAAGTTGGCGATTAAGCACTCGCGAAGCTCATCCTAGAGGAGATTGACCCCTCAGGGAGGTGCAAGAGCCAGGAACACGCGCCATCCTTGAGAGCCATGGGGAACCAGTTTGCCATGACCTTGTTGTCGCCATTCGCTGCCCCGATGCTCAGCGAGTATAGCTGGAGGAACTCTGCAAGATCTGGGGTGCCATCATAGCACGGGGACAGGTCTGGCTTGAACTTGCCGTGCCAAATGACACGGTGCAGCTCTGTTATGAAGGCGAGGCAACCTATCGCGCTTACAGGAGCAACCCGCGCGAGGGGAGCATGATCCTGATGCCCATGCGTCGCAGCCCCCAGAGCTGCCCAGTCTTAGTGCTGTCGTGGTGGTGCGGGGAGCGCACGCGCGTCATACTGCGGCTGCTGCACCACCTGGCAGCTGGCTTCGTCTCGCGCCGGCGCAGGCGCCTCACGCGGTGGGTCGCGCGGACGCACATTGCGCCTGGGCTCGGCGTCTGCACCGTGCATAGGTAGAGGCGGAGGAGCGCCGTGAGCAATGTCACCCGCACGGGAGGGCGGGGGACGGAGCAAGTGGGATGGTGCCGGGGCCTCGCTAGCGGCGTTGACGAGCTCGGTGATACGGCCCAGCCAGGCATCGTAGCCCTCGTCGGCGGGGCGACAATGCGGCAGCTCGCGCGCTATGATCAATGCAGCCTGCGTGTTTGGCGGCACGCGACAAGCGTGGGAAGACGATGCTGTGACGGGGGTGAGGGAAGGAGTGGCGGTGCGGTCATCGCGCTGCACGGAGGGTGGCAATGAAGAATCCTGCCGCTCATGAGCAGCAGGGTCGGTGGCGGCGTTAGCCGCTGGAGAAGTGGAGTGGCGCGGAACACCGCGGCCCACAGGCGCCGTCTGGGTGACACGAGCGGCCCGGCGCTTGGCATGAACCCGGCGGGCGTTGGCCATGGGAGCGACGAAGCAGAAACGAAGCGAAGCGGATGGGAGTTTCGACACGCCCCTACCTGGCGCGCCAAATGTCGGAATCGGGTCTCCGCAGACACAATGTGGTTCAAACTCCGGGGCGTGTGCAAAGATCTAACCTAGCCGCAGCCTCAAGCTCATCACTCCATGGCTTGGCCTCGTCGAGTTTGTGCGAGCTGGGAAAGGAAGAACACGACATTTTACCCAGGTTCAGGCCACCTTGCGGTGTAAGACCCTACTCCTGCTTTGTGGTGGATTGGCCTCACAAGGAGGTTGAGGATGAACTAGTGCAGTGGGTGAGCTGCCTCGCGAGAGCTCGGTGGGTGAGGATGGTTCTCTCTAGAGGACCAGAATCGGATCTCCCTCTATGGTGGAGGCTAGCCTATATTTATACTAGGCCTCGGTCCTCTTCCCTCACAGCTTAGGCGGGAAGGGATTCCACAACGGTCAATTTGAAAGGGGACAGGAGGTACATCTTATCCTGACGAAAGGTGGTCTTCACCTACAAAGCTTCTGGTCGTAACGCAGTGGTGGGCTCGGTGATGACATCCGTCCAGCTGAGCTCGTGGTCTTGATTTTGTTGCACCAGAATGGAAACCTTTGGGGGATCCCTCGGGAGTACCTGCATAGAAATCTCCGCTCCTCGGGAGGCAGGCTCAGAGAGCTGCTCCTCGGGAGGTCTTGGTGTCGTTCTCCTTGTGAGGCCGGGGGGCCCTCGCGAGGGTCTTGCTCACGGAGTCTTGTAGCTGGGCCGTACCGGGCCGTCCACGGGGCCATGCGCTGGACCGTAGGCAGGCAAGTATGGGTACCCCCAATCCCAGAACACTGACATGTAATGGGGTAGCTAGCATGCTGAAGCTGTATGTAGTCTGATGTATTTCAATTAGGAAATCCTGGATCCGTATAGTACTGCAGGATGCTGCTAACGCGACTCTTCGATCAGAGACCCTTTGACGAAACTGTGTGCGATGCATTAATCACAAACGGTGATGTAAAAAAACCGTCAAAAAAGATGCAAAATGTTTGCGATGAAGGATACATCAAACACTGTTCAGATTTTAGTTGCGTGTGCGATGCGAGGCATACGGTTCAGTTCAATCAACTATTTGCGATGTGGCAGAACAAAATAAACAGGCAGCCAGATGAAGGCGTGTGCGATATATGGCATACAGTTCACTCGGATGAACTGTTTGTGATTAGGCAACACAAAAGAAACGGTCAGCCAGATCAAGGTGTGTGCGATATATGGCATACGGTTCACTCGGATGAACTGTTTTTGATTAGGCAACGGAACAAAAATGGTTCATCAAGATCAAGGTGTGTGCAATGGAGGGAATACAATTCATTCTGATAAAATGTTTGTGTTGGGCCAAGAGAACAGAAACGTTTCACCTAAACAAGATGTGTGTAATACGCGACAAACATCCAATTACATAGGTGGCTAGTACACACATGACATTTCCACACACCAAAGTAAACTATTACATGCATCATTAACTAGGAGAAACGATCATCTGATCATCATCTACTTCTTGAGCTAGCTCGATGTTCCTTCTATGCTAAGTGTCCATTAATTGATGGTGTTTTATGAACACGCCACCATTTCCCACCATTTCCTCACCGGTTTCCCGCCACCTAGCGATATTGCGCATAAACCTAGGCGGCGCACGATGCACGGAGGCAACAAGCGCATCTTGTAGCACATCCACCTTTTCCTAGCATGCCAACCCACCAAAGCGCCGCCTCTGCAATCAACCTCGTCGATCAGGAAAACGAGAAGTAGCCACGGTCCGTCGAGGCCGAGGCGCTCCCCGGCAACACGATGGACGACGCAATGATGCGCATCATCGCCAGGGTTGAGGAGACCCTTGGCGCATGGTTCTTCAGCGCCGCGGATCAAGATAGGCATGTCAGCGCTGAGAGGCTGCAGCTCGCCGCACAAAATGATCGATGGCGCGGTGCGCCGCACAGCAAGAGCAGATCGATCGGCGCTCGCCTGCTGTCGACAGGTCATCATAGCTGGGTACACATCCTGTCAGTACCCCCATTCCTCGCTAGGAGTGGGCAGAGGCCCTCTGCACTATACTTGCACCAGAGGCCGGCCGCGCCATACTTGCACCGGACGCCCATCGTGTCATTCGCATGGGTCGCGCCGTTCGCCTTGTCCACGGCCCGCTCGATGCCAACGCGCTGGTTGCTAGGCTCGACCGCCTCCTTAGCCTAGGTGTTCACCTGGGCACAGTAGAGGAACATGGCCGTCGCATCCTTGAGCTAGTGATCTCCGATGAAATAGCGAACTTCGAGCTCGAGATCGCACTCCAGATGTACCGCGAGCGTGTCGACCGCTTGGACAAACGCCTGCATGAGTTTAGGCAGAGCCAAGAGCTACCGTAGGCAAGGGCTGCTCGTCATGGTCTCATGGACGCATTTTGTTTTCTTGAGTCATTTCGACGTGGATCGCTATGTATTCACAGCAATCATAATATTGCTCTGTTTCAATGTGTGTACTCTGTTTTCCGTTCTTATATGTTCTGTTTCAATGTGTGTATATATGCTTTCCATTCTGTATATGTGGATGATAAGAGCTAGATACAAATTAGTATACAAAAACAGATAGAAAATGGAATTCATAATATATATATATTAATTGTTCATTAGTTCATCACATAATATATATAATATCATCACATATACATGATGATACTTAACTACTAGGTACAATGCATAAAATTGAAAACAAACAATACTAAAACTAATAATCCCTCCTGGTGGCAGTATTCCGGTAGCCCCTCGCCAATAGCTCCCTGGTGTGCGGCATCTTCCCAGCGCGGAGGCAGTACTCCGCCTCCTCCGCCTCATAGCGCTTGACGTATCGATATGCCTCTTGCTGGACGAGTGCGAATGATCTTGCCATTTTGTTGGGTGCCCACCGGAGCTCCTTGTCGGTGGCACGCTGGAGCTTATTGGCCCACCTCCACGCAGTGATGAGGCGCCTAGCGCCTTTGACCTCCCTCGCGAAGTACCCATCTTTGTACACCTCCTGCGCACAACGACGCACCCGCCCCCAAAGCTCCACCGCCTCCTTTTTCCAGGCGGCATCACGGGCTTCATAGGCCGCCTGGTACCTGGCTTCCTCCTCCGCCATTTCCTTCTTGAATGCCACTTGCCTGGCATTCTCAACCGGCGGCAGTGACTTCCACAGGCAATGATTGTACTGGCCACAAAACCACTCCAAAGTTAAGAGGTCAACCTCGTCCAGCGGCGCGTAGGGGTCCTCCTCGTCACTGCTCATTGACTGAGTGTCCTCGGGGGACGGACCTCCTCGTCGGCGCGTGGGCAGATCGGCAGCGCCATGGCCGAGATTGGAGAGAGAGCGAGAGAGGGCGAGCGAGGGAAGGATGTAGATGAGAATGCAGGCGGGACGACGTGAGCAAGGTAGTATTTATTGGCGGCCGGAATCTAGATCGACGGGACAAGTACACACGCCGGTCGCCAGAATTTACGAGTACTATAGTTTGAATTACACATGATTGCCGCAGCAAAATCTGTGTGTGAACTTAATAGCTAACGGTTTCCAATACAGAACCATGTGTGATTAATAACCCGCGTAGAGTGCTAATCTTGTGGGGCCCGGTTGTCTTGCCAGTTCTTTACATTTTCTTTTTTGAACACCAGATATTTACATCGTCTGATGATTTTTTATTTTTTTCGAATTTAAATGCCATGGCACTCCATGCATGTGTCCAAGCCGTGACACCAATATGTTTGAAAATTCATTCCAATTTACTGCACATGGAATTAACTCGCACACAAGTACACAAATATTTTTTTTCAAACCGTTATAGTTAGCCGCTGCATGTAGATGTAGTTCAAATTTGGATTATAGTCATTAAATGGCTAAAAAATCACTTAAATATCTTAAAAAGGTCAAATGACCCCTGAAATTTTCCAAATTTTGACATGACAATTGTATTAGTGCATGTTAACTATAGAAATTTTTTTAATCCCATAAGAGGAAGCTATCGCCCGTTCGTCATCAAACATGCATTGTTCCCTCTCAAAACCACGAGCCTTCTAGTGAGTTGCTCCGATTTGTGAGGGGTTTGTGTCCAAACTTTCGTCAAACAGGCCAATTATTTTACCAAAACATCTTGGTGGCATGACATTATGTCAAGCAAGGTTTCATGTGGTTCTGATCATTTTTTTTTGGAATTTGAATGGCATGGCGCTCCATGCATGTGTGTCCAGACCGTGACACCAATATGTTTGAAAATTCCGTCCAATTTACTGCACATGGAATTAACTTGCATACAAGTACACAAAAATATGATTTTTCAAACCGTTATGGTTAGCCGTTGCATGTAGATGTAGTTCAAATATGAATTATGGTCATTAAATGGCTAGAAAATCACATAAATGTCTTTAAAAGGTCAAATGACCCCTAGAATTTTCCAAATTTTCACATGACAGTTATATTAGTGCACGTTAAATGTAGAAAAAATTTGAAGGCCATAAGAGGAAGCTATCTCATGTTCGTCATCAAACATACATTGTTCCCTCTTGGAAACACGAGCCTTCTAGTGAGTTGCTACGGTTTGTGAGGGGTGTGTGTCCAAACTTTCGTCAAACGGGCCAATTTTTTTACCACATCATCTTGGTGGCATGACATTACATCAAGCAAGGTTTCATGTTTTTCTGATCATTTTTTAATTTTTTGGAATTAAGATGCCATGGCACTCCATGCATGTGTCCACGCCGTGACACCAATATGTTTGAAAATTCCATCTAATTTACTGCACATGGAATTAACTCACACACAAGTACACAAATATGATTTTTCCAAATGATATGGCAAGCGGTTGCATGTAGATGTAGTTCAAATTTGAATTACAGTCATTAAATGGCTAGAAAATCACTTAAATATCTTTAAAAGGTCAAATGACCACTAGAATTTTCCAAATTTTCACATGACAGTTGTATTAGTGCATGTTAAATGAAGAAAAAAATTGAAGGCCATAAGAGGAAGCTATCTCCCGTTCGTCATCAAACATGCATTGTTCCCTCTCAGAACCACGAGCCTTCTAGTGTGTTGCTCCGGTTTGTGAGGGGTGTGTGTCCAAACTTTCGTCAAACATGCCAATTTTTTTTTACCACATCAGCTTGGTGGCATGCCATTACGTCAAGCAAGGTTTCATGTTTTTCTGATCATTTTCTAATTTTTTGGAATTAAAATGCCATGGCACTCCATGCATGTTTCCGTGCCGTGACACCAATATGTTTGAAAATTCCTTCTAATTTACTACACATGGAATTAACTCGCACACAAGTACACAAATATGATTTTTCAAACCGTTATGGTTAGCTGTTGCATGTAGATGTAGTTCAAATTTGAATTACGGTCATTAAATGGCTAGAAAATCACTTAAATGTCTTTAAATGGTCAAATGACCCCTAGAATTTTCCAAATTTTTACATGACAGTTGTAATAGTGCATGTTAAATGTAGAAAAAAATTGAACGCCGTAAGAGGAAGCTATCTCCCGTTCGTCATCAAACATGCATTGTTCCCTCTCAGAACCACGAGCCTTCTAGTGAGTTGCTCCGGTTTGTGAGGGGTGTGTGTCCAAACTTTGGTCAAACAGGCCAATTTTTTTACCACATCAGTTTGGTGGCATGACATTATGTCAAGCAAGGTTTCATGTTTTTCTGATCATTTTTTTATTTTTTGGAATTAAAATGCCATGGCACTCCATGCATGTGTCCATGCCGTGACACCAATATGTTTGAAATTCCTTCTAATTTACTGCACATGGAATTAACTCGCACCCAAGTACGCAAATATGATTTTTCAAACCGTTATGGTTAGCTGTTGCATGTAGATGTAGTTCAAATTTGAATTACGGTCATTAAATGGCTAGAAAATCACTTAAATGTCTTTAAAAGGTCAAATGACCCCTTGAATTTTCCAAATTTTCACATGATAGTTGTATTAGTGCATGTTAAATGTAGAAAAAATTTGAAGGCCGTAAGAGGAAGCTATCTCCCATTCGTCATCAAACATGCATTGTTCCCTCTCGGAACCACAAGCCTTCTAGTGAGTTGCTCCGGTTTGTGAGGGGTGTGTGTCCAAACTTTCGTCAAACATGCCAAATTTTTTACCACATCATCTTGGTGGCTTGACATTACGTCAAGCAAGGTTTCATGTGTTTCTGATCTTTTTTTAACTTTTTGAAATTTAAATGCCAAGGCACTCCATGCATGTGTCCAGGGCGTGAGACCAATATGTTTGAAAATTCCTTCAAATTTACTGCACATGGAATTAACTCGCACACAAGTACACAAAATATGACTTTTTAAACCGTTGTGGTTAGCTGTTGCATGTAGATGTAGTTCAAATTTGAATTACGGTCATTAAATGGCTAGAAAATCACTTAAATGTCTTAAAAGGTCAAATGACCCCTGAAAATTTCCAAAATTTGACATGATAGTTGTATTAGTACTACAAATTTTCTCATACATTTAAAACACCATCCGTTGCCACTTTACTCCAAATTAGTCTTTCACAGCTAATAAAAAATATCAACAACATCACACATAGTTTTTTGTAGTAACCGTTTGCGATGAAAATTTGTGGGTCTATTTAAGTCTTCTTCCTTAAGCTTCATCGGCTCATCTGCTCCAGTGCTGGCAACCCTCGAATTCACGAATCCCAGATCCCATTCCCGCAACCCCTTCTTGCAAAGATGACGCCGTGGAAACGCTTCGTGAAGCCCCGTACGGTGGTCGCGTCCTCCCCGAGCGCCGCCGCCTGCGCCGAGAGCACGGCCGCCTACGCCGAGAGTACCGCCGCATCCGCATTGAGCACGGCCGCATCCGCTGAGAGGGCGTCTGTGCCGCCGATGTCGCCCTGGCCCGGGTCGAGGCCATCCACGCCAAGATCGCAGACGCACACGTCAAGATATTCCAGGCCACCTCAGAATCCAGCATGCAACCCACGTTCGAAAAGGCGGCGGTGGCCACGGAGCACCAGCTTCCTCATGAGATCACCGAGCGGGAGCTGGAGATGCAGGAGGCGGCGGAGATCGAGGAGCGCCGGGAGGACGAGTTGCGCGTGGCCGAGGTCGAGGTAGAGAAGAGTCTGTCCGTCGAGGAATCGGCAGTGGAGTACCAATGTGAGCTCTGGCGCAGCCATTACTACGAGTACTACAACCTTGAGGGCGGCGTCGAGGACGAGGACGAGGATGAGGACGCGGTCGACTTCAGCAGAGGGGACGCGGAGTCCACCAATGGCGGCATGTCGCCAGGACAAGTCATCGATGTCTCATCTCACACCGGCGATGCATAGGCCGGCGCGGCGGCGGCTTTGTTAAAATTATGCGTACTTAGGCTTTGTTTTTAATGCTGGTCTTTTGTTAGACCAATGTTTAGGTCAACTGGCTCTGTTTAATTACTAAAATTGCTCGATTCAGTAAGTGTGGTCTGTGTGCTGTACGCTCTTTTGTGTGCCCAAATTAGCAAGCGATGTTAAATTCTGCAATGACGTGGATGAGGGTAGTACCCAGGGAAATTTCCACCAAAATTTGAATTATCAAACTCATCCCATGTGCATAAAGCAGAAGAATCGTTTGCGATGCACACAATCGTTCAAAGTGAATGCTGTCCGGCGGCACCGCGCGCAAAGTTTCCCTCCACATTTCGAAATGTTTGGCCTACCGCCGAAATATCTACCCCCGCCCCCCTTCCCCACCCCTTTTCTCCCCGACCACAAGTCACATTTCCCCTGTTTCCTCCTTCCTTCCTTCCTAAGCTATAGCCGCTTCCTCGCTTGCTTCCTCGCTCTCGCCATCTCGCATCCTACCGCCGGGGTCGCCATGGTCTTCTTCAATGACCTCTCAAGCGGTTCCTCCTCCGACGAAGACTCCTTCACCACCTGGGTATGCCTCTCTTCTCTCTCTCTCGAGCTATGACTTGGAATGAAGGATTTAAACCCGACGATCGATTTGAGTCATTTCTTCCTCTTGTAGCTCCCTAGGACCATCAGTTGCAACGAATGGAGCGAGGTGGCTGAAGATCTGTCTGCTCATTGTCACCATCAATGTCCATGCATGCAGCTAGTTGCGTTCGAATCTGTGGACAGTGGGAGGAAGTTTCTGGCATGTGCAGAGAGGGTTAGCCCCACTTTCGTTGTTACAAATCATTTGTTAGATGTGATTTAGACACTATCACGGTCCCAACCCATTCATACCACATCTTCAACCAAACGCATCCTAAGACAGTGTCATAGTTTGTACCTAGTATCTAAAAATGTTGCCATCTCATCAGCGGTGCCATTAGAAAATTATTTGGCACCGCTTCAGTAGTTTATGCAGCCAACTTCGGTCCACACATTTGACCAGCCAAGCAGTAAAATACTAAATCTTTATGGCACGAAGGAACTGGGCATCAGAGCAACTAGATGCTCCGGAGTCCCGGTCCCTTATTTTTTTTCCGTTGCATCGGCTCGCCAGTGCAGGGCACCGGTGCGAAATGTAGCAACTGTTGTCTTTACACCAGTTTTGGCATACATAGTGGACGACCTTAGTGCTATTCGTTCTATGTTACTAAATTTGTGCATCTACACACCTGTTAGTATCAATTTGCTGTCATCCAAACATTGTCGCTATGCTGTTGCAGTTATATTTAGCTTCCTCATAAAATGTTCAATTTGTTATTTATAGTACATGAGTAAGAACTTGTAGCATTGTTGTAGTTAATTATAGCTTCTGATGTTTCAGAATTTGGTTGTTGTCTTAGTAGCAATTAATTCATTTGCACATTGATCTTTTTGAGAAGATAAGTCATAATTAACCTCTTTCTTCAGTTTTTCAAAATAAGTATTGGTGATTTTCTATGTTGCTATAAACCCATTTCCCCTACAATTGTTACTGATCTAGTTTTAAATATTATAGGAAGAACGAAAGTGTTCTTACCTGGAGTGGGTTGATCAAGAGTGGCCATAGTCTTTGAAGATGTGCCTAGCAAAGTTCTGGAGCATGTATGAGGAAGAGAACAGAGGTCGGCTTAGATAAAGTGTTGTCAACGCTGAAGAATATTTGAAGATGCGGGATAAAAAGAGGAAGGTGGAGAATGAGCTCAGATTTTTTTTAAATCAGACTTTGCTAAGATGGTGTTGGCGAAGGAGGAGGCACTTTCCCAGTTGGCCAGTGCAAAATAGGTTCTTACTGAACTAAAACCAGAGGTGGATAAGACGAGCCTGGATGATCTCGATTAGGGAAATGAATATATTGTTCTAATATTGTTCTTATGAAGCTGAACTAGCTATATGCTGTACTGTGCTGTTTTCAGGTAGCTATCGTACTGTGATGTTAAAATATATTTATGTGCCTGAAATGAAATTGCAAATAGCTATTCGATATCAAATGTGAATTTGCGTAATACTGGAATTATTAATTGTAAACTAATAAACCTGCTAAATGGGTCATGGAACTTTACAAACAGTTCTAGCAGTAAAAGCGCTTGTGATGGATAGCCCAAAGCAACACAATTTTCTTCATCAAATCGTGTGTGATGTAGTTGAATAAAAGCAAACGGTTAACCGAGGCAGAGCGTGTGTGATAGTTACACCTATCACACACGAGCCTATACATAAAACTGTGTGGGATGTACATACGAACGGAAACGTTTTCCCTGGATTGACTGTGTGGGATGTACATACGAACGGAAACATTTTCCCTGGATTGACTGTGTGGGATGTACATAAGAACGGAAACGTATTCCTTGGATTGACTGTGTGGAATGTACATAACAAACGGAAATGTTTGTTTGGGACTGACTGTGTGGGATGTACTTACGACCAGAATTGGGCTTGTATAATCGTATTTGATCGCTCGCCCGTTGCACACGACCTCATTTTGCCGAGTGTGTGTGCCAGGAGAGCCTATCCCCGACGGTTTCTGGGTCGTGTGGGAAGGACCCCCCTATCGTAGTCACTCACTAGGCGATGGTTCAGAACACCGTCGCGGAAAGGGGCCAAAAACCATTTGTATAGCACCTCGCTGTACCAGTGGTAATTCGAAAATGAATATGTGCTTAATATGAAATGTCAATTTGATTAATAAATTGATGATTATTAATAGGCCAATTAGCATGCTTATTGGGTTTTTCTATTGCAAATGGTTATTAAGACAACACCATGGGCGATAACCTCTGACAACCCACATAGTTTCTAGGAAGAAAACGTGTTGGATCAATGAACAATCACACACGACTTCCTCTGGAAAACTGTTTGCGTTAGGCCACCTTGCGCAAACATTTTCCACATAAAAAGTGTGTGTGATGTACAACCTATGCCACACAGTTTCCTCTATGCACCATGCACGATGCATTCAATAACGCAAATGATAAAATTGTTAATATTTTCTGCAATGGCAACGCTATCACAAACGATTTAATGGGGAAAATTGTGTGTGATGTATGTGCGAACGGAAACGTTTTCCTTGGAGTGACTGTGTGGGTTGAATATACGAACGGAAACGTACTTCTTGGATTGACTGTGTGGGATGTACATACTAACTAAAACATATTCCTTGGATTGACTGTGTGGAATATACATACGAACGGAAATGTTTGTCTGGGACTGATTGTGTGGGATGTACTTATGACCGGAAATGATTGGGTCTGTATAATTGTTTTTTTAACACACATGTACGTATAATCGTATTTGATCACTCGCCCATCGCACACGAGCTCATTTTGCCAAGCGTCTGTGACCGGAGGTCCTATCCCCGACGGTTTCTAGATCGCGTGGGAAGAACCCCCTATCGCCCACACTCACTAGGCGATGATTCAAAATGCCGTCGCGGAAAGGGGTTAAAAACCGTTTGTATAGCACCTTGTTGTACCAGTGCCTGTTCCTTTTTCGCTTTGATGGAGTTGCTCCTATGTTGCCTATGCATGTTTCTTGTAGGCCTCAAGTGGTAGTACGGCCCTGGGAAGCTGTAGTACAGCTTACAAGCGGCAGTATCGCTCAGCACGATCGGTAGTATCACTTCTATGCTGTAGTATCCCTGTCCAGTGTTGCGCGTACTACCACTGCTATTGGGGACTCGACTTTTTCGTGTCGGGTTGCATGGCAGTGGGTCAGTAGTACGAGTGGTAGTGCCGCTTGTAAGCGGTAGTGCCGCTTGTAAGCGGTAGTACCGCCCTCTCATTGCCGCCCCACTTGCGCTCCCCTCTAGGAATCAGTGCGCTCCCAGCGGTTGTAGAGCGGCAGTTGGGGAGCGGCATTACCGCCTGTAAATAGTAGTACCACTCATGTCAAGTGGTAGTACCACTGTCACGGCGCTGCCGCACCCCATCTGGTCTGCCCTACTTATTCTGTACTCTGAGCTGCAACCCCAGTGGCAGTACCGCTTGGGCGAGCAGTAGTATCACTCCGGCGGCACTACTACCTCACGGTCTCATGCCATTGCACTGTTGTAAGTGTACTGCCGCCAGAGCGGTAGTACCGCTCCCTTGAGCAGTAGTACCGCTTGGTGCGGGCTGAGAGTAAGGTCAAGTTTGCAATCTTTCCCACTATATAAAGAGGGTCTTCTTCCCCAAGAAGAACCACCTCTTCCTCCCCAAACTCCATTGTTGCTCAAAGCTCCATTTTCGCCCGACCTCTCTCCCTAGCCAATCAAACTTTTTGATTTTCTTGGGATTCATTGAGAAGGCCCTGATCTACACTTCCACAAAGAGAAAATTGATTTCCCCCACTAATCCCTTGCAGATCTTGTTACTCTTGGGTCTTTGAGCACCCTAGATGGTTGAGGTCACCTCGGAAACACAATCCATTGTGGTGAAGCTTCTTGGTGGTGTTGGGAGCCTCCAATTGGGTTGTGGAGATTGCCCCAACCTTGTTTGTAAAGGTTCGATCGCCGCCTTCAAGGGCACCACTAGTGGAATCATGGCATCTTGCATTGTGCAAGGGCGTGAGGAGAATAGGGTGGCCCTAGTGGCTTCTTGGGGGGCATTGTGCCTCCACACCGCTCCAATGGAGACGTACTTCCCCTCAAAGGGAAGGAACTTCGGTAACACATCCTCGTCTTCACCGGCTCTACTTGTGGTTACTTCTTACCTTTACTTCATGCAAGCTTTACTTGTGTTGTATCTCTTGCTTGCTTGTGTTGGCGTTGTTGCTAGCATCATATAGGTTGTTCACCTAGTTGCATATCTAGACAACCTATTTGTTGCCAAACCTAATTTGTTAAGAAAAACTAAAAATTGGTAGTTGCCTATTCACTCCCTCTAGTCAACCATATCGATCCTTTCAATTGGTATCAGAGCCTCATCTCTTTATTAAGGGCTTTACCGCCCGAAGAGTATGGTTGATGACAGGAAAGGGTTGGAGACTTACCCGAGGCCGAGAGAGTGAACAGGTCTCTCAAGAGGATTTAAATAAGGCAATTGCCTCACTTAAATCTTCTATGACGACCAAGGTCAAATCCTTGTTTAAGGAATTCCTTGATGGTCTTAAACTTTCTACCGATCCATTGCAAGTGGTTAATCCCACTATCTCGGAGTCGGATGCCAACTCCGGTAAGGAGGTGGCTAGTAGTGACAAGGCTAATTTTCCTCAAGGAAAGAATGGGTTGGGGACCCATGCCGTGGTTCCCCCTCCCCCGGACTATGGAGGACCGACACCATCACCTCATATTAACAACCTTGGTCCTCCTCCTAAGCTTGTGAAGAATGATTTTCCTAATTCGGTGTTTTGTATCAAGTCTCATTTGAATAACAGCTCAACACATATTTGGAGAATCATTGAACAAGGCTTCTACCTGCATGATCCAAGCAACCTCACTCCAAGAGAAGAGGTGGACAATCAATTCAACCACTCCGCCTTGTTCATTCTTCAAGCCGCGGTGCCTCCCGAAGATATTGCTCACTTGCGCCCCTTCACTCGTGCAAAAGATTGTTGGGAACATATTGTCTCTTTGTAGAAGGGAAACTCAAGCATCCAATGCTCCAACTTTGAGGTGGTACTTGATGAGGCCGATGAGTTTGTGATGTATGATGATGAAGAGCCTCGTGAGCTTTACCAGAGATTGACTACTCTTGCGGTCTCACTTAGAGATCACAGCAGCAAGGATACAGATGACAGTTGGATCAAGCGCAAGTTCCTCAAGGACATAATGCCATTCAACAAGGCCATGTCCTCCATGATCTATCAAAGACCAGACTTCCACACCTTGTCCTTAAGCGATGTGTTGGATGCGTTTATTGCCATGAACATCTTGAACAAGACCACCAACAATGTTCTTGCTTGTGTCCAACAGTCAAAGAAAGCCTCACCCAACCTTGCTTTGAAGGCCAAGGCAATTCCGGAAGAAGAAGAAGAAGAAGAAGAAGAAGAAGAAGAAAATTGCCCTGAAGACACCAAATATGCTTACCATGAGCACATGGCTCTTGCGTCAAGGAATTTTGGGGCAACAAGAGAAACACAAGGCCCAACTTCTCCAAGAACAACTCAAGTGGCTCCAAGGGCAAGCAACGTGTGAGAACTTGATACAGTTGTGGCAATGTGAGTCACTTTGTGGTGGATTTCCCCTACGAGAAGAGGGAGGACAATGGTGGCAAGCTTATTCGCAAAGACAAGGCTAAGTCCTTCCCAAACAAGAACAACTTCAACAAGAAGGTGCAACAAAAGGGATTGGCGGCGCAAGAAGACTACATCTCCGATTATGATGATGATGATGCAAGTGGTGAAGGAATGGCGATGATCTCCGTGGACATGGACACCTCTTCCCCAACCAAGGTGTCACTCTTCAACGCCCCCAACGAGAACCTCATCCCCAAGTACCTCATGGCCAAAGGCATTAACAAGGTAACCTCCAACATCAAAACTTCCATCACAACTATTCCTTCTTTGTTGGCTTGTGTGGATGAAGATGAAGAGGTAAAGGTGCATGAGAATGAGTTTGACAAGTTATTGAGTAAGCTCAAAGGTGATACCAAGAAGCACTTTGTTGCTCTCTTGGAAGAACTAGGTGAGACCAATGATATCATTGAGTCTCATGAGGAAACCATCACTAAGATGGAGAGGCATAGCCATGACTATGCCGATGAGATAGCAGATCTTTCCATTGCTCTAGAGGAAGAGCGAGGTCTTCATTTGGCTCTTGAGGAGTCACAGAACATTGATCTTGGTAAATTGCAAAAAAGATCATGGTCACGCTCTTGTCCTTACTCGTGTGCTTAAATATGAGAAGGTTGCACTTGGGGTTGGCCATGATAGACTCAAGGAAGAGTTTGACATACTTGACAAGGCTCACGAGGTCTTGAAGAGTGCTCATGCTTCTCTCAAAGAGTCTCATGATCAACTCCAAGTGAAGCGAACCAAGGTGATAGCCACTTGCCCTCCTTTTATTTTAATTTATAATGCCCATGCTACTAACCCTTGTTGTGAGCATGTGCATCTTGTGGAGAAGAATGCCAAGTTGAAAGAGCAACTTGAGAAAGGCCTTGTGACTTGCATACAAGGTGAGAAGCACCTCAATGACCTTTTGAGCTATCAAAAGGAAGTTGTGGCAAAGGAAGGACTTGGGTTTGTACCTAAGTCAAAGAAGAAGAAGTGCAATGCCAAACAAACTCTCCCACTTATGGAGATGTTTGTCAAGGTGGGGGAGGGTGCTCATGAGAAAAATAATGACAAGGGTGAGGGTGGTAATGCCAGGAAGGGCAAGACCACTCCTTCCAACAAAGCCGACGATTTTAACCCTTCATATGTTTTATGTTGTGCTAGTGATGGGCATGTTTATGCCAAATTTGTTGGTTCTTCCTATGAGTAAATTGAATGGCCTATTTGGGCTCCTAAGACCCTTGTTTCTAACATAAAAGGACCCATTCAAAAATGGGTACCTAAATCCAAGCATTAATATCTTGTAGGAGTTTGCTTCCGGTGGGGTGTCATGGTTGCTCGATAGTGGAGTAACAAATCATATGACCGGAAGCAAGGACTTGGTGGTGGACGTGCATCCAAGCCCATCTATGCCACTCATGTCCAATTCGGTGATGCTTCAACATCAAAGGTATTGGGTCTTTGCAAGGTAGTCATCTCTCAGGATTTATCTATTAAGAAGGTTATGCTTCTTAAGACCCTTGCATACAATTTACTTTCCGTTCGTTAACTTGCACTCATGGGCTTTGCGACATTCTTTGATCTTGATACCGTGGCCCTTTTGTGGAGCAAGACTCTTAAAGTAGCTTTTGTTGACCATGTCGAGAACGGTCTTTTTGTGGTTAACTTTTCGGAGCGACCCACTAAGACCCGACTTGCCTAATGGCTAAAGTTGACATGGGGTGGCTTTCACATCGCCGTTTAGCCCAGGTCAATATGAGATCTTTGCAAAGTCTCCTCAAAGGGGAGCATGTTCGTGGACTAACAAATGTGAGTTTTGCCAAAGATCGTGCTTGCAGTGCTTGTATTGAAGGAAAACTACATGAAACGGCTCACCGACCAACAACTATCATCTACTCGAAGAGGCCCTTAGAGCTCCTTCGCATGGATCTCTTTGGTCCTCCATCCTTCGATAGTCTTGGGGGATGAAAATATTGCTTGGTGACAGTGGATGATTACTCAAGATACACATGGGGATACTTCTTCAAGAGGAAGAGTGAGACCCAACAAACCATCATTGACTTTGCAAATGAAGCTCAATGTCAACATGATGCAAAGATATTGATGATTAGAAGTGACAACGTCACCGACACTTCAAGAACTACACCTTGGATGAGTTCTTTAGTGATGAGGGGATCAAGCATAAATACTTCGCACCATATACCCCTCAACAAAATGGTGTTGCAGAGAGGAAGAACTGAATGTTGAGGGATGCGGCAAGGACCATGATGGTGGAATTCAAATCTCCGTACAACTTTTGGACCGAAGTCATCAATACTTCATGTCATGTATCCAATCGGCTCTACCTCCGCAAAGGCTTGAACAAAACACCATATGAGATACTTACCGGTAACAAGCCCAAACTCAAGTACTTCCGGGTGTTTGGGTGTAAGTGTTTCATTCTCAAGAAAGGTGTTCGTTTGTCTAAATTCGAACCTAGAGCTCAAGAGGGCATATTTCCTGGTTATGCTACAAACTCTCATGCTAACCGTGTCCTCAACAAGTCCAATGGGATCATTGAGGATACGTGTAATGTGGAGTTTGATGAAAATAACGGCTCCCAAGTGGAGAAAAGTGGTCTTTGTGATGTAGGTGATGAAATTCCTCCTCATGCCATGTCGTGGTATAACACGACCACCTATGGGACCATCGGCACCTTGTGGTTCGGCAAGGGGGAAGAGCACATTGCACAAAGAGCGGAGGGCGTAGAACAGCATGGCACTGATGACATGGGCAGTTTTTACCCTTGTTCGAGCACCCGCGAGGCGTAAAACCCTACTCCTACTTTGGTGGATTGATGAATGGACCGTGGTGGAGACGCAGCGCTCTAGCCCGGCAAGGTCGCCTCGGGACGAGAGCAGCTATGTGCGTATGAGTGTACAAGGGTCCGACTCCTTTCTAAGGTTGCTGCGTCCCTCCTTTTATAGGTTAAGGGGTTACCACAATGGCAAAACAGTCATTACCCAGCGATTAGATAGCCACAGTGCTATCATACCTAACTCTGCAGGCAGGACAGGGTGCATTAAATGCACCACTTAGTGTCACATCGCGGGGGAGCCCGGCAAGCCTTGCCGTGCCATTCGTCCACCTCCTCGCCTGCCTGCGTGACACGCCTCTGGACGGGTGTCATTTGGGGGTGATCTTCCTCAGAAATGGCTGCCACGTGCCACAGAATAGCCACTTAATCACTTGGGGGCTCGACACCATATTGGTAGGTGACTTGTGTCGTCATAAGGTGGAGCGGTGGTGTATTGGCGGGGCGATCCGCCCTTGGCGCCCCCGGCAAGCTTGCCGGGGGCGCCTTGAGACTTGTCTTTGAGGTAACCTCAACCCTGGCAGGCTCGCCTGCCCGGCAAGGGAGGTTCTTCCTTAGTGATATCTTGCTCTCTTGGCTTGTCTTAGTCTTCTTGATCCGCACTTTGGTTCCTCAAAGGGCAATATCTTCTGCTTGGCTTTGTCTTGGATGTTGTAACCTTGTCCTTGAGCCTGTGTACAGTCTGGGCAACATACACCAGGGTTTGTTTCACCGACAGGAGCCCCCGGGCCTGGTCCGAACGTGCTGTCGAGCGTCATTGGGGTAGGCCATGTCCAGTACACAGGTGAAGAGTTTGTGGTAGCTCATCCTTGAGATTTTCTTTGCTTCTTCATTAACCTGTGCTCGAGTCAGTTTCTGGCTTTTTCGCACGTCGTGCGAGACGTTATGAGGGAGCTGCAAGCCATGATCGTGGGCCACCCACATCCCACATTCACGGGGCGGTAACTGCGATTCCACTAGGTTCTCTGCTTCTGGCGTTTCCGCCACGTACGCTACGTGCATTGCACAGGGTTGGCGGCGGACGCGGGGGGCGCGGAAACATGTGCCATGGCAGAAAGCCAGGCGCCATGGATTGATGCAGGGGGTCGGCCTTGATTCCATGAGCTGTTGATGGCGCGGGGGAGCCGGATTGGCAGGGAGGGGCGGTTGCCTCCCCTAAGCGAGGATACAGCCCCCAACCCTGTTTGCATGTAAAAGGGGACGCGAGCGAGGTGCTGGCTCACAAACATCTCCTTCTTCTTTCTCCTGACATCGCACCCTCATCAAGGTGAGGGGAAGAGGGCGTAGCGGCACTACAGTAGTGGCGATGAGGGCCTCTGCCTGACAGCGCCTCCCTCCCCCCCTCGGGGATGCAAAAGCGGAGCCCACTGCGAGAGGAGGCGGGAGAGGACGAGGTCATGGTTGCCGTGGCTCTCGGGGTCGAGGTGGAGCTTTGATCGCACCTCCTCCCGCTGCCCAAGATCCTAATGAAGGCCACGTCGGGAACCAACCGCTGGAGTTCACCGTCAAGCTGCGAGGACCCCCGCGCAGCCGCCTTCGGCTTCCTACTCCATTCGCAAGGGTGATGGAGATCGAGCAGCCGCCGGGGTTGAGGCTGCACATGAGGGGATGTTATAATGGCAGGATGCGGGCGGACGTAGAGTTCCCGATCCTCATGTCATGCTTCTCCAGCGTAGTTGGAAGACTTTTGCTCGTGCCCATAGCTTGGCGGACGGGCACGTCCTTCATTTCAAGTGAATGGACGCCACCCTGCTCTCCGTCAAGGTCTTTGGGCACTCGGGTGCTCGCTTAGGGTGCTGCGCGGAGAGCTCGACCGATGACGAAAGCTCCTCCTCGAGCGATAGCGACGAGGAGGACAGTGACTGCGATGATGACGGCACCGACAGAGAGGATAACGGCTCCTACTCCGGCTGAACACTAGCCGCACCATCACCGTCAGGTGGCAGCACCATCATGTGCACCTGCACCTCCTCTCCGGCAAGGTGATTTGCCGGGGAGTTGGATGTGGAGGTGCAGATGGTGCCTCCGACTCCTCCAGCAGCCTTCCAGCTGGGACCCGGCAGGCATCCTCGTGGGCTGCGGCTTTGTTCGCCCTGCTGCGTCCTGCTGGCTCTAGTGGTGGTGGCCAGGGGATCGTCTCCACCGCTCTCTTCACCATCACCTTCGCCCGCGCCCTCTCGATCTTGTCAGGCTCCTTGTCATGGGGCCTGACAAGGTCAAGCTGGGCTTCTGCCCAGGCACTCCTTTTGCCCTCTTCGCCTCCCGCGGTAGTTCCTAGGAGGAGAGGGACAAGGAAGGGATTATGGGGCACTTATCTTTTTCAGTCTAAAATATGTAGGCATCTGCCAAACTTTAGTCTAAAATATGTAATCTGTCTTATCCATGTTTGTGTTCTGTAAGATTTGTACTTGCTTATCAGCATATTAATGAAAAAGACAAGCCTTGCCGGGTGCTTGTGCAAATGTGTCATGTCCATGCAGAGGCGAGATGCCTCTATACGTTTAAGTAAACAAGTTTTCTCCGGCAATCTATCTTGCTGGTGCCTTTCGTTTGTTGCCGTGGGGCTTGGCCTGCCGGGCACAAAATTGCGGAAAGGGACCAGCTCCTCGTCGAACCCCCTCCGTCAAAGGCCACTACAACCACCCTGACTGAAGCAACGTTTGAGACGTAGGATGGGAGCACCTATGCTTCAGAGGTGATGAGGTTTTCATATGCACAAGTTTCATCTTACAGAACATGTATGGATAAGAAATAACTTATCTGCTTGGCTTGTCACGGACTGATATCTAGGCTTGTCTCCATTTCTTCTCTTTGGGACCAGGTCCATGGCAAGAAACCTGCAGCTTAGTGCAGAGGGAAATAATGCTACATGTGCCCTGATCTACATGATCATGCTATGCTCATGTTATGCTTATGCATGCATGCAAGTTTTAGGGGCCCCCAGCGCTTCGTTTATTTATTTGCTGCTTAGGGTCTGCGCCTGGCTTTGTACAAAGGGTTACATGCAACATCGGCAAAGCTTGTACAAAAGGGTGGCTGCCAGGCAGGGCCCGATAGCTGCGCCTTACGGGTAGAACTTACGGAGATGCTCAATGTTCCATGAGTTTTGCAACTGAATGCCATCTCCGGTCTCCAGACAGACTGCGCCGGGTCTGGTGACTCGTACTACCCGGTAAGGGCCTTCCCACTTCGGCGTCAACTTGTTTGCACCCTTGGCTAACTGAACACGCCTAAGGACAAGGTCGCCTTCCTCAAAGCTCCGGGCATGAACCCTGTGGCTGTGATAGCAACGCAGGGCTTGCTGGTAGCGTGCAGCACGTGTAGCAGCCCGGAGATGGTTCTCCTCAAGTAGCACAGCGTTGTCACGCTGGTGTTGTTCTTGCGCTACTTCATCGCAGGCAAGCACTCGAGGTGACCCGTATATGAGTTCCGTGGGGATCACTGCTTCTGCCCCATAGACTAGGGAGAAGGGAGTCTGGCCGGTAGCCCGATTTGGTGTCGTTCTGAGGGACCAAAGAACCACCGGCAGCTCGTCGATCCATCGCCTACCACACTTCTGCAGCCTATCAAATGTTCTTCTCTTGAGTCCTCGCAGCACTTCAGCATTCGCCCTCTTAGCTTGTCCGTTGCTTCTGGGATGAGCAACAGAGGCAAATGAGACCTTGCTTCCGAGGGCATGAACGTATTGCATGAAGGCGCGGCTTGTGAATTGGGTACCATTGTCAGTGATGACTCTGGCGGGTACTCCAAAATGGCACACCAATCCTTTCAAGAACTTGATAGCTGACTGTGCAGTCACCTTCCTCACGGGCTCCACTTCCGGCCACTTTGTGAACTTGTCGATGGCGACGTACAAGAACTCAAAGCCCCCGGTAGCACGGGGGAAGGGGCCCAAGATGTCGAGCCCCCAGACCGAAAAGGGCCATGACAAAGGGATGGTCTAGAGAGCTTGAGCAGGTTGATGGATATTCTTCGAGTGGAACTGGCAGGCTTCACATCTGGTGACTAGCTCGATTGCATCTTGGAGGGAGGTGGGCCAGTAGAAACCTTGCCAGAAAGCTTTTCCAACCAAGGCCCTTGATCCAATATGGGAGCCACACATGCCTTTGTGTATCTCTACCAGTAGTTCCTTTCCCTCTTCCCGGCAAATGCACTTCAATTTCACACCGTTGGGCCTTCTTCTGTATAGTGCTTCATCGACGAACTGATACATACTAGCCCTCCGGGCTACTCTTTCAGCTTCTTCATGTTCTTCGGGAAGTTCTCCTGTTTGGAGGTAACGGATGATGTGCCGCGCCTAAGTTGGAGCCTGAGGCTCGACAAACAAGGATCAGCGGCACCTCCTCGTTCATGGGAGCACAGGCCTCAACCACGAGGATTGGTAGTTCGGCGGGAGGGTGCTGCTCACCAAGCGAAGTGGAGTTTTTCCCGCCAACCTCTCTGTCGGGGCTTCTTGAAGCTCTGCCAGGAGAGGCTTGCCGGAGTCCAGTTTCCTCATCTTTCTGTCCATTGTTGTCGGTGTCCTGGGAACCAGGGTACCCAGACTTGCCTACCTACGACCCATGGCGTGGCTTCATCGGCGCCCTGGTACGGCCCATCTACAAAGACTATCAAGACAAGACCCTCGCGAGGGGCCAAGCCTCGCGAGGCAGACGACGCCAAGACCTCCTGAGGGAGCGGCCTCCCCAGGCTGCCTCCTGAGGAGCGGAGATTCCTATGCGGGTGCCCAACCTCATGAGGTTGCGGTGACGCAAGCCGTGACGACTAAGGCCAGGCTGGCGTCAGCGGGCACAGAGAAGACAGTTTCCCCTTTGGTGCTAAGGAGGCAAGCACAGGCTTGGGTTCCCGAGGAATCAGGCAAAGGTTTCCATTCTAGTGCAACAAGACCAGGACAGCCAGGACGGCAGGACGGATGTCATCGCCGAGCCCACCACGGCGTCACGACCAGAAGCTTTGCAGGCGAAGACCACCTTTCATCAAAATAAGATGTACTACTTGTCCCCTTTCAAATTGGCCACTGTGGAATCCCTTCCCGCCTACGTTTTGGGGGAAGAGGACCCAGGTCACCATAAATATAGGTTAGCCACCACCATAGATCGGGGCCTTTCCACCCTCTCCAGAGCAGACCTCGCGAGGTTGTTCATCCCTTGTACTGGTTCATCCTCAGCCCCTCGTGAGGCAAATCGACCACAAAAGCACGAGTAGGGTCTTACACCGCAAGGTGGCCCGAACCTGGGTGAACTTCCGTCTTCATCTTCTTCCTTGTTCCTCGAGCTATAGGCCGTAGGGCGACGAGTTGGTTGGCTGGATAGGTTGAGTTCTTTGCACACGCACCAGAGTTCGAACCTTCCTTGGGTCTACGGAGCCCTGAATCCGACATTTGGCATGCCAGGTAGGGGCTACGTCACAGTTCGCTCCGCCATCATTTCGCCGTTATTTATGAGTCCGTGCCAAGCGCCGGGCCGCTCGTGTCGCCCAGACGGCACCCGTGGGCAATGGCGCTCCTCGCCGCTCTGCCTCCCCGATGGCTAATGCCGCCGCCGACCCTGCTGCCCGCGAACAGCAGGACTCGTCGCTGCCACCGTCCGTGCGTCGTGACTGCCGCAACGCGACTACATCACCCACTCCGGCCACGGTGTCATCTTCTCACGTTCGTCGTGGGCCGGCGAACGCGTAGGCTGCGTTGCTCATGGCGCGTGAGCTTCTGCGTTATTGTCCGGCCAACGACCTCTACTACGACTGGCTCGGCTGCATCGCCGAGCTCCTCAACATCGCCGGTGAGGCTCCAGTACCATCCCGTTCGCGTCGTCCTCCGCCGTCCCTGGTGGGCGACGTGGCTCACGGTGCACCTCCTCCTCCTCCTCGGGATGGCGTGGACCTCGAGCGCATGCGTGAGGCACCCCAGCGCGATCCGCCGTGCAGGGCGCCAACGCGCGATGAAGAAAGCTACCAGGTGGTGCAGCGGCCCCAAGGAGAGGTGCGCGCGCTTCCAGCGCCGCCGCATCAAGACCGCGCGCCACCAGAGGCGGTGGCGCGCGGGCGCCAAGACCGAGCTCCCCCCATGCGACCGGCCCCTATGAGTGCGGCAGGCTACCGTGCTTTGACCCCAGAGTTGCGCCGTGTCGTCTGGCCTGGCAAGTTCAAGCTGGATCTGCCTCCGCACTATGACGGCACTCCTGATCCCACTGAGTTCCTCCAACTCTATGAGCTAAGCATTGAGGTGGCAAACGGCGACGAGAAGGCCATGGCAAACTGGTTCCCCATTGCCCTCAAGGACGGCGCGTGTTCTTGGCTCCTAAACCTCCCGGTGGGGTCGATCTCCTCCTGGGACGAGCTGCGTGAGCGCTTCATCGCCAACTTCCAAGGCACTCGCGACCATGCTCTTGCAGCAGGCAACCTGCGGCGCATAAAGCAGCAGCCGGGCGAGACCCTGCACAAGTACATACAGCGCTTCACGAACGTCCGCCTCAAGATCCCAAAGGTGTCGGACGAGGCCATCATTTCGGCATTTTCTGAAGGTGTCCGGGATGTCAAGATGAAGATGGAGCTCTCCATGCATGAGGATCTGTGCTCGGCCCTGGAGATATTCAACATGGCAACCAGGTGCACGAGGGCAGAGGAAGGTCGCCTCTCCCTCCTGGAGCTCCCGGAGGTCGATCCTGAAGACAAGAAGGCGAAGGCTAAGGAAGTGAAGCGCAAGGGCCCCACCGTGCTAGCCACGGAGCCTGAGATGAAGCGCGGCTGCGACCACGGCGAATCCTCCAGGGGCAACCGCCCGTTCTGTGTCTTCCACAACGTCCACAGCCACAACACCAACGACTGCCAGGAGCTCAGGGCAATCCATGACGGGCGCCTCGGCCACCGTCCCGAGCACAGTGACCCCCGCCAGGACTAGCGCGATCAGCCTCATGAGGACCGCTGGCAGGGCCAGCCTCGCGACGGCCCCTGGCGTGATCAGCCCCGTGAGGACCGTCCTCAGGGCAATGCCGGCCTTCCTCCGCTACCGCCGCCTCCAAGGAGAAACGATGACAACCGCCAAGATGATGGGGCTGGGGGCTTCCAGGTGCCGCGCGCGACGCATATTCGGTGGTGTTCAGGCACCCGCCTCTCATCGCATCTTCTAGCAGTTTGCTCGCAAGGTGAACGTGGCCCTTCCCAAGCTTGAGGTGTCGCGTCCCCTCAGATGGTCCAAGCACGCCATCACCTTCGACTCCATGGACCAGCTCAAGTGCTCAGCCACCGCTGGCGCGCTCCCCATGCTCTCCACGCCGACCATCAACAACGTCCTCGTCACCAAAACGCTCATCGATGGTGGCGCGGGGTCAATGTTCTCTCTGTTGAGACATTCGAGATGCTCCAGGTGCCATAAGAATAGCTCCTCCCCACCAAGCCCTTCTCAGGGATGACCGATGGCTCCACCGTCCCCATAAGGCAGATTCGCCTCCCTGTCACCTTCAGCAAGCATGACAACTACCACACCGAGCTCATCGACTTTGACATCGCCCACATTCACCTCCCGTACAATGCCATCCTCGGGTATTAGGCCCTCACCAAGTTCATGGTGGCGACGCATCACGGCTACAATGTCCTCAAGATGCCAGGGAGTGGTGGCATCATCACGGTCGCCTGCACCGAAAAGGTTGCGGCGTGCTCCCTTGAGCGCCCCTACCAGGCCGTGGCAGTCGAGAACTCTGACGACGAGGGTGCCATCCGGCCCCCTGAGGCCATCCCCAAGAAGAAGCAGCTCCTCCCCAAGGGCCGTCAGGAGGCCGGGGTGCCCGACGATCGTGCCTCTAGCCCCGCGCCCACTGCTGGGGCGCCCTTCCCTCTTGCATAGGAAGGCGCGCCCGGCGCCCCTCTTAGGACGGGCTCGGGGGTTCTCGTCTGGAGGGCCTCTGACCTAACCGGCATCACGAGGGGGGGCGTTCGGGCACCACATGGGGGTGTGCTTCGACGCGCGCCTCCGTGAGCAGTGCACAAGGCGCGAGGCGCCGGGCGCTCAGGAGTTCATCACCAAGGCAATCGAGGAGCTTCAGGAGGCACGAGCCATGCGTGGCGAGCGTCATCCCACATCAGCTAGTGCAGCTGCCGCCCCTGACATGGGTGGCGAGCTGCGCATCAGTGTCAACATCCCAGGCCTCAACAGGGCTGCTTCTCAGGAGCTCTTCTGGCCATCCCGTGCTGGACGGAGTGGGGGCTGCCCCTGCAGCTACACCCGCATGCTGTTCGGCCTGCTGAACGCGGCTGCCTCGCACCAGTGTTACATGCAGGGCGTCTTGGCAGCTCACGAGGCCAGGCGCCAGGCGGTCCTGACGGAGGAGGTGCCAGACCCTCGCGAGCTTCCCGGACCTCCAGAGCCTCCCGGGCCTCAGGAGCCAGCCGGCTCATGAGGAGCGATCTCTGCAGCACGCGTCTTCAGCTACTCCAACGCTTCTACAACGATGGTGCCAGGTGACTTTTTGGTTTGTTCAGTTGAGGGCGCCCCTCGGGCTGCATTATCCTCAAGCTGTCAGGGCCCACCCCTACAGCTGCGTCATTTTGATTCATGTACCCCGGATCTGTTATGCGTGCTCAAGTTATTATGGTGGTTAACATTACGCCTGTCGACTCGTTATCTATGGGATTGCCCTTCGCGGTCCTCGCGCGCTGCTAACCCACCTCTCGCTCATCCCGCGACGGGGGCTACTAGCACGGCGCCTGTGCTCGGGTCCGTACCTGCAGCGTCAATAAACCTAAGAGACCGAGCTCTGGCTCGCGGCCGGCCCCGCGCACGTCACCTCACCGGGTCCTTAGTGCCTTCGTCCTCTCTCAGAAAGACCATCGGCTGGATACAAGCGCAGCTGCATGTTATGTTTTTCAGCTAATATGCAGGAGCCTCCGGAGGCGAGACCACGAGCGGCCTCGCCAACACCCCTTCACCTTGGAAGGAAGCCACACTACGTGCCTAGGGGCGCAACCCTCCTAGGCACCCCCTCGGGCGCCGCCACTCTTCTCTTGCGCAAGTCACTTGCACGCTAAAGGGGAGGCCCTTGAGCACCGCGCCTTAGGGGCCCCTACCGGCTCTCGTGCCCTCGGCCCCTGGCTTAACCACGGCATAGCGACCTGGCATACCAGCGGCGGCCGAGCTTCGCTCGAGAGCTGGGTCCCGAGGACGTAGAGCACCCAGATAAGCGGGGGAGATGGAGTCGGTAGGAGCCTTGGAGGGGGGGGGCGCCATTGGGAAGAAGGCGCAGCCTAGCGACGCATAAGAAGCTCGCCCTCGCAGCAAAGGAACCACCATAGGCTCGCCAATCTAAGTCACCTCACACGCGCAGGCGTGAACTCATAATCAGCGTTTTGTCTCTCGCGATTTCGCTTGGTCAAGGAAACTTCTCTTTCAGTCCTTTGGGAGCCGGTTGCGCGCCAAAGGGGACCTCCTGAGCATCGCGCCTCAAGGGCTCTTACTGGACCTCGGGCCACTCACCTCTTGGCCTTGACCACGGCATCGCGACCTGGCATACCAGCGACGGCCGAAGCTTGCCTGGGGACTGGGTCCTGTCGGCGCAGGTCACTAAGCTACCGCGAGAATGAAAGGGGGGACCCATGCCAGAGTGAGAGACGCAAACACAACATCGATTGGAGATGATAACATTAAAGTGCGAGCGTCATGGTTTTTACACACCCCCGCGGGGCCCATCGTGATTCTCGCGCAGGAATGGAACAAAAGGAAAAACCTCCTGAGAGCCATGGCCTCGGCAGCATCGCCCGCGACGTCAGGATGGTACCATTCCTCCCCTAGGCCCGAGCGTGGCAACGCGGCGGCTCGTAGCTGTCGTCGTCGCTCGAGCCTGGACCAGAGGACGCGCTACTGCTGCCGGAGGAGTCGCGGACAAGGCCAAGGGCAAGTTCATCGCCAGGGGCCTCGCCACCGCACCGGTCCGAAGGGTGGTCACCGTCTCGATCGCCTCCCCTGGGGCAACACCCCAAACAACAGCCATCCTCCCCGAAGACCTTGAAGAAGAGCGCGTCGATACCCCATCGTACTTGAAGTGGATGGCGTGCCTTCCCTTCAAGTCACAAGCTTAGGCGATCGCGCCCCATCCTCGAGTCATGAAGACGTCACTGGGGTAGACGGCCTCAACCTCTGCCTCTGAAGCTTGGCTGCAGCAGCCATCGTGCTGCAGCCACAGCTCGACAGGCCCCCTGGGTGGTATCTCCCCGCCAGGAATCGCGGGAGCCGGATCCACGTGCACGGCGGCATTGCTGCCCACACCACGAACTCGCGAGCCGTGTTGCACGCATGGGCTTGCGGGCAAGGTGGTCGTGCGGCCACCGCTGGTTATTCTCCACGACTCCGTCGCTCGCGACTCTCGCAACCACCCCCGTGGGCAGGGCTATGCGCGCGAGCACTCACACCGACTGGGAAGCCCGGTGGAGCGCGTTTGTGACAGGGTCGCATTGCCGTGGGCGCCGCGGTGGCATCGCGAGGGCAACCATGCCTTTTCTTCGGCGGGAGCAACTCCGGTCCCATCAGAGGGGTTTTTCCCTTCTCGGCGGCCGAGAACCTCCTCACTGGCGCCATGGATGCTCTGGAAAGATGGTGGTGGGACAAAGAAGAAGAAGGGCAGGCGGCGAGAAGATGAAGATGAGCTGGGGGCTCTGCCCCCTCTCCCATTTATAGGCGAAGAGAGGCTAACCGGCGGCCTCCCATGCTCCAAGCAATGATGGCCTATCTGGATGCATAAGGCAATTGTCAAGTCATGCGGTTGCCGAGGTGCGTGGGGAAGTGGAGATGCCCACGTCCTGTCGAGCGCCACGCGTCGGCTTGGTCCGCGGGTGATTGGGGACCGCGGCGCTTCGCCCTTGCCCTTTGGCTTCGCCTTGAAGCCAAGTCCGAGTGCACCTTGGGCCCAGGGGCTACTATCGGCATCCTGGGAACCAGGGTACCCAGACTTGCCTGCCTGCGGCCCATGGCGTGGCTTCATCGGCGGCCTGGTACGGCCCATCTACAAAGATTATCAAGACAAGACCCTCTGGAGGCGCCAAGCCTCGCAAGGCAGACAGCACTAAGACCTCCTGAGGGAGCGGCCTTCCCAGGCTGCCTCCTGAGGAGCGGAGATTCCTATGCGGGTGCCCAACACCATGACGTTGCGGTGATGCAAGCCGTGACGACCAAGGCCAGGCGGGCGTCAGTGGGCGCAGAGAAGACAGTTTGCCCTTTGGTGCTAAGGGGGCAAGCACAGGCGTGGGTTCCCGAGGAATCAGGCAAAGGTTTCCATTCCAGTGCAACAAGACCAGGACCGCCAGGACGGCAGGATGGATGTCATCGCCGAGCCCACCATGGCGTCACGACCAGAAGCTTTGCAGGCGAAGACCACCTTTTGTCAGGATAATATGTACTACTTCTCCCCTTTCAAATTGGCCACTGTGGAATCCCTTCCTGCCTACATTTTGGGGGAAGAGGACCAACGTCACCATAAATATAGGTTAGCCACTACCATAGATCGGGGCCTTTCCACCCTCACCAGAGCAGACCTCACGAGGTTGTTCATCCATTGTACTGGTTCATCCTCAGCCCCTCGTGAGGCAAATCCAACACAAAGAAGGAGTAGGGTCTTACACTACAAGGTAGCCCAAACCTGGGTAAACTGCAGTGTTCATCTTCTTCATTGTTCCTTGAGCTAGGCCATAGGGCGACGAGCTAGTTGGCTGGATAGGTTGAGTTCTTCACACACGCCCCAGAGTTTGAACCTTCCTTGGGTCTGCGGAGCCCTGAATCTGACAATTGTTTCCGGGGATAGGGAGGGCTGAGTTAGGTGGAGAACAAAAGTCCCTGGTTCCACATGAAGCTTTTGCGCAGCACACTTTGATAGATGATCAGCAATGCTGTTTTCCGCAGTGGGTATGTGCTCTATTTGCAATCCGTCAAAGCGCTCCTCTAGCTTTCTCACTTCCTCGACGTATGCCCCCATCAATGGACTTTGGTAATCCTTGTTTACTTGCCTCACCACAAGTTGTGAGTCTCCACGATTGATCAGCTTCTTGATTCCCAGTTTTGTTACGATCCTGAGCCCGGCAAGGAGTCCTTCATATTTTGCAGTGTTGTTGGTAGCCTTCTCCCGGGGGAAATGCATTTGAACCATGTACTTGAGGTGCTCCCCAGTGGGTGTGACGAGAAGCACGCCAGCCCCCGCGCCTTGTAGGGAGAAGGCACCCTCAAAGTACATGATCCAATCTTGGGGCACTTCCCTGCCGGGGATACTTGTCTCCAGCACTTCTTCATCTGGAGTTGGTGTCCATTCTGCAATAAACTCTGCCAATGCTCTGCTCTGAATAGTTGACGTGCTCTCAAACTTCAAACCAAATCTTGATAACGCCAAAGCCCACTCCACTATTCTAGCAGGGGCCTCAGGGTTTCTCAGTATGCGTTGCAACGGGAAGCGGGTAATGACCGGGATCTCGTGGGTTTGGAAGTAGTGGCGCAGTTTCCTTGAGGCCATGATGAGGCCAAAAATCAACTTTTGCATGCCAGAGTACCTTGATCTAGCCCCTGCAGTAGGGAGCTGACATAGTACACTGGCCGCTGCACCACCTTCTTCCTTGCCGCGATCCTGGAGTTGTCTCCGCTGCCTTGCTCCTCTTTGTTCTGATCTGCATCTGACCTTGCCGGGATGAGTTCGCTTTCCTCTCCAGAGGGGATGGTAGTTGCGGCTGCTCCTTCATCTACCTCCCGCTGCGCCACCAGCGCTGCACTAACCACTTGATTGGTTGCCGCCAGGTATAGTAGCAATGGCTCTTGTGGTTTTGGAGCAACTAAGGTGGGAACAGAGGAAAGGTAGGTCTTCAAATCTTGCAGCGTAGTGTCTGCCTCCGGGGTCCACTCCACGGGCCCTGCCTTTTTCAAGATTTTGAAGAACGGCAGGGCGCGCTCGGTGGACTTGCAAATGAACCTGCTTAGCGAGGCAACACATCCAGTCAAACGCCTCACGTCTTTGACTACCCTGGGTGCTTGAATCTGCTCGATCGCCTTGATCTTATCGGGGTTGGCCTCTATTCCCCGGTGGGACACACAGAAGCCAAGTAGCTTGCCGGAAGGAACGCCAAACACACACTTCTCCGGGTTTAGCTTCAAGTTGATCTTTTGTAGATTTGCAAAGGTCTCTTCCAAGTCTTGAATGAGAGTTGATTTGTCCTTGGTTTTGACCACTATATCGTCCATGTAGGCTTCAATATTCTTGTGCAGCTAGGACTCAAAGCCAATCTGTACTGCTCTTGCAAAAGTGGATCCAGCACTTTTTAACCCAAAGGGCATCCGTACAAAACAGTATGAGCCGCATGGGGTTATAAATGCGGTCTTCTCTTCATCTTCCTTTGACATGAAAATCTGGTGGTACCCGGAGTAGGCATCCAAGAAGGAAAGCAGGTCACACCCAGAGGTGGAATCCACAATCTGATCGATGTGCGGCAAGGGGAATGGGTCCTTCGGGCATGCTTTATTTAGGTGTGTGAAATCTATGCAAAGCCTCCACTTCCCATTCGCCTTGCGCACCACCAGAGGATTCACCTACCAAGTTGGATGCAATACCCCTTTGACCAAACCGGTAGCTTCGAGTTTCTTGATCTCCTCGGCAATAAACTGCTGCCGCTCCAAAGCTTGCTTTTGGACCCTCTGTTTGACGGGCCGGGCATGTGGGCAGACAGCAAGGTGGTGCTCGATTACCTCCCTGGGAACACCGGGGATGTCAGATGGTTGCCAAGCAAACACATCGACATTCGCCCGTAGGACGGCAACGAGCGCGCTTTCCTATTTGTCATCGAGGGTGGAGCTGATGGTAAATGTACCATCAGCGCCAACCAGCCCTGCCGGGACCTTTTCACAGAGGGCGCGGCAACCTTTGATCTCTTGCTATTGGAGCTCTCCGGCAAGTCATCAATAGGCGCAGCGCACTCCGGAGAGGCGCGCTTCCCGGATTCTTTGTCGGTGTCCTTGCTAGCTTTATTCCCTCTCTTGCTTTCCTTGGCAGGAGTGATAGCTTCCACGGCTTCTGCAGCGACTGCTTCTCGGTACATCTTATCCACGCATATAATTGCGTCCTTCTTGTCTGATGGAACGGAAATGACGCCCATTGGCCCTGGCATCTTCAGCGTGTTGTAGGCATAGTGGGATGCCACCATGAATTTTGCTAGGGCTGGGCGACCAAGGATTCCACTGTATGGCAGGGGGAGGTCGACCACATCAAACACGATCTTCTTAGTCCGGTAGTTTAGCTCCCCCCCCCCAAATGTTACCGATAGTGTGATCTTCCCCTTAGGGTGACTCCAGCCAGGGTTGATCCCTTGGAAAGTACCAGTGACCTTGAGCTCCTCATCTACTATCTGGAGCTTGCTGACGACCTTGGGAGAAATCAGATTCAACTCGGCCCCACCGTCAACCAACATCTTCGTGACCTTGAGGTTGCGGATCGTTGGTGAAACCAACAATGGCAAACACCCTACCGCGGTGGTGCGGTCAGGTTGATCCTCTTCATCAAAGATGATGGGCGTGCGGGACCACTTGAGTGGCTTTCGAGAATCTGTCGCTGGCTCCACGGCATTGACCTCACGCGCCCACTGTTTAAGCTGGCGGTGAGAGCAATGCAAGGATGCACCTCCATCAATGCACAGGGCGTCAGTGGCCTTCTGGAACTCCTACTCACTGGTTTCCTCTTCATCTCCTTCATCACTCTTATCATCGCATTCCATCTTCTCACGGCCTCTGGCAGGCCTCCCCTGATACTGAGGGGCCTTGCCGGGGCGACCTCCTCTGCCACCTCGGCCCTTTTCGCCAACGCCATCTTGATCTCTCTCTTTGTCTCGCTTCTCGTACTCAGCCTTCTGCTTCTCGATGAGTTTCTCAACCTGATGACACTCTTGAAGATCGTGGCCTTTGGTCCGATGGATCTTGCAGTACAGCCCATCAGCCTTCCCAGCCTTCTCGGTAGCCGCGGCTTCCTAGCAATCAGTGCATGTGGCAACTTCCTTGCCGGGAGCCTCGGTCTTGGCCTTCTTGCCGGCACCAGGAGTGCTCGATCCTTCAGCAGCTAGTACCACTTTATCCTTGTGTTTCTGGTTGCGTTTCTTGTTCTTCTTCTTCTGACTGGCGGCGTCGTCGTTGTCTTCTGAGTCAACGTCGACACCATCCTCTTCACCGGGGAGACGCCTCCCCTCCTCTGTTCGGGCACACTTATCCGCCAAAGTGTACAACTCGTTCACAGTCTTGGGCAAACATACGTTCATCTTAGAACGTATCCTGCGGTTGCGTACATTGGACTGGAATGCAGCTATCACCGCTGTCGGGTGGATGCCCGGAATGTTTCTATGCACTCGGCTGAACCTCCGCATGTATTTTCGCAAACTCTCTCCTTCCTTCTGTGGTAGGAGATGCAAGTCGCTGGCCCGCCGTGGTTCTTCTCATCTCTTCCCCCGGTAGCTTGAACAGCAATGTTGTAGATGCTCAAGAAGTCTGCTGGGTTCAATCTTCCATCATACTTTTCTGGTATCTCTGGTTTGAACGTACGGGCAGATGGCCAACAGACTTGCCTCAACTCGCGAGTGAAGGTGGGGCACCCAACCTCGAAAGGCAGGTATCCATCTTCACTGGGCATGGGCTCGTCGACATCGGGGCCATTGCGCCTATCAGATTGGTGGCAGGTTTCGCGACGTCGATCGATGGTGACGCACGCGTCCTTGCTTCGCCTGTCTTCCAGGACTCATCGCTGATCTCGACGTGCCCAGGGATCAGATGAAGCCATCGATACGTCATCGGGTTCTTGGCCGCATGGCTCTAGCTGTGGCCCCTGCACTGGCTGCCGCGAAGGGGATTGCACCATGGGGGTGGCCCCCTCGGCACGGCCAGCGGCTTGGGCTTTTGTCGCCGCCTGTGGAGGCCGTGGCGGGCCTCCCCGCTGTAATCCTCCTGCCTCAGCGAAACCAATCAAGCTCTGAATGGTGGCTCTCCACTCATCCATCTGATCGGCCGGCGACGTAAATCTTAACAGGAGTTGGGCCCGCGCCATAGCTTCAAAATGGTGCTCGGCATAGATGACGATGTAGATCGTGACGTTGCCTGGCTTCTGGCGGTGCCGATGGCGATGGCGCCATGCTCTCATCGCCGCGAGCCGGTCGCCAGGGTGGCGTGGCGATGAGGTAGATGTGCTTGGGGATCGGCGGCCCTATTCGGCGCATTGTCTCGGTTAGCTTGTCCTGGGGGCGGCTATAGGGTTGCGGTTTCCCCCAGAACGAGCGCCATCACTGCGGCTATGTCCCTCAGTGGGGCGAAGAGGTAGAGACGGAACAACTTCTCCACCCGCATCTTGTGGAGCAAGGCCGGAGGGATGCTGTTGACGCTGTCCTCCTCCGGCACCTCCCGCTCCTGTTTCGGCCACAGGGGGAACGGTGACGACGCCACCTGCGCCGGCCACGTCCCCCGCAGCGTCCATGTCCCCGTGCGCCTCTGTAGCCCCCACGGCAATAGCGACCACATGCGAAGGAGCCTTCAAGGTGGACGAGTGAGCTGTAGTGCCGGGTTTTTTCTTGGGCGCCATAGATGATGAAGCCGTTGATGAAGAAGGCGATGAAGATGATGATGACGTGCTGCTTACAACCTCGGGTTCACGCAAGCGCTTCCCCCTACCTGGCACGCCAAAGATGTCATGGTATAACACGACCACCTATGGGACCATCGGCCCCTTGTGGTTCGGCAAGGGGGAAGAGCACATTGCACAAAGAGCGGAGGGCGTAGAGCAGCACGGCAGCAATGACACTGGCAGTTTTTACCTAGGTTTGGGCCGCCGCGAGGCGTAAAACCCTACTCCTGCTTTGGTGGATTGATGAATGGACCGTGGTGGAGACGCAGTGCTCTAGCCCGGCAAGGTTGCCTCGGGACAAGAGCAGCTACGCGCATATGAGTGTACAAGGGTCTGAATCCTTTCTAAGGTTGCTACGTCCGTCCTTTTATAGGTTAAGGGGTTACCACAATGGCAAAGTAGTCATTACCCAGCGATTAGATAGACACAGAGCTATCATACCTAACTCTGCAGGAAGGACAGTGTGCATTAAATGCACCGCTTAGTGCCACATCGCGGGGGAGCCCGGCAAGCCTTGTCGTGCCATTCGTCCACCTCCTCACCTGCCTGCGTGACACACCTCTGGACGGCTGTCATTTGGGGGTGATCTTCCTCAGAAATGGCTGCCACGTGCCACAGAATAGCCACTTAATCACTTGGGGGCTCGATACCACATTGGGAGGTGACTTGTGTCGTCATGAGGTGGAGCGGTGGTGTCTTGGCGGGCGATCCGCCCTTGGCGCCCCCGGCAAGCTTGCTGGGGGAGTCTTGAGACTTGTCTTTGAGGTAACCTCGACCCCGCCAGGCTCGCCTGCCCGCCAAGGGAGGTTCTTCCTTAGTGATATCTTGCTCTCTTGTCTTGTCTTGGTCTTCTTGGTCCGCCCTTTGGTTCCTCAAAGGGCTATATCTTCTGCTTGGCTTTGTCTTGGATGTTGTAACCTTGCCTTTGAGCCTGTGTACAGTCTGGGCAACATACACCAGGGTTTGTTACACCGACATGCCATAAGAAGAATGGGGATTGGTCAAATGCTCCCCATTGAGGAACCCCTTGTGGCCGAAGGAGAAGGACAATGTCCTACGCAAGTGGAACCATCACCCACGCTAGACCCACATGATTACGAAGAACAAAGTGAAGGCCCTCAACCAAGTGAACATGATCAGAGGGCAATATCAAGCTCATCATGATGGCGGTGCACCAAATGATGCCCAAGACCAAGTTCAAGACTCTGAGCAAGCTCAAGATCAAGAGTAAGCTAAGGACGGTGCTCAAGATGATCATGATGATGCTCCTCAAATGCCTATTGAGGAGCTATTGGAGCGTCGTGTCGCCAAGGTGGCCGCCAAGCTAAAGCATCAAGAACATGTCATGGAGAATGTGCTTGGAAGCTTCAGAAAAGGGGTAACTACTCATAAACAATTAACAAACTTTTGTGAGCATCACGTGTTTGTTTCTTGTATTGAACACCAAAAGGTACATGAGGCGCTTGATGACATAGATTGGCTTGAAGCCATGCATGATGAACTTAACAACTTCGAGCGCAACAAAGTGTGGGAATTAGTGCCAAGGCCAAAGGAGAACCACAATGTCATTGGAACCAAATAGATCTTCAAGAACAAGCAAGATGCGAATGGTGTGGTAGTTCGAAACAAGGCGAGATCAGTAGCACAAGGCTACTCCCAAGTCTAGGGTGTCTACTACGGTGAAACCTTTGCTCCCGTTGCTTGTCCTGAATCTATTCACATGTTGCTTGCATATGCATCTCATCATGATTTTAAGTTGCAACAAATGGATGTGAAGAGTGCATTTCTTAATGGTCCTTTGGATGAGTTGGTATATGTCAAACAACCCCCGAGGTTCGAGGACCCCAAGTTCCCCAATCATGTATACAAACTCAATAAGGCGCTCTATGGCCTTAAACAAACCCCACGTGCATGGTATGAGCACCTTACCGAATTGTTGCATGGGTTTGAAATTGGGAAAATTGATCCCACTCTTTTTACAAAGAAGGTCAAAGGGGGTTTGTTCGCCCACTATATGTTGATGATATTATATTTTGTTCTTGTAACAAATATTTTAATGATGATTTTGCACTAATGACTAAGAAGTTTGAGATCTCTATGATGGGAGAGTTGAAGTTCCTTCTTGGGTTCGAAGTCAAGCAAAGAAGAGAAGGAACTTTCATCAACCAAGCCGAGTATACCCAAGACATGCTCAAGAGATTCAAGCTAGGTGATGTCAAGCCGGCCAAGTCACCTATGCCAACCAAATGCAAGCTCGACATTGATCCCAATGGTAAAGCGGTGGATCAAAAGGTGTGTCGCTCCATTATTGGATCCTTGCTTTACCTTTGTGCATCTAGGCCGGATATTATGTTGAGTGTGGGAATGTGTGCAAGGTTCCAAGCCACACCTAAGGAAAGTCACTATGTGGCGGTCAAGCGAATCTTTCAATATTTGGCTCATACCCCAAACTTTGGCTTATGGTACCCCAAAGGAGCAAGCTTTGATCTCATGGGTTATTCGGACTCGGATTGGGCGGGAGACGTTGTGGATAGGAATTCAACTTCCGGAGGGTGCCAATTCCTTGGTTGCTCTTTGGTAATTGGTCTTTGAAGAAGCAAAATTGGGTGCCTCTGTCCTCCATCGAGGCTGAGTATGTGGTCGCCGCAAGTTGTTGTGCACAATTTCTATGGATGAGGCAAACTTTAAAGGATTACAGTGTCACTTGTGACAAAGTGCCAATGGAAGTTCTATGTGACAATGAAAGTTCTATCATGATCTCTTACAACCTAGTGCGACATAGCAAGACGAAGCATATTGAGATACGTCATCATTTCATTCGAGATCACATCAGTCGTGGAGATATTGAGATTATCTACGTCAACACTCAAGAGCAACTAGCAGATATTTTCACGAAGCCATTGGATGAAGCAATATTTCGCGTGTTAAGCATGAGCAAAACATTGATTCGAGCAATGTGGCTTAAATCTAGGCACAACCCGCCGCATTCATCATGTTATCTTGTTCTAGATGTAGGCAAGGACATAGGGGGAGTGTTGTTTTCTCAATGAACTCTCTTCCCCCCATTATGCATAAATCGATCAAGTCTTTCATATTAGCCATTTTTATGGTACTTGTGCTTCAAAGATGAGTTTTGGTCATGGGCCAAAGGTTAAAATCTTCGTGGTGCCATACCAATTGACTCAAACATAGGTGGATTCGGCCACCACCCTCTCTTTGGGAGGTGTTTGTTCGAGTTGATTCTATTTGATTTTATCTAGTCTTTAGGGCTTTGTTTGTGCCTTGAGTCACTCCAAGTTTGCTCTCCTTTAGTTTGTCCTTTTGAATTTGGAGTGTCTCTTCCCTTGTGCTGGTCTTTGTGTCTCCAACCAAAGCCTACTCTCATCTACAACCACTAGATATTTGCATAAGCCACCCTTTTTCAACTTGATCTTGCAAGTTTGCGCCTGCGCGGTACCATCGCTGGTGTCTGGGCGGTACTACTATCGAGCACCATGGTACTACTGCTAGAGCGGTACTACTCGACCTCATGCCGCGCAGTATTACCGGGGTGGTACTACCGTGCTGAGGACTGGTGGGGGGGGGTTATGAGTCGGGCAGGGGGAGTTCTAACTCCCTCATACCCATTCGCCTCTCTCTCCCTCACAATCTCCTCTCTCCCAGACGAAGAACTTTCTCTTGTGGCCACCGCCGAGCCACCAATTCTGTGCCGTCTTCCATGATTCAGTCCAGTGGGATCGATCCCCACCTTCTCCTCTTGCCATGGATGCCGGTATTGCCCCCCTTTTCCTCCCCTATGGTTCTAGTTTTTGAATCTAGGTTTTAGGGCAATACATGTTGCATTCTTCGATTGTTGGCCAAATCGAGGCCTGAGTAGGGCGTAGAAGACTGCTAGAATAGGTGGATTGAAGTTTGATTGGAGGACATTTGAATTTGGCATTTCCGGTAGTGCCGGATCTTGCTGCGGTAGTGGTCAGCCCGCTGAGCTCCACCTCGGGCGATACTACCGCTCCCCTTGGAGCGGTACTACCGCTTGTAAGTAGTACTACCGCTGCGGGCTCGCGGTACTACCACCTGGAGCTATCAACTTCCAATTTCCTCATTTCAACCTTCAATTCATTTTGTTTCAATCTTTTGGCTTATGCAATTGTTTACACCTGCTTTTCCCTCGCTTTGTGTTGTGGGTTCCAGGTGGTAGCAGCGCTGGGCACCAGGCCTGTCACAAGAATCCTGATTGTCCAGGTGGCTTGAAGTGTTACCATACATGAGAGGATGCTAGTGCCACCCCCAGTGGTCAGCCTATGCAGAGGTCCAAGCAGGTGGCCAATAGGCAGAAGAAGAAGACCAAGTCGTAGTGAACTATCTTGCAGAGATTTCTGTATTTTGTGCCACCGCAACCCTTATCGCAACGAGCAAGATCCAGCTCTTGTTAGTTGTCCGTTCTGGACCAAGCAGCAAGGCTCTATCTATCATGATGTGCTCAAAGGGAAGAAGAATCTTTTTGTGATGGTCAGGTCCATTGATTTGGATCATATGCAGAAGGATCCCAAGTACTTTGGTGAAGCTCTAGAATTGTGTGGTTAGCTCGACATCATCAGGCTTATGACATTCAATAAGGACTTTGATGCAGAGATTGTGGCTCAGTTCTATGCCACGGTCCACCTCGGTACTGATGTGGAGAGGACTTTGACATGGATGACAAATGGAAGGGTACTTTCTGCCAAATGGAAGGAACTCATGGATATCTTGGGCTATGATGATAAGGGGCTTGATACCCCTATCGGGATGCACCTTCACAAGGAGGTTGCCACCACGCACAAGTCCGCTCTCTGGCCCTATAGTACTGTGAAGATTTCTCCCCCCACCAACAAGAAGACCTATGAGTTGTGCCCATTCCTGGATATCATGCATCACATCTTCAGGCACACGCTCTTCCCTCGCATTGGGAACTTGGATCAAGCACACTCCTACCTAGTGGACTTGTTGCTCATCTGTCAGAAGGAGAAGGAGGAGAACACGGGGCAAATCTTGGATGTGTGTCATGTCATGTGGTCGGAGCTTCATTCGGCCATCATGGAGCACAAGTGTCCCATCTATGGTCCCTACTTGATGCTTCTCATTGAGAAGACGTGGCAATACACCTTTCCCGAGGAGATGTTTTTGACTGGTGACTTGACCTATCATGATCTGGTTTGACTGAGGCAGAAGGATAACTAAAGTACTCCCCTTCCTGAGATGGAGGCTCCTATGGATGAGGACGAAGTCGAGGACGATGATGAGCCCAATTACCAGCCATCCAGCGAGAATCCATCTTGGGCTAAGAAGCTCAAGTCAAAGATGAAGAAGTTGTTCTTAATGGAGGCACATGGTCAGTACAAGGCTCATGTGACCGAGATGAAGGCTAGCAGTCATGACAAGCTCATCATGAGGCATCTTGGGCTGGAGGTTGCCAGTGGATCAGAGGAGAAGATCACAGATGAGGAGGAGTGGACCACCCAACATTTTCAGTGGATGGACTCTGAGGTCGATCAACCTACTGGTGCTGCTGTAGATGAGGACTCCAACAACCATGGGGAGTGGTGATGATGATGATCTTCTGCATTGCTACCACCCGGGACCATAGTAGTGCCCTTTGCCCATTTTGGTGTCTCGATGCCAAAGGGGGAGAGAGCTTAGGGATTTGCTGAGTCACGAGTTCATCTTACTTGCTTGCTTTCTTCGCTCGTGAACTATTTTATCATTTGCTTTGGTTTGTGTTTGTGAGACCTAGAGACCGAGTCATATGGCGTGAGATATATGTTACCCTATAAGTATCTTTATGTCTAGTACTATGTTAGTTTGTGACATATTATCTTTCTTGTGCCCTATATGTGTGCTCACATGCTACTCCTTGCATCCATGCTTATCTCTCATATTATGTTGATCCAAATCTTGTTGGTTTATAAAATATAGGGGGAGTGTTGATCCGAGTGTGTGTGCTTTGCATTCCAAAAGCATACCTAATTAGTGCACACATCTAGGGGAGCCCATCTATATTTTATAGATGTTGGGTTTGCTTACTATCTTAGCTTATCTCTTATGCAAATCTTGTGTTGTCATCAATCCACCAAAAAGTGGGAGATTGTTAGGGCATATTTCTCCCTTAGTGGTTTTGGTGATTGACGACAACGCATTTGCGGACTAATCGTGTGCATTGAGCATTTCAGATATTTGATCATATGGCACAAGACGACTCGAGCCCCTCGAAGTTCTAAAAGTGAAGATGGTTATTTTCCTGCGTTTCTTTTTCGGTGGATTTGAGTCGTAGGAGAACCATATTATTAAGAGGGGGTCCGCTTCAGAAAGGTTTGGGTGGAATCATCACATACACACTCTCATATGCACCCGTGTTCCTTTCCTGCTTCGATGGAGTTGCTCCTATGTTGCCTGTGCATGTTTTCTGTAGTCCTCAAGCGACAGTACCGCGTTGGAAAGCAGTAGTACAGCTTACAAGCGACAGTACCGCGTTGGAAAGCGGTAGTACAGCTTACAAGCGACAGTACCGCTCAGCACGAGCAGTACTACCTCTTCTAAGCTGCAGTACCCTTGTCCAGTGCCGCGCATACTGCCACTGCTATTGGGGACTCGACCTTTTCGTGTCGGGTTGCACGGCAGTGGGTCCATAGTATGAGCGGTAGGGCCGCTTGTAAGCAGTAGTACCGCCCGCTCACTACCTCCCCACTTCTGCTCCCCTCCAGGAATCAGTGCGCTCCCGGCGGTTGTAGCACGGAAGTGGGGGAGCGGTATTACCGCCTGTAAACGGTAGTACCACTCATGTCAAGCGGTAGTACTGCTATCGCGGTGCTGCCGCACCCCATCTGGCCTGCCCTACTTCTAATGTACTCTAAACTGCAACCCCAGCGACAGTACCACTGGGGCGAGCAGTAGTACTACTCTAGCGGCACTACTGCCTCGCGGTCTTGTGCCATTGTACTGTTGTAAGTGTACTGCCATCCGAGTGGTAGTACCGCTCCTCTGAGGGATAGTACCGCTTGGTGCGGGCTGAGAGCAAGGTAACAGTTGGAATCTTTCGCACTATATAAAGAGGGTCTTCTGCCCCAAGAAGAACCACCTCTTCCTCCCCCAAACTCCAATGTTGCTCAAAGCTCCAGTTTCACCCGACCTCTCTCCCTTGGCAATCAAACTTATTTTTTTCTAGGGATTGGTTGAGAAGGCCCCGATCTACACTTCCACCAAGAGAAATTTAATTTCCCCCACTAATCCAAGACGGTTGAGGTCACCTCGGAGCCACAATCCATTGTGGTGAAGCTTCGTGGTGGTGTTGGGAGCCTCCAATTCGGTTGTGGAGATTGCCCCAACCTTGTTTGTAAAGGTTCGGTCGCTGCCTTCAAGGGCACCACTAGTGGAATCATGACATCTTGCATTGTGCAAGCACATGAGAAGAATACGGTGGCCCTAGTGGCTTCTTAGGTAGCATTGTGCCTACACACTGCTCCAATAGAGACGTACTTCCCCTCAAAGGGAAGGAACTTCGATAACACATCCTCGTCTTCACCGGCTCCACTTGTGGCTACTTCTTACCTTTACTTCATGCAAGCTTCACTTGTGTTATATCTCTTGCTTGCTTGGGTTGTTGTTGTTGCTGGCATCATATAGGTTGTTCACCTAGTTGCATATCTAGACAACCTATTTGTTGCTAAACCTAATTTGTTAAGAAAAGCTAAAAATTGGTAGTTGCCTATTCATCTGCCTTCTCTAGTCAACCATATCGATCCTTTCACCCAGGTTCGGGCCCTCTCGAAGAGGTAATACCCTACATCCTGCTTTGATTGTATTGATGATGATGATGTATCGAGTACAAGCTTGATATATCTCAAGATCGTAAGGAGAGATCTAACTATAGGGCTAGATGAATGTAATTGTGATTCGGTCCCCTGTATGGGCTAAACCCTTTGGCTTAGATACACGCCAGGTAGGGCATCTGTGGTTACATGGTCGGTATCCAAGGGTACGCATGGAGGCGGCAGGAGATGTCTTGGAGTATACGCCAAGTCTTCGATAGATGCAGTCTTGATCACGTCCACGCATGTAGCTTCTGGAGTCCACCTGATGGAGAATGAAGGCCTACAGGCCTAGCCCGACGACTATGGTCCAACTTTATTAGCTCCACCTAGTCCAGGACACCGTCACCTTGGTTCTCACCGAGGGCAATACTTATCCGCTACTATATTGCTTCACCCTCCCTCTTCGGGGAAAATCCCAATGCAGCTCACAAGTAACACTCACCCAATGAAGAACCCTCTACCCTCCTGCATTCAATCAAGGCCTTGGTTATTTCAAAACGTTCGGTCCTTGCCTGCTTCTTGTACAGAACTTATAGAGACCCAATAATTAATTGAGTGGTAGAACGTTCAAAATGTCCTTGTAGTTTAGGATCCATGCAAGTCAGCATGAGGCACTGGACTGACTCATATTTATCACTACGAGAAGTGAAAGCATCTACAACTTGTTTTGGCGCATCCTTTGCAGAAGGATCACCTAGGGGTTGATCCATCACATACTCCTTCTTTGCACTTCTGAGAACAAATCTTAGGTTCTGAATCCAATCCGCATAGTTCCCACCATTAGCAGCCAACTTTTCTTTCTCTAACATAAGGGCTAAGTTGAACATATTGCGAGCCATTTGATCTATAACAATAAACACAAATATATTTAGACATAATTCATAACTAATATTGCACTACTATTTAATATAAAGTACACTCCCACTCAAATCAATATCTCTCATAATTGATAACGAGTGATTTAAGATCCTGATCTTATTCTCAATCATTGATGTGGACATCAATCATGACGAGAATTTTGACCGGTGGGCAATCCTTTGCCGATCATATCTCCATATGATTCTTTTTCATATTTCGATGCTTCGTGCTCCGAGCTTAGAACAATTCTGCTAGAACTTCAAGACAACCGAGTGCTATCTGCTTACATGGTATGACTGTCTACCGTCTTACACCTCACAACTCGTTTGTACTCATGTGGACATGACCTACTCCGGGATGCTACGTGTTATAGACGGTTGCAACACTGGGAAGAGCACCTTTTAACTTGATATTTACTGTGAGAGATCACCCTAATAATTGACTACTGTGCAATGAAAGGGTGCAAACAACAAAGGGATAAACATTTTAGGCAATTCATAATAGCATGATATGGTATAGCCCTGGGAGCCGGGAACGTCTCCATGGTCCATCAAGGTCTTCAAGAAGTTTTCTCCGAAAATGTTGTCGTGGCGACAATTTTGAAAACTACCATCCTGGCACCGTTTTTGTTCTCCTGCACCTGGTGAAGCTCTGGGTCGTCTGTGTAACTTGTAGGCTATCTCTACATCTATTACATTAAGGTGGCAATCCCGTGGCTCCAGCCATCATGCAGTGACACGTAGGTCACTTAACATTACAACATATGGCCATCTCATAGATAAACACATTATCATGACGAAGGCTATACCACATCATATGCGAACATGCAAAACCAAGTTAGACGTTCTCTAATCGGTTTGGCAAATTTTAATCATGTGGTTGCTAGGGTTTTCGGATAACACTAACTACCTACATGCACAATCAAGGCGATAATTCTTGTTGCTAGATTAACTTTTGGGGTGTGTGAAAGAAGAGACTTAATTAAAAATCACGTCCCCCACACTAAACTTCGCCAAATATGCATGACCGCCTAGAAGATCGTTCATCTTCATCACCCTCTTGTGTATACGACAATTAACTATTCTTGACTATGATGAAGCCCAAGGAATTGTTAGCAGATCGTCGACAGCTAGAGCCGAACGATTGTCAAAACCTTGTAAAAGCGACATCATGTCGTCAATGAACTGAACTGAAGCAACACTTGAGGGAAGCATAGCAAGAACATCAAAGCCTCATATCCACGTCTGATCTAGATCGGAACCTGCATCTACTCATAGATCCACTCATGATGCCACCATTGGGAAATGTAGTAGAAAAGAAAAAAAATCGCCCTACGATCACCTAGGAACAATATCAAGATGCATATAGGGTTTGGAAGTTACCGACTCTAGAGTGTAGTGGAAGTAGACGAGTCAGTGTAGATCGTACTTGGAGTCCCTCGAACCGTTGAGGACAATTCCACAAACCGGCCTCGAACGATCCTTCGAACAGAACACCGAAAACACGACATCTCTACTTGGTTGCAAGCGTACGGTCTTCACAATCCGGCAGTGCTTCACCATCCAAAGCTAATCATCGCCGGAGAATTAGAGGGAGGAGATTAGAACCACACTGGGCTTCCACTGGTATAGCGAGCTGCTATACAAACAATTTATAACCCCTTTCTGCGATGGAGTTTTAAACCGTTGCCAGGCCAGTGTGTGTGATAGGGGGGTCCTTCCCACATGACCCAGAAACCGCCGGGGATAGGGAGTAGCAATGCATATGTTTTGCATAACTAAGCGTATGCGTTGCCGTCATGTACCCCAAACGCGAGTCTTCAGACAACTGTTTGTGATATCTCGCATATCCCAAACGCTCCATCCTTGCTACTCGTTTGTGCTTGCATTACCATCGTAGTCAGAGTTCCGTGGTGCTACATTTACGATGCATGCCCCATCACAGACAGTTCATGATTATAGAACATGTATGATAAGCAGACAATCACACACATTTACTTTTCCTCAAATGTATGCAATTCGATGTAAAGTGCATATAGTTATCCCTATAAAATTATATGCGAAGCTTGAATATATCCCACACGATTCATCCGTCGTACCCGCGTCGGATGAGGGCCTATCACACATGTTCTTCTATGAGCAAACATTTATGATGCGCACAACATCATAAACAGTCCATAATTGCCAAGGTTGTGTGATAAGGTGACTTTCGCAAACATTTAATAAGAAGGAACTGTGTGCGGTGTTGTTGTTAATCCCACACGTTTTTTCTTGGCTGATCGTGTGTGCAGTAGAGATTCATCGCACACGTAGTGGATCTGAGAAACATGTCTGATCTCGACGTTTATCACAGATGTTTTGCTTTTGCAAACCATACTGGCCTGCAGAACCTAATTTATCCCTAATTTAATCCCTGCATTTGAAAATCACAGATTTTGAATTTGAAAGTAGGCAATCACATATTTAATATTGAACCATGTTTATAACAAATATAGGTTCAAGCACGAATACATAATTCGATGCACATCTACATATACTGAAGAACTACAGAAGCACCAAGTAAAGAATGATGAACCACAGTTGTACTAAAGACTGTAAAGAGAGAGGCGAAAGACATTCTGGTTGCTGGAGAAGGTGAAGCGAATGCCCATATTGTGCCCTCCTCCATGTGTAATGTGTGCACGACTCTAGGCAAACCCCTTGTGATGGTTGCCCGCCCATCCTTCACTGTTTTCATTAGGACTTCTCAATGCTCATTGTAGTCTTGATGAAATACTTTAACCTTCATTGTGTGTCCACCAATCATGTACTTTGCGAGGTAATCTTGAGTAAACTGCTTTGGGAACCACTACAAATGAAAAAGATTCAGACATTGTTGTCAAACAACTCATTATGGGCAGTAAAAAGAGAAGGCTACAGAGTTTGTAGTTACAATCCTATAGCTCACTGTTGTGTTGGATAGAGCGTAAACAAATAATTTGATTGCCACCGTTTGTATCTTTTTGCTAATAATCCTTATCAGTTTCCTCACTTGATGTTGGTTCATGAATATCTCATTACCCCATACGCAAAAAGGGTCGATGCATGGATCTTTGCCAAGGACATATGTACCAACAAGCAACAAGTCAATATTAGAAGCTAAAAAGTGTCCAGGCCTGGATCTATATGCACTACATTATGGAACGACGGGGGGAGTACAAGCCGAGGGATGAAACTAACCTAGGCGGAAAATGCTGGCCACTCCCGTTGTTGTCTTGCATAAGTATTGGAAAGGCATGATAAGTATAGCAATGTTAGCATCAAACAAATATAGCCAAGGTAAACAACGTCATCTCCAAATGATAGCTTGAATGTGCTGGTTTCAGCATGCTGTTAAAGCGGATATAAAATGGAAGGGAATGTTACTTGCAACAGGCTTAACAGCCACCAAATATTGCAATTCAAACTGGTATTATTGAAAATGAATAGAACGTAGCTCATGCTTAAACATCACACTGGATAAATATGTAAAACTGAAATAAAGGGCATGTGTTAACTACACCAGGCATAACAGGAACCAAATATAGCTGTTCAAACCGATATTGATGAAATTGAGCTGCACAGTTCTGACTTGCACATAATGAACACCACATTGTGAATAACTGAAATAAACAAGGCATATATGATCAGTATAACAAGCAAATATATCCATTGAAAACTAGATAGAGGCTCAAGCAAATACAGATAAATAGGGCATATGCTTGAAAACTGGACAAATGCTCACTGCAACCAACCTAACAAGCAAATACAGATAGACAAGGCATCTGCTTGAAAACTGGACAAATGCTCACTGCAACTAACCTAACAACCAAATACAGATAAACAAGGCATCTGCTTGATAACTGGACAAATGCTCACTACAACCAACCTAACAACCAAATACATATAAACAAGGAATCTACTCAATATAAAGAACTGAAAGGATCAATAAGGTTGACTAGAGAGGGGCGAATAGGCAACTACCAATTTTTAGCTTTTCTTAACAAATTAGGGTTTTCAACAAATAGGTTGACTAGATATGCGACTAGGTGAGCAACCTATAAGATGCAAGCAACACAAGCAAGCTAGAGATAAAACACAGGTAAAGTTTGCACAACGTAAAGGTAAGAAATAACCACAAGTGGAGCCGGTGGAGACGAGGATGTGTTACCGAAGTTCCTTCCCTTTGAGAGGAAGTACGTCTCTGTTGGAGCAGTTTGGAGGCACAATGCTCCCCAAGAAGCCACTAGGGCCACCATATTCTCCTCACACAATGCGAGATGCCATGATTCCACTAGTGGTGCCCTTGAAGGTGGCGACTGAACCTCTACAAACAAGGTTGAGGCAATCTCCACAACTTAATTGGAGGCTCCCAACACCACCACGAAGCTTCACCACAATGGAATGTGGCTCCGAGGTGACCTCAACTGTCTAGGGTGCTCAAACATCCAAGAGTAACAAGATATGCAAGGGATTAGTGGGGGGAATCAAATTTCTCTTGGTGGAAGTGTAGATATGGGCCTTCTCAACCAATCCCTAGAAAATCAACAAATTTGATTGGCTAGGGAGAGAGATCGGGCGAAAATGAGCTTTGGAGCAACAATGGAATTTGGGGGAGGAAGAGAGGCGAGTCTTCTTGAAGAAGAAGACCCCCTTTTATAATGGGGGAAAAGATCCAACCGTTATTCCCGTGCTCAGCCCGCAACGTGCGGTACTACCGCTCAACGGAGTGGTACTACTGCTTGCTGCAGCGGCACTACCGCTTGCTCCGGCGGTACTACCACTGGGACAACGCACATTGACTTACGAGAGCCCAGGGGAGGGACAGAAGGAAGAAATCCATGAGCGGTACTAGCAGCGGTGGTAGGCGTGGTACTACCACTTATAAGCGGTACTACCGCTCCTACTGCTGCTGCTCGATTGGGTCTGGTTGGGATCAGCGGTAGTATGCCAGAGGGACCACCACTGGACCACCGCTGAACCCGACATGAGAAACTCGAGTCCCGAATCGAGGTGGTAGTACAGCGGTACTGGAGCGGTACTACCACCTGCCTTTACACGCAGTACTACCACTGCCAGCCGCGGTACTACCGCTGGCTTCATCCTGAGCCACTCCCAACACAATAGAGGACACTCAGAAAAAGCAGGAAGGAACTAGGGGTGCAAAGAAGATGTGTACGTGATGATTCCACCCAAACCTTTCCGATACGGACCCCCTCTTGATAGTACGGTATCTCCTACGACTCAAGTCTACCGAAAATGAAACAAAGGAAAAACACCGTCTTCTCTTTAACCACTGAGGGGAAGAAATTGTCTCGTGCCATGAAGGAATATCTGAAATGCTAAATGCACACGATTAGTTTGCAAAAGCATTGTCGTCAATCACCAAAACCACTGAGAGAGAAATATGCCCTAACAATCTCCCCCTTTTTGGTGGATTGATGACAACACGGGATTTGCATAGAGATATAACAAGAGAATAAGCAAACCCCTGACTCTACAAAATATAGACGGGCTCCCCCTAGATGTGTGCACTTAATTAAGAATGCTTTTCAAATGCAAAGCACACACACACGGATTATCACTCCCCCTATATTTTATAGACCGGAAACACTTGCATCTATGAAATATGAGAAAAGTAAACAAAGATGCAAGGAGTAGCATGTGAGCAAGAATAGAACAAGTTAAGCAAAAACACACATACTAATAAGGTACTAGACAACATAAGGATAATGATAAGATAGCATATGTCTCACACCATATGACAAGATATCCAAGTCTCACAAGCACAAACCAAACCAAAGCAAACGAACGATAAAAGTGTTCACGAGAGAGAAAGACACTGCAAATAAGACACACTTCAACTTGGCAAATCCCCTAAACTCTCTCCCCCTTTGGCATCGAGACACCAAAAGGGCAAAGAGTTCTACAAAGGTCACAGGTGATGGCAACGCCGGAGATCCCCATCCTCACGGCTCTGCATGGTCGCTCACGCCTCCGTCATCGGCAGCAGAAGTAGGCTGATCGGTCTCTGAATCCGTCCAGGGACAGTGCTAAGAGATCCACTCCTCCTCGTTAGTGATCTTGTCCTCTGACCCACTGGCAACCTCAACTCCAAGCTGTCGCATAAGGACCTTGTGACGACTGCGTGATTTCTTCTCTAACACATGTGCCATATACTACCCGTGAGCCTCCATACAGAATAACTTCTTCATCTTCAGCTTGAGCTTCTTAGCCCAAGATGGCTCGACTCCTGAGGGCACATAATCCGGATCATCATCCTCAGCCTCAACATCTCCCAAAGGAGTCTCTGTATCCGGAACAGAAGGGCCCCAGTTCTCCTTCTGCCTCAGTCGAATGATCTCATGAGAGATCAAGTCACGTGTCTCAAATGTGATATTAGGGTAGGTGTATGCCCATGCCTCCTCAATAAGTAACATCAGGAAGGGGCCATAGATGGGACACTTGCGCTCAGTGATGGCAGAGAGGAGATCCAACCACATGACATGAGAAACATCCAAAGATTCTCCTGTGTTTGCATCCTTCTCATGCTGACAGAAGAGCAACATATCCACTAGGTAGGAGTGTACCTGATCCAAGTTCCCAATCCGAGGGAAAAGAGTGTGCCTGAAGATGCGATGAAGAATGTCCAGAAAAGGAAACAACTCATATGTCTTCTTCTTGATGGCGGGATTAACATTCACCGTGCTATAGGGCCAAAGAGCAGACTTGTGAGTAGAGGTGGTCTCCTTGTGGGGGCGAAAGCCAACTGGGTTGTCAAGCCCCTGGTCCTCATAACCCAAAAGTTCCATGAAGGCCTTCCATTTAACTGAGAGAAGTTTGCCATTATTCATCCACGTCATAGTCCTTTCCTCATCAGTGCCAAGGTGAACAGTGGCATAAAACTGAGCCACAATGTCAGCATCAAAATCCTTGTTAAACTCCATGACCTTGAGGATATTCAGGTGAGCACACATCTCAAGAGCCTCTCCAAAGTAGGCACGATCCTTCTCCAAGGAATGTCAATGGACCTGACACTCACAAACAGGTTCTTCTTTGCTTTGAGCACATCAAAATAGATAGAGCGCTGCTGCTTGCTCTAGAAGGGACGGTTGATAAGAGAAGGATCTTGAGGTTGGGAATATGGGTTGCGGCGACAAGCCACACAAAACTCCTTAGCAGACATCTCTAGCACGGACTTGACCTTCGGCTTTGGCTTGTTAGCAACTTGTTTGGTAGTCTGCTTTGGCTGCATAGGTTGAGCACTATAAGATGCACCAGCCCCCTCAGAAGTGCGATAGCGCTTCGACCCTCCAGGACGTTCGGGATTAATGCGACGGACTTTATGCTTAGAATTGCCATCACCTGGAACCCACAAGAGAGACAGCGAGGAAAGCTGGTGTAAAACATTGCATAAGCCAATCAAAAGGAAGCAAAAAGGATCAAAGGTGGATGCGAGTGAAGAGGAAGTTGGCATCCTGAGCGGTAGTACCGCCCCTGGACAGCGGTAGTGCCGCCTATAAGCGGTAGTACCGCTCCAGAGGAGTGGTAGTACTGCCCGACGCGGAAGTCAACGGCCTGACCACTGCCGTTGTTAGATCTGGTACTACCGGGGTTGCCAAATTCAAATTTCCTCCTACCAAACTTCAATCCCCCTAATCTAGCAGTCTTCTACGCCCTACTCAAGCCTTGATTGGACCAAAAATCGACGAATGCCACAAATATTGCCCTAAAGCCTAGATTCAAAGAATTGAACCACATGAGAAGAAAGCGGAGGCAATACCGGCATCCATGGCAAGAGGAGAAGGTGGGGAATGATCCCACCAGACGGAATCGCAGAAGACGGCATTGAGGAAGCTGCCCTCCACTGCTCATTCATCACTTGAGAGAGGAAGAGATGTGGGAGAGAGAGGTGAATGGGTATGGGGGAGTTGGGACTCCCCTTGCTCGACTCATAACCCCCACACCCCGCCTCAGAGCGGTAGTACCGCCCGCAAGAGCGGTAGTACCGCCCCGGTACTACACAGCAGCAGGGCCCCTGGTACTATCGCTCAGAGCGGCAGTACCGCAGGAGCCAGTGGTAGTACCGCTTAAAAGCGGTAGTACCGTCCACTCCCAGCGGTAGTGTCGCGCCAGCGATAGCAAACAACAACAAGGAGAGACGGAAGGGGCTTATGCAATTATTTGAGAGCAAAGACAAGGAAAGGCAAGGGATGGGATGGAGACATGAAACACTGACAAATGGAGGGAGCTACTCCAAGTGCAAAAGACAACCAAACACGAGAAGCAACCTTGGAGTGACTCAAAGCACAAACAAAGTCCTACACGACTAGATAAGATCAAAGACAGCCAAACACCACTCAAGGAGAGGGTGGTGATCGAAGTCACCTATGTTTGAGTCAATTGGTATGGCACTGCGAAGATTTTAACCTTGGGCCTATGACCAAAACTTGTCTTTGATGCACAAGTACCATCAAGAATGGCTAATGTGAAAGACATGATCAATTTATGCATAATGGGGGGAGGGAGAGTTCATAGAGAGAACAACACTCACCCTATGTCCATGACTACACCTAGAACAAGATAAAATGATGAGTGCGGTGGGGTGTGCCTAGATTCAAGCCACATTGCTCGAATCAATGATATTTAGCTCATGCCTTAACTCGCGAAATCTTGCTTCATCTAGAGGCTTGGTGAAAAAATCCGCTAGTTGCTCTTGAGTGTTGATGTAGATGATCTCAATATCTCCATGCTTGATGTGATCCTGAATGAAATGATGACGGATCTCAATATGCTTCGTCTTGCTATGTTGCACCGGATTGTGAGAAATCTTGGTAGGACTTTCATTGTCATATGGAAGAGGCACTTTGTCACAAGTGACACCGTAATCCTTTAAAGTTTGCATTATCCATAGCAGTTGTGCACAACAACTTGCGGTGGCTACATACTCGGCCTCGGTGGAGGAGAGAGACACACAATTTTGCTTCTTCGGGGACCAACTCACCAAAAAGCAAACAAGGAATTGGCACCCTCCGGAAGTTGACTTCCTCTCCACATAATCTCCCGCCCAATCCGAGTCCGAATAACCCATGAGATCGAAGCTTGCTCCTTTGGGGTACCATAAGCCAAAGTTTGGGGTATGAGCCAAATATCAAAAGATTCGTTTGACCTCCACATAGTGGCTTTCCTTAGGTGCGTCTTGAAATCGAGCACAAATTCCCACACTCAACATGATATCCGGTCTAGATGCACAAAGGTAAAGCAAGCATCCAATCATGGAGTGATATACCTTTTGATCCACCGCTTTACTATTGGGATCACTGTCAAGCTTGCATTTGGTGGGCATGGGAAACTTGACCGGCTTGACATCATCTAGCTTGAATCTTTTGAGCATGTCTTGGGTATACTTGGCTTGGTTGATGAACATTCCTTCTCTCCTTTGCTTGACTTCGAACCCAAGAAAGAACTCCAACTCTCCCATCATAGACATCTCAAACTTCTTGGTCATTAGTGCGGCAAACTCATCATTGAAAGATTTGTTAGGAGAACCAAAAATAATATCATCAACATATAGTTGGCATATGAACAAATCCCCTTTGACCCTCTTAGTGAAAAGAGTGGTATCAATTTTCCTAATTTCAAACCCACTATCTTGCAACAACTCGGTAAGGTGCTCATACCACGCACGTGGGGGTTGTTTAAGGCCATAGAGCACCTTCTTGAGTTTTGTATACATGATTGGGGAGCTTTGGATCCTCGAATCCCGAAGGTTGTTTGACATATACCAACTCATTCAAAGGACCATTAAGAAATGCACTTTTCACATCCATTTGTTGCAACTTAAAATCATGATGAGATGCATATGCAAGCAAAATGCGAATAGATTCAAGACGTGCAATGTGGGCAATGGTTTCACCGTAGTCGATACCCTCGACTTGGGAGTAGCCTTGTGCCACCAATCTTGCCTTGTTTTGAACAATCTTGACCATGCTATTGGGCCTATTTCGGATAGGCTATAATGGGCCGTCAGTTAGCGGGCTATAAATGGGCTATATTTGAACAGGCCGTTAACATGCTTTCCGTGGGCCGGGCCGCTACCTTTTGACCAAGTCAAATGGGCCGACCTTATGACCTGAATGGGCCACTGTTGGGCCGAGCCACATGTCGGCGTATCATAGGCGCATCCCGTCCATTCGATGGATGACATCTGTCCTAGCACTGAGCTGACACGTGGATCCTCCGGTGAATGAGAATTTTACATGTGGAAAATCCCCATTGGACAGGGCTGTTAACGGATATCGGATCCAAACCGGAACCCGATAGCTTAACGGCAACCCGTTACGATGGATGCCACGTGTCAGTTACCCTTGACAAAAATACTTCCATGACGCGCCATTTATCGTCATGGAAGTGGACACTTCCATGATGATAATTTTGGTATTATCATGGAGCACTTCTACGACAGCACAGGTATGACTATCTTGATTCTGTCATAAAATCGTCATGGATGTACATGCATGATAGAAAATGTGACCTACTATGACAAACATGTATTATCACGGAAGTGTATTTTTTTTGTAGTGTATGATCTACATAGGTGATTTCTGTCGTACTAGCAACACTCCACCCTTCGAGCTAAACAACACACCACTCATAATTCCAAAGATTAGTTGTTCAAATATGAATGTGATATGATACTAATATTAGTTAATAGACACACATTTAATTGGTCAGCTAATGCTCCCACTTGAGTTTCCAAATGCATGTGGCGACATATAGAGAGACAGAGGAATTGCATTTCTTTGTCAGTTGTTTAGTGTACTCTCTTATCCATACCAAATCTTAGTTGTTAGTTGAAAGCAAACATCGGTTGCTAAGTAGCCTTTGTGCGGTTTGCAGCTTCAGATCTGCCATGCCACGCAGCGGTGGAGCTACAACAAAAAGTCAAGGCGGGCCAGTCTATGCTTTAACTTGTACATAGGTGTTGTTTTTCCTCATTAAGTAGTATATTACTCCCGCAATTACTTTGGATTGGGCAGGCCATGGCATAGTTTTGCCCCAACGCAGCTCCTCCAGTGATGCCATGGTTAACACTATAGTCATCATGCTTATGGTTTCCCCCTTTTATGATCACCACGGCCAGCCTACGTGATTCGTGTCCTAATAGCATTGCTCCACCCATGAAGCTCAACAAGCTTAGTTGTACAAATTCGAATATGATATAATGCTAATATTAGCAAAACAGAGACATGTTTAATTGGTTAACTAATGTCGGATTCAGGGCTCTGCAAACCCAAGAAGATTTGAACTGTGGGGCGTGTGCGAAGATCTCAACCAGCTCAAGCCTCAAGCTCACCACCCCATAGCCCGGCCTCGTCGAGTTCACGCGAGCAAGGACGAAGATGAACACAGCAGTTTACCCAGGTTTGGGCCACCTCGTGGTGTAAAACCCTACTCCTGCTTTGTGGTGGATTGGCCTCACGAGAAGGTTGAGGATGAACTAGTACAGTGGATGAGTAGCCTCGTGAGGGCTCTAGTGGTGTGGGTGGAATGGGTCTGTCTGGGGTTCGATCCGGGATCTGCCTCGACAGTGATGGCTAGCCTATACTTATAGTGGCCTTGGTCCTCTTCCCTCGAAACTTAGGAGGGAAGGTATCCCACAACGGCCAATTTGAAAGGGGACAAGAAGTACATCTAATTTTGATGAAAGGTAGTCTTCGCCTACAAAGCTTCTGGTCATAACGCAGAGGTGGGCTCGGTGATGACATCCGTCCTGCCAAACTCATGGTCTTGGTCTTGTTGCATCGAAATGGAAACCTTTGGGGGATTCCTTGGGAACCCGCATCTGTCCTTGCTCCTTTAGCACCAAAGGGGAAACTGTAGCCTCTGCGCCTGCTGGCTCCCGCCTGGCCTTGGTCATCATGGCTCACGTCATTGCAACATCGTAAGGCTGGGTACCTGCATAGAAGTCTACGCCCTCGGGAGGCAGCCTGGGGAGGCCGCCCCTCTGGGGGTCTTGGTGTCGTTCGCCTCACGAGGCTTGGGCTCTCGCGAGGGTCTTGCCTTGGAGTCGTTGTAGCCGGGCCGTATAAGGCCGTCGATGGCCCACGCGCTGGGCCGCAGGCAGGCAGATCTTGGTACCCCCGATCCCAGAACGCCGACAGTAGCCCCTGGGCCCAAGGCACGCTCGGCCTAGCTTCAAGGTGAAGGCAAGGAGCAAAGGGCGAAACGCCACAGGCCCCAATCGCCCACGGGCCAGGCTCGACGCGTGGCGCATGACAGGACACAGACGCCTCCGCTCCCCCATGTCGCCTCGGCAACTGCCCAGGCTGACAAAAGACTGGCACACGCCACAAGGTCATCATTGCTCTGTCTTGCCTTGCTCCCGATCCCCTTCTCTAGCCAAGAGCTTCTCCAGATCCAATCGCAACTCTGCCCCCTTCCTTCTCCTTCGCCAACGCCGGCGACCCCACGAATGGTGCCCGGGAAGTCGATGCCCGTGGTCCAGGCTGCGACCTCCTCCTCTCCTTCGCCAGTGCTTGACGCGTCCTCCATCATTGAGGAGGGGCATCTCGACCCCGTGCTCCAGCAGACGGCCAGTGAAGACAACGAGTGGGGCCAGACCATGAACTGGGCCGGCTCCGCCGAGCGGAGTTCCTTTGTGTAGACTGTCTATCCCTTCTTCCTCCACAACATCTTCGCGGGGCTCGTCCCACCCCTTTCGGAGTTCTTCTGCACAGTCCTTGCCCACTACGAGATCCAGGCCCTTCATCTTCAACCCAACTCCATCCTCCTCCTGTCCATCTTCGCCTTTTACTGCGAGGCCTTTGTGGGCGTGAGGCCCTCTGTGGCGCTCCTCGGCCATTTCTTCAGCTTGTGGCTGCACGACCGGACGTATCGCTCTTCTTCCGTGTCCGTCGTGGCAGTCCACAAGGGAAATGTCCTCTTGAAGGCCGGGAAGAAGGTGGGGGGATTTCGGCACTGCTGGGTCTTCCTGGACACCAAGGGTCTCAACCCGCGGCTGGAGCTGCCGATAGAGCTGCCTGAGTGGCTCGAGAGGTGGGGCCATGCAAAGTTCACCGACCCCCGGGCAGAGCCTGTCTTGAGGAAGATAACCTCGGATATGGAGGCCAAACAGCTGACGGGGGGAATGCTCGTGAAGGAGTTCCTGACGCAGTGCCTGGTGCCACTCCAGTCGCACAAGAGGCCCTTGTGGGAATTCCAGGGCACATGGCACGACACGAGGCTATGCCCCGCCAGCCTGATGGGCGAAGAGCTGGACAAGACCATGGTCGTTCTGCTAAATGGCGATCCGGGGGACATCCCCGAGGCCTACACCCCGCTCTACCACCGTGATGACGGGGAGGAGCTTGTTGCCGCCATACCCGCATTCAACAAGCTGGGGCTCATGCTGTCCGAGCACACAAACTCTCCCATGCCAGTGTCCTCTGGTGATAGCGGCATGGAAGAGGACTCGGAGGAGACTGAGGATGACGACCTGGAGGAAGTGTCCCCTCCGTCGCAGAGCGAGCTCCTCCGCAACCTTGAAGACGATGACGACACTGACGAGCACCCAGCCGCGGACTCCCCGTGCTCCAGCAAGGTCCTCAGGAGGTCAGGGCCCACACCACGGACCATGCAAGCATCGGGCCGGGCGACCCCGGAGAAGAGCGCGGGTGCGCCCCCTCTGGAGGGCTCCACGAGTTCCAGCGGGGCGATCCAGATGTCGGTCCCATCCCCGCCCGGGCCGTGAACAGGGGATGCCCGGGCCGTGAACAGGGGATGAGGCGGCCACTGCTGGGGCAGATGTGGCCCCAGCAGCCGTGACCCCTCAGGGCGATCTCCCCACCTCTCAAGGTGGCAGTGCCATGCCGGGGCCTGTCGAGGAGCGCCCCGCTCATCCCCTGGACGCGGCCAAGGCCACGCCGAATAGGAGCGGGGGCATCCCCGCCACCACGGAGAAGGAGAAGAAGAGGAAGTGGATCGTGCCTGAGGAGTAAGTAACTACCTTGCTCTTGGTCAAGCATGGATTGCATTTGTACTCACAACACTCCCCTCTTGACGACCAGTAGTGGCGATGAGGCGAAGAAGAAGAAGGTGAGTACTGAGCCGAAGGAGCCCCCTATACTGAGGGCACCATTGGCCTCCGATCGCGGCTGCGGCAGGCGAAGGACTGCGTTGCGCCGGCACGATGCCGTCCGTGGGCGCTCAGGCGGCCTCGCACCTGGGCACACGGGTGCGCCGCCAGCCCCTAGTGCTTCACCGGCACCGCTTGGGTAACCGACCGCCGAAAGACCGAGGGTCCATGGGGCGACAATCCTTGTCGCGGCCGCGGCAACCCCGGCGCTGGTGGAGGGGGCGACCCCTGAGGTCGCAGCGACGCAGCCTCAGGAGGAGCCAACCCTTGTGAGCCAGCAGGCTGCGGAGTCGTCTGCCTTCGTGGTGCCCGAGGGGAGCCTGGAGCCTCCGGCGCCCCAAGCCGGCCACGCCGCCACTTCCTTGGTCACAGTGCCAGTCGGCGTGCCAACGCCGCCCCCTCGCCAGGCCCTCGCGCTCGCGAACTGCGGCCCCCTGATCCGGCCCGGAGCCTTGGATGAGGCTTACACCACGCTTGGCCGGATCCGTGCCGATGTTCAAGACGCCGACATGTGCCTCACGAGGGAGCGCCTTGGGCTCGTCTCGGGGTGGCTCCAGGCCGACGCAGCCACCAGGACGGCCTGGGGCCGAGCGGAGGCTGCTACCGCGGAGGGCATGAAGGAGGCCACTGAAGCCAAGGAGGCTCATGATGTGGCACTAGCTAGCTAGCACAACATCTGCCGAGAAGCGTCGTGATGAGGCGGAGGCCAATCTGAAGGCCCTTCAAGAGGAGCAAGCCACACACGCTCAGTAGCTCCACCAGCGGGAGGAAGACCTCAGGTCCTCCGAGGCGAAGCTTGCCGATCGCGACTCCAAGCTGGCCCAGGTGACCGTTGATCAGGCCGCGGAACATCAGCGCCTGGCCAAGCTGAAGGAGGAGGTGGTCGAAGCTCAGACGTCCCACGCCCAGCGCGTCTCCGAGTCGACAACCCAGCTGGATGCCCAGGAGAACACCCTCGCCGCCGCAGAGAAGAAGGCGGCCGCGGAGCGTGATGCCTTCCCCTCCCTCGAGCTCAGGTCTTGCCAGGCGTTACAGTCCATCTGCAGGGGAGGATTCGAGGAGCCGCTGGCGACCCCTGAGGGCGGCTATACATGGCTCTTCTCCAAGCTTGACGAAGCACTCGAAGGCGCTGTCGCCGAGGTGGACTCCATCATGGAGGAGGAGTGCCGTTCACTCTTCTTCGCGGCTGCGACGCGCGTCTTCAGCCACCTCTACCTCCAGAATTCGGCTTTCAACTTTGATGAGGTGATCCACGCGGTTGCTCTTGAGTCCCGCGCGACCACTACGGCTGCCGTGAAGGGCCACGTGGATACGCTGCTGAAGAAGTTCACCTGCATTCCTGACACCATGCCTCCGGCGATGGAGGTCATCGATGGCGATGACGGTGGCCACGATGTCAACGACGGGCTCCTCATGACGGGGATGGGTGGCGGCGACGGCCATGGCGACGATTACCCTTCCCCCTAGGTTTTACCCTGCGACATTTATCATGCCTCGAGGAGGCGTAAGACTTCGCTTGAATTTGCAGAACATTTGTTGCTTGTAATAATCATTTGAACTCTGTGATTTCCTTTTCATGTTTGGTTTCCTTCTTGTTTGCTTTTGTGCTCTGCGTCGGTAGGGCCCAGCCCCGCGCATACCTCGACCGCCATTGGGGGGTCCGGATCGCCAGGACGACACCAAGGGGCGAGGGGCTACAAGACTAGTGAGGCCCCTGAGTCGCGATGCTCAGGAGTCCCCCTTGACGTGCGAGTAGCCCTCATGAAGGAAACGTGGGCAGTGGCAGGGTTAGTCCGGAGTCCTCCATACCTTTCCTCGCCAGCCTTTGCCTGGGAGGGTCACCAGAAGACCAGGTACAAGGGACCTCGTGAGGTGGCGTGTGCCCAGGCTTGACCTGAGCATAGACCCCGTGTCCAGCCCCCTCGTGCTTGCCTCCCAGGGGAATGCTGCAAGATAGAACCGTGTGAAGAGCCGAAAGGCTATCCTGAGGTTGGTGCGGGCACTAGGGTACCCTCAGTTGTTTATCCAGCAGCACGGAGCATGGGGCTTCCACTTGGGCGTGGGCATAGTCGCTGCTCGACCGTGTCGTCCGCCAGCGCGGAGCATGGGGCTTCCACTTGGACGTGGGCATAGTCATTGCTAGACCATGTCGTCCGCCAGCGCCGAGCATGGGGTTTCCACTTGGCGTGGGATGGGAGCTCTGTGTTATAGTCTCCGGGCATGTACATCCCAATTTCGTTCGTGCGCGTGACTGGCACGGCAGAACTGGAGGTGTATCTGGGCACCCGTGAGCGAGCGCGGGACTCACGAGGCCCTACCTCAAGGCGGGTTGCGCCTGAATCTTCTGGCATGGAGCGCGCTTGTAAAACCTATGTTGTGGGGGCTACCTACGCCGAATGAACCTCCAGAGGCCATCGCATGAGAAGGCTGAACACCAAGGACCCCAGGAGGTGACGTGAACGGGACCGGCGCGCCAGACAGAGCTCAGTCGCTTGGGTTTCTCGATGCTGCAGGGACGGACCCGAGCACAGACGCCATGCCAAGTCTTCTCATGCAACAATCCCAAGGAAAAACATCCGGAGCGCGGCTCCCGCGATGGGGCAGCACCGAATTGCGGTTGGATGAACCGGGTCGCGTGCCCTTACTCACCCACTCCCGATTAGCTCATGCGAGGACAAAGCACCAAGGACCACGGGAGGTGACATGCACGGGAGCTCGCCTGTGAGACAGAGCTCGGTCGCTTGAATTTATCAACACTGCAGGGACAGACCCAAGCACAGACGCCGTGCCAGCCCTTAATCATGATGCGGTCGGGGGCGGGGTTGTGAGGGCACGGCGACATTCATGGTGACGAAGCACCGGGCACGCTGGTTGAAATACTTAGGAAATTCATAAAGGGCAGAGACAGTTCTGATACATGCGCAAAGCGATACAGCTGCAGGGGCGGGTCCTGATAGCTTGAGGATCATGTAGCCCGAGGGGCGCCCTCAACTGAACAAACCAAAAAATCACCTGGCACCAGCGTTGTAGACACGTCGAGGTAGCTGAGGATGCGTGCTGTGAAGATGGCTCCTCATGAGCCGGGCGGCTCCGCAGTCCGAGGAGGCCCGTGGGGCTCGCGAGGATCCGGGACTTCCTGACACGCGACCGCCGAGCGCCTGGCCTTGTGAGACGCCATAGCACGCTGCACCAGTCACTGGTACGAGGCGCCCATGTTTAGTAGGCCGAACGGCATGCGGATGTAGTTGCAGGGGTAACCCCCACTCCGGCTGACGCGCGATGGCCAGAAGTGATCATGTGATGCGGCCCTGTTGAGGCCGGGGATGTTAACGCAGACGCGCAGCTCGCCACCTGCGTTGGGGGCGGTAGATGCACTAGGTGGGGCGGGGCGACGCTCGCCATGCATGGCCTGTGCCTCCTGAAGCTCTTCGATTGCCTTGGTGATGAATTCCCGCGTCCCTGGCGCCTCGCGCCTCGCTCCTTGCTTGTGGGGGCGCGCATCAAGGCATGCCTCCAGGTGGTGCTCGAGCACCTCCCTCGTCGCACTGGTCAGCTCGGAAGCTGTCTAGATGGAAGCCCCCGGGCCCGTCCTGATGGAAGCGTCGGGCGCGCCTTCCTATGCGGGAGGAAGAGGCGCGCCGGCAACAGGCATGGTGCTTGAGGCACCGCCAGAGGGCTTCTTGGTCTCCGAAGGACCCTTGGGGAGGAGTTGCTTCTTCTTCGCGGGGGTGATCTCAGGAGGCAGGACGCCACCCTCATCATCAGAGATCTCGTCTGCAGTGGCACAGTAGGCATGCTCAAGGGAGCAGACAGCATCCTTCCCATCACAGGCGACCGTGATGATGCCACTGCACCCCGGCATCTTGAGGACGTTGTAGCCATGGTGGGTCACCGCCATGAACTTGGCGAGGGCAGGGTACCCGAGGATGGCGTTGTACGGGAGGCCAATGTGGGCGACGTCAAAATCAATGAGCTCCGTGTGGTAGTTGTTGCGCTTGCTGAAGGTGACGGGAAGGCGCACCTGTCCCAGGGGTGTGGTGGAGCCATTGGTCACTCCTGAGAAGGGCTTGGTGGGCAGGAGCTGGTCATAAGGCACTTGGAGCGTGTTGAATGTTTCCACAGAGAGGACATTAAGCCCAGCGCCACTGTCAATGAGGGTCTTGGTGATGAGAACATTGCTGATGGTGGGCGTGCAGAGCATGGGGAGTGCGCCTGCGGTGGCCGAACACTTGAGATGGTCCTTGGAGTCGAAGGTAATCGCGTACTGCGACCACCTGAGGGGACACGCGGCCTTAAGCTTTGGGAGGGCCGTGTTCACCTCACGAGAGAACTGCTTGAAGACGCGGTTCAAAGTAGGGGCCTTGGCACCACCCAGGATGCAAGCGATCGCACTGGGTTCCTGGAAGCCCCCAGCCCCATCATCATGTCGGTTGTCGTCATTTCTCCTTGGCGGCGGCGGCAGCGGTGGGAGGCCGGCATTTCCCTAAGGACGGTCCTCATGAGGCTGGTCATGCCAGGGGCCGTCGCGAGGCTAATCCCGCCAGTGGTCTTCGGGAGGCTAGTAATGCCAGTCCTGGCGAGGGTCGCAGTTGTCCCAGCGGCCTCCGCCGCGGACTCCCCCATGGCCGTAACCACGATCATTGCACTCGGGGCGGCGGCCGAGGCGCACGTCGTGCAGCGCCCTAAGCTCCTGGTAGTCCTTGGTGTTCTAGCTATGAACGTTGTGGAAGATGCAGAATGGGCGGTTGCCCCTAGGGGGCTCATCGTGGTGGCGACCACGCTTCATCTCGGGTTGTGCTGCTAGCACGGCGGGGCCTTTGTGCATCGCCTCCTTAGCCTTGGCCTTCTTGTCTTCAGGGTCGGCCTCCGAAAGCTCGAGGAGGGAGAGGCGGCCTTCCTCGGCCCTTGCGCACTTGTTTGCCAGGTTGAACATCTCTAGGGCCGAGCACAAGTCCTCATGGATGGCGAGCTCCTCTTTCATCTTGACGTCTCGGACGCCATCAGTGAAGGCCGAGATGATGGCCTCGTCCGACGCCTTCGGGATCTTGAGGAGAACATTCGTGATGCGTTGTATGTACTTGTGTAGAGTCTCGCCCTACTGCTACTTCACGCGCCGTGGGTCGCCCACCGTAGGGGCGCGGTCACGGGTGCCCTGGAAGTTGGGAATGAAGAACTCGCGAAGCTCATCCCATGAGGAGATCGACCCCTCCGGGAGGTGCAAGAGCCAGGAGCATGCGCCATCCTTGAGAGCCATGGGGAACCAGTTCGCCATGACCTTGTCGTCACCATTCGCCACCTCAATGCTCAGCAAGTAGAGCTGGAGGAACTCTACAGGGTCAGGGGTGCCTTTGTAGCATGGAGGCAGGTCTGGCTTGAAATTGCCGGGCCAGACGACATGGCGCAGCTCCGGGGTGAAGGCACGGCAGCCTGCTGCACTCACAGGTGCAACACACACTGGGGGGAGCTTAGTCTTGATGTCCGTGAGCTGTGGCCTCCGGCGGCGCGTGGTCTTGATGCTGGCGCGGTGGCGCTAGGAGCGCACGTGCGTCACCTTGTGGCCGTTGCACCGCCTGGCAGCTTGCCTCATCGCGCGCCGGCGCCCCACGCGGTGGGTCGCGCTGGGACGCGTCGCGCCTGAGCTTGGGGTCGGTGCCGCCCAGAGGAGGTGGATGAGGCGTGCCATGGGCTACGTTGCCTGCCTAGGATGGCGGGGGACAGAGCGAGCGAGACGGCGCAAGGATGGAGCCGGCAGCGTTGACAAGCTCGGCGATGCGGCCAAGCCAGTTGTCGTAGCGGTCGTTGGCCGGGCGGTAACGCAGCAGCTCGCGCACCATGAGCAGCGCAGCCTACGTGTTCGCCGGCCTGCGGCAAACATGGGAGGACGATGCCATGGCGGGAGTGGACGACGGAGTGGCGGTGCGGCCATCGCGCCGCACGGAGGGTGGCAGCGATGAATCCTGCTGCTCATGAGCCACAGGGTCAGTGGCAGCGTTAGCTGCGGGAGAGGCATAGCAGCGAGGGACACCACCGCCCACAGGCGCCGTCTGGGCGACGCGAGCTGCTCGGCGCTCGGCGCGGACTTGGCGCGCGTTGGCCATGGGAGCGACGAAGCGGCGACGAAATGGAACCAGAAGGAGGATTTCGACACGCCCCTACCTGGCGCGCCAAATGTTGGATTCAGTGATCCGCAGACCCAAGAAGGTTCAGACTCTGGGGTGTGTGCGAAGATCTCAACCAGCTCAAGCCTCAAGCTCACCATCCCATAGCCTGGCCTCGTCGAGTTCACGCGAGCAAGGAAGAAGATGAACACAGCAGTTTACCCAGGTTCGGGCGACCTCGCGGTGTAAAACCCTACTCTTGCTTTGTGGTGGATTGGCCTCACGAGGAGGTTGAGGATGAACTAGTACATTGGATAAGCAGCCTCGCGAGGGCTCGAGTGGTGTGGGTGGAATGGGTCTTTCTGGGGTTCGATCCGGGGTCCCCCTCTACGGTGATGGCTAGCCTATACTTATAGTGGCATTGGTCCTCTTCCCTCGAAACTTAGGCGGGAAGGGATCCCACAATGGCCAATTTGAAAGGGGACAAGAAGTACATCTAATTCTGACGGAAGGTAGTCTTCACCTGGAAAGCTTCTGGTCGTGACGCAGAGGTGGGCTTGGTGATGACATCTGTCCTGCCGAGCTCATGGTCTTGATCTTGTTGCACCAGAATGGAAACCTTTGGGGGATTCCTTGGGAACCCGCGTCTGTCCTTGCTCCCTTAGCACCAAAGGGGAAACTGTCGCCTCTACGCCTGCTGGCACCCGCATGGCCTTGGTATTCATGGCTCATGTCATCGCAGCCTTGTGAGGCTTGGTACCTGCGTAGAAGTCTCTGCCCCTCGGGAGGCAGCCTAGGGAGGCCGCTCCTCTGGAGGTCTTGGTGTCATTCGCCCCGGGAGGCTTGGGGCCTCACGAGGGTCTTGTCTTGGAGTCCTTGTAGCCGCGCCGTACAGGGCCGTCTATGGGCTCACGCGCTGGGCCGCAGGCAGGCAGATCTGGGTACCGCCAATCCAGGAACGCCGACAACTAAATGTTCCTACTTTAGTTTCGAAATGCATGTGAGCCACATATAGAGAGACAAGAAGGAATAGTATTTATCTGTGTGCTCTAGTTCATCAAGGGTGGGGACATTGTATAGAAAGACTTGTAATGTCTACCTCTCCTTGCTCTTCTGCTCTTTTTTAACATGATCCTCTTCTCTTCTTCTTTAATAAGTACAGTATGTTCCGTCTTGGGAAGAGGAGCAGAAACATTTGCGGTCGATAGGTCAGGTCGAGTTGTTCTTCCTTAGTATATTTTGAAGCTGTCATCTACGAAGTATCATTACTTCTGGAGCTCTCAACAGGGAGCCTATATTTTGAGTAGTAGGCCACATTATATTAATGCACACACCAAATTAGAGGACACATGGCATCTCTCAGAAGAATTTCACAGAGATCGCAGATAGGGGTTAAAGGGAGGCACTATTGGATTAGAATCCCATATGCATTACAAACTCAATCTTACTTATTTTTATGTTCTCATGCATGTCAGGTATTGAACATGATCATAATGAATATGATAATGGCTGCATGAGAGGAATATTATAGAGCAATCCACTGGCTAACAAACTTGGCATGGTGGAGGATGGCCTATTTTATTCACCCATCAAGGTGCTTGCTCTAACTTGACAAGGTTGTATTGGTCGCACGTATCTTGCATATGATGTCTTGCATTACTTCTACTTTGCTACACCACCATCTACTTAGTTTACACATCATATATGAGAATATTCCATGCCTATCCATTTTCTGTAACTATTCCATGTGTCATCATACCATGTTTTTTCAGTCAAATGTTGTTCTTTGTAATAGATGTCCAAAAGGAAGAGGGTGAGTGCAGATCTTGAAGGAGGACAAACAAAGTGTTTGGAAAAGGCAGTGATAATTGATAAATCAAATAGATCACCAACCCCGGAAAACACAGCTCCAACTGTAGCACACTTTACCCCTACTCCACTGGCCAAAGCCCTATTAAAACTGCAGAGAGCCCGGCGTGAGGTACTGTCTATGATATCAAATCAAAATTTGAACCCCTACATTTCTGCATGTGCCTTACCATATCTCTTGTATGAAAACTACTTGCGGATGAATATCCATTCTCAAGGGATCATAGGATCTCACAACAATATTGGGCACTGCATTGCTCTTGTCAGTACCTCTTGCCCTTTATCACCATACTTACACTCATTGATGTTTGATTATGTAGCATCACTCTAAATGTTCGCTTCCTTATCCACCGTTTGCTCGAAATTATAGGATCTATATTTACTCTTACATCAATGTAGAATAAACTGAATGGTTATTGAGGGTGTCCTGGACTAAGGGATCCTCGGGCTGATGGTCAACCTCTCATGGGCCGGATAGGTGGGCTGCCACGGATCTGTTGCGGGAAGGCCGAGTTGTAGGTGACTTCGTGTTCGAGCAGGAAACCCATAAAGCCTTGGTGTATCCTCCAAGTCAAGATCATAGAGATGGCATGTTTATCCTCTGATGGTAACCGACATATGTAACCCTAGGAACCCCTGGCGTCTATATAAACCAAGGGTTTAGTCTGTAGAGGCTAGAAGAACCTTCACCCTATTAATCTAGGTTTAATTCATTAGATCTCGTGGTAGATCAACTCTGTAATCCTCATACACACATCAATATAATCAAGCAGGACGTAGGGTTTTACCTCTTCGAGAGATCCCGAACCTGGGTAAATATTGTCCCTGCGTTTACTGTTCCCCATCGATCCAAGATCCATAGCTCGGGACCCCCTACCGAGATCCGCCGGTTTTGACATCAACATTGGTGCTTTCATTGAGAGTTCCGTTGTGGGCTCACCAAAGGGTCAATGGCTTGCTTAGTCATCAGCGATGGCATCTGCTCCGAGGATATCTTCATCCCCGGCCAGCTCTTCGTGTTTGGCAGCGTCGTCCTACACGCCAATTCGGCCGGTCACCTCGACCAGATTGGCAGCTTCGCCCCAGAGCAGGAAATCAGGCTCGGCAACTTAGAGTATGTCGTGATGCTCGGGGCGATCTTGTCTTCGCTGGGTTCTCAGCCTTGCTCAATGAGCCCAGAAATCCCGAAGCTTTAACTTCAGACCTTCTCCTTGAACCCATCTACAGGTCATTCCTTACCTCGGATCTGGCTTTCAGCTCAAACCTGATTACTGCGTCCGAAATCCAGAGGTCATCCTTGGCCTAACACACTCCCTGTGCTGGCATGCCGAAGGCTATCTCCGAAAGACGTCGGAAGACGAATCTGGCCGACCTCTCGCTATTAAACGAGACACTAGCCCGGATCCAGACAATGAACATTACGGATGACCCGCCCTTGATCTATGCTCGGATCGGTCTTGAGGCAGGCCACGGGGAATTTAATGTCCCACCCACAACCCACTTAGTAGACACTGTCAAAGATTTAACCGACATGCTGGACTACACTTTAGAGGAGGCCAACGACATGGATGAAGGTGTCGATGCCACGACTTATACTGCTACTACCCCTCCCACCACTAGACGGTGGACAACCACCTCCACCTACAATATCTACATGGTGGACACCCCCAACGATAAGGGTGATGGTACCACTGGGAAGAACAACGACGACACCCCCAGAAAGGATGGCGATAAACCCAGCGAGGAGCCGCCCAAACATCGACGTCAGCGCAGATAACCCAGGGGGTGTAATGGCAGGGAAAGCAACACGGGCACCAGAGAAAATTATACCCCGGACAATTTGGAAGACCTCGGTGACCGCGTTGCCCCCGAACAGCAACTCGATGGCTCATAGGAGCACGAGGATCAATACAACACCAAGGACCTCAATGACTCCGAGGACAGTAACTACCTCCGCTGGATCAGGAACGATTTAAGTGACAACTTATAGCCACTGCCCGAAGCCTGAAGAAGAAGTAGAGGCAGCTAAAAGCCAAACAAGATAATCTCAATGACAGATGGACGAAAGTCCTAGCAGCCGACACTAGTACAGCGAGGTGCTATACAAATGGTTTTTAACCCCTTTTCGCGACGGCGTTTTGAACCATCGCCAAGTGAGTGACTGTGATACGGGGGTCCTTCCCACACGACCCAGAAACCATCGGGAATAGGGAGCTTTGATGCATATAGTTGTCCCTATAAAACTGTTTCTGATGTCTCGAATATCCCAAATGCTTCATCCTTGCTACTCATTTGTGCTCGCATTGCCATCGCAGTCGGTATTCTGTGGTGCTACGTTTACGATGCGCGTCCCATCACAAATGGTTCATGATTATAGAACGTGTATGATAAGCAGACAATCACACACATTCACTTTTCCCGAACCGTATGTGATAACTAACTAAAAAGATTAGCTAATCATCGTACGAGTGTCAGGTAGGATTACAATACGTCGGACCGTCGTAACATCGTCATACATGATAACTATCGCACACGCTATTCTGTGGTGCAACATTTATGATAAGTACCACATCAGAAACAGTTCATGGTTCCGAATCGTGTACGATAAGGCAACTATCACAAATGTTTAGTTTGCCCGCACCGTTTGTGATATTGTTTGAAATCACACACGGTTTGCAAATGCAACTGTGTGCATTCTCGCACACGTTTCCTCTCTGTGAACTGTGTCGGATTATGGTGTATATCACAAACGTTTGTGTTTTACTGACCGTGTGTGCCGTAATGACCTGCAGAGCGTAATTTCATCGTAATTTAATTGCTGCTATTTCAAACTGTACCGGATTTGAATTTGAAAGTATGCTATAACTTTATTCATATCCATCAGGTTCAAACAACCATTGCATTATTTGATTCACAGGTACATATTTTCAAGAATTACATAAGCACCAAATAAAGAATGATGAACCACAGTTGTGTACTTGTATTATTAAAGATGGTAAAGAAAGAGGTGAAATACATTCTGGTTGCTGAACAAGGTGAAGCGTAATGCCCATATTGTGCCCTCCTCCATGCAGAAGGCACGCACAACTCTAGTCCAACCCCTTGTGATGGCCGACCGCCCATCCTTCACTGTCTTCATGAAAACATCAAGACAATTGTGACGCCCCCGACTCAATCGTACACTAATCATACACGCAATCGTGTACGATCAAGCACAGGGACTCACGGGAAGATATCACAACACAACTCTATCACAATTTAAACGGAGGTCCACAATATTACAGACCAGGGATCCGAAGATCCAAATACATAAGTCAGTCATACAAATATCATCTAAGTACAGACATAGTTAGACAAGTCTTGCCTTAAGAAGGCTAGCACAAACAGCGACACTAGATCGAAAGGCGTTGGCCTCCTGCCTGGGAGCCTCCGATCCTACTCCTGGTCGGCTGGCTCGATCCAGTAGTAAGTACCCTCTGGACCCTCCTGGTAGTAAGCTCCGGTGGTGGCATCTGGCTCCTGGACTCCATCGTCTGATGTATCATCAAGGTGGGGTATGGGGAAAAGAGAAAGTAAAGCAACCGTGAGTACTCATCCGAAGTACTCAGCAAGCAAGGATCTATACTACATATGCAACATTATCAATGGAGAAAGGCTGTATAAGTGGACTGGGCTGCAGAAATGCCAGAATAGAGAGAAGGCCTAGTCCTATCGAAGACTAGCATCTTCAAACATCTTCACAAGGCCATCATCTTGCAGCAGTAGAAGAGAGTAGAATAGCATTTTATTTAGCAAACATGTTGAAGTACAGCTTAAAGATCCTTCCTCGACTCCCAAGCGAGAAAGTGATCCCGAAGCTTCAATTAAGTAACAAGTATCCAGTTTAAGTAGTAGATCAGGATACACAAACTGAGCGTCCTTTATCGTAGGACCGGCTATCGATAGATGATTCATCCCTGCAGGGGTGCACTACTGTTACCCAACACGCTCGATCAACTCTGGCCGGACACACTTGCTGGGTAATGCCCGTCCTCGGAAGATCAACACGAAGCAGCGCTCTACCTAGGCTCGGCAGAGAGGTCAGCACACCGGACTAACCTATGCACCCAGAGGTCTCGAGCCATCGCCCTGGGCACCCTGCGTGTTGCGAGACTGGCCGGGGTGCAGGCGCGACACTGAGCTCGTCAGTGAAGTATCCAGCCCAATCCCGACAATCAGCCCGCACGGTGAATCGTGACGTCACATGAGCTTTCAGGAGAAATGTACATCGCAGAGGGTCCCATAACCATTATCCCGCGTGGTGGTAGTGCGTATAGGGCACGTCGACCCACTCAGATCACACACCCAAATTCAATAGGCTTAATTAGTATCACGCGGAGACAATCAGAGTCTCTGATGCTCCGCCACAATGTCACACTCGAGTGCCCTTCCGGCACACCCGACATCATAGATCCCCAGCGGGTACCAACCAGGGTGGACCCGCCTGTAACAGAGGTCAAGTAATTGTGTGATCATAACATCAAGGGGGAAACCCGAGGAATCACCCTCGAAGGATTCCACTCGATGAAAATCATCAGGGTGAACATATGAGGCATCACCCTCGAGGTTCACACTGAGGGTTGCATGACATAGTCGTATCGGAAGTTGAGAAGGAGGAATCACCCTCGATGACCACGATCGAACAGCTACACTGCAGAGTATTCATCAGGAGTGCGTTACGAGGTATCACCCTCGGCACTCGATAGTTACTACGCAGAGTCGTACAACTAAGGGGGTGTGAAGTGAGGTGTCGGTCTCTGGTCGACGATCACGTTGATCGGGTCGTCGACGATCAAGCAGGGGCAACAAGGATAAGGTGGTGGGGTCACTGATGGTTCACTACCAACCTATACTAAACAGTTTATCATAGGCAGGTAAGGTAGCAATGAACAGGTTACAACAGCAGGCTATGCATCAGAATAGGAGCATACATTAACAGTAGCAAAATCTAATGCAAGCAGGAGAATAGAATGGTCGATATCTGGATGCTCAAGGAGGGGCTTGCCTGGTTGCTCTGGCAAGAGAGAGGGGTCGTCAACGGGCTGCTCGTCGGTAGTGTAGTCGTATCCAGGTGCAGCGTCGTCGGTCTCGGCGTCTATCGAGAGAGAAGGAGGGGGGAGAGAAACAATAAATTCACGGCAATAATGCAAACAATATGTATGACATGCCTAAACGATATGCCGGGATGTCCTACTGCCTAACTAAATGATTTAGTTAATTTAGGAATTTATTCGGATTTATTTAATCGACATTGGGCACTATTCATTTATCGAAATCGGTCTAAAAGTTCAATGTTCTTATAGCTACGGGCGTCTGAAAGGAATACGGAGGACGTATTTGGGTTCGTATCGGAATTCTGAGCAAGTTTCATGTATAAAGTATTTTCATCGGAGTTACGGATTATTTAATATGATTTTCTAAAGTTTTTATTAATTTCTGGAATTTAATTATTTATTTAAATTAACATTATCCGAAACAGTGTTGATGACATCAGCATGACCTCATGCTGACGTCAGCAGTCATCTGACACGTGGGTCCCACCTGTCATAGGTTGTTGGCTAATTAGTGGTTAACTAATTAATTAATATTTAATTAAACTAATTAACTAAATTGGATTAACCTAATTAGGATTAATTAACTTAATTAATTAACTAATTAATTATTTATTTATTTAATAATTTTAATAATTTTTATTTTATTTTTTATTTATTTATTTTTCTATTTATTTTCTTAAAACATTTCAGGGCTGGGCCCCATGTGTAATTGGGCCGGGGGGGACTGGCCCACAGGTCAGTGGCACAGGGCCACGGACGCGGGCGACGGGCGCGGCGCGCGTGCGCGTGTGCGTGCGCGGCGGCAGGGGCACGGCGACGCGGGCGGCAGCGCGTGCGGACAGGTGCGGTCGAGCGCGGGCGGGCCGGCGGGCGAGCAGGGGCGGAGAGCGGCGAGTGCGGGAGCGGGCGAGGTGCGGGCGCGGTGCGGGGCGGCGGTGAGCGCGGCGGAGCACGAGGCCAGCAGTGGAGGGCGCGGTGGCGAGCGCAGCGAGGGAGCGGCCACGGGCGCGCGAGCGCGAGCGGGCGTGTGGGTGCGGCGGAGCGAGGCAGAGGGGGGGCTCACATGCGGTGCAGGGAAGAGGGGCGGCGTGGCTCGAGGAGGCCGGCGAGGGAGAGTTGGGGGCGAGCAGTCCGGCGGGGAGGTCCGGTGGCGGCGGCGGGGCGCGGCGTCGAGCGGCGGGGCGCGGTCGGCGCGAGCAGCGCCCGATCCAGAAATGGATCGCGGGGGGGGGGGGAAGGGGGAAGTGAGGGGGTGGAGTGTCGGTGGGATTGTTTTTCTTGTTCGGCCTGGGGGAGGCCATATAGGGAGGGGGAGCTGGGGCGGCCTGGTGGCCGTGGCCCAGTTGGGCCGGGGGGGATTATCTCTTTTTAACTTTTTTCTGTTTTGTTTTCTTTTGTCTTTTTCTTTTTATTTATTCATATCTCCTGTTTAGTAAATTGTTAGGCCTCAAAATGATTTTTGTAGAACATGGTAATTGTTCCAATAAATACTAGGCATCCTCTACCACTGTCAAAAATTGGTTTGGAGTCAAATGGATCTCACACCACTTTTATAATATTTAAAATGCATTAATCCTAGCTGTTTTGGTAATGTTTGAGCGACCTAATTATTTTATTAATTGTTGGTTACAATTCTAGAATAGCCTCTGCAATATTTGTTATTTACTGAACATTTTAGTTTCTATGTTGAACAACTTTTATTTTCCACTTTCATTTAAATTTGAATTGGAGTTAGGAGTTGAAATGCAATATGATGCTAATGATGATTATGCACTGTTAAACATGCTGACTTGTCATTATCAAAAGTGATTACTATGGCTAATGACACGGGGTGTTACAATTCTCCTCATCTATCAAGAATTCTCGTCCTGAGAATTAAGAGGAAGACTGAAAGAAAGTGGGGTATTCTTCACGAAGACGATCCTCGCGTTCCCAAGTGGCCTCATCTTCAGAATGATTTGACCACTGAACCTTGAGGAATTTGATTGACTTTTGACGAGTCTGACGTTCAGCTTCATCAAGAACACGGATGGGATATTCTGGATGAGACAGATCTTCCCGTAATTCAAGCACTTCGTGATCCACAGCTCGAATAGGATCCTTGAAGCAGCGACGGAGTTGGGATACATGAAAAACATCATGTACTTGAGAAAGATTTGGCGGCAACTACAATTGATATGCCACTTCTCCTCGACGGGCAAGAATACGGAACGGGCCAATGTAGCGAGGAGCTAACTTGCCTTTGATTCCGAACCTATGAGTGCCTTTCAACGGAGTGGCGCGGAGGTAAGCTTGCTCGCCAGGTTGATAGACCATTTCCTGGTGCTTTCGGTCATAGTTGCTCTTCTGACGAGACTGAGCAGTTTTCAAATGTTCACGGACAATGCGGACTTGGTCTTCTGCTTGCTGAATAATGTCCGGTCCGACGAGTGAGCGTTCCCCAGTTTCCGACCAATGCAGAGGGGTTCGACACTTACGACCATATAGAACTTCAAACGGTGCCATCTTCAGACTAGCCTGATAGCTATTGTTGTAAGAGAATTCGGCATACGGGAGAGATTCCTCCCATTTCTTACCGAAGGAGATGACGCAAGCTCGAAGCATATCTTCGAGCACTTGATTAACTCGTTCAACTTGACCCTGTGACTGAAGGTGAAAAGCGGTGCTGAAAGACAGATGTGTTCCCATAGCTTCTTGGAAACTATTCCAGAATCTGGAGGTGAAGAGGCTGCCACGATCAGAACTAATTTCCAACGGAACACCGTGGAGTGACACAATTCGGGAAACATACAAGTCTGCTAACTGGCTAGCAGTGATTGTCTCCTTAACTGGCAGAAAGTGAGCAACCTTAGAGAATCGGTCAGTGACGACAAAAATAGCATCATGACCCTTCTGGGATTTGGGAAAACCAGTAATGAAATCCATTTGGACCTTGTCCCATTTCCATTCAGGAATTGCAAGGGGTTGCAGAGCTCCAGCGGGCCTTTGATGTTGTGCTTTAATGCGGCGGCAAACGTCACACTCAGAAACATAACGAGCAATATCTCGCTTCATATTAGGCCACCAGTATCTCTGACAAATGTCACGGTACATCTTTGTGCTACCAGGATGAATTGACAGAGGAGTGTCATGAGCTTCCATCATAACGTGTTCCCTCTCATCCTTGAACTTAGGTACGAAGAGACGGTGTTGGAAAAATAGGATCCCATCATCATTAAGATGGAACTCCGATGGTTTTCCTTTTTCAAGGTATCGCTTGATCCTTTCAACTTCAGAGTCATACCGTTGCATAGTATTGATGCTGTGTTCTAAATCTGGTTCGACAACCAGGGTATTGAGATAACCTTGTGGAACAATATGGAGGTTCAATTTACGAAACTCTTCATAAAGCATAGGTTGTGATTCCTGAACCACATGGTTGCTGCAATAAGCCTTACGGCTCAATGCATCGGCCATTACATTTGCCTTGCCAGGGGTGTATGAGATATTCATATCATAATCGGCTATTGTCTCGAGCCATCTTTGTTGACGAAGGTTTAGATCTGGTTGAGTATATAGATACTTCAAACTTTGGTGATCCGTGTATATCTCGCAACGATTACCGAGAAGGTAATGTCGCCATAGCTTCAGGGCATAAATAACCGCAGAAAGTTCGAGATCGTGCACTAGGTAATTTTCTTCATGAGGACGCAATTGTCGGGAGGCATAAGCAATCACTTTGCGTTCTTGCATTAGGACACAGCCTAATCCTTGACGGGAGGCATCACAGTATATCATGAAATCCTTTTGGGAATCCGGGGGTGCTAATACTGGGGCAGATGTCAATTTATCTTTTAGTGTCTGAAAGCTTTCTTGACATTTTTCTGTCCACTCAAATTTAACACCTTTGTGAAGCAGATTTGTCAATGGTTTTGCAATCTTGGAAAAGTTCTCAACGAATCGACGGCAATAACTTGCAAGTCCGAGAAAACTTCTAACTTGCTTAACATTCTTCGGGGGTGTCCAGTCAAGAATAGCCTGAACTCGTTCGAGGTTAACAGCAATTCCATCCTTGGAAATCACATGACCAAGGTAAGTTACTTCAGAAAGCCAAAATTCACATTTGGAATACTTGGCATACAACTGGTGTTCTCGAAGCCTTTGTAGTACCAAACGGAGGTGTTCAGCATGTTCTTTTCTATTCTTAGAATATATCAGGATATCATCCAAATAAACCACGACGAATTTGTCGAGGTAATCCATGAATATATAATTCATCAGACGGGAGAAAGTTGCTGGAGCATTCGTTAGGCCAAATGACATGACGGTGTATTCATAGGAGCCATAACGAGTGACGAATGCAGTCTTGGGAATATCCTCTTCACGGACACGGATCTGGTGATAACCCAATCTCAGGTCGAGTTTAGAGAACACCGACGATCCAGTGAGTTGATCATAAAGATCATTGATCTGGGGCAGTGGGTATTTATTCTGGATTGTGGCTTGGTTAATGGGCCGATAATCCTGAACCAAATGGTTAGTTCCATCCTTCTTCTTAACGAAGAGTGAAGGTGCTCCCCAAGCAGAGGAACTGGGGCGGATGAAACCACTCTTAAGTGACTTGTCGATTTCTTCTTTAAGCTCGAGTAGGTGATGCGGAGGCATCTTATAAGGTCGCTTGGCAATAGGGACGGTGCCAGGCTTCAAGTCAATGACAAACTCGACAGCTCTAGCCGGGGGTATTCCTGGAAGTTCTTCTGGAAAGACGTCTGGAAAATCTCGAACGACAGGAATGTTCTCGATCCCTTCCAGAGGTGAGGCGTTCAAAGCATTCAGAACATATATCTGAGCTTCAGCGTCCCGAGTAATGCGGGCGGTATAGTTCACTATCTCATCAGTGGGGTGAAGAAGTTGGACGACTTTAGTGGCACAATTGATCGAAGCAATGTGAGCTTTCAACCAATCCATTCCAAGAATGAGGTCTATGGTGGAAGACTTCAAGACGATGGGCGAGGCAAGGAATTCCAACCCTTTAATTTCGACGGTAACGTCAGGTGCTATCACGTCAGCATGACAGTGACCTCCGGGAGTTTTAATGACTAACGGAGCATGCATTTTCTCGTATCGAATGCCATGCATGAATGCAAATTTTCCAGAGATGAATGAATGTGATGCTCCTGAATCAAATAAAATAGAAGCGGGTACTGAGTTAACGAGAAGGGTACCCATCACAGTAGCAGGTTGATCCTGGACTTCTTTAATGTCAATGTTGTAGGCGTGTCCACGACCATGTGCAGCAGACCCGGTATTATAGTTGCGGGTCTGATAGTTGCCACGACCATTGCCACGGCCAGCACGAGGAAAGGCTAACTGATTCTGATTCTGGCGGCAGTCTTTAGCCTGGTGACCTGGTTTGCGGCACTTGAAGCACAAACCATCTTCAGGACGAAGAGGAGCATTGTTTTGAATAGCTTGAGCTTTTGGCTGCCTCGGTGGTGGAGGAGGCAGACGTGGTGCAGCATAGTTGTTCTTTGGCGCAGAGGTATTGGAACGGATCGCATTGTTGGGAATCCATACTGGACGCTTCGATGCTGAGCCCGAAGATGAGCCAGCATCACGATAGCGCTTCTGCGAGTCCTTGTATTCCATCTGAGAGGTCTCAACAAGAATAGCCTTGTTCGTTAGAGTTGAAAAGTCATTGAAGTCTTGAGCAGCAAGTGCAAGCTTGAGGTCGGGGTGTAGTCCACTACGGAACTTCTCTTGTCTTCGGGCATCTGTGGCGATGTCTTCTTCAGCATAGCGGGAGAGGTCTAGAAATTCCCGCTGATAAGCTTTGACAGTCTTGTTGCCCTGAGTGAGGTTACGAAACTAGGTCTTCATGCGTTCCATAATTGCCTGAGGGATGTAACATGTACGGAAAGCAGCCTGGAACTCATACCAGGTGATGACTGTTCGAACAGGCAGAGTACGCTTGTGTGTGTCCCACCATTGAGCGGCGGGGCCCTTTAAGAAAAAGGTCGCGAAGTTGATGAAGTTGGCAGGGGCGACATTAGCTGACTCCATCTCGTGAGTGATGTTGCGGAGCCAGTCATCCGCATCCAGTGGCTTGTCAGAGTTGCGGAACTAAGTCGGGTTGAGTCGCATAAACTCTGTCAAAGTTATTGAAGCTGGGTTCTGGTTCTGGTTGTTCTGATGCGGAAACTGAGCCATGATTCCAGTCATGAACTGGCGGTTAAGCTCAAATTGTTGCATCATGGCTGCCATATAGTCTGGCGGTGGTGGGTGTTCAGGGGTACCACGACCACGACCACCTGGTCTAAACATCCTGCTAAGTATCAACAGGGGGTAGTTTAGTAAAAGCAATTGCGAGCGTTTAGTGACAAACATGATGTAACTCGACAACAATTTAAGTAGTGTAACAGATACATAACAGTAGTCGATTAAGACATACAGATCCATACACAGAGTCGGGTACATGCGGACAGCATAACGGCGCAAATTCAAAAGCTAGACATACTAGGCGGCGCGCAGGCACGCGGTAAGGAAGTACACAATGAGACATAGCAAAGGCTACATCAACATCGGAGAAAACCATCGAAACGGGGTAACTGCAAGTGCGGACGACGAATGTTCGTCGCGGAAGGATCCTGCGCTCCATGTGCACTCTGATGCAGAATCCGGTCTCGAGCTGTAAGAAGAGGTCCACGTGCAGGTGTATGACCTCCACCAGCAGGCCAATCAATACCAGCATACATCTGAGTCCTGCGCGGGTAAAGGATGTGCTCCGGATGTATCCCTGCGCGAACAGCGGGTAGCAACTGTGTCATAGCATCGTAGAGACGTGCTCGAGTGGCAACCAACTCGACGGCAAGAGCCCAAACAGTGCGGTCCAGAGCCTGAGTAAACTGAATCAAAACGCGCGGGTCATAGCGACGAGGCTCGTAAGGGGCACAGATAGCTGTTTAATCAGAACTCAGAGTCATCCAAGATATAGCTGAACTGTCCTCGGAGACGTGCGACGGCAGAGTAGGCGGCATCATGGACTGCCATCTCAATCATCATGCCGATACCATGGAAAAGGTGTAGCTCGGTGTCTGAGTCATTTTGCTGGTCATAGATACGAACATCAGCATGGTACTGCTCCTGATTGAACTCACGGTAATCCTCGTAAACCAAGTACTCAGGATACCAACGGTAGCCAAGTCTGGTCAAGAGAGCAATCAGGAGAGCAGGAAACCCAGGGCCATCACGAGCCCAAGTGCGAAGCACAAGCTGTGTCGTAGGACGTGGTGGAAACAAACGGTCCATCTGAAATAGAGGAAATTCAGATTTGTCAAATGACAATGAGAAGTTTAACACAACTCGGAGAGAAAGGTTAAACAAAACAATGGAAAGGAAAATGATTATCAGACTAATCAGATCAATGACAGGGAAATTGCACGGATATCCAGCTCTCCGGGTAGATGGGATTTACGAGATCCTAAGTGTCGGCATTAGTAAAATTTATTTAACCCGAGTAGAAGAGAGATCAGAGTCCCAGAGTATAGACGAGGAATAAAAGATCCTAATACCACCCAGTTGGCGATGTGGGCCCGTAAGCCACACAGCCAAGTTAGTAAATTAGTTTTTCGGTTTCTAGACTCAACTTCGGCCAAGGAATTGGAAGGGGGCTTCCTACAGGCTGTCGGCTCTGATACCAACTTGTGACGCCCCCGACTCAATCGTACACTAATCATACACGCAAACGTGTACGATCAAGCACAGGGACTCACGGGAAGATATCACAACACAACTCTATCACAATTTAAACGGAGGTCCACAATATTACAGACCAGGGATCCGAAGATCCAAATACATAAGTCAGTCATACAAATATCATCTGAGTAGAGACATAGTTAGACAAGTCTTGCCTTAAGAAGGCTAGCACAAACAGCGACACTAGATCGAAAGGCGTTGGCCTCCTGCCTGGGAGCCTCCGATCCTACTCCTGGTCGGCTGGCTCGATCCAGTAGTAAGTACCCTCTGGACCCTCCTGGTAGTAAGCTCCGATGGTGGCATCTGGCTCCTGGACTCCATCATCTGATGTATCACCAAGGTGGGGTATGGGGAAAAGAGAAAGTAAAGCAACCGTGAGTACTCATCCGAAGTACTCAACAAGCAAGGATCTATACTACATATGCAACATTATCAATGGAGAAAGGCTGTATAAGTGGACTGGGCTGCAGAAATGCCAGAATAGAGAGAAAGCCTAGTCCTATCAAAGACTAGCATCTTCAAACATCTTCACAAGGCCATCATCTTGCAGCAGTAGAAGAGAGTAGAATAGCATTTTATTTAGCAAATATGTTGAAGTACAGCTTAAAGATCCTTCCTCGACTCCCAAGTGAGAAAGCGATCCCGAAGCTTCAATTAAGTAACAAGTATCCAGTTTAAGTAGTAGATCGGGATACACAAACTGAGCGTCCTTTAACGTAGGACCGGCTATCGATAGATGATTCATCCCTGCAGGGGTGCACTACTGTTACCCAACACGCTCGATCAACTCTGGCCGGACACACTTGCGCGGTAATGCCCGTCCTCGGAAGATCAACACAAAGCAGCGCTCTACCTAGGCTCGGCAGAGAGGTCAGCACGCCGGACTAACCTATGCACCCAGAGGTCTCGGGCCATCGCCCTGGGCACCCTGCGCGTTGCGAGACGGGCCGGGGTGCAGGCGCGACACTGAGCTCGTCAGTGAAGTATCCAGCCCAATCCCGACAATCACCCGCACGGTGAATCGTGACGTCAGACGAGCTTTCGGGAGAAACGTACATCGCAGAGGGTCCCATAACCATTATCCCGCGTGGTGGTAGTGCGTATAGGGCACGTCGACCCACTCAGATCACACACCCAAATCCAATAGGCTCAATTAGTATCATGCGGAGACAATTAGAGTCTCTGATGCTCCGCTACAATGTCACACTCGAGTGCCCTTCCGGCACACCCGACATCATAGATCCCCAGCGGGTACCCACCAGGGTGGACCCACCTGTAACAGAGGTCAAGTAATCGTGTGGTCATAGAATCAAGGGGGAAACCCGAGGAATCACCCTCGGAGGATTCCACTTGATGAAAATCATCAGGGTGAACGTATGAGGCATCACCCTCGAGGTTCACACTGAGGGTTGCACGACAGAGTCGTATCAGAAGTGGAGAAGGAGGAATCACCCTCGATGACCACCATCGAACAGCTACACTGCAGAGTATTCATCAGGAGTGCGTTACGAAGTATCACCCTCGGCACTCGATAGTTACTACATAGAGTCTTACAACTAAGGGGGTGTGAAGTGAGGTGTCGGTCTCTGGTCGACGATCACGTTGATCGGGTCGTCGACGATCAAGCAGGAGCAACAAGGATAAGGTGGTGGGGTCACTGATGGTTCACTACCAACCTATACTAAACAGTTTAACATAGGCAGGTAAGGTAGCAATGAACAGGTTACAACAGCAGGCTATGCATCAGAATAGGAGCATACATTAACAGTAGCAAAATCTAATGCAAGCAGGAGAATAGAATGGTCGATATCTGGATGCTCAAGGGGGGGGGGGCTTGCCTGGTTGCTCTGGCAAGAGAGAGGGGTCGTCAACGGGCTCCTCGTCGGTAGTGTAGTCGTATTCGGGTGCAGCGTCGTCGGTCTCGGCGTCTATCGAGAGAGGAGGGGGGAGAGAAACAATAAATTCACGGCAATAATGCAAACAATATGTATGACATGCCTAAACGATATGCCGGGGTGTCCTACTGCCTAACTAAATGATTTAGTAAATTTAGGAATTTATTCAGATTTATTTAATCGACGTTGGGCACTATTCATTTATTGAAATCAGTATAAAAGTTCAATGTTCTTATAGCTACGGGCGTCTGACAGGAATACGGAGGACGTATTCGGGTTCGTATCGGAATTCTGAGCAAGTTTCATGTATAAAGTATTTTCATCGGAGTTACGGATTATTTAATATGATTTTCTAAAGTTTTTATTAATTTTTGGAATTTAATTATTTATTTAAATTAACATTATCCGAAAGAGTGTTGATGACATCAGCATGACCTCATGCTGACGTCAGCAGTCATCTGACACGTGGGTCCCACCTGTCATAGGCTGTTGGCTAATTAGTGGTTAACTAATTAATTAATATTTAATTAAACTAATTAACTAAATTGGATTAACCTAATCAGGATTAATTAACTTAATTAATTAACTAATTAATTATTAATTTTAATAATTTTTATTTTATTTTTTATTTATTTATTTTTCTATTTATTTTCCTAAATGTTTCAGGGCTGGGCCCCATGTGTCATTGGGCCAGGGGGGACTGGCCCACTGGTCAGTGGCACAGGGCCACGGAGGTGGGCGACGGGCGCGGCGCGCGTGCGCGGCGGCAGGGGCGCGGCGACGCGGGCGGCAGCGCGTGCGCGGACAGGCGCGGTCGAGCGCGGGCGGGCCGGCGGGCGAGCAGGGGCGGAGAGCGGCGAGCGCGGGAGCGGGCGAGGTGCGGGCGCGGTGCGGGGCCGCGATGAGCGCGGCGGAGCACGAGGCCAACAGTGGAGGGCGCGGTGGCGAGCGCAGCGAGGGAGCGGCCACGGGCGCGCGAGCGCGAGCGGCGGGCGGGCGCGCGGGTGCGGCGGAGCGAGGCAGAGGGGGGGGCTCACATGCGGTGCTGGGAAGAGGGGCGGCGTGGCTCGGGGAGGCCGGCGAGGGAGAGTTGGGGGCGAGCAGTCCGGCGGGGAGATCCGGTGGCGGCGACGGGGCGCGGTCGGCGCGAGCAGCGCCCGATCCAGACATGGATCGGGGGGAGGGGGGAAGCGAGGGGGGTGGAGTGTCGGTGGGGGTGGGTTAGGGTTCGGCCTGGGGGAGGCCATATAGGGAGGGGGGAGCTGGGCCGGCCTGGTGTCCATGGCCCAGTTGGGCCGGGGGGGGGGGGATTATCTCTTTTTATTTTTTCTGTTTTGTTTTCTTTTGTCTTTTTCTTTTTATTTATTCATATCTCCTGTTTAGTAAATTGTTAGGCCTCAAAATGATTTTTGTAGAACATGGCAATTTTTCCAATAAATACTAGGCATCCTCTACCATTGTTAAAAATTGGTTTGGAGTCAAATGGATCTCACACCACTTTTATAATAATTAAAATGCATTAATCCTAGCTGTTTTGGTAATGTTTGAGCCACCTAATTATTTTATTAATTGTTGGTTACAATTCTAGAATAACCTCTGCAATATTTGTTATTTACTGAACATTTTAGTTTCTATGTTGAACAACTTTTATTTTCCACTTTCATTTAAATTTGAATTGGAGTTAGGAGTTGAAATGCAATATGATGCTAATGATGATTATGCACTGTTAAACATGTGACTTGTCATTATCAAAAGTGATTACTGTGGCTAATGACACGGGGTGTTACAACAATCATCGTGATCTAGTAGAAATACTTTAACCTTTGCATGCCCACAAATCATGTAGTTTGAGAGGTAATCTTGAGTAAACTGCTTTGGGAACCACTGCAAAGGAAAAATATTCAGACATTGTCATCTAACACAACTCATTAGATCATCACAATCCGAGGTCGTACGCAAAAGTTAGAGCCGAAAATGCGCGACTGCATTAGGATGGCCGGACACTCCGGGGATAATCATCCGGATTTTGGATTTCTCTGAGGATGGCCGGACACTCCAGGGATGTTCGTTCGGGTTTTGGATTTCTCTACTGCAGACTTTGGAAAACAGCCGAAAACCCCCTCAAGATAGCCTCTGATAAAAAAACTTCAACACGAAAGTTGTTCATCTCGTTGAAATGGTCAAGATTGCTTTTGGGCTCATTTCCATCCGAGGTCATTTACTGCTTCAAAAGTGACCTGCAAGGTGCAGCCTGGTTGTAAACCGATCAGTTTTGGAAAGTTTGGATTCTGAGTTGGACCCAAACTAGGGTTTTGAACATGAATTCTAACCTTTCCTTGTGCGGGAAGTCCATCCGCCTCTTATATACCTAAGGGGTGAAGGCCGATTGAACAACACACAATCGATCAAATCATCTACCACTTTTTATCTTTTATCTTTTCTCCTTAACCCTAGTTCTTCTTCTTCTTTTCCTTATTTGTTCATTCTTCATTTACAGGGTAGCGAACCTTGAGGTCCTAGGGGTGATCAGGTCGACCTAGGGCAGCCCATAGCCGCCGCGCAACCTGACGGGGTCCCTCCCGGGCGTGTGGGGTTACGGGTCTTCAAAAGCGCCCGTCGGATTGCTTGTGTACCGTGCTTCCAGACGTGTCTCCTTTGACATGAGCCCTCGGTGTTGGAGGTACACGGTGACGTGTTCGTGTGCGAACAGGGGGAAATATATTTTTGGCAAAATACAGAGGCCCTTCTGGTGGGTCCCCGCTGTCAGGTGGAGGATTCATTATTTTGCGCGTAATAAGGAGGCACTTCCTTGAGTGCGGCCATGGACCCGGCTGTCAGCCTCTCCATGTATAGTCCTCTTTTGATGGATGTCGTTCATTGACCACGTTGAACACACCGCGCCGAGAGCACCAAGGCGGTGGACAATGGCGAGGCCTAGGAAGGGAATGACCCGAAGCCGGAGAAGACTCGGCAGTTGTTTCCCACACGGAGGGGAGTAACAGGGCTTACTGGTTCGTCTACCGTCGCCGGAGAATAACAGGAGGTGTGGTGTGTAGAGGGATGGCCAGGCCAGTGATGGGAGTAGGGTGGGGCGATGAGGCCTGCGCAGCTGCACAGCTGGCCACGGGACGCATGAACAGGTGGTACGGTCGGCGCTGGTTTGGGCGGCTGGAGCTAGAAGACCAGAGGTTGAAGAAGTAGCACGCCAGTTGGATTTACATCCTATGGTCACTGTAGCTAGAATCATTTATATTTACTAAGTTGACAAAGCCCTGTGTCCACGTAACCTTAGTAGGCCACAAGTTAGCCTCCAAATCTGGTGGGTCCCAGCTAGCAGGGGAGGAACCATTTTTTTGCGCGAATAAGGAGACACTTCCTTGCGTGCGAAGATATAGCTAGTGGGTCCCAGCTATCAGTGGGGGGAATGTTTTTTTTTGTGAAATATAGAGGCCCTTCCGGTGGGTCCTCGCTGTCAGGTGGAGGAATCAATATTTTGCGTGTAATAAGGAGGTACTTCCTTGCGTGTGGCCATGGACCCAGCTGTCAGCCTCTCCACGTACAGTCCTCTTCCGATGGATGTCGTTCGTTGAGTGCGTTGACCATGCCGCACCGAGAGCACCAAGGCGGTGGACGACGGCGAGGCCTAGGAAGGAACGACCCGGAGCCGAGGAAGAATCGGCAGTTGTTTCCCACGCGGAGGGGAGTACGAGGGTTTACTGGTTTGGCTGCAGTGTCGGGCTGCCGTTGCCAGAGAATAACAGGAGGTGTGGGTGAGTAGAGGGATGGCCAGGTAAGCGATGTGAGTAGGGTGGGGCAGTGATGCCTGCCCGGCAGCACAACTGGCTATGGGAGGCGGTAGCAGGCGGTTCCGCTGGCACTAGTTTAGGCGGCTGGAACAGGAAGATCAGAGACTGAAGAAGCACGATTGCCATTGGATTGACATCTAACAATCTCACGCTGGTAGAGTCAATTGTTGACTAAGTTTCTTTTTTTGAGAAACCTTGTGTACGCATCACCTTAGTAGGCCCACAAGTCAGCCTCCAAATCGGTGGCAGAGAATATACAACCCATTTGCTATTTTTTAATAATTTGCATCCCATTTGCTAATTCTTAAGGAATTTATTACAACCCATTTTTGCCCAGGACCATAGTCAAAAAGTTCAACCTAATTTTGCATATTTCGGTGGAGTCCGAACTATTTTAATCCAGAAGTTTCGAGTCAGAGACACACAAATGAGAAAACAATTAGCTTAAAATCTAATGATATTTAAAATCTAAAAATTGGAAGAAAAACCAAAATTTGAAAATAATTGCTAGATAGCTTTTTTTAAGGAGTAATTGCCAGTTTGCTGCTTTTTTATATTTACAACCCATTTGCTAATACTTATTACATCCCATTTCATATTACTTATTAGAGCCCATTTTCAGGGCAAGCTGAATGGATCCATCCTTGTGTTGAATGATTTGCAGCACAGCAATTTACAAGAAAAAATGATTTGCAGCCCAGCACGGCTAGACCTAGTAATGTTAAAATAAACCTGGTCTGGGCAGTTTATTATGAAGGTAGATAATTTGCGTATGAGTTGCGATGGGGGCATAAACATTCTAGTACATTGAGACGTCATCGCACGTCTATGATTACATTGGTCCATAAAATCTTTACACGTTTTGTAATGATTTTTGAACGTAATCAGCATGATTAACCTGCCAAGTTATAATGATAAACATTTATTTTATGAAAACTTATTGATTTGCCAAATAAAATATTGTTTTATTTTTGTAGCTAATAAGACGTGAGACAATTGAGTTGGTTTTAGGGAAAACCAGTGGTAAAAAATCAGCGTTGGGAGGGAGAACAACAACAAAAAATAAGGATGTAAAGGTGAAAAGGGAACTTTATGTATTTCGAGTATAATAATATATGTATATGAACTAATAAAACTATAGGTAGAGATCAGAAACGGAAGTAGCACATAGCGTTTTCAGAGGAAAATAGAACTGGGCTGTGCATTTTCTTCAGTAAAAAAAACTGGCCTGTGGATGTTCTAAGATAAAATATAACTAAGGTTAGCGGGCCAGAGGCCAGTTGATACATGGTGGATCTTGGTGCCCCATTGTCGTGATGGGCTGGGCGTGTCAAAATCAAAACCTAGCCTGGGCAGTCTACAGCCTAGTTGATAGTTGCTCGACCTGAAAAAACAATATACCTGTGGGATCCCAGTTGCGAGTATGTACTTATAGAATTCTCTCGTTTATTGACTATGTTGAAAATTTCATGGGTTTCACCGTCTCAGCGTCAGCATTATTTTTCCATCGTGATAATAAGTGCATGCACTTGCTTGCGTATGGCCATGGACCATGTGGTCTCGTACGGTTAGGCTCTGTATGGACAGCCGTCTCGTGGTTCCACGGACGAATTTCATGCAAATCGGATGATTTTCATTGAAACAGGACCAAATTCATTGCATTTTCCATTTTACATATTTCAACTAATAATAGCCGACTAGGCCTTTTTGAGTCCATGGGAGGCACTTCACGTGATCGAGAAGGTCCCGACACTTAAGTGTTCTTGAAGGCCCGAATCCGTCGCTCCTCTCTTTTAACAATTTGCAGTTGTGCTTGTTCTGCCACAGCCCAGTCCCGACATGCTGCGTCCAACTATCAGCCTGTGAAACCTGATGGATCCCGTGCGTACTTGAAGATGTTAAAATCTTGCAGAACTGGGAATTCGAACGGCAGGTGCTTATGCTACCCATAAAAAAATCAGGTGCCTCAAAATTTGTTTCGCAACAAATGATTCAACTTTATATCCATGTCAAGCCTCGACATGATGGTTGGAAGCAAATGCCAAGTTCATACCGAAAGATCCTTAACAACAATACCAACTTGCACACAACCAGGTAGAACAAGTACCAATACCAAACTAATTTATAATCTTTTTAGTCTTGGCCCTAGTGTTCGTCTGGTAGAAAATCTTGCAGACGACCAGCTCCCGCTCCTTATCTTGCTCTAGGTCCCCGAGGTGGTACTGGTGCATCACCCAGTTGGTCCTCTGCTGGTCGAAGTTCTTGTTGGTGTGCAGCACCAGAACCTTTTTGATGTCCGTCTGCCGGCAGTTAACCATCACCGGCATGGTATTTCCGATCTTGTGCCACATCACGTGCATGCCACACTCCGATTGTATCTTGTGACACTTCCGCACGCCCCTTTTGAATGCCTTGGAGTTGCACTAGAAGAAATGCTTGCTTCGGCCACTCGGTGTGATACCTGCAGTATTGGTGAATACAAGTTTTAGGGTAGTTGGCATTTTTATAACATCTTTGGCATGTTGCAGTCACTTGCTTCACTTTTTATTTACTGTCAAATTGTAATTTCTTCACTAAGTCTGCGTCTAAAAAGAAAAATAGAGGTATAAACAAAGGAATATATCTTGTACAAGTAGACGGCCGATCGGAGTCTCACCTGGAAGTTTCTCAGGATGGGTGTAGCATATGCAGTGCTCGCTGTTGATTGTCGGTATGAACAAATCGATGATAGGGTGAGTTCTCGCGTTGTCAGCACTCACTTTGGCCTCAAGCTGCTCGATCAGCTCCTGATCCGTGGGATCGAACTTGATGCTAGCCGACAGCACTGGCCAATCCTTCTTGGACTTGCAGTAGTTAATTCCAGTTAAATGGTACTCAATGTATGATCAATCAACTGTTTAAGTAAATGATGAAAGATTTCAACAGATAAGTGCTACTCCAAATCTAAAGTCCAAAGCACACGAACAAACTGGGGTCTCGGCTTCATTACTACATGCATACTCTAAAGACTTGAAAACCCCCCATAAAGATCGAAATCATCATACAGGGTGACGGGACGAATACTCACATGAGAGGCCTCGCTGGTTCCTTCCTTCATGCGGCTACCTTGAAGAGCATCCTTGTTGAGATCAATTTTTTCAGCGTCTTCCTTTTGACTACTTGCAATGAAATATAGAAACTCCAGTAGCTCAATGCTCATCGTACCAACTGGATCGGAACAAGGCGGCGGCTGGGAGGCGGGGAGGCCAGGAGTGTATGGGAGAGTGATTTTGAAGAGAATGGGAGAGTGATTTTGTAGAGAATGGGAGAGTGTTGTTGTACTACCTGAGGGGTGAGGCTCACTTTGGTGAACCGAACACGCCGTCGGGACTTTTGTGTCACCTCACGCATAGCGTGTTGTCACGTCAATTCAATGTGAGGACATGATGAATAATTTGACCGACGTGTACTAGTACTGCTGTACTACTTACTAGTCATACAAGTACCACTTACTAGTACGAGTAGCACAATATACTATATATAGGACACTAGTACTACAAATTTAGAAATGGAGTACATTCATCCAATCTCCAGGTTGCTTCCATATTGCTTTAAATAATATTAGAGGGGCATTGCTAAAGGCTTACTTTTAAGGGCATTATGCAAGAGTGTTTAGAACGACCTTAAAAATAGGTACCTACAAAGTTACAAGGCTGTGGGACAGACTTTGTAGGCTACATGAGTAATACAAAATATAATTCCCACTGGACAACACTTTCATTAACAAGTACGCACTTGAAGCCTAATTGATATATATGGCTTCTGCACAGCATCTGCATCATCATTATTAGTACATGCTATGCAGGTGAGTTAGGATGCACTTGATCCCAGAAATGTATCTATCCTTCAAACTAACTACAGTACATAATATCCAACAAAAGAGGGTCATGCTACAACAGCAAGCTACATGGCTCAATCTACATATCACTACGAATCAAGTTGTGCATATTTGTTGTTGGCATGAACCACATCACCGCATGTCGGGTTTGCAAAAGCCATTCATCGCTTGGAGGCTCGATGCCTTTCACACACTGAAGATCATCTGGCAACAAGCTGTGTCGACGAATCTATGGATATGGTGATTCATGAAACCCATGGTATGATGTGTAAACACCGTTCCCCCTGGCGAATGGAAGTTGCATAGCACTGTAATCATCGCCGGTGATATGATCAATGATTGGTTGGATGATAGGATAATTGAGCTCGAGGAACATGGAGTGGTTGCCGAGGATGTAAACCCAGCTCTAGTTGAATACGCCTGGCCCAACAGAGATGGGATCTTTCTCAAACACGAAGCAACCTTAGCCATCACAGTAGCGAACGCCCCACGCATTGTACTGCATGTGGTTTGATGAAATGGTTGGTCACTTTGGTACGTCCGAATGAGCATCAAATGCCCACCGTCAGTTGAACGAACGATAAACCACCACCCATTGACTTGTATATTTCCAGGTCCTGGAATTATAAAGGCCATCGCATTTGCGTCTGCTGCAACAAATCAAATTGGAGACCAAAAGGACAAAAATATACAATCATGTTCAGAGTATGTGTGGAATTAAGATTATTATAATAGTGACACAGATCATAGCTAGAGAATTGCAATGCCGTGGTCATAATCATACCCCAATTTAAAACAAATAAGCCAATGGCTTCCATATTCTAGCAATATGTCATGGTTCAGACATCATGTAAAAATGAGAGGAAAACAACTATGCCAGGGCCTACTCATATTATACCCTAGCAGTTACTATTATTCTCATATCAACTCTAACAATAACATGCGTGGTTATAAAAATCTTGGAAATGAGAGTAACATATAGCAATCATGAGGTTATACTCATAATATCTGTTCTAACAATTATTACATGCCAATTGTTCTCATATCAACTCTAACGATAACGTGTTGTCATAAAAATCTAGGAAATGAGAGGAACATATAGCAATGATGTGGTTATAGTTATACTATCTATTCTAAATTTCTAAAAATCAACAGGCAGTCGTATTCATAAGGTAAAGATGAGATGAGATAGAACAATTACACGATGATAGATTCAACTAGTATATGCAGCCAATCTGTGCATCGACCGCGTAAATGATGCCATTGTGCACTATAGCATCATACAGAAATGGAGGGTAAACAAGATTGATGATGAGCCATAACCATGTATGGCGACCGGATTCCAGATAGACTAATCCCCCGTCGAACAAGGCAATGAACTTGTAATCCATGTAGTCTTCTGATGGTGTGGGCACTTCGCAGATTACAACCTTCAGCAAATGGAGGTCGAACCAAAAGTTTGACGCGTCTCATGCGTAGTAGGCAGGAGTGTTCGGTGTGCCACGAGGCTCGATGCCAGTGGTATCCAATGATGGAAGGGTGATCTCTCGCTGGGTGTAGATATCCATGAGACACCATAGACTACCAGATTGGTGGATGAGGACAATCTAGTTGGCCTTCATGCCCGCCCACTAGTGGCCACGCATGAAGGACAGGTGGTCGGGTAGTGGCAGCATGTCGAGGGGCATGACGACAACCTCCGTAGGATCGTCAAGTCGGTGTCTGGGCCACCTGCGATGATCGGGCATCAGCAAGCAGGGTGTCTTGAAAAGGGCCGGCCGGCTACAGACGAGTACACGGCACATAGACACCGAGCATGCGGCCAGACGCACGGTGCTGAGCAGGTCCATATGATTACAGATCTGCTCCAAGAGAATATCAGGGAGGGAATTCCAATCGCAACTCTGCGTGTCAGTCGGTTCTGCCATAGGTTTTTTTAAGGCGCTGAGTGATTGGGGTTTTTGGTTCCTGCGAGCGAGCGGGGAAGAGGATTCGAGCGGATGAGCGAAGAAGATGCCGTGTGTGGCCGAGCAGTGAGCGGGGATATATGGTACGCGCGAGCAACCAAGGAAGATGGCGCAGGCGGGCGAGCAGTGAGAGGGAGGAAATGCTGTGTGGCCGGCGATGGGAAACAGAGGAGGAAGAAGAGGGAAAGACGGGCAAGAAGGTGCATTAAATCTCAATTCTACTAGTACTACTACTAGGATATATAGTCCTTCAGAATGTAAATAGTTAAGCCGATGACATGTGGGTCTACCTCAAGAGGGCCCATATGTCAGGTAATGGAAGAGAAAGGTGTGTAGGCGTATTTGTGGAAGCGTGCTCCACTGGCAAACATGATGGCAGTACAGGGTAAGGCTGATTTAGTAACACCAACATGCTGGCTCAGCTTATTAATTAAGTGTCCCATTTGCTGCAGCGTGTATTGTCACTTCACTATGAAGACTAGTTGAATAGTTCTCTCTGACTGAGATGGGGAATAATGGATCGCCAAGACTTTCTATCTACAGTATCTACGCCTCTACTGTCATCCTATCCAACAATAATAACCATTGGCCAAGGCACCCGGCGCCAATTATGTAGGAGTCCTACTAGTACTACCTACTCCCTCCTTCCGGTTCATATACAGGTCAATAAAAAACATCAACCAAGGTAGTAGTACATGATGAGTGCTCGAAGAATATTTTGTCCAAATGTACTCAATAATTGGCTAGTTTTCCTCAAGAAAATTGTGTTTACGAATGTATTAATTGCAATGCATGCTGATACGTCTCCAACGTATCTATAATTTTTGATTGTTCCATGCTGTTATATTATCATTCTTGGATGTTTTACATTCATTTTATAGCAACTTTATATCATTTTTTGGGACTAATCTATTGACATAGTGCCCAGTGCCAGTTGCTGTTTTTGCTTGTTTTTTTTACTTCGCAGAATATCCATATCAAACGGAGTCCAAACACAGTGAAACTTTTTGGAGATTTTTTCTGCCCAAAAAACAACTTGGGAGCCAAGGAAGTGCACAAGGGAAGGCCTATGGGGCCCACCACCCACCTGGGCGCGCCATAGGCCCCTGGCGCACCCTAATGGGTGGTGGGGCCCACGGTGGTCAGGACAACAATATTGCTTTCATTTATTTTGATTTCTTTCTTTGTTGAGATGGAAATCGATGTTCTTTTGAAAAGGTCTAGCTAGTTTGCGCGCAGGCAAAACTTCTTCATGAAAGGTCCACTCGGGTAGTGTTGCCATAGGCGACACGCAGAGCCTGCACTGTCAGATCTTTCCACTGCCTCTCAGCTCTATAAATACCCAAATATTCCAGAAACCCTAGGGGAGTCGACGAAACACAATTCCAGCCGCCGCAAGTTCCAGAACCACATATCCAATCAAGAGCCCTATTCCAGCACCCAGCCGGAGGGGAACACGATCACGGAGGGGTTCATCATCCTCATTGGTGCTCCTCCGATGATGTGTGAGTAGTTTACCATACACCTACGGGTCCATAGGCAGTAGCTAGATGGCTTCTTCTCTCTTTTTGATTCTCAATACAATGTTCTCCTCAAAGTTCTTGGAGATCTATTCGATGTAATGACTTTTTGCGGTGCGTTTGTTGGGATCCAATGAAGTGTGAGTTTATGATTAGTTCTATCTATGAATATTATTTGAGTCTTCTTTGATCTATTATATGCATGATTGTTATAGACTCGTATTTCTTCTACGAAACTTTGATTTGGTTTGGCCAACTAGATTGATTTTTCTTGCAATGGAAAGAGGTGCTTTGTGATGGGTTTGATCTTGTGGTGTCCTCACCCAGTGACACAAGGGGTAGCAAGGCACACATGTATCGTTGCTATTAAGGATAAAAAGATGGGGTCTATTCCTACATGAATAGATCTTGTCAACATCATTTTATCATTCTTATTGTATTACTCCGTTTCTCCATGAACTTAATACACTAGATGCATGCTGGATAGCGGTCGATGTGTGGAGTAATAGTAGTAGATGCAGGCAGGAGTCGGTCTACTAATCTTGGACATGATTCCTACATACATGATCATTGCCTTGGGTATCGTCATAATTTTTTGCTCTTCTATCAATTGCCCAACAATAATTTGTTTACCCACAGTATGCTATTTTCTCGAGAGAAGCCACTAGTGAAATCTACGACCCGCGGGTCTATCTTTTATCATATTGTTTTCAGATCTATTATTCCAGAAACCCAAAATACCTTGCTGTACTTTTTCTTTATTTATTTTATTTTGTGTTTTTTGCTAGATCTATTTATCGAATCTCATACAATTTTATCTATCTTTTTACCAGGGAGGGATTGACAACCCCTCTTACGCGTTGGGTTGCAAGTATTTGTTATTTGTTACAGTTTACATAGTGTTGCTTGGTTCTCCTACTTGATTGATAACCTTGGTTTCATAACTGGGGGAAATACTTACCGTTGATGTGCTGCATCATCCTCTCCTCTTCGGGGAAATACCAATGCATATACAAGCAATAAGGAACAATTTCTAGCGCCGTTACCGGGGAGACATCATCAACATCTATCAGGTTCCTAATCACAAATCTCATCTCCTTGCAATTACTTTATTTGCCATTTCCCTCTCATTTTCATGTCCACCAATTCACAAAAATATTTGCCTTTTTATTCTCCTTCTTTTCGTTTGCCTTTTTCTTGTTTGATCTTTTGTTTGCTTCTGTTGCCATGTGCCTTCTATATGCTTGCATCTTCGCTTGCTAAAAACCTATTGATATGAATCCCCATCCACTTGCTAATATTTTTAAAAGATCCAATCATGATGAACCAATTGCTAGTGAGTTGAGTGTACTAGATTATCTTTATGAAGTTTTGCTTGAGATTCGTGAATCTGAAATTTGTAATGAAGAAATTTATGAAGTGATTCATGATAGCTCCTTGAATGAAAAGCATGATTGCAATGATTTTACTATAAATTCTATTAATGTAAATTGTGTTAATAATATGCAAAACCCAAAGCTTGGGGATGCTAATTTTGCTATGTGCACAACTTATTGCAATGATCATGAGTGGGGTGGTTCTTCTTATGATCTTGAAAATTTATTCAAGCCTCATGATGAATATGATATTGATAATAATGTTTTCAATAATATTAAAAGTGGGTTTGGAAGAGCGTCAACTTTAGGTAAAAATAATCCCACATATTTGGAGAGTGTTCAATCTTACGATTTTTTTTATGAAAGAGGGTTTGGAGAGGTCATGACTTTAGTTGATGTTAATCCCACTATCTTGGAAGATTATAAAACTTTTATGCATGTGGATCATGAAGAGAAAATTTTATATGATAGATATATTGTTGAATTTTATTATGATCCTACATATAATTATTATGAGAGAGGAAAATATGGTTGTAGAAATTTTCTTGTTACTAATTTACCTCTCGTTATGTTGAGATTGCTATTGTTTCTTTTTTCTTCCTTGCATATGCTATATGTTTCTTGTCTTGATAATTTGTTTGCTTATAAAATCCCTATGCATCGGAAGTATGTTAGACTTAAATGTGTTTGTCACATGTATTATGATGCTCTCTTTGTGTTTCAATTCTTGTCTTTCATGCGAGCATCATCAAAATTATCAATGCCTAGCTAGGGGCGTGAAACAATAGCGCTTGTTGGGAGGCAACCCAATGAATAAAATATTTTTTCCTTTTTGCTTCTGTTTTTGTGTGTTCACAAAATTATGCCTCTGTTATGATTGTGTTTTTTTATGTTTTAATTAGTGTTTGTACCAAGTTAATACTTTAGGATAGCTTTGGGTGATAGTTGATTTGATTCTGTTGAAAAACAGAAACTTTTGCGTCCAGTAGCAGAATTGTTAAACTTCACAGATGCGACGAAAAATTCTATAATTTTTACATAAGATTTATATACAAATTTTCTTTGTTTTCCTAATTTTTCAGAATTTTGGGAGTTACATAATAAGAGTAAAATTCAAGCCTTTACAGACTTTCTGTTTTTGACAGATTCTGTTTTCATTGCATTGTGTGCTTATTTTGATGAATCTATGGATTGTATTGGAAGGTATAAGCCATGGTAAAGTTAGAATACAGTAGGTATAATGCAATAAAAAAATATGAATGGGTTTGCAACAATCCTTAAAGCAAAGATTGGTTTCTTATACTAACGGATCTCATGAAGGTTCTGTTAAGTTTTGTGTGATCGAAGTTTTCAAGTTTTGGGTGAGAACTCGATGGATGAGGGAATAGGGAGTGAAAAGAGACTAAGCTTGGGGATGCCCATGGCACCCCAAGATGATATTCAAAGAGAACCAAGCAACTAAGCTTGGGGATGCCCCGGAAGGCATCCCCTGTTTCTTCTAATAACCATCGGTAATTTTACTTGGAGCTATATTTTTATTTGTCACATATCATGAGTTTTGCTTGGAGCGTCTTGTATTATATGAGTCTTTTCTTGTTTTGCTTTTTAGTTTGTCGCAATCATCCTTGCTGGACACACTATTTGAGAAAGCCATAATGATGTTATAGATTTGTTAGAATTGCTCTATGTGCTTCACTTAAATTTTTTGAGCTATGGAATTGCTCTATGTGCTTCACTTAAATTTGAGAGTTAGTAAATTTTTGAAGAAATACTCTTATGCTTCACTTAGATTAATTTGAGAGTTAGTAAATTTTTGAAGAAATTCTCTCATACTTCACTTATATTATTTTGAGAGACGAAATTTTTTATACTCATGTTATTCACTTAAATTTATTTGAGAGCTTATTATAAGCAATGGTAATATATGAAACTAGTCCCAAAGTGATACATATCCAAGAGGGATATAATAAAAACTTTCATGAAGATCATTGGACAAAATAAACTTGATTCTTTCTAATAGTTTTGAGATATGATGATAGTAATATGTGAGTCATGTTGGTGAGTAATTATGTTTTAGTAAGAATATTGGTGTTAAGGTTTGTGATTCCTTATGCAAGCACGAAAGTCAATAATTTTGCAATGAAATTACATCCTACTTGTGGTGCATTATTTGGTGTTAGTTATGCTTAATGCTCGTTTATGAGAATTTTCATTTCTTGGTTGGTTGCTTCTCAATCTATTTGCTAGCCTTTCCTTGTACTAAGTGGGAATACTACTTGTGCATCCAAAATCCTTAAACCGAGTTATGCCATATGAGTCCACCATACCTATCTATATGCGGTATTTCTGTGCCATTCTAAGTAAATTTGTATGTGACAACTCTAATTTTCAAAATGAATTTCCTTTTTGTGTGCCCATACCGCTCATGAAGTGGCAGGGGGTGGGCAATATTTTTCCATGCTAGATGTGTTATTCTTAAGATAAGTGCTTATTCACTTGTCATTGCACGAGAGTGTGGTGGTAATAGGGAAGCCCAGTCCCAAAATAAAAAATAAATTTACTTTATGTTGTCAAATAATAAATTCCTTGGAAACTGTTGGTATGGAAGGCAGCCGTGGATACGGCTAGCCATGGATTGTGAAAGAATGGTGGAAAAGGAATAAACTTTATTTTATGTTTGGGAACCGCCTATGGTGTATCTAGCATGGAAAGTATTGGGAATTACTCGGTTGTTTTCGTTGACGGGAAAAGCATGCCTCTCAAAATATTTTATCTCTCAATTTAAGCTTTGAGCTCTGGCACCTCTACAAATCTTGGCTTCCCTCTGCGAAGGGCCTATCTATTTACTTTATGCAATTTTTATTTTTATTTGAGTCTCCATCTTCTCTTATAAAGCACCAACTAGGGAGCACTATGATCATACTTGTGCATTAGATGTAGCTGATATTAGAGTGTGTTTCATGAATGGATCAATGATTGAGCATGACGGGCTAGGGATAACTTTCTTTACTGTTGATATTTTGAAAGACATGGTTGCTTGTTGATATGCTTGAGTATTGAAGTCTTCATGTCAATTATAGACTATTACTTTGAACCATCTAAAGTCCAAATGTTCATGCTACAAAAGAAAAGAATATGTGATGAACATTTTAGGCAGCCTTCCACATCAAAAATTCTGTTTTTATCATTTACCTACTCGAGGACGAGTAGGAATTAAGCTTGGGGATGCTGATATGGATCCAATGTATCTATAATTTTTGATTGTTCCATGCTGTTATATTATCATTCTTGGATGTTTTACATTCATTTTATAGCAACTTTATATCATTTTTTGGGACTAACCTATTGACATAGTGCCCAATGCCAGTTGTTGTTTTTTGCTTGTTTTTTACGAATATCCGTATCAAACGGAGTCCAAACACAGCGAAAACGTTTTGGAGATTTTTTTTGCCCAGAAGACAACTTGGGAGCCAAGGAAGTGCACGAGGGAAGGCCCATGGTGCCCACCACCCACCTAGGCGCGCCAAAGGCCCCTTGCGCGCCCTGATGGGTGATGGGGCCCACAGAGGTCCTTTCCACCGCCCTCAGCTCTATAAATACCCAAATATTCCAGAAACCCTAGGGGAGTCGACGAAACACAATTCGAACCGTCGCAAGTTCCAGAACCACGAGATCCAATCTAGAGCCCTATTCCGGCATCCTCCGGAGGGGAACACGATCACAGAGGGGTTCATCATCCTCATTAGTGCTCCTCCGATGATGTGTGAGTAGTTTACCATAGACCTACGGGTCTGTAGGCACTAGCTAGATGGCTTCTTCTCTCTTTTTGATTCTCAATACAATGTTCTCCTCGAAGTTCTTGGAGATCTATTAGATGTAATGACTTTTTGCGGTGCGTTTGTTGGGATCCAATGAAGTGCGAGTTTATGATTAGTTCTATCTATGAATATTATTTGAGTCTTCTTTGATCTATTATATGCATGATTGTTATAGCCTCATATTTCTTCTCCGAAACATTGGTTTGGTTTGGCCAACTAGATTGATTTTTCTTGGAATGGGAAGAGGTGCTTTTGTGATGGGTTCGATCTTGTGGTGTCCTCACCCAGTGACATAACGGGTAGCAAGGCACACATGTATCGTTGCTATTAAAGATAAAAAGATGGGGTCTATTCCTACATGAATAGATCTTGTCTACATCATTTTATCTTTCTTATTGCATTACTCCATTTCTCCATGAACTTAATACACTAGATGCATGCTGGATAGCGGTCGATGTGTGGAGTAATAGTAGTAGATGCAGGCAGGAGTCGGTCTACTAATCTTGGACATGATGCCTATATACATGATCATTGCCTTGGATATCGTCATAATTATTTGCTCTTCTATCAATTGCCGAACAGTAATTTGTTTACCGACCGTATGCAATTTTCTCCAGAGAAGCAACTAGTGAAATCTACGGCCCCCGGGTCTATCTTTTATCATATTGTTTTCAGATCTATTATTCCAGAAACCCAAAAATACCTTGCTGCACTTTTTCTTTATTTATTTTATTTTGTGTTTTTGCTAGATCTATTTATCGAATCTCATACAATTTTATCTATCTTTTTATCAGGGAGGGATTAACAACCCCTCTTACGCTTTGGATTGCAAATATTTGTTATTTGTGTGTAGGTACTGTTTACATAGTATTGCTTGGTTCTCCTACTGGATTGATAACCTTGGTTTCATAACTGAGGGAAATACTTACCGTTACTGTGCTGCATCATCCTCTCCTCTTCGGGGAAACACTAATGCAGATAAAAGCAATCAGGACAAATTTCTAGCGCCGTTACCGGGGAGACATCATCAACATCTATCAGGTTCCTAATCACAAATCTCATCTCCTTGCAATTACTTTATTTGCCATTTGCCTCTCGTTTTCATGTCCCCCACTTCATAAAAATATTTGCCTTTTTATTCGCCTTCTTTTCATTTGCCTTTTTCTTGTTTGATCTTTTGTTTGCTTCTGTTGCCATGTGCCTTCTATATGCTTGCATCTTCGCTTGCTAAAAATCTATTGATATGAATCCCCATCCACTTGCTAATCTTTTTAAAAGGTCCAATCATGATGAACCAATTTCTAGTGCGTTGAGTGCACTAGATTATCTTTATGAAGTTTTGCTTGAGATTCGTAAATCTGAAAATTGTGATGAGGAAATTTATAAAGTGATTCATAATAGCTCCTTGAATGAAAAGCATGATTGCAATGATTTTACTATAAATTCTATTAATGTTAGTTGTGTTAATAATATGCAAAACCCCAAGCTTGGGGATGCTAATTTTGCTATGTCCACTACTTATTGCAATGATCATGAGTGGGGTGGTTCTTCTTACGATCTTGAAAATTTATTCAAGCCTCACGATGAATATGATATTGATAATAATGTTTGCAATAATATTTAAAGTGGGTTTGGAAGAGTTTCAACTTTAGGTAAAAATAATCCCACATATTTGGAGAGTGTTCAATCTTACAATTTTTTTGATGAAAGTGGGTTTGGAGAGGTCGTGACTTTAGTTGATGTTAATCCCACTATCTTGGAAGATTATAAAACTTTTATGCATGTGGATCATGAAGAGAAAATTTTATATGATAGATATATTGTTGAATTTGATTATGATCCTACATATAATTATTATGAGAGAGAAAAATATGGTTGTAGAAATTTTCTTGTTACTAATTTACCTCTTGTTATGTTGAGATTGCTATTGTTTCTTTCTTCTTCGTTGCATATGCTATATGTCTCTTGTCTTGATAATTTGTTTGTTTGTAAAATCCATATGCATCGAAAGTATGTTAGACTTAAATGTGTTTGTCACATGTATTCTGATGCTCTCTTTGTGTTTCAATTCTTGTCTTTCATGCGAGCATCATCAAAATTATCAATGCCTAGCTAGGGGCGTGAAACAATAGCGCTTGTTGGGAGCTAACCCAATGAATAAAATATTTTTTCCTTTTTGCTTCTGTTTTTTTGTGTTCACAAAATTATGCCTCTGTTATGATTGTGTTTTTTATGTTTTAATTAGTGTTTGTGCCAAGTTAAGCCTTTAGGATAGCTTTGGGTGATAGTTGATTTGATTCTGTTGAAAACAGAAACTTTTGCGTCCAGTTGTAGAATTGTTAAACTTCACAGAAGCGATGAAATATTCTGCATTTTTACACAAGATTGATATAGAAATTTCCTCTGTTGTCCTAATTTTTCCGAATTTTGGGAGTTACAGAAGTAAGAGTAAAATTCGAGTCTTTATAGACTATTCTGTTTTTGACAGATTCTGTTTTCATTGCATTGTGTGCTTATTTTGATGAATCTGTGGATTGTATTGGAAGGTATAAGCCATGGTAAAGTTAGAATATAGTAGGTATAATGCAATAACAAAATATTAATGGGTTTGCAACAGTACTTAAAGCAAAGATTGGTTTTCTTATACTAACAGATCTCACGAAGTTTCTATTAAGTTTTGTGTGATCGAAGTTTTCATGTTTTGGGTGAGATCTCGATGGATGAAGGAATAATGAGTGAAAAGAGCCTAAGCTTGGGGATGCCCATGGCACCCCAAGATGATATTCAAGGTGAACCAAGCAACTAAGCTTGGGGATGCCCCGGAAGGCATCCCCTGTTTCTTCTAACAACCATCGGTAATTTTACTTGGAGCTAAATTTTTATTCATCACATATCATGAGTTTTGCTTGGAGCGTATTGTATTATATGAGTCTTTTCTTGTTTTGCTTTTTAGTTTGTCACAATCATCCTTGCTGGACACACCTATTTGAGAAAGCCATAATGATGCTATAGATTTGTTAGAATTGCTCTATGTGCTTCACTAAAAATTTTTGAGCTATGGAATTGCTCTAGTGCTTCACTTATATCTTTTTGAGCATGGTGGTGCTTTAATTTTTTTGAAGAAATACTCTCATGCTTCATTTAGATTAATTTGAGAGTTAGTAATTTTTTGAAGAAATACTCTCATGCTTCACTTAGATTAATTTGAGAGTTAGTAAATTTTTGAAGAAATACTCTCATGCTTCACTTATATTGTTTTGAGAGACGAAATTTTTTATGCTCATGTTATTCACTTTAATTTATTTGAGAGCTTGTTATAAGCAATGGTAATATATGAAACTAGTCCCAATGTGATAGATATCCAAGAGGGATATAATAAAAACTTTCATGAAGATCATTGGGCAAAATAAACTTGATTCTTTCTAATAGTTTTGAGATATGATGATAGTAATATGTGAGTCATGTTGGTGAGTAATTATGCTTTAGTAAGAATATTGGTGTTAAGGTTTGTGATTCCTTATGCAAGCACGAAAGTCAATAATTTTGCAATGAAATTACATCCTACTTGTGGTGCATTATTTGGTGTTAGTTATGCTTAATGCTCGTTTATGAGAATTTTCATTTCTTGGTTGGTTGCTTGTCAATTTATTGCTAGCCTTTCCTTGTACTAAGTGGGAATACGACTTGTGCATCCAAAATCCTTAAACCGAGTTATGCCATATGAGTCCACCATACCTATCTATATGCGGTATTTCTGTGCCGTTCTAAGTAAATTTCTATGTGCCAACTCTAATTTTCAAAATGAATTTCCTTTTTGTGCGCCCGTACCGCTCATGAAGTGGCAGGGGGTGGGCAATATTTTCCCATGCTAGATGTGCTATTCATAATATGAGTGTTTATTCACTTGTCATTGCACGAGAGTGTGGCGGTAATAGGGATGCCCAGTCTAGAAATGAAAAAGAAATTTACTTTATGTTGTCAAATAATAAATTCCTTGGAAAGTGTTGGTATGGAAGGCACCCGTGGATACGACTAGCCATGGATTGTGAAAGAATGGTGGAAAAAGGAATAAAATTTATTTTATGTTTGGGAACCGCCTATGGTGTATCTTGCATGGAAAGTATTGGGAATTACTCGGTCATTTTCATTGACGGGAAAAGCATGCCTCTCAAAATATTTTATCTCTCAATTTAAGCTTTGAGTTCTGGCACCTCTACAAATCTCTGCTTCCCTCTGCGAAGGGCCTATCTATTTACTTTATGCACTTTTTATTTCTATTTGAGTCTCCATCTTCTCTTATAAAGCACCAACTAGGGAGCACTATGATCATACTTGTGCATTGGATGTAGCTAATATTCGTGTGTGTTTCATGAATGGATCAATGATTGAGCATGACGGTGTAGGGATAACTTTCTTTAATGTTGATATTTTGAAAGACATGGTTGCTTATTGATATGCTTGATTATTGAAGTCTTCATGTCAATTATAGACTATTACTTTGAACCATCTAAAGTCCAAATGTCCATGCTACAAAAGAAAAGAATATGTGATGAACATGTTAGGCAGCATTCCACATCAAAAATTCTATTTTTATCAATTACCTACTCGAGGACGAGCAGGAATTAAGCTTGGGGATGCTGATACGTATCCAACATATCTATAATTTTTTATTGTTCCATGCTGTTATATTATCATTCTTGGATGTTTTACATTCATTTTATGGCAACTTTATATCATGTTTTGGGACTAACCTATTGACACAGTGCCCAATGCCAGTTGTTGTCTTTTGCTTTTTTTACTTCACAGAATATCCATATCAAACAGAGTCGAAACACAGTGAAACTTTTTGGAGATTTACCGCCTCTCAGCTCTATAAATACCCAAATATTCCAGAAACCCTAAGGGAGTTGACGAAACACAATTTCAACTACCGCAAGTTCCAGAACCACGAGATCCAATCTAGAGCCCTATTCTGGCACCCTGCCGGAGGGGAACACGACCACGGAGGGGTTCATCATCCTCATTGGTGCTCCTCCGACGATGTGTGAGTAGTTTTCCATAGACCTACGGGTCCGTAGGCAGTAGCTAGATGGTTTCTTCTCTCTTTTTGATTCTCAATACAATGTTCTCCTCGATGTTCTTGGAGATCTATTTGATGTAATGAATTTTTGCGGTGTGTTTGTTGGGATCCAATGAAGTGCGAGTTTATGATCAGTTCTATCTATGAATATTATTTGAGTCTTCTTTGATCTCTTATATGCATGATTGTTATAGCCTCGTATTTCTTCTCCGAAACTCTGGTTTGGTTTGGCCAACTAGATTGATTTTTCTTGCAATGGGAAGAGCTACTTTGTGATGGGTTCGATCTTGCGGTGTCCTCACCCAGTGACAGAAGGGGTAGTGAGGCACGCGCGCAAGTATCGTTGCTATTAAGGATAAAAAAGATGGGGTCTATTCCTACATGAATAGATCTTGTCTACATCTGGTCATCGTTCTTATTGCATTACTCTATTTCTCCATGAAGTTAATACACTAGATGCATGTTGGATAGCGGTTGACGTGTGGAGTAATAGTAGTAGATGCAGGCAGGAGTCCGTCTACTAATCTTGGATGTGATGCCTATATACACGATCATTGTGTTGGATATCGTCATAATTATTTGCTCTTCTATCAATTGCCCAACAATAATTTGTTTACCCACCGTATGCTATTTTCTCTAGAGAAGCCACTAGTAAATCTACGGCCCCCGGGTCTATCTTTTATCATATTGTTTTTAGATCTATTATTCCAAAAACCCAAAAATACCTTGCTACACTTTTTCTTTATTTATTTTATTTTGTGTTTTTTCTAGATCTATTTATCCAATCTCATACAATTTTATCTATCTTTTTACCGGGGAGGGATTGACAAGCCCTCTTACGCGTTGGGTTGCAAGTATTTGTTATTTGTGTGCAAGTACCATTTACATGGTGTTGCTTGGTTCTCCTACTAGAATTATAACCTTGGTTTCATAACTAAGGGAAATACTCACCGTTGCTGTGCTGCATCATCCTCTCCTCTTCGGGGAAATACCAACGCAGATACAAGCAATCACATGCGTGCATGCGTGAACAAGAAAAGACCAGAACTTTTACATGCATTGACGAGTTTTCTCTTAATTCTTGCATGCAACGTTTTAATGAAGCTTGAAATATGGACATGTCAATGGGAGGGAATAGAAGCCTCATGCATGCATGCATGCAACACTCGCACGTACACATGCACGGACGCAACACTCGTGTATCCATGCGGCACACATCACAAGACGCAACACACGCGCTCACGCTCAAGTGCTCAACCTACACGTGCATGCACTCACGTACACAGTCAGGGTGGTTCATGTGCAAGGGTTGGACTCCTCTCGCGCCTGCGTAAAGTTTTGTTTAACTTATTTCTTTGCTCTGCTAACTAAGAGGTGGGACCCAGAAACCAGGTGCCAATTTAACCAGTCAACAAAGTGCCACGTAGACTATTTGGCCGGTCAGTAGGCTGCAATACGGTGCTCTATGGTGAGCTAGTGACCATATAATCACCGCAAAACTATATAGTAAGCGTAATGAGCGTAGTATGATGTCCAGTGACCGTATTGTTACCAATACATTGACCACCAGTGTATTTATCTTATTTCAAATTAAGCCATATTAACCGGAAATGACGCGGTATGGACTATTCCCTCCTTTCCAGTTTATAGGGCTTAATTTGGAAATCTCTTCAATCAAGGTAGATGATGAATGGTGGAATTAATTTTGTCGTTTGCAAAAGTACTTAACTAGTACTCTCGTTTTTCTCAAAAAGTTGTTTATACCGATGCATTAATTACACCACATGCATGCATGACCACTAAATTACCAAGAACTTCTACATGCATTAATGAGTTTTTTCTTCATCCTTGTATGCAGTGATTTAATACACCTTGAAATCTAAACATGTGATGGTAAGTAGTAGAATTGAGACTTATAAAACTGGAAAAACATTTTTTTAGATGACCTCTATGATACGTCCATTTTGCATCATGTTTCCCTACTGTTATTTATAATGTTTTTATGCATAGTAATGCTTTTTGGAGTAATTCTAATGCCTTTTCTCTCATAATATGCAAGGTTTACACAAAGAGGGAGAATACCGGCAGCTGGAACTCTGGACCTGAAAAAGCTACATCAGAGTTGAAAATTTACGAAGAATTGTTTTGGAATATATAAAAAATACTGGAGCAAATAACTACCGAAGGGGGCCACCCTGGTGACCACAAGACACCAGGGCGCGCCTGGGCCCCCAGGCACGCCCTGGTGGGTTGTGCCCTCCTCGGCCCACCTCCGGTGCCCATCTTCTGGTATATAGGTCATTTTGACCTAGAAAAAATCAGAGGGGTACTTTCGGGATGAAGCGCCGCCGTCTCGAGGTGGAACTTGGGCAGGAGCACTTTTGCCCTCCGGCGGAGCGATTCCGTCGGGGGAACTTCCCTCCCGAAGGGGGAAATCATCGTCATCGTCAACACCAACAACCCTCTCATCTTTGGGAGGGCAATCTCCATCAACATCTTCAACAGCACCATCTCCTCTCAAACCCTAGTTCATCTCTTGTGTTCAATCTTTGTACCGGAACCTCAGATTGGTACCTGTGGGTGACTAGTAGTGTTGATTTCATCTTGTAGTTGATTACTATATGGTTTATTTGGTGGAAGATTATATGTTCAGATCCATTATGCTATTTAACACCCCTCTGATCTTGAGCATGATTATCATTTGTGAGTAGTTACTTTTGTTCTTGAGGTCACGGGAGAAGTCATGTTGCAAGTAATCATGTGAACTTGATATGTGTTCGATATTTTGATGATATGTATGTTGTGATTCCCTTAGTGGTGCCATGTGAACGTCGACTACATGGAACTTCACCATATTTGGGCCTGAGGCAATGCATTATGGAGTAGTTATTAGATGATGGGTTGCTAGAGTGACAGAATCTTAAACCCTAGTTTGTGCGTTATTTCGTAAGGGACCAATTTGGATCCAAAAGTTTAATGCTATGGTTAGATTTTATCTTAATACTTTTGTCGTAGTTGCGGATGCTTGCGAGGGGGTTAATCATAAGTAGGAGGTTTGTTCAAGTAAGAACAACACCTAAGAACCGGTCCACCCACATATCAAATTATCAAAGTAGCGAACACGAATCGAACCAACATGATGAAAGTTATATGGTGAAATTCCCATGTACCCTCAAGAACGCTTTGCTTATCATAAGAGATCGTTTTGGCCTTTTCTTTGCCACAAAAGGATTGGGCTACCTTGCTGAACTTTATTTACCGTTACCGTTACTTGCTCGTTACAAATTATCTTGCTATCAACCTACTTGTTACCGACTATTTCAGTGCTTGCAGAAAATACCTTGCTGAAAACCACTTGTCATTTCCTTCTGCTCCTCGTTGGGTTCGACACTCTTACTTATCAAAAGGACTTCGATTGATACCCTATACTTGTTGGTCATCAAGACTCTTTTCTGGCGCCATTGCCAGGGAGTGAAGCGCTCTTGGTAAGTGGAAATTGGTAAGGAAAAATTATTACTACATGCTGAAATTTACTTTCACTTGTTACTATGGGGAATCATCCTTTGAGGTGTTTGTTCGGGGTATCTTCACCTCGACCAGAAGCACAATTAGTTACCCCTCAACCTACTGCACCTACTGAAAATATTGGTTATGAAATTCCTTCGGGTATGATAGAACAACTGCTAGCTAATCCTTATGCAGGAGATGGAACCGAACATCCTGATATGCACTTCATATATGTGGATGAAATTTGTGGATTATTTAAGCTTGCTGGTTTATCCGGAGATGAAGCTACGAAGAAGGTTTTCCCTTTATATTTGAAGGGAACAGCATTGACATGGTATAAGCTGTGTGATGATATTGGATCTTGGAACTAGAATCGATTGAAATTGGAATTTCACCAAAAAAATTATCCTATGCATCTAGTTCATCGTGATCGGAATTATATATATAATTTTTGGCCTCGTGAAGGAGAAAGTGTTGAGTATATGTGTTATGTGCATGTTGTGTATTGGGCCCACCTCCTAGTTCCTTGTATAGTTGATGTCGTGGTCCACCATTGTACATCATTTATACGTGCGATTGCACCTGATCAATACATCATGCAATTCCATCATCATACATGGTATCAGTTTCCGGGTTTCAACCCTAGCTTCCGCTCCCTCCGCTGCCGCCGCGCACCCCTCCTGCGCCACCGCCGCCGCACCCTTCCGTCGCGCCGCCGCGGCCGCTGCACCCACCGCTGCCGCCGCGCTACCTCCCTCCGCCGCTGCCCTCTCCCTTGGCCGCCGTCGCCTTGTCAGCCGCCGCCGTGACACACCTGCAGCCGCCGCCCACTATCCCCTAGCACCGCCGCCACCTCCCAACCTCGCCGCCGCCGCATCTCCTAGCAGCCGCCGCGACTCATCCCCCACCACTACAAAGCCGCCGCCGCACCCCTCCCTGCCACTGTCGCTCCCTAACCTTAAGCCGCCCCTAACCCTAGCCGCACCATCATCCCGCCACCATGTCTTCCGTCACCTCATCCGGCTCCAAACCCTCCAACCCGTTCGCCGATGCCACCCCCCCCCCCCCCACCCCCCCCCCCCGATGCCACCGACATCTGCAACCTCAACATCTACGAGCGGGTTCCAGTCCGTCTTGCTCAGACGGACTCCTCCTACTACGCGCGGAAGACGTACTTCTCCCTCATGTTCCGGGAGTACAACCTCCTCGACCACGTGGACGGCTCCGTCGACTCCAGCCTCGTGCCAGCGCACCATGAGTGGTTCACCATCGACGCCACGCTCATCCGGTGGTTCTTCCTCACCATCTCGCTGGACCTGTTTCACACGGTCGCGCAGGACGGTGATGACGCCCTCTCCGTTTGGACCAAGCTGAACAGACTCTTTACCAACAATCGTCTCCAACGTCGCATTTTTTTGCAGCAAGAGTTCTTTGGATGCCACCAGGACAATTCCTCCGTCGACAACTACTGTCGCCGTCTCAAGACTTTCGCTGACGAGCTCGGTGATATCGGCACAAATATCGATGACGATCTCCTCCCTAGCACGCTCACCACCGGCCTCAACGAGGATTTCGGCAATGCTGCGGCGAACCTCACACTCATCCCCGAGCCCTCCTTCGCCAAGTTTGTGGCTTACCTCCGGCTGGAGGAGCGTCGGATGAAGCAGGTCAAGGCACGGGCCATCCACACCACCCTCACGGCCGGCACCACTCGCGGCGGTCCTCCACCACCTCCCGTCGCCCCCGCCGCTCCTCCACAGCCGCGGCAGCAGGTACCCTACCCGCAGCAGCAACCGTCGCTGCTGCCCCTGCCGCCGCTACCCTGCGGCGTGCCCGCCTCACCCGCGCCCCCTGCTGATCGGCGCCAGGAAGGCCGGCGCGGTGGCTAGCAGCAGCAGCAGCAGCAACAGGCACTCGTGGGGCCTCCTTGTCACTAGCAGCAGCCGCATCAGGCGCCCCCCCATGGGCCAGCGGGTACAACCCATGGACCGGCGTTGTCTACACGTACACCATGCCGGCCCCAACTCTTCCGGTGCCACATCCCCCGGTGCATCAGACATACTACGCGGCTCTGCAGCCCTATGGAGGGTACCCACCACCGCAGCTGAGTGGTGGCTACAGCTTCCCGATGGCGTCCCCGCCACCTCCGCCGGCGCTGCCACCGGCGCCTTGGGACCCGACGTTACTCGTCGCGCTGCACACCGCTCCTACGCCGAACAACTACACTAGAGGCGGTGATTGGTACATGGACACCGAGGCCACTGCTCACATGTTCGCTCATCCTGGTAATCTTGCCTCTTTCTCTCCCGTCACCACCGGCCACCACATCATTGTCGGTGACGGATCCACCCTCCCCATCACACATGTCGGGCACACTTCATTTCCTTCTAACTCCATGCCTTTAACTTTATCTAACATACTTATGTCACCTCATCTTATTAAAAATATTATTTCCGTTCGTTGTTTCACTCGTGAAAATCCTGTTACTATTGAATTTGACGAGCTTGGTTTTTGTGTCAAGGACGCTCGAACCAGGATGGTACTTCACCGATGTGACAGCCCCGACGAGCTCTATTCGGTGCATCCGCCTTCCTCCACCACCACCACACTGGTCGCTCTCTTCGCTGGCATTGATCTCTGGCACACTCGTCTGGGTCATCCCAACCCCATCACTCTTTGTCATATTCTTAGGAGTTTCAGTTTCAGTTGTAATAAGATAGAGGATCATACCTGTCATGCTTGTCGTGTTGGCAAACTCGTTCGTCTTCCGTTTAATAACTCCAGCACCATTGCTTCTTTTCCTTTTCAGTTGATTCATAGTGATGTGTGGACCTCTCCAGTTCCTAGTAATTCGGGCTATTTATATTATCTGGTTATCCTTGATGACTATTCTCATTATGTGTGGACTTTTCCTTTGCGACGAAAGTCGGATGCACTTTCCACCCTGACGGCTTTTTACTCCTATGTCAGCACGCAGTTTGGGCGTCCCATTCTTGCTCTTCAGACTGACAATGGAAAAGAGTTCGACAATCTTGCCTTCCGCACTTTTTTGTCGCACCATGGCACAATTTTTCGTCTCACTTGCCCGTATACTTCACAGCAAAACTGTCGAGCCGAACGCGTCCTTCGCACTCTGAATGACTGCGTTCGCACGCTCCTGTTTCATGCCAATGTGCCGCCTCGCTTCTGGCCGGACGCACTTGCTACCGCGTCACTTCTTCTTAACCTCCGGCCATGTCGCCCGCGGTGGAACTACGCGCCTCATCATCTCCTCTTTGGCATGCCACCCTCTTATGATGGTCTGCGTATCTTTGGGTGTTTATGTTATCCTAGCACTGCCGACACTTCTCCTCATAAACTTTCACCATGTTCTGTTGCATGCATCTTCATTGGCTACCCTTCCAACTCCAAGGGCTATCGGTGCTACGATCCTGTATCCCATCACGTGTTCACTTCTCGGCACATTTACTTTGATGAGCATGTGTTTCTGTTTCAGCAGGTACCCCCGGCCATCTCTCCATCACCAGTCGCTGACGCTGTGGGACCATCGGCGCCTCGCCCGGGGCGCTCGCATGCGGCCCTCGGCCCGCCCCTATCTTTGAGGCGCGTCACCCGTTGCCTGCGGCTGCCGTCAGGTCCAGCGCTGGGCTTCCCAGCCCCGTTCGCCCCGCCTCGACGCCGCCTTCCGGCTCGGCATCCGCCTCACCGCCGCCCTCCGATTCGGCGGCCCCAACGGCTTCCTTCGCTTCATCGCCGTTATCACCCGGCGGGTCGGCCACGACCATGGACTCGGCTCCCGCGGAGCTGCCCTCCACCGCCACCTCGGCCGCGGCCTCGACGCCTTCTGGTGCGTCTTCACCGGTGGCTGCGGGCTCACCACCCACGGTTGGTCCGGTCACTCGCGCCCGTACGGGCGTTTTTTGCCTGAGCTCGTGTTATGCTTCGGATGCATACATCCACACAGCATCCACCTCTACGCCGTCGCCTTTGCCGTCCTCCGTTCGAGCCGCTCTTCCTGACCCGCTCTGGATGGCTGCGATGCAAGAGGAGTTTGATGCCTTGTTGCGCAATCAGACTTGGCAGCTTGTTCCCCGTCCCCGGCACGCCAACGTGATTACTGGGAAGTGGGTCTTCAAACACAAGCTCCATCCCGATGGTACCCTTGACCGCTATAAAGTGCACTGGGTTGTTCGTGGCTTCCGGCAACGTGCTGGCGTCGACTTCACTGACCCCTTCGCTCTGGTGGTTAAGCCCGGGACGATCCGCACAGTTCTACACCTTGCGGTCTCTCGTGCCTGGCCGGTGCACCAGATGGACGTCTCCAACGCCTTCCTTCACGGCCACTTCGAGGAGCAGGTCTTTTGTCAGCAGCCCACGGGGTTCGTTGATCCGGCACATCCCGACCACGCGTGTCTGCTCTCGCGGTCCTTATATGGACTCAAGCAGGCTCCTCACGCTTGGTACCAGCGCATCGCGATGTTTCTGCACCAGCTTGGGTTCCGCTCTACCCGCTTGGATGCATCACTGTTTGTCTACCACCAGGGCTCCGACACTGCATATCTGCTCCTCTACGTCGACGACATCATCCTGACAACATGTACAGCTGGCCTCCTTAGTCAGCTCACTGATTGTCTTCGCGCTGAGTTTGCCATCAAGGACTTAGGTCCTTTGCACTACTTCTTTGTGTTGAGGTGGTGCGTCGTCCGGATGGCTTCATCCTTCACCAGCGGAAGTACGCTAATGAGCTTCTCGATAGTGTTGGCATGCTTAATTGCCAGCCCGCTGCCATGCCTGTTGATATGAAGGCCAAGCTATCTGCCACTGATGGTTCTCCTGCTTCAGATGTTGCTTTTTTACTGGTCTATCGTTGGGGTCTTCAGTACCTCACTCTCACTCGACCGGAGCTCCAGTATGTAGTTCAGCAGGTGTGTCTTCACATGCATGCTCCTCGGGATGTTCAATGGGCCGCTGTCAAGCAGATTCTCCGCTATATCTGTGGCACTATGGATCTCGGCGTCATGTTGCACGCCTCCACCGACACCGTCCTCACCGCATACTCCAATGTTGACTGGGCCGGCTACCCCGACACCAGTTGCTACACTTATATCATGGTCATCCAAGCGGCAGTCTATGGTCTCCCGTTCCAGCGTTGAGGCTGAGTATCGCGTTGTGGCCAACGTCGTCGCCGAGTGCTCGTGGCTTCGTCAGCTGCTCCAGGAGCTTTCATGTCCTATCGACAGGGCAACGGTGGTCTACTACGACAACGTCTCTGCTGCCTACCTCTCCACCAACCCGGTTCATCATCGTCGTACCAAGCATATTGAGTTAGATATTCATTTTGTTCAGGATCAGGTGGCCCTTGGCCATATTTGTGTTCTACATGTTCCTACTTCCCAACAATTTGCAGATATCATGACCAAGGGCTTGCCTACGGCATCATTCGAGGAGTTTCGGTCCAGTCTTTGCATCAGCAATGGCGCCGCTTCGACTGCGGGGGGGGGGGGGGGGGTTGAGTATATGTGTTATGTGCATATTGTGTATTGGGCCCACCTCCTAGTTCCTTGTATAGTCGAGGTCGTGGTCCACCATTGTACATCATATATGCGTGCGATTGCACCTGATCAATACATCATGCAATTCCATCATCATACAGAAAGTATCACCCTAGCTTGGGGGAGACTTAAGTCAATGTTATATTCATGCCCCAATTATGAGCTCTCTAGAGAAATTATAATTCAGAATTTTTATGCTCGGCTTTCTCATGATGATCGATCCATGCTCGATACTTCTTGTACTGGTTCTTTTATGAAGAAGACTATTGAATTCAGGTGGGATCTTTTAGAAAGAATTAAATGCAACTCTGAAGATTGGGAAGTCGATGAAGGTAAAGAGTCAGGTATTGCTACTTCTTGAGCTTGCGTTGGTTTTTCCCTTGAAGAGGAAAGGGTGATGCAGCAAAGTAGAGATAAGTATTTCCCTCAGTTAAGGACCAAAGTATCAAATCCAGTAGGAGATACAAGCAAGTCCCCAATTTATGCACCTGCACAAACAATCAAACACTTGCACCCAACGCGATAAAGGGTTGTCAATCCCTTCACGGTCACTTGCAAGGATGAGATCTGATAGAGATAGATATAAAAGATTACTAAAACGTAAAACAAAATAAAAGAAAATAAATTGCAGCAAGGTATTTTTGGGTTTTTTGGTTTATAGATCTGAAAATATATGATGGAAAATAGACCTGGGGCCATAGGTTTCACTAGAGGCTTCTCTCTTGAAGGCAAATAATACGGTGGGTGAACAAATTACTGTCGAGCAATTGATAGAAAAGCGCAAAGTTATGATGATATCCAAGGCAATGATTATGCATATAGGCATCATGTCCGTGTCAAGTAGACCGAAACGATTCTGCATCTACTACTATTACTCCACACATCGACCGCTATCCAGCATGCATGTAGAGTATTAAGTTCATGAAGAACGGAGTAACGCCTTAAGTAAGATGACATGATGTAGAGGGATAAACTCAAGTAATAATATGAAAACCCCATCTTTTTACCCTTGATGGCAACAATACAAATACATGCCTCACTACCCCAACTTTGTCACTGGGTGAGGACACTGCAAGATTGAACCCAAAACTAAGCACCTCTCCCATTGCAAGAAGAACCAATCTAGTTGGCCAAACCAAACTGATAATTCGAAGAGAAATACAAAGATATCAAATCATGCATATAAGAATTCAGAGAAGATTCAAATAATATTGATAGATAAACTGATCATAAATCCACACTTCATCGGATCTCGACAAACACACCACAAAAGAATATTACATCGGATAGATCTCCAAGAATATCAAGGAGAACATGGTATTGAGAATCAAAGAGAGAGAACAAGCCATCTAGCTACTAGCTATGGGCCCATAGGTCTATGTAAACTACTCACGCTTCATCGGAAGGGCAATAGAGTTGATGTAGAAGCCCTCCGTGATAGAATCCCCCTCCGGCAGGATGCCGAAAAAGGCCCCAAGATGGGATCTCACGGGTACAGAAGGTTACGGCGGCGGAAAAGTATTTTGGTGGACGCTTCTGGTCGTTTGGGAATATTTCTGAATTTATAGGCCAAAGATCAGGGTTGGAGGACTCCTGTGGGGCCCACAAGCCAGGGAGGCGCCCCACTAGGGCGCGCCCTGAGGGCTTGTGGAGCCCTTGGCACTCATCTGACTTCCTCTCCAAGTCCTACGTGTGTCTTCTGGTCCAAAAAAATCATCGTAAAGTTTTATTCTGTTTGGACTCCGTTTGATATTCCTTTTCTGTAAAACTCAAAAACAAGAAAAAAACAAAAACTGGCACTGGGCTCTAGGTTAATAAGTTAGTCCCAAAAATAATATAAAATAGCATATTAATGCATATAAAACATCCAAAACAGATAATATAATAGCATGGAACAATAAAAAATTATAGATACGTTGGAGACGTATCAGGTATTAAGCTTGAATTTGATTGTGTTAAATCTTTTATGAATACCGATGCTTTTCACAAGTTTAGCACTAAATATGGACTTGACTCTGAGATAGTAGCCTCCTTTTGTGAATCTTTTGCTACTCATGTTGATCTCCCTAAGGAGAAGTGGTTTAAATATCATCCCCCTATTAAAGAAGAAATTAAAGAACCGGTCATAGTTAAAGATGAAACTATTATTTACAATGTTAATCCAGTTGTACCTACTGCTTATATTGAAAAATCACATTTCCCTGTTAGGATAAAGGAACATGCTAAGGTTTCAACTGTGGTTCGCAAAAGTAATATTAGAGCACCTAAATCGGCTGAACAAATTAAAGTAGAACCTAGTGTTGCTATGGTTAAAGATCCCCTGGTAGAAAATATTGATGGGCATGTTATTTACTTCTGCGATGATGCTGCTAGAATTGCCAAACCCGATGAAAAAGATAAACATAGACCTGTTGTTGGCATGCCTGTTGTCTCAATTAAAATAGGAGATCATTGTTATCATGGTTTATGTGACTTAGGTGCTAGCATGAGTGCTATTCTTTTTACCTTATACCAAGAAATTATGAATAACATAGCACCCGCTGAAATAGAAGATATAGATGTTACTATTAAACTTGCTAATAGAGACACCATCGCACCACTTGGGATTGTTAGAGATGTTGAAATCTTTTGTGGGAAAATAAAATACCCTACTGATTTTCTAGTTCTTGGTTCCCCACAAGATGATTTTTGTCCCATTATCTTTGGTAGACCTTTCTTGAACATCGTGAATGCTAAAATAGATTGTGAAAAACAAATTGTCGGTGTTAGCTTTGGTAATGAGTCTCATGCGTTTAATTTATCCAAGTTTAGTAGACAACCACACAAGAAAGAATTACCTTGTAAGGATGAAATAATTGGTCTTGCTTCTATTTCCGTGCCTCCTACTGATCCACTAGAACAATATTTGCTAGACCATGAAAATGATATGCATATGCATGAAAGAAATAAAATAGATAAAAATTTCTTTGAACAACGACCTCTGCTCAAACACAATTTGCCTATTGAAACTCTAGGAGGTCCTCCTCCACCTAAAGGTGATCCTGTGTTTGAATTAAAGCAATTGCCTGAAACTTTGAAATATGCTTATCTTGATGAGAAAAAGATATATCCTGTTATTAGTGCTAACCTTTCAGAACATGACAAAGAAAGATTATTGAAAATTCTGAAGAAGCACTGTGCTACCATTGGATATACTCTTGATGATCTTAAGGGCATTAGTCCCATTCTCTGTCAGCACAGGATTAATATGGAACCTGATGCTAAACCCGTTGCTGATCATCAATGATGTTTGAATCCTAAGATGAAAGAAGTGGTAAGAACTGAAATATTAAAGCTTCTGGAAGCAGGTATAATCTATCCCATAGCTGATAGTAGATGGGTAAGTCCCGTTCATTGTGTTCCTAAGAAGGGAGGTATGACTGTTGTTCCTAATGATAAAAATGAATTTTTCCACAAAGAATTGTTACTGGCTATAGAATGGTAATTGATTTTAGAAAATTAAATAAAGCCACTAGAAAAGATCATTACCCTTTGCCTTTTATCGATCAAATGTTGGAATGATTATCTAAGCACACACACTTTTGTTTTCTGGATGGATATTTTGGTTTTTCTAAAATACCTGTTTCACAACCTGATCAAGAGAAAACCACCTTCACGTGCCCATTTGGAACTTATGCTTATAGATGTATGCCTTTTGGTTTATGCAATGCACCTGCTACCTTTCGAAGATGTATGACTGCTATATTCTCTTATTTTTGTGAAAAGATTGTTGAGGTTTTCATGGATGATTTCTCTATTTATGGAACTTCCTTTGATCGAGTTTTGTAGAGATGTGAGCAAACTAATCTTGTCTTGAATTGGGAGAAGCGCCACTTTATGGTTAATGAAGGTATTGTCTTGGGGCACAAAATTTCTTAACGAGGTATAGAGGTGGATAAAGCTAAAGTTGATGCAATTGAGAAAATGCCATGTCCTAAAGATATTAAAGGTATTCGTAGTTTCCTTGGTCATGCTGGTTTCTATAGGAGGTTTATTAAAGACTTCTCTAAAATTTCTAGGCCTCTTACAAATCTTTTACAAAATGATATTCCATTTGTTTCTGATGATGATTATGTAGAAGCCTTTGAAACACATAAGAAAGCCAGAACTTCTGCACCTATTGTTCAACCTCCTGATTGGAACTTGCATTTTGAAATTATGTGTGATGCTAGTGATTATGTTGTTGGTGCTGTTCTAGGACAAAGAGTTGATAAGAAATTAAATGTTATTCATTATGCTAGCAAAACGTTAGACAGTGCCCAAAGAAATTATGCTACTACTTAAAAAGAATTTTTAGCAGTTGTGTTTGCTTGTGACAAATTCAGATCTTACATTGTTGATTCCAAAGTAACTATTCACACTGATCATGCTGCATTAAATATCTTATGGAAAAGAAAGATGCTAAATCTAGACTCCTTAGATGGGTTCTTTTGCTACAAGAATTTGATTTACATATTACTAATAGAAAAGGAGCTAAGAACCCCGTAGCTGATAACTTGTCTAGGTTAGAGAATATTCTTGATGACCCACTACCTATTGATGATAGCTTTCCTGATGAACAACTAGCTGCAATAAATGTTTCTCAATACACTCTATGATATGCTGACTATGCTAATTATATTGTTGCTAAATACATACCACCTAGTTTCACATACCAACAAAAGAAAAAATTCTTCTATGATTTAAGACATTACTTTTGGGATGACCCACATCTTTATAAAGAAGGAGTAGATGGTATTATTAGACGTTGTGTACCTGAGCATGAACAGGAACAAATCCTATGGAAATGTCACTCCGAAGCTTATGGAGGGCATCATGCGGGAGATAGAACTGCTTAGAAGGTATTGCAATCTGGCTTTTATTGGCCTACTCTCTTCAAGGATGCCCATAAGTTTGTTTTATCTTGTGATGAATGTCAAAGAATTGGTAATATTGGTAAGTGTCAAGAAATGCCTATGGATTATGCACTTGCTGTTGAACCATTTGATGTTTGGGGTTTTGATTATATGGGACCTTTTCCTTCCTCCAATGGGTATACACATATTTTGGTTGCCGTTGATTATGTTACTAAGTGGGTAGAAGCTATTCCAATTAGTAGTGCTGATCATAACACTTCCATTAAAATGCTTAAATAAGTTATTTTCCCGAGGTTTGGAGTCCCTAGATATTTAATGGCTGATGGTGGTTCACACTTTATTCATGGTGCTTTCCGTAAAATGCTTGCTAAATATGATGTTAACCATAGAATTGCATCACCCTATCATCCTCAATCTAGTGGTCAAGTTGAAATTAGCAATAGAGAAATAAAATTAATATTACAAAAAATTGTTAATAGGTCCCAAAAGAATTGGTCTAAGAAATTGGATGATGCACTTTGGGCCTACAGAACGGCATATAAAAATCCTATGGGTATGTCTCCTTATAAAATGGTTTATGGAAAAGCTTTTCACTTGCCTCTAGAGTTAGAACATAAGGCTTATTGGGCAATTAAAGAACTCAACTATGATTTCAAAATTGTTGGTGAAAAGAGGTTATTTGATATTAGCTCATTAGATGAATGGAGAACTCAAGCTTATGAAAATGCCAAATTATTTAAAGAAAAAGTCAAAAGATGGCATGACAAAAGAATCCAAAGGCGGGAATTCAAAGTTGGAGAATATGTCCTGTTCTACAACTCTCGTTTTAGATTCTTTGCAGGAAAACTTCTCTCCAAATGGGAAGGACCATATATTATCAAGGAGGTTTATCGCTCTGGAGCCATCAAAATTAATAATGCCGAAGGTACTAACCCGAATGTGGTCAATGTGCAGAGAATTAAACACTATATCTCAGGTACGCCTATTAATGTTGAAAGCAATATTATTCAAACCATGACACCGGAGGAACACATAAAAGAGACCTTCTGGAACACTCTAGAATACTAAAAAAAGAGGAGGTACATGATACGGTAAGTAAACGGACTCCGAAAAATCTGCAAAAATATTGTCTGTCAGTTTTGGAATATTACAAAAATTAGGAAAATAAGAAACAACCAGGAAGGCAACCAAGGAGGGCACAAGACACCAGGGCTCGCCTGGCATGCCTGGCGCGCCCAGGTGGGTTTTTCACACCTCGAGAACCTTCCCGACTCCGTTTTCCTCTCGTTTGCTTGTTTCCTAAGATAAAAAATCTTTATATACCCCCTGAACGTATTGACCACCGTATCACAAAGAAATCTTCTGTTCTTCTTTCTTGTTGTTTTCTGTCAGATCTGTCAAGCCAGGCATCATGTATTCTCCCTCGTCCAACAAAGTAGAAGAGGATGCTTGGTTGATGAATATATAACTAAAGAGAGAGGAACCAGAGGAAACCATCAAGGGTGATAAGGTCAAGGAAGCCGCGTGAGATCAAGTTCCGGCAGTAGGGCAGGCCGTTCCGGTAGCAGAAGAAGAAGACATCCTTCAACCTTACTATGATTATCTAACCCCTACTATAATTGAAGCTTTCAGGGTCATTGAAACGGTTCGTGTGCAAAATAAATATCTCACTCATGAAAATATTCTGTTGCAAGAGCATATCATCGCCCTCCGGAGCATCATCCATAGATTGGAGTACCTCCTAAGCCTGAAGTGTGAAGCTACCTCTTCACCACCACCATCATCATCTTCCCCACCAAAGAAGACTTGAGTTCATGGTATGGGCACTCCCCTTGGCTTGTGCCAAGCTTGGGGGAGGTGCCCAGGTATCGTATCACCACCACTATCTTTGCCTTTATCTATTTTAGTTCGATCATTAGTTATCCTATGATTTAGTTGAATAAAAGTTTAGTTCGATCCTTTCTTTTCGAGTGCTTGCTTAGTGATCTATCTATGTAATCGTGTGCGAGATATATAATAAAGAGTAGTTTGAATTTTGTTTCTTTACTCTTTTGTTTCAATAAAAAGAAAGAAAACTAAATGAAAAAGATCATATGCTAATCTTATGGTAAGTAATGACATCACATAAGGAAAAGTATAAGTGGTAAAATTTATTGGAGATTGACAAACATAGCATTGGTCAATGATGCAATTCATGAAAGAATTAATAAGGGAATAGAAGATTCACATGCAAATACACTATCTTGGACATCTTTTATGATTGTGAGCCCCCATTAAATATTATGTGTCAAAATTGTTGACGTTGGACAAGGAAGACAACATAATGATTTATGTTTGTTCATATTCACATCGAAGTTATATTGTCATAGATCCTTCAACATATGGTGCTTGCTCAATATCTTTGCTAGCCAAAAACTCCGCACTAAGTAGAGATACTACTTGTGCATCCAAAAACCCTTAAACCCAAAATCTTATTTTGAGAGTCCACCATACCTACCTATGGATTGAGTAAGATCCTTCAAGTAAGTTGTCATTGGTGCAATAAGGCAATAAAAATTTCTTCTAAATGTGTTGGATCATTTAGTGTAAGAGAAAATTGAGCGTTGTACGAACTTATGATGGCAAAGTAATAAAAGTGGCGGACTACATAATAAAGGTTGCTATCATAAGGGGCAATATAACGTGATGTTCTTTTGCATTAAGGGATTTGGCATACAAACAAAAGCGCATGGCAACCTCTGCTTCCCTCTGAGAAGGGCCTATCTTTTACTTTTATGCATTTACTTTTATGTAAGAGTCAAAGTATTCTTCCCTATTCCTTTTTATTTTCTCTTTTTGCAAGCATCATGTGGTGAGGAAAGATCTAGGCACATATATCCAGTTGGAAATGATTGGGCATGAGTTATTATTGTTGACATCACCCTTGAGGTGAATATGTTGGGAGGCGAAACTATAAGCCCCTATCTTTCTACGTGTCTAGTTGAAACTTTTTGTTCATGGGTATGTTGTGAGTGTTAGCAATCATAGAAGGTTAAATGATGGTTGAGTATGTGGACTTGCCTAAAGGCTCCGATACGTGACCCTTCCTGAAAATATGATGAATTGTAGTTGCAAAGTTGACTGAGAACATAGTTTGTTGGTTTTCAATAAGGTTTATGCTTTATACCTCAATGTTGTGATGAATTGTTACTTGCTCATGAGAAGTTATATGATAAAAGTTGTGTGATAAAGTTTTATGTTAAAGTTCTTTGTTGTTATAATAATAAACATGATGCTTCTATGTCCGTATTTTGTTTTTATCGACACCTCTCTCTCTAAGCATGTGGATATGTTTTTCGATTTCGGTTTTTCGCTTGAGGACAAGCGAGGTCTATGCTTGGGGGAGTTGATACGTCCATTTTGTATCATGTTTTCCTACTGTTATTTATAATGTTTTTATGCATAATAATGCTTTTTGGAGTAATTCTAATGCCTTATCTCTCATAATATGCAAGGTTTACACAAAGAGGGAGAATACCGGCAGCTGGAATTCTGGACCTGAAAAAGCTACGTCAGAGTTACCTATTCTGCACATCTCCAAATGAGCTAAAAATTTACGGAGAATTGTTTTGGAATATATAAAAAATACTGGAGCAAATAACTACCGGAGGGGGCCACCCTGGTGAGCACAAGACACCAGGGCGCGCCTGGGCCCCCAGGCACGCCCTGGTGGGTGTGCCCTCCTCGGCCTACCTCTGGTGCCTATCTTCTGGTATATAGGTCATTTTGACCTAGAAAAAATCAGAGGGGGGCTTTCGGCATGAAGCGCCACCATCTTGAGGTGGAACTTGGGCAGGAGCACTTTTGCCCTCCGGTGGAGCGATTCCGCCAGGGGAACTTCCCTCCCAGAGGGGGAAATCATCGTCATCGTCATCAGCAACAACCCTCTCATCTTTGGGAGGGCAATCTCCATCAATATATTCAACAGCACCATCTCCTCTCAAACCCTAGTTCATCTCTTGTGTTCAATCTTTGTACCAGAACCTCAGATTGGTTCCTGTGGGTGACTAGTAGTGTTGATTACATCTTGTAGTTGATTACTATATGGTTTATTTGATGGAAGATTATATGTTCAGATCCATTATGCTATTTAATACCCCTCTGATCTTGAGCATGATTATCATTTGTGAGTAGTTACTTTTGTTCTTGAGGTCACGGGAGAAGTCATGTTGCAAGTAATCATGTGAACTTGATATTTGTTCGATATTTTGATGATATGTATGTTGTGATTCCCTTAGTGGTGTCATGTGAACGTCGACTACAGGGCACTTCACCATATTTGGGCCTAAGGGAATGCATTGTGGAGTAGTTATTAGATGATGGGTTGCTAGAGTGACAGAAGCTTAAACCCTAGTTTATGCGCTATTTCATAATGGACCGATCTGGATCCAAAAGTTTAATGCTATGGTTAGATTTTATCTTAATACTTTTCTCATAGTTGCGAATGCTTGCGAGGGGGTTAATCATAAGTAGGAGGTTTGTTCAATTAAGAACAACACCTAAGCACCGGTCCACCCACATATCAAATTATCAAAGAAGCGAACATGAATCGAACGAACATGATGAAAGTGATATGATGAAATTCCCGTGTACCCTCAAGAACGCTTTGCTTACCATAAGAGACCATTTTGGCCTGTCCTTTGCCACAAAAGGATTGGGCTACCTTGCTGCACTTTATTTACCATTACCATTACTTGGTCGTTACAAATTATCTTGCTATCAAACTACTTGTTACCGACTATTTCAGTGCTTGCAAAAAATACCTTGCTAAAAACCACTTGTCATTTCTTTCTGCTCCTCGTAGGGTTTGACACTCTTACGTATCGAAAGGACTACGATTGATCCCCTATACTTGTGGGTCATCACTCTATAAACCGGAAAGGAGGGAGTACTACTTTGATTCGTCTCGTCAACTCGCAGAACGAGGAGAAGCTTGCTTACTACGCCCTCTCCCTCACCCACGCGCGCGGTGGCTCATAGGACGAGGAGAAGCTTGATTACTACGTACGCCTACTCCCTCTCCCTCGCCCACGCGCATGGTGGCTCGCAGGACGAGGAGAGGGTTTTGACTACAGCGCCCTCTTCCTCGCCCTCGTGGACGTGCAGCAATTCATTCGGTGTCAGATTGCCAGCAGCATATTGTACCGTAGTATCATCATTGCTGGACCTCCTGAAGAGGTGAAGAGCCAAGCGCAAGTTTTATAGGAGTACGAATTGTTGGACCTCCCGAAGAGGCAAAGAGCCAAGCGCAAGGTTTATATGAGTATGAGTTGTCGTCCTAGTACTACTACTATAGCGAACAACCGCTACTGTATGATGCTGCCATGTCACCTATAGCCAAACTTGTGCCACCTTTTTTTCTCACAAAGCGTGTTGGAGCCCGTGCAACAACCCGACAAGTTACACATACACATAACACATTTACTAGTAAGTTCTAAAGGACAAATGCCAACATGCCACACAAGTTCATCTCCACTTCATGTGATAAATTTGTGCACGACTACTCTACATATATTTATAGCGGTACCATTCACAATTTACCATACTCCACTTAGACATTATAGATGGGCTCCATGTCCTCCTCCAGGTTCCAGTCCTAGGTGTTCTTCATAGATGGCACGATCTATGGCGGTGGGCAACGAGAATCATTATCGCGGCTTTCTAGTCCGGTCCCACATGATGGAGACTCATCCAAGCTGAAGCGGCATAAATCAGGGATAGCGTGTCCCAACATGTCGTTCATTCGATGGTGCGCACTGAAGACACAACCATGCTTCATGAATGGCAGGACTTCGGTGTCGTGCATGAAAGGTGGCATCTGTTTCACAATGGGGTAGTTGTCCCTAATGAAAAGCGAGTACTCTCCAATAGTGTTCTTCGGCTCCCACATAGAATCACGGGGGTTGCACATGGTGCCGTTCATCTGGTACAAGCAGCATCTCAGATCTGGACACATGGTGACGTACATGGTGAAGGTCCATGCATGATAATGTTGTGCTCAAATATGGCGCTCAGTAATATTGTGCAGCAAGTAGTACTACTATAATACTACTCCAGTATAGAGGAAGTACAATAACGGGCTTATTAGATAGCCACTCTTGGCTACATGGATGAGATAGTAAGACATGGAAAAACAAAAATGGTGGGAGCTAGTGGGTTCAAGTCTTCAAGAGCCTAGCTATACGCGTCCTCCTAGGTAAAAGTACTACTCCAGACGATCCATGCGACATACTAGTAGTAGTACTAGTACTACTAGTACAATGAAAGAGAAGGCGAGAGGGTTAAAAAATCCAATACTAAATTGTACTAGTAGTAAACATGTCCCAGTCAAGAAAAGAAAACTAACAAGTACTACTACTCTAACACACAGCAATGAGAAAATGGAATACTTGGATAGATGGTGACGGTCCGATCGTGGTAGATCGTGTGACCTTGTTGCACATAAATGGTACCATGGGTAAGACTGCTAAGATAGTTGATTCCAATCTGACAAAGTCAGCTACAACGTTCCAGGTTAGACCGAATCGTGGATGCAAATGCACATCAAGGATTGGTGATCTTATTTTGATCGGGGGATGCCTGGTCCCTGCAAAATAATGGAGTACTGTTAGGGATGCAAATGATGGTTTGTGCATTCCGTTTGTTATCTCCCGTACCATACGATGGCATCCAGATGAAACAAGTTCCATCGCTTGTCACCGCAAAGATGCAGCCTACATGGCACACGACTTCTTCGAACGTGTAGTGGTACAAATCTACTGCGGCCAACATGTGCTAGCCTCTGCCATTACGACCATTTGTAATGATGGCAATCCTTATGTCAAACACCGCGATGAGATAGTAATCATTGTTGCTACGGTGCTTTGTCGGCGGGTCCAAAATTTCTATCTTCTTCAATCTCATGGAGACATCATCACACGTATTCAAGCCCAGCTAGTCCGGAAGGCTGATCCCAATGGTGGAGAAGGGGTCTACGGGAACGACTTCACTGTTGTGGATGTTGTGAAAAATGATGGTGGTATCCGACCGAAGGTATGAAAGCCAATCTCCGTTGGCACCAACCCAAACCTTCCTTCGCTGCCTCTGAGGCAGCTATGTACTTCGCTTCACATGTAGAATCTGCTACCATGCTTTGCTTGGAACTGCACCAGCTTACCGCTCCCCCATTTAGAATATATACGTATCCGGTTTGAGACTTAGAGTCATCCAGATCAGTGTCAAAGCTTGCATCGATGTAACCCTTTACGACGAGGTCTTGATCACCTCCATAAACAAGAAACATTTCCTTAGTCCTTTTCAGGTACATAGGGATATTCTTGACCGCTATCCAGTGTTCCACTCCTGGATCACTTTGAAACCTTCCGGCCATACTTATGGCAAGGCAGACATCTGGTCTTGTGCACAACATCGCATACATGATAGAGCCTATGGCAGAAGCATAGGAGATGACACTCATCTTTTCTCTATCCTCCGTAGTTGCTGGGCATTGAGTCTTACTCAACTTCACACCTTGCAAAACAGGCAAGAACCCCTTCTTGGACTAATCCATTTTGTACTTCTTCAAAATCTTATCAAGGTATGTGCTTTGTGAAAGTCCTATTAAGCGTCTCGATCTATCTCTATAGATCTTGATGCCTAATATGAAAGCAGCTTCTCCTAGGTCCTTCATTGAAAAACTCTTGTTCAAATATTCCTTCACACTTTCCAAAAATCCTATATTATTTCCAATCAGCAATATGTCAACCACATATAATATCAGAAACGCTATAGAGCTCCCACTCACTTTCTTGTAAATACAAGCTTCTCCATAAACTTGTATAAACACAAACGCTTTGATCACCTCATCAAAGCAAAGATTCCAACTCCGAGATGCTTGCACCAGTCCATAAATGGATCACTGGAGCTTGCACACTTTGTCAGCATTCTCTGGATCGACAAAACCTTCCTGTTGCATCATATACAACTCTTCCTTAAGGAAACCGTTAAGGAACGCTGTTTTGACATCCATCTGCCAGATTTCATAATCGAAAAATGCAGCTATTACCAACATGATTCTAACGGACTTAAGCATCGCTACGGATGAGAAAGTCTCATCATAGTCAACTCCTTGAACTTGTGAAAAGCCCTTTGCCACAAGTCGAGCTTTATAGATGGTGACATTACCGTACGCGTCCGTCTTCTTCTTAAAAATCCATTTATTCTGAATGGCCTTTCGCCCTTCAGGTAATACTTCCAAAGTCCATACTTTGTTTTCATACATGGATCCCATCTCGGATTTCATTGCCTCTAACCATTTGTCGGAATCCGGGCCCACCATCGCTTCTCCATAGCTCGTAGGTTCATTGTTGTCCAACAACATGACATCTAAGACAGGGTTATCGTACCACTCAGGAGCAGTACGTATCCTTGTCGACTTACGAGGTTCGATATTAACTTGATCTGAAACTTCATGATCACCATCATTAGCTTCCTCTTCAACTGACGTAGTGCCACAGAAACATCTTTCTGCGTTGCGCTACTCTCTGGTTGAAGTGAAGGTTCAACAACCTCATCAAGTTTTATCTTCCTCCCACTCAATTCTTTCGAGAGAAACTCTTTCTCGAGAAAGGACCCGTTCTTAGCGACAAACACTTTGCCCTCAGATCTGAGATAGAAGGTATACCCAATCATCTCCTTTGGGTATCCTATGAAGACACATTTGTGCTCTTTGGGTTTGAGCTTTTCTGGCTGAAGCCATTTGGCATAAGCATCGCAGCCCCAAACCTTAAGAAACGACAGCTTAGGTTTCTTACCAAACCATAGTTCATACGGTGTCGTCTCTACGGACTTAGATGGTGCCCTATTTAAAGTGAATGCAGCTGTCTCTAATGCATAACCCCAAAATGAGAGTGGCAGATTGGTAAGGACATCATAGAACTCACCATATCCAATAAGGTACGATTACGACGTTCGGACACACCATTACGCTGTGGTGTTCCAGGCAGCGTCAGTTGTGAAACAATTCCACATTATCTTAAGTGATTGCCAAACTCATAACACAGATACTCTCCCCTTGGATTAGATCGTAGGAATTTAATCTTCTTGTTATGATGATTCTCAACTTCACTCTGAAATTGCTTGAACTTTTCAAACATTTCAGACTTATGCTTCATTAAGTAAATATACCCATATCTACTCAAATCATCGGTGAAGGTGAGAACGTAACGATATCCACCGCACGCGTCAACACTCATCGAAACGCACACATCAGTATGTATGATTTCCAACAAGTCACTTGCCCGTTCCATTGTTCCGGAAAACAGGGTTTTAGTCATCTTGCCCATGAGGCATGGTTCGCATGTGTCAAGTGATTCAAAATCAAGTGACTCCAAAAGTCCATCAGCATAGAGTTTCTTCATGCGCTTTACACCAATATGAGATAAGCGGCAATGCCAGAAGAAAGTGGTACTATCATTATCAACTCTACATCTTTTGGCATCTATGTTATGAACATGTGTATCATCACTATCGAGATTCGATGAGAATGAACCCCTCACAATGGGTGCATGACCATAAAAGATATTACCCATATAAATAGAACAACTATTATTCTCTGATTTAAATGAGTAACCGTCTCGCATTAAACAAGATCCAGATATAATTTTCATGCTCAACGCAGGCACTAAATAACAATTATTTAGGTTTATCACTAATCCCGATGGTAATCGAAGAGTGACCGTGCCGACGGCGATCACATCAACCTTGGAACCATTTCCCACACGCATCGTCACTTCGTCCTTCGCCAGCCTTCGTCTATTCCGTAGTTCCTATTTAGAGTTGCAAATGTGAGCAACTGCACCGGTATCAAATACCCAAGCACTACAACGAGAGCTGGTAAGGTACACATAAATAACATGTATATCATATATAACTTTTTTGACGTTGGCCCCCTTCTTGTCGGCCAGATACTTGGGGCAATTCTGCTTCCAGTGGCCAATTCCCTTGCAATAGAAGCACTCAGTTTCCAGCTTGGGTCCAGCCTTGGGTTTCTTCACGGGAGGAGCAACTGCTTTGCCACTCTTCTTGAAGTTTACCTTCTTTCCCTTGATCTTCTTGAAACTAGTGGTTTTATTGACCATCAACACTTGGTGCTCCTTCTGGATGTCTGACTCAGTGACTTTTAGCATCGCGAACAGCTCAGAGACTAACCTGTTCGTCCCTTGCATGTTATAGTTCAACACAAAGCTCTTGTAGCTAGGTAGTAGTGATTGAAGAACTCTGTCAGTGACTGCCTCAGGAGAGAGCTCAACTCCCAACTCAGCCAGACGGTTGTAATACCCAGACATTCTAGGTATGTGCTCACTGACAGAGCTGTTCTCCTCCATCTTGCAGGCATAGAACTTATCAGAGGTCTCATACCTCTCGATCTGGGCATTTTTCTCAAAAATAAACTTGAACTCCTGGAACATCTCATATGCTCCAAGATGTTCAAAACGCATTTGAAGTCCCGGTTCTAAGCTATACAACATGGCACACTGAACTATTGAGTAGTCATCAACACGCGACTATTAGGCGCTCCCAACGTCCATAGTCGCTGGAGGGGGTGGTTGATGTCTACTACACAACTTGTTCTTGTAGACTCGTGTTGGGCCTCCAAGCGCAGAGTTTTGTAGGACAGTAGCAATTTTCCCTCAAGTGGATGACCTAAGGTTTATCAATCCGTGGGAGGCATGGGATGAAGATGGTCTCTCTCAAACAACCCTGCAACCAAATAACAAAAAGTCTCTTGTGTCCCCAACACACCAAATACAATGGAAATTTGTATAGGTGCAGTAGTTAGGCGAAGAGATGGTGATACAAGTGTAATATGGATGGTAGAAATATATTTTTATAATCTGAATAAATAAAAACAGCAAGGTAGCAATCGATAAAAGTGAGCACAAACGGTATTGCAATGCTTGAAAATGAGGCCTAGCGTCCGTACTTTCGCTAGTGCAATCTCTCAACAATGTTAATCTAATTGGATCATATAACCATCCCTCAATGTGCGATGAAGAATCACTCCAAAGTTCTTATCTAGCGGAGAATATAAGAAGAAATTGTTTGTAGGGTACGAAACCACCTTAAAGTTATTCTTTCCATTCGATCTATTCAAGAGTTCGTACTAAAATAACACAAAGCTATTCTTTCCGTTCGATCTATCCAAGAGTTCGTACTAAAATAACACCATATGATACACATCAACCAACTCTAATGTCACCTAGATACTCCAATGTCACCGCGAGTATCCGTGAGTCGATTATGCGATATGCATCAAACAATTTCAGATTCATAATACTCAATCCAACACAAAGAACATCAAAGAGTGCCCCAAGATTTCTACCAGAGAAACAAAAGACAAAAACATGCATCAACCCCTATGCATAGATTACCCCAATGTCACCTCGGGAATCTGCGAGTTGAGTGCCAAGACATAGATCAAGTGCTCTCAAATCCATAAAAGTATTCAATCCGATAAAATGAAATCTCAAAGGGAAAACTCAATTCACAACAAGATAGAGAGGGAGAAACACCATATGATCCAACTATATTAACAAAGCCCGCGATACATCAAGATCGTGCCATCTCAAGAACACGAGAGAGAGAGAGATTAAACACATAGCTACTGGTACAAACCCTCAGCCCCGAGGGTGGACTACTCCCTCCTCATCATGTTGGCCGCCGAGATGATGAAGATGGCCACCGGTGATGATTTCCCCCTCCGGGAGGGTACCGAAACGAGGTCTAGATTGGTTTTTCGTGGCTACAGAGGCCTGCGGCAGCGGAACTTTTGATCTAGGGTTACCCCCAGGGTTTTTGGAATATTTGGCAATTTATAGGGCGAAGAGATGGTGCGGGAGGCCACCGAGGTGGGCACAACCCACCAGGGCGCGCCTAGGCCCCCAGGCGCACCCAGGTGGGTTGTGCCCCCCTCGGGCACCCCTCTGGTACTTCTTTGGCCCATCTTGGGTCTTCTGGTCCAAAAAAATTCCCTAAAAAATTTCGCTGCATTTGGACTCCGTTTGGTATTGATTTTCTGCGATGTAAAAAACAAGCAAAAAACAGCAACTGGCACTGGGCACTATGTCAATATGTTAGTCCCAAAAAATGATATAAAGTTGCTATAAAATGATTGTAAAACATCTAAGAATGATAATATAACAGCATGAATACTTCATAAATTATAGATACGTCGGAGACGTATCAGCATCCCCAAGCTTAATTCCTACTCGTCCTCGAGTAGGTAAATGATAAAGGAATTAATTTATGAAGTGTGAATGCTAGCAAAGTGCATAAGTTTGATCAATGATAATTTTAATCACTTTTCCTAGCATCATAACAGCAATTTTTTCTCATAAAACTTCTCATGTTAAAGTAGCAACCAATTCACATGTTAAGGTTCAAACAATGAATTCTCTTGAAACTCAACAACCTATGTTCTCAGTCACCAAACAATTGCAATTCAACTTATTCAACAAAATCTAAGTAAGAGCTCCACATACTCAATCATCATATAGTCTTACATGATTGCTAGTACTCAAAGCATATTCTTAGAACAAATGGCATCCATCGAACACAGAGAAAGATAGGGGCTTAATATTTCGCCTCCCAACTCATTTATCATAGAGATAATTGTCAACAATAATAAATCATGATCAAATATATTTGACTGGTCATATGTGCCTAGATCTTTCCCCACCACATGATGCTTTCCAACTAGAGAATAGTTGAGGTTGAAATAAGATTTCATACTATTGACTCTTTGCATAAAAGTAAATACTGAAAAGTAAAAGATAGGCCCTTCGCAGAGGGAAGCAGAGGTTGTCTTGCGCTTTTTATTTGGATGCCCAAGCTCTTAATGCAAAGGAACGTCATGTTATATTGCCCCTTATGATAGCAACCTTTATTATGTAGTCCGTCGCTTTTATTACTTTGCCATCACAAGTTCGTACAACGCTCAATTTTCCCTTACAATAAAAGATCAAACATATTTAGGAGCAATTTTTATTGCTTTATGCACCGATGAAAACTTACTTGATGGATCTTATTCAATCCATAGGTAGGTATGGTGCACACTCATGGCAAGAAACTGGGTTTAAGGGTTTTTGGATGCACAAGTAGTATCTCTACTTAGTATGAATTTTTGGCTAGCAAAAGATCCTAGGCAAACACCACATGTTGGAGGATCCATAACAATATACCTTCTATGCAAATATACACAACCATAACTCATTACGTTGTCTTCCTTGTCCAACTTCAACTAATTTGCTCAAGTTTAATTAATGGGTATTCACAATCATAGAAGATTTCCAAGATAATATATTTGCATGTGAAAGTTCTCTTCCTTATACTAATCATTCATGAATTGTTTGTATGACCAATATTGTCATTGTCAAGCTTCAAAATATTTCACTTCCTAAACCCAATGTGAAGCTACTACTAGGCATGATATGAACATATAATTGCAACTTCATGATATTCAATTCATTCAACAATTTACTCATAGGATATAAGTGAAGCACAAGAGTAAATGACAAACTACTCCAAAAATATATAAGTGAAGATCAAGCGAGTAGTTAAATAAATGGGTAGCTATTTGAGGACTCTCTCTTATTTAAAACTTTCAGATCTAAGTATTTTATTAAAACAGCAAGCAAAACAAAACAAAATGACATTCCAAGAATAGCACAACTCATGTGAAGAAGCAAAAACTTAGGCTCAACCGATACTAACCGATAGTTGTTCATGAAGAAAGGTGGGATGCCTACCGGGCATCCCCAAGCTTAGATGCTTGAGACTTCTTGGATTATTAACTTGGGATGCCTTGGGCATCCCCAAGCTTGAGCTTTTGTGTCTCCTTAATTCCTTTTATATCACAGTTTCCCTAAATCTTAAAAACTTCATCCACACAAAACTCAACAAGAACTCGTGAGATAAGTTAGTATAAATCAATGCAAAAACCTTATCATTATCTACTGTAGCAAATCACTAAAATTATTATTCAACATTGCATACTAAATGCCTCTGCATATTTAATACTCCTATCCTAAAACAGAATCATTAAACAAGCAAACATATGCAAACAATGCGAACATAACAGCAATCTGTCTAAACAGAATAGTATGTAAAGAGTGCAATATTCATCATACTTTCCTAACTCCAAAAATTCTTAAAAATTACCACACTGTAGAAAATTCATTATACCTTACTATCCAAACAAATTCAACCTTTTATCACATCCAGACTTCTCTGGATAATTATTGCAACAGCAATAAACTTTCTGTTTTGAAACAGCAACTCATATATTTGAAAAATAAGCATGGTGATGGCTATCCTTGCCACTTTTATTGAAATAAAAGATGCAAAAAATTATTATAAATAACAGAAAGCAAATCCTAATATAATAAAATGACTCTCCAAGCAAAACTCATATCATGTGACAAATGAAAATATAGCTCCAAGTGAGGTTACCGATAATGTTGAAGACAAAAGAGGGGATGCCTTCCGGGGCATCCCCAAGTTTGGTTTCTTGGATCTTCCTTGAATATTTCCTTGGGGATGCCTTCGGAATCCCCAAGCTTAGGTTCTTGTCACTCCTTATTCTCCTCATATCGAAATCTCACCCAAAACTTGAAAACTTCAATCACACAAAACTTAACGGAACTTCGTGAGATGGGTTAGTATGATAAAGACAAATCATTCACTTTGGTACTGTCAAAGACAATATTCATAATTGTTCTCACACAATGCCTACTGTACTCTACAATTTCTACAATTTATATTGAGCAATATAAACCATAGAAACTAGATAACAAGCAAACTATGCATTGAAAACAGAATCTGTCAAAAACAGAACAGTACGTAAAGATCTGAATTAAGGTCATACTCGTGTAACTCCAGAAATCCTAAAAAATTAGGAAAATGTAGAAAATTTGTATACTCATCAACTTTAAAAAATTCAGAGGTTTTTGACGCTCAAGTGAATTTAAACAATTCTTTTACTGGGCGCGAAAGTTTCTGTTTTTGCACATAATCAAGTCAACTATCATCCACACTATCCAAAAGGATTTACTTGGCACTTTATTGAAACAAAACCTATAAAACATGATCACTACAGTAGCCTAACCATGTGAACACACAAAAACATTAGGTAAAAGTGTTGTGTTGTCTCCCAACAAGCGTTTTTCTTTAATGCCTTTTAGCTAGGCATGAAGATTTCAATGATGCTCACGTAAAAGATAAGAATTGAAACATAAAGAGAGCATCATGAAGCATATGACTAGCACATTTATGTCTAACCCACTTCCTATGCATAGGGATTTTGTGAGCAAACAACTTATGGGAACAAGAATCAACTAGCATAGGAAGGCAAAACAAGCAAAACTTCAAAATTTTCAACACATAGAGAGAAAACTTGATATTATTGCAATATGTAAAAGCATATGTTCCCCTCTCATAATAATTTTCAGTAGCATCATGAATTAATTCAACAATATAGCTATCACATAAAGCATTCTTTTCATGATCCACAAGCATAATTCTTTTATTACTCTCCACATAAGCAAATTTATTCTCATCAATAATTGTGGGAGCAAACTCAACAAAATAATTATCATGTGATTGGAAATTAAAATCATGATGACAAGTTTCATGGTTATCATTATTCAATATAGCATACATGTCATCACCATAATCATCATATATAGGAACTTTGTTGTCATAATCAATTGCAACCTCCTCCAAAATAGTGGATTCATCATTAAATAATGTCATGACCTCTCCAAATCCACTTTCATCAATATAATCATCATAAATAGGAGGCATGCTACCATTATAACAGATTTGCACATCAAAACTTAGGGGACTAAAAATATCATCTTCATCAAACATAGCATCCCCAAGCTTGTAGCTTTGCATATCATTAGCATCATGGATATTCAAAGAATTCATACCAACAACATTGCAATCATGCTCATCATTCAAAGATTTTTTGTCAAACATTTTATAGCATTCTTCTTCTGTCAATTGAGCACAATTTTCCTTTCCATCATTTTCACGAAAGACATTATAGAGATGAATAATATGATGCAACCTCAATTCCATTTTTTTGTAGTTTTCTTTTTATAAACCAAACTAGTGATAAAACAAGAAACTAAAAGATTCAATTGCAAGATCTAAAGATATACTGTCGGCGTACGACACCTATGGGATCGCGTGGATCCCTTTTACGATTCGGCAGGGAGAGAGGTATGCACAAAGAGCAGATCCAACGATCAACGCGAGGGGATTTTTACCCAGGTTTGGGCCGCTGAGAAGCGTAATACCTTACTCCTGCTTTGGTTTATTGTGGGTGTTTAAGCCCAAGCTCCAGGAGCGCTTGCGGTGAACAGTATGTTCGAGCAACAGCTACGCATGCAGAATGGGCCAGAGAGTCCTCCTCCCTGTAGCAACACCTTGGGCCTCCTTTTATATGTCCAAGGGGTCACCAACAGTGACGTACAGTACATACAAGAGGTGTAAAGTTGCTACAGTGTTTACATGTTTATCACTGACGACTTAGGACAAACGCATTAAATGCTCCGTTGAGGTGTCCGTTTAGGTGTCCCTTACTTTCTTGGGGACGGAAAAAGGGCCCGTCCCATCAGCACCGCTTAAGCTCGTCCACCACTAGTGCTATGACACGCATCCAGGAGGACAAAACCCAAAAGAAAGGCTGGTCGCTACGCTGGAGCGGTGGCAGGGTGGCGGGATCTTGCCAGGTGCGATTCTTGCCGGGTCTTCGCAAGCCATCCCGGCAAGTATCTTGCCGGGGATCCGGCCTTTGGGCTTCTGTCTTCTGGTCACTAGTTTGAAAGCCTTCTTGATAGTCTTGCACTTGCTTCCAGCTGTCCCCTGGCAGGCTTTGCCGCTGGTATGGCTACAACCGCCCATGCACAAGTATGGGGTACTAAAGGACCCAAACTTAAGTACACCGACAGGAGCCCCCAAGCCTAGGCCATACACGGGTGCTAGGCATTGTTGGGCTAGGCCCAAACAGTGCATGGGCACCCGTGGCAGGAGTTAGCTGTCGTAATTATCTCATTTACCGCGCTTCCCCACAGCGCGTATTGAATGCGTGATGTGGGATACGTGCACGGAACGACCGCAGTACAGCGCGCTTGCAAAGGCGCATTCACATTGATTAGAAAGGAGGCAGCCTCGCACCTTCCCCATAAAAAGAATCCGCAGAGGTGCCGTTCATTTACCTTTCATCCTTTCCAATTTGGAAACCGCCGTCGCCTTCTTCCTCAAACTCGAAGCAGAGCCCCTCCCATCCATCCGCCGCCTCCACTCTCTCATCGCCCTCGGCCCCTGCTTCCTCGGTCGCTATGCCGCCCAAAGTGAGCAAGGGAAAAGAGGTGAAAGCCATCGATTCGGGTGCACAGGCGGAGGAGAGCGAGCGGGTGAAGATGCGGAAGGAGCACGTCGTCTTCGCCCCGATGCTCGATGCGAGCGCCCTAAAGGATCGGTATCTGTGCATGTGGGGGAGGGAGACGAAGGCTCATCCCGCTACTTGCGTAAATCCGGCTTCCTCCGAGGGTGGCCCAGATAAATTCCCTTTCTTTGCCGCATACTTTTATTGCGGGCTCTGCCCTCCGTTTTCTGATTTCTTCATAGACATCATGTACACATACGGCTTTCGTCACTTGGATTTCACGCCGAATGCCGTGACATGCATGTCAGTCTTCGCCCATCTCTGTGAAAATTTTGCCGGAGTAATCCCCAGCACAGCCCTCTTTCGCCACTATTTCATTCCCCGTATCGAAAAAGGAGACGCCCTTTCCGGTTCTATCGCCTGGATTCCAAGGGCATGGAATAAAGTGATATACCCAGAAGGGCTCTACCGTACGAAGTGGGAAGAATGGCAGGGCGAATGGTGCTGGATTAAGGAGAAAGATCCCCCAGCCTTTCTGTCTGCCCCGATAAACAAAAGTGGCCCGCGGCAACGAATGGAGTGCCCTCGATCCTCAGGACGAGAATCTCACAATCGCAATTACCAGGATCCACCGTCTCAAGGCTGCCGGGCTCACAATAGAAATGTTTGGGGCTGATTTCCTTCGCCGCCGCATCGCCCCTCTACATAACAAAGGGAGACCAGCCTGGGAGTTTCGGAATGCGGTAGATATCATGAGGCTGCGTCCTGGTTTGAACAACAACTTGACGATCATGCAGCACACAGCTCTCTGCCACAAACTGTTCAGGCCCGGCGGGAAATATAAGTTGCCGACAAGCGTAATTCCTCTGTGCAACAACTCCGCTCTGACCTCAATCATCGCCATGATGCCGGCGTGTAATGCTCACGGCCTTGACGGAACTTGGGTCAAGCCATCCGCAGAGCAAGCACAGGGGTTCTTTGACAATCTGTCGGAAAGAGCCATCCGGGAAGAGACAAATCTCATCCGCCCCACTACTGACGAAGAAGTGGCGTATATCGCCAGCAGGGCGGAAGAGGCGAATCTTGCCGCGGAGGCCAGCAGCACTGGCTTCGTGGAAGGGGAGGCCAGTGAAGAAGAAGTGATGTCAGAGGAAAATCTTGCCGGGCAGGGTGAGACTGCCTGGGAGCAGAGCGGCACAGCTGTCGGGAGCCCTTTCATCGAAGACACAGCCGAGGAGCAACCGCGCGAGGAGCCCCCAGCTCCAGAGAAGAAAAAGCGTGTTCTTCGGAAAGCTGCCTCTGGCATCCCAGCAAATCAACCTTCCTCGAGCGGTGAGGTTTCCGACAAGGGGGCGGCCGGCAAGGCTGCACGGCGGCAAGAAGCTCAACAGCAACCCACGCGACGTACGATACGCACGACCGCGGCAACAACTGGAGCGGCGGGGGCGTCTCATACGACAGCACCAATAGCCAGAGCAGTAGGATCACATCAACCTACCGCTTCTGCCGCAGCCAAGCGACCCAGGGCCCCTCCTCCACTCTCTCGCACGGACACTGTAGTGGAGGTCGACTTTGACATCTCCGCTTTTAGCCCGGAAAGAGAAGAGTAAGGGCCATGCCGGATCTTTTAACTTCTGAGTTCCTGGTTTGCTTAACTCATTTGTCTTGCTTTGGCCTGTCTCCACAGAGATACGGTAACATTGGCGCAAAGGACGGCGAAGAAGGCTAAGACTTCAATGGGCGATGAGCCTTCGGCAAGCACCGTAGGCACACGATAGCCCATCGTCATCAGCCCGGAGCTCAGCCCTCAACGCAGTCCCCAACTCAGCCCCCAGCGTGAGTCCACTACTCATTTTCCGCTGGTGAGCATGGAGATGTTTATCCTTGCTACTGACATCTCTGGGCTTGCAGGAGAAGAACGACAACAAGGAGAGCTACTGGAGGCCGTTCCCGACATGCCGCACCCATCAACCGCGCCGCCCAGAGATGAATCTCCGGCAAGGGCTTCCACTGGCGAGCCTATTTCATGTTGAAGAGGAGCCGGCAAGCACGGGCACTGGCAGTCCTACATCGGCAACAAATGTTGCCGGGAAAGGAGAAACCACCACTCAACAGCTCGACACAGGTAAACCGCTCGCCTCCGAGTACTTGTCACTCTGTCTTTACTTTTGTCTTCTTGAACTTCAACCTTGGTCTCATCTTGTTTCCTTCCCCGGTCTTCAGATCTTCCCTTGATGGAACAAATGGATGTTGATATTGTCATCGAGGAGGCCGCCAAGGATGCTGCCACCGAGGCCGACAAAGTCACTGCTGACGAGGCCGCCAAGGATGCACAGGAGGAAACCGCCAAGGGGTCTGCTGAGAGGGCCAGCAAGGACACCGGTGACCATACTGATGGCATTCCTGCCACAGGAGCGCCTGGCGCTGCACCGGTCATGGAGCCCCCAGTTGCCGGCGAGGCGGTTGTTGAAGACCAACCGTCAACATCCGAAGCCCCTTCGTCAAGCAGATACCTTAAGGTTGGCGACAACCTGTTCATCAGCATACTAGGGACAGCAAGCACTGGGGTGCCAACTTAAGAGGAAATTCTCGATGAAGACGTCATCGCTGCTGCTGGACTCAAGAGCGTTGACGAGACATGTGCTAGCAGCAGTGGGTCCAAGGAAGAACAGCTCCTCCAAGCCATGAGCAGCAACTTCCAGAAGCTCCAGGCACTTCACCGCACCCGAAAGGAAAAGTTGGACTCCAGGGCAATAGTTGTTGAAGCAGCAGAGGCAGATTTCCAGAAGCGCGTCGAGGAAACACAAGTCTGGTACGCTGAGGCTTTCAAGGAGCTGATGGCTGGCCGGGAACAGCTGAATCAAAGTTGGTGCGAGTTCCTATTGAAGCAGTCCGACACCGAGAAAGCACAGGAAGAGGCCACGCAGCGGGCCGCTGCAGAGGAAGCTCGCTTAACAGAACACCGCGTCAGGCTCGATGCTCATGAAGAGGACCTTGCCGCTCGCGAGGAGGCGCTTGCCGCCAAGCTCCGCAGCAAGGATGAGGAGATCGAAAAGTTCGTCATGCAGCGAACCCAGGAGCTGGAGCAGAAGCACAAGGAGACGCTCGAAGCTCTGGCCATAGATCACGCCGGCAAGTTGAAGGAGGCCATCGATGTCGCCGAAGCTGCAGAGGCCGCCAAGAACGAGCTGGGCGACAAAGTAAAGAGGCTGGAGGCGGATCTCGAGGATCATGCCAAGGAGATCTCGACACCCAAAGCCGACAGAGAGAAGACTCTCTACAGCTTGGCGGAGATGCAAACCTCCATGTTCGACAAGATCAAAAAACTCACCTCAGCCAATGAATCCATCGCTGATCTGAAACTGAAGCTGACCACGCTGGAGAAGTCCCTGGAGGACGGCAAGGCTCGCGAGAAGGCCTTGATCAAGGACCTCCAGAACAAGAAGGACCTGCTTAAGAGCACCGCCGCCACTTATAATGATTTTGAGAAATGTGTGAAGATCTGGACCGAGCGCCTTGTTGACGTCACAGAAAGACTTGCAGCAGAACTGTCCACCATGGGCCTGCAGAACTTCAACTACTCTTCTGACGACAGGGTGTCCTCGAGCGCCAAGCTGACCATGTTCTTCGAGAGCGTCATTGATGCCCTGAAGCTGCTCCATTCCGAACGAGCAACCCATCTGGCCAACGAATCCCGCAAACTCTACCGGGCCGTCCTCCTCAAGGTGCTCGTCAAAGTGGTGCACAAGAACCTTGGCATCAACCTCACCAACATTCTCGACAGCTTGCCGGAGAATGTCGACCTCGAGGCACTCAAAGAGCTTGTCGCGCCCACCATCAACAAGGTGAGCCAAGTCAAGAGGGTCAAAGGCCAGCGCAGGGACTAGCCACTTTGCTTCATCTTCGCTGCCACCATTCCATGCCAAAGACAATTTCATCTTAGGTTAGAATCATGGCGACTATCAATGTAATGTAACTTGCTATGTTTTGGATGAATGCATGCTATTTGTCTTGTCGGATTTCTTTCTGTATGGTGCATGCCCTACGCTTATTGGAAAACTTGCTGGCGCGCGCACCCTTGCTGCGAGCACTTTGAGGAACGGATCCTTAGCAGCCTGCTGGAGGTGTCGCTACCGGCAAGATACCTTGACATTTTCAGTGCAGCCACCTGAGATGTTGAGCTGACTCGAAACAGAGTAAGGGCACAATCAATCACGACAAGATTCCTTCGCATGCAGGTTTTCCATACAAAGGCCAAAATCGTTCAAGGAAAATAACCTTTAAGTAAAAAAATTCACTTAAAGTTCTGCAACTTAGCTTTTTGTTGCTGTGCTCCTTTCTGCAAGATGTCAACTTTGAACGTCGCCTGTCGGTGTCCATACAATCACTCCCCCCAACAAACTTGCACGCGAGGGAACCTTCTATCCTTTGAGAAAAAAGAAAGAGAAGATAGGGATATGGAACCTTGGCGGTTCGTTAACGCTTACCGGAAGCAAGTGTAATACAATATCTCAAACAAGCATGCATATAGATTAACATGGAAATCGACAGGAATTGTAAAACACTTAAGCTTATCCAACTATGCACAGGGTCTGCGCCTGGCTTTGTACAAAGGATCATATGCCTTGCCGGCAAAACTCGTACAAAAGGTGGTTGCCGGGAGACCCGGCAACCGCACCTTATGGGTAGAACTCATGAAGATGTTCGATATTCCAGGAATTGCTCACTGGAATGCCATCCTCGGTCTCCAGGCGGACTGCGCCAGGCCTGGTGACTCGTACTACCCGATAAGGGCCTTCCCACTTCGGCGTCAACTTGTTAGAATTCTTGGCCGGCTGAACGCACCGAATAACAAGGTCTCCTTCCTCAAGACTTCGGGCATGAACCTTGCAGCTATGGTAGTGGCGCAAGGCTTGCTGGTAGTGTGCAGCTCGCACAGTAGCCTGAAGATGATCTTCCTCAAGGAGCATAGCGTCATCTTGCCACAGCTTCTCTTGCTCAAGCTCATCATAAGCGAGCACTCGAGGTGACCCGTATATGAGTTCCGTAGGGAGAACTGCTTCTACCCTGTACACTAGGGAGAAGGGTGTCTGGCCAGTGGCTCGATTTGGTGTTGTTCTGATTGACCAAAGAATCGCCGGCAGCTCATCAATCCAGCGTCTTCCACACTTTTTCAGCTTGTCTAAAGTCCTTGTCTTGAGACCTCGCAACACTTCAGCATTTGCCCTTTCCGCTTGGCCGTTGCTTCTCGGATGAGCGATAGAAGGAAAACAGATTTTGCTGCCAAGGTCTCGGACGTATTGCATGAAGGTGTGGCTCGTGAACTGTGTGCCGTTGTCGGTGATGATCCTATTCGGCACACCAAAACGGCAAACTAGTCCTTTGAAGAACTTGACGGCTGATTGTGATGTCACCTTTCTCACTGCTTCCACTTCCGGCCACTTTGTAAACTTGTCGATTGTGACGTACAAGTACTCAAAGCCCCCGGTAGCAAGGGGAAAAGGGCCCAATATGTCGAGCCTCTAGACCAAAAATGGCCAGGAAAGAGGGATTGTCTGAAGAGCCTGAGCTGGCTGATGCAATTTCTTTGAATGGAACTGGCATGCTTAACACTTGGTTACTAGTGCAGCTGCATCCTGGAGGGCAGTGGGCCAAAAGAAACCTTGCCGGAATGTCTTACGGACAAGAGCCCTTGAGCATATGTGGGAGCCACATATGCCTCCATGTATCTCTGCCAACAGCTCTGGTCCATCTTCCCGAGGAATGCACTTCAATTTCACGCCGTTCGGTCTCTTTCTGTACAGGACATTGTCCACAAATTGGTACATACTAGACCGATGGGCTACTTTCTCCACTTCTTCCTGTTCTTCGGGGAGTTCCCCTGTTTGGAGGATCTGTACGATGTGCTGTGCCCATGCTGGAGCCTGAGGCTCGGCAGCAAGGAATAAGGCATGTCTTCTGTTGCGGGAGCATTTGTCTCAACGACAAGGGCTCGAGGCCCTGCCGGAGCCTGTTGCTCCCCGACAAGCTTGGCGTTGTTCCCGGCAACTTCCTTGCTGGCGACTTCTGGGAGTTCTGTGGGAAAGTACTGGCCGGAATCCAACCTCCTTCATTTATCTTGCCTCGCTGATGGTGTTACGGATGGCTGAGTCAATCGAAGCACAAAAGTACCTGGTTCCACAGGTAACTTGAGGGCAGCACGCTTTGACAGGTCATCAGCAATGTTGTTCTCTGCTCAAGGAACATGCTCTGTCTGCAGACCGTCAAAGCGCTCCTCCAATTTCCTCACTTCATCTACGTATGCTTCCATCAACGGGCTCTGATAGTCTTTGTTCACTTGCCTGACGACAAGCTGTGAATCACCTCTGACGATGAGCTTCTTAATTCCAAGGTCCGCCGCGATCCTGAGACCGGCAAGCAGCCCTTCGTATTCTGCAGTGTTGTTTGTTGATCTCTCCCGGGGAAAGTGCATCTAAATTACATATTTGAGGTGCTCTCCGGTGGGTGCGACAAGCAGTATGCCAGCACCGGCGCCTTGTAGCGAGAAAGCCCCGTCAAAATACATAATCCACTCTCGATCTGTTTCCTTGCCGGGGAGAGTTGTCTCTTGACTTTCTCTGTCTGGCATTGGGGTCCATTCTGCAATGAACTCCGCCAAGGCTCTACTCTGAATTGTTGAGGTGCTTTCAAATTTGAGACCAAAGCTTGACAGTTCCAACGCCCACTCCACAATCCTGCTGGTCGCATCTGGATTTCGTAAAATCTGCTGCAACGGGAAGCGAGTGACGACAGTGATTTCGTGTGCTTGGAAATAATGGCGCAGCCTCCTCAAAGCCATAAGGAGGCCGAAGAGCAACTTCTGCACACCAGAATATCTTGACCTAGCCCCCTGCAAAAGGGAGCTGACAAAATAAACTAGGCACTGCGCCATCTTCTTCCTCTGTGTTGCTTCATTTGACTTCGCAAATCTTGCCTTGTCGGCACCAGACTCTGTCGGGGAAAATCCCGGCTCGTCATTTGACGGTCTTGCCGCTGCCGTTGTTTCTTCGTCGACTTCTCTCTATGCTACTAACGCAACACTAACCACTTGATTTGTCGCCGCTAAATATAGCAGCAACGACTCTTGTGGTTTAGGTGCGACTAGTGTTGGTGAAGAGGAGAGGTACCTCTTCAAATCTTGTAGCGCTGCCTCCGCTTCCGGAGTCCATTTCATTGGACCCGCCTTCTTCAAGATTTGGAAAAAAGGCAGGGCGCGCTCAGCAGACTTGAAGATGAACCTGCTCAGAGCCGCAATGCAGCCGGCAAGTCGATGCACATCTTTGACGCGTCTCGGTGCTTTGATCTGCTCAATTGCCTTGATCTTGTCGGGATTTGCCTCGATCCTATGCTGAGACACAAAGAACCCAAGAAGCTTGTTGGATGGAACGCCAAACACACACTTCTCAGGATTGAGTTTCAAATTGATCTTTCACAGATTTGCAAATGTCTCTTCTAAATCTTGTATGAGCGTTGCTTTGTCCTTGGTTTTAATCACTATGTCATCCATATAGGCTTCCATATTTGTATGTAGCTGAGGCTCAAAACCGATCTGAACCGCTCTTGCAAACATTGAACCAACACTTTTCAACCCGAAAAGCATACGTAAGAAACAATACGTACCACACGGGGTGATAAATGCGGTTTTCTCTTCGTCCTCCTTTGCCATGAAAATCTGATGGTACCCTGAATAGGCTTCGAGAAATGACAACAAATCGCAGCCGGCAGTGGAGTCCACAATCTGGCCGATGCACGGCAAGGGGAAAGGATCTTTTGGACAGGGTTTATTGATATCTGTATAATCGATACACAACCTCCATTTTCCATTCGCCTTGCGCACTACAACTGGATTGGCCAACCATGTTGGATGGAGCACTCCTCTGACCAAACCCGCCGCTTCCAACTTCCTGATTTCTTCGGCAGTAAATTCTTGCCGTTCCAGAGCTTGCTTCATAACTTTCTGCTTGATGGGCCATGCATGAGGATAGACAGCAAGATGGTGCTCAATTACTTCCCTGGGAACACCGGGGATATCAGATGGTTGCCATGCAAACACATCGATATTCGCCCGCAGGAAAGCAAGAAGCGCGCTTTCCTATTTGTCATCGAGGGTGGAACTTATGGTGAAAGTTCCTCCCGTACCATCTTCCTTGACGGGCACCTTCTTAGTTTCTGGTGGAGCTGCCTTTTATTTCTTGCTCTTGCCGGTGGAGCTCTCTGGCAGATCCTCAACAGGAGTGCAGCACTACGAGGAGGTGCGCTTGCCGAAGTGTGTGCTAGATGCCTTGCCAGTCTTCTTCCCCCCAGGAGCTTCAGCGGCAGGAGCAAGTGCCTTGGCAGCAGATGCTGCAACTGCCTCCCGGTAAAGTTGGTAGGCGCAGAGTAAGTGCATCTTTCTTGTCGGAGTTGACAGTGATGATGCTCATCGGCCCAGGCATCGTCAATGTATTATAAGCGTAGTGCGATGCCGCCATGATTTTGGCCAGCGCTGGGCGGCCAAGAACCCCGTTATATGGTAATGGAATCTTGGCGACATAAAAAACAATCAATTCTATTCTGTAGTTCAGCTCACTGCCAAATATCACTGGCAGTGTGATCCTGCCCTTCGGCTGGCTCCTTCCTGGATTGATCCCTTGAAACGTGCCCGTTTCCTCGAGATCTTCATCAGGAATTTGCAACCTCTTGATCACACTAGGCGAGATCAAGTTCAAACCGGCCCCACCGTCAACCAACATCTTTGTCACCTTGAGGTTGTGAATCGTTGGTGAAACCAACAATGGCAAACACCCGACCGCGGTTGTGCGATCAGGGTGATCCTCAGCGTAAAAAATGATAGGCGTGTTGGACCATTTCAGAGGCTTCCGAGCATCGACTGACGGCTCTGTCGCATTAATCTCGCACACCCACTATTTAAGTTGGCGGTGAGAAGAATGCAACGAGGTGCCTCCATCAACGCACATAGCCTCTGTAGCCTTTTGGAACTCGTGCTCGCTGGACTCGCCGTCCTCTTTGTTGTCATCGTCACACCCCTCTTCCTTGTCGCGGCCTCGAGCGGGCCTCTCCTTCTGTTGCTTGGCCTTGCCGCGGCAACCTCCTCGGCTACCGCGCTTCTTGCCAGACCCCTCAGCACCATCCTGGGCTGTTTCCTTGTCTCGCCTTTCATACTCAGCTTTCTGCCTCTCGACAAGCTGCTCAACTTGTCGGCAGTTTTGGAGATCATGGCCCATAGTGTGATGGATCTTGCAGTACTGCTTGTCGGAGCCTTCCGGCTTGTCGGCAGCCGCCAAGGCCTGACAAGAGGCACACCCAGCAACCTCCTTGCCGGGACCATCAACCTTGATCTTCTTGGTGGTGTCGGGGTTGCCGGATTCCTTGACGGCAAGCACAGCCTTGCCCTCGCGCTTCTTGTTACGCCGTCGACCTTTCCTTGTCGGGGCGGCGGCATCTTCACCTTCAGAGTCGATTCCTGCGCTAGCATCCTCACTGGGGAGTCTCCTTCCCTCTTCAGCCTGAGCACATTTGTCCGCCAGAGCATAGAGCTTGGCAATATCCCTGACTTTGTTCATCGCCAACTCTTCTCGCATCTTGCGGTTGCGCACGTTCTGATGAAACGTGCTAATAACAACGGCAGGATGAACGTCTGGGATATTGTGCTGTATACGGCTGAATCTCTGTATGTACTTGCGCAAGGGCTCGCCCTCTTTCTGAGGGATGAGATGTAAATCACTTTCCTGGCCAGGAGCTTGGTGGCCTCCGGTAAAGGCGCCAACAAACTAATGACACAAGTCTGCCCAGGAGGAAATGGAATTCTCCGGCAGATGCATCAACCACGAGCTGACGTTGGGCTTAAGTACCAACGGGAAGTAGTTGGCGAGTATCTTGTCGTCTCGAGCCCTGGCAGCCTGCACCGCAATGGTGTAGATGCTCAGGAACTACGACGGGTGAGTCTTGCCGTCGTATTTCTCCGGGACCTCTGGCTTGAACATTCGGGAATTGGGCCACTGGACCCGCCGCAGCTCACGGGAAAACGCCAGGCAACCCACCTCATAAGGTAAGTCGCCAGGGTCCCCTGGCGCAGGCTTGTCCATAGTGGGTCCAGTGCGTCTGTCAGATTGATAGCACGCTTCCCATCGCCGCTCGATGGTGGTTCGAGCGTCTTCTTTGCTTCGCTCCCGAAGAACTTGACGTTGATCGCGGCGTGTACGCAGATCGGACGACACTGTGGAATCGTCATCACGGCCGTCGATCCGCCGAGTTAGCGACCACTGTTGGTGTCGTGGAGGAGAGTGCACGATAGTCGTACCACCTCCAGTCTTTTCGCCATCGGCGCGCATTGGCTCGATGGACCGTTGCCGCGAAGGCTCCGCCTGCTGCGGCCCATCTTTGTTGACGAAGCCGATGAGGCTCTGAATAGCAGCTCTCCATTCTTCAAGCTTCTCCGGAGCGGAAGGGAAATCCAGGAGCAGCTGCGCTCGCGCCAACGCTTCTGCTGGCGTAGGCGGCAGCGAAAGGTGCGAGGAACGTGAGGTGCTCTGACTCCTAACCGTGTAAGAAGGAGCTCCACCACGGTCCCGACCGCGCCACGCTTCCACCGGCATCTTGGCGTGCATGTTGGACCCACGCATCTCGAGAATGATGCGCAGGGGTCTTTCATTGGGAACGCCTAGAACCACCGACGTCACGGCGCTGTTCATCGCGCACGACCTGAGAAGGCCGCTGCGCATGCGCCGGCGTGGGTGTCTTGGAAGGTGCCATCCCGTCCTTGGACTTCGCTGCGCCACTTGTAGGCAGCACTGCTCCGTCCTTAGACCTAGCGGCATGCGGGTTGTTGTCGCCGCTGCGAACAACGCCGCTCGCCTGGCTTTGATCGCCAGAACGTCATGGAGGCTCAAGACCTCCACCTCCTCCACCTGCGTCCACACCGTCGCCCGTCCGTGAAGGTACGGGCAAACCGGATGTGGATGGACCAACCGCCACGAAACCCTTCTTCTTGGGAGCCATGGCGACGAAAATGATCAAGAGACTGACGCGGTGATCGCTAGATCAGGTTCGCACAATCTAACCCCCTACCTGGCGTGCCAAAGATGTCGGCGTACGACACCTATGGGATCGCGTGGATCCCTTTTACAGTTTGACAGGGAGAGAGGTATGCACAAAGAGTAGATCCAACGATCAACACGAGGGGATTTTTACCCAGGTTCGGGCCACTGAGAAGCGTAATACCCTACTCCTGCTTTGGTTTATTGTGGGCGTTTACGCCCAAGCTCCAGGAGCGCTTGCGGTGAACAGTATGTTCGAGCAGCAGCTACGCATGCAGAATGGGCCAGAGAGTCCTCCTCCCTGTAGCTACGCCTTGGGCCTCCTTTTATACATCCAAGGGGTCACCAACAGTGGCGTACAGTACATACAAGAGGTGTAAAGTTGCTACAGTGTTTACATGTTTATCACTGACGACTTAGGACAAATGCATTAAATGCTCCGTTTAGGTGTCCCTTACTTTCTGGGGGACGGAAAAAGGGCCCGTCCCATCAGCACTGCTTAAGCCCATCCACCACTAGTGCCATGACACGCATCCAGGTGGACAAAACCCAAAAGACAGGCTGGTCGCTGCGCTGGAGCGGTGGCAGGATCTTGCCGGGTGCGAGTCTTGCCGGGTCTTCGCAAGCTTGCCGGGGATCCAACCTTTGGGCTTCTGTCTTCTGGTCACTGGATTGAATGCCTTCTTGATAGTCTTGCACTTGCTTCCAGCTGTCCCCCGGCAGGCCTTGCCGCTCGTATGGCTACAACCGCTTGTTCACAAGTATGGGGTACTAAAGGACCCAAACTTTAGTACACCGACAAATACCTTCAAGCACTCACCTCCCCGGCAACAGCGCCAGAAAAGAGCTTGATGTCTACTACACAACTTGTTCTTTTAGACTCGTGTTGGGCCTCCAAGCGCAGAGTTTTGTAGGACAATAGCAATTTTCCCTCAAGTGGATGACCTAAGGTTTATCAATCTGTGGGAGGCGTAGGATGAAGATGGTCTCTCTCAAACAAAACTGCAACCAAATAACAAAAAGTCTCTTGTGTCCCCAACACACCAAATACAATGGAAATTTGTATAGGTGCACTAGTTCTGAGAAGAGATGGTGATACAAGTGTAATATGGATGGTAGAAATATATTTTTATAATCTGAATAAATAAAAACAGCAAGGTAGCATTCGATAAAAGTGAGCACAAACGGTATTGCAATGCTTGAAAATGAGGCCTAGGGTCCGTACTTTCGCTAGTGCAATCTCTCAACAATGCTAATCTAATTGGATCATATAACCATCCCTCAACGTGCGATGAAGAATCACTCCAAAGTTCTTATCTAGCGGAGAACATAAGAAGAAATTGTTTGTAGGGTACAAAACCACCTTAAAGTTATTCTTTCCAATCGATCTATTCAAGAGTTCGTACTAAAATAACAGAAAGCTATTCTTTCCGTTCGATCTATCCAAGAGTTCATACTAAAATAACACCATATGACACACATCAACCAACTGTAATGTCACCTAGATACTCCAATGTCACCACGAGTATCTATGAGTTGATTATGCGATATGCATCAAACAATTTCAAATACTCAATCCAACACAAACAACTTCAAAGAGTGCCCCAAGATTTCTATCGGAGAAACAAAAGACGAAAACGTGCATCAACCCCTATGCATAGATTACCCCAATGTCACCTCGGGAATCCGTGAGTTGAGTGCCAAGAAATTGATCAAGTGCTCTCAAATCCATAAAAGTATTCAATTCGATAAAATGAAATCTCAAAGGGAAAACTCAATTCACAACAAGATAGAGAGGGAGAAACACCATATGATCCAACTATATTAACAAAGCCCGCGATACATCAAGATAGTGCCATCTCAAGAACACGAGAGAGAGAGATTGAACACATAGCTACTGGTACAAACCCTCAGCCGCGAGGGTGGACTACTCCCTCCTCATCATGGTGGCCATCGAGATGATGAAGATGGCCACCAGTGATGATTTCCCCCTCCGGCAGGGTGCCAGATCGGGGTCTAGATTGGTTTTTCGTGGCTACAAAGGCCTGCGGCGGCAGAACTTCTGATCTAGGGTTACCCCTAGGGTTTTTGGAATATTTGGCAATTTATAGGGCGAAGAGGCGGTGCGGGAGGCCATCGAGGTGGGCACAACCCACCAGGGCGCACCTGGGCCCCCAGGCGCGCCCAGGTGGGTTGTGCCCCCCTCGGGGCACCCCTCTGGTACTTCTTTGGCCCATCCTGGGTCTTTTGGTCCAAAAAAAGTCTTCAAATTTTTTTGCTGCATTTGGACTCCGTTTGGTATTGATTTTCTGCGATGTAAAAAACAAGCAAAAAACAACAACTGGCACTAGGCACTATGTCAATAGGTTAGTCCCAAAAAATGATATAAAGTTGCTATAAAATGATTGTAAAACATCTAAGAATGATAATATAACAGCATGAATACTTCATAAATTATTGATACGTCGGAGACGTATCAGTGGTGCACCAAGCAGTGCATCAAGGACGTAAGACTTTTGGGCAGCCGTGAGGATAATCCTAAGATTACGGGCCCAGTCCACAAAGTTGCTTCCATGATCTTTCAGCTTAGCTTTCTCTAGGAACGCATTGAAATTCAGGGGAGCTACTGCACGAGCCATTGATCTACAACATAATTTGCAAGGACAACTTAGACTATTATTCAAGATAATGAGTTCAATTAATCATATTACCTAAGAACTCCCACTCAAATCAATATACCTCCGGTTGTCCGAGTGTAACATGATCCAAATTCACCAATCCAAGTCCGATCATCACGTGAGATGTGGTGGTTTCAATGGTGACATCTCCATGTTGATCATATCTACTATATGACTCATGTTCAACCTTTCAGTCTCTTGTGTTCCGAGGCCATGTCTGTACATGCTAGGCTCGTCAAGTTTAACCCAATTGTTCCGCATGTGCAAAACTGGCTTGCACCCATTGTATGCGAACATAGAGTCTATCACACCCGATCATCATGTGGTGCTTCGAAACGATGAACTTTCGCAACAGTGCACACTTGGGGAGAACACAATTTTATCTTGAAATTTTAGTGAGGGATCACCTTATAATGCTACCGTCGTCCTAAGCAAAATAAGATGCATAAAAGTATTAACATCACATGCAAATCATAAGTGACATGATATGGCCATCATCTTGTGCTTTTGATCTCCATCTTCAAAGCACCGACATGATCTCCATCGTCACCGACATGACACCATGATCTCCATCATCATGATCTTCATCATCGTGTCTCCATTGGGGTTGTCACGCCAACCATGTTTCTACAACTATTGCTACTGCTTAGCGATAAAGTAAAGCATTACATAGCGCTTAATGATTGACACGCAGGTCATACAATAATTAAAGAGAACCCTATGGCTCCTGCCGGTTGCCGTATTCATTGACGTGCAAATCGTGATAATCTATTCAAAACATGATCATCTCATACATGAAATATATCTCATCATGTCTTTGGCCATATTATATCTCAACATACCCTGCAAAAACAAGTTAGACGTCCTCTACTTTGTTGTTGCATGTTTTACGTGGCTGCTATGGGTGACTAGTAAGAACCATTCTTACCTATGCAAAGCCACAATGGTGATATTCAAGTTGCTATTTAACCTTCTACAAGGACCGCCTTTGTCGAATCCGGTTCAACTAAGGTGGGAGAGACAAACACCCGCCAGCCATCTTTATGCAACAAGTTGCATGCCAGTCAATGGAACCAGTCTCATGTACGTGGACATGTAAAGTTGGTCCGGGCCGCTTCATCCCACAATACCGCTGAATCAAAATAAGATTGAGGAAGGAAGCAATCTGAATATTAATGCCCACAAACTCCTTTGTGTTTTACTGGTAATGTTATCTACGCATAGACCTAGCTCACGATGCCACTGTTGGGGAACGTTGCATGGGAAACAAAAAAAATTCCTACGCTCAGCAAGAATAATCTAGGAGATGCACATCTACGAGAGGATACATTGGATCTACATACCCTTGTAGATTGCTAAGCAGAAGCGTTAAGAAACACGGTTGATGTAGTCGAACGTCTTCGCGATCCAATCACGATCCGTCCACGAACTCCCGATCAAGTGCCGAACGGACGGCACCTCCGAGTTTAGCACATGTGCGGCTCAGCAGCGTCCTCTCCTTCTTGATCCAACAAGAGAGAGAGAGAGAGACAGGGGTTAGATGAGATCAGGACCAACACGATGGTGTGGTGGTGGTGGTGGCAGCGGAATTCCGGCAGGGCTTCGCCAAGCGCTTACCGGTGAAACGTGGGAGGAGTTGGGAGAGGTAACGGGCAAGGGTAGAAGGGTCACTGCCCCCAATGACTCCCCACCTTTATATAAGTGTGGAGGGGGATGGTGGCTTGCCCTCCAAGTCCCTAGGGTCATTGGTCAAAGGGGGGAAGGAAATCCCTCCTTTCCTTCCCCACCGATCGCTATCCCCTTTTTAGGGATCCTGATCTAATCCCTTTGGGATATAATACTATTCCTTTTCAGGGAGGATCTAGGTGCGCCTAGACAAGGGGGGTTGTGGGGAATTTCCCCACTACCCACGTTCATGTGGGTCCCCCATGCAGGTGGGCCCCACTCCGGAATCTTCTAGAACCTTCCCGGTACAATACCGAAAAAACTCAAACTTTTTTCGGAACCCCGATAACAACTTTCCATATATGAAGCTTTACCTCCAGACTATTCCGGAGCTCCCCGTGACATCCTAGATCCCATCCAGGACTCCGACAACCTTCGGATTTTCCACTATTAATATCATAATACTACCCTAGCGCTACCGAACGTTAAGCGTGCGACCCTACGGGTTCGGGAATATGCAGACATGACTGAGACTCCTCTCCGGTCAATAACCAATAGTGGGACCTGGATGCCCATATTGGTTCCTACATATTCAATGAAGATCTTTATCGGTTGAACCACGATGTCAAGGATTCAACTAATCCTGTATGTAGTTCCCTTTGTCCATCGGTATGTTACTTGCCCGAGATTCGATCGTCGGTATCTCCATACCTTGTTCAATCTCGTTAGTGGCAAGTCTCTTTACTCATTCCATATTACAAGATCCCATTGCTAACTCCTTAGTCACATTGCTTGCAAGCTCATTGTGATGCTGTATTACCGAGTGGGCCCCGAGATACCTCTTCGTCATACGGAGTGACAAATCCCAGTCTTGATCCATGCCAACTCAACAAATACCCTCGGAGATACCTATAGAGCATCTTTATAGTCACCCAGTTACATTGCGATGTTTGATACACACAAGGTACTCCTCCGGTGTCAGTGAGTTGCATGATCTCATGGTCATAGGAACAGATACTTGACATGCAGAAAACGATAGCAATAAACTTGATACGATCATATGCTATGTTTATAGTTTGGGTCTTGTCCATCACATCATTCTCCTAATGATGTGATCCCATTATCAAATGATAACTCATGTCTATGGCTAGGAAACCATAGCCATCTTTGATCAACGAGCTAGTCTGGTAGAGGCTCACAAGGGACATGTTGTTGTCTATGTATCCACACATGTATTTGAGTTTCCAATCAATACAATTATAGCATGGATAATAAACGATTATCATGAACAAGGAAATATAATAACAACCACTTTATTATTGCCTCTAGGGCATATTTCCAATAGTCTCTCACTTGCACTAGAGTCAATAATCTAGCATTACATGGTAATGAATCTAACACCCATAGAGTTCTGGTGTTGATCATGTTTTGCCTCTGGAAGAGGTTTAGTCAATGGATCTGCAACATTCAGATCCATATGTACTTTGCAAATGTTTATGTCCTCCTCCTTGATCGCATCGCGGATGGAATTGAAGCGTTGCTTTATGTGTCTGGTCCTCTTGTGAAACCTTGGTTCCTTGGACAGAGCAATGGCACCAGTGTTGTCACAGAACAGAGTCATTGGGTTCAGTACACTGGGTACAACTCCAAGATCTTTCATGCACTACTTCATCCAGACACCTTCCTTCACTGCCTCCGAGGTAGCTATGTACTCTGCTTCACATGTAAAATCAGCTACCACGCTTTGCTTGGAACTGTACCAGCTTACCGCTCCCCCTATATACGTATCCGGTTTGAGACTTAGAGTCATTCGGATTAGTGTCAAAGATTGCATCGATGTAACCCTTTATGACGAGCTCTTGATCACCTCCATAAACGAGAAACATTTCCTTAGTCCTTTTCGGGTACTTAAGGATATTCTTGAACGCTGTCCAGGTTCCACTCCTGGATCACTTTGAAACCTTCTGGCCATACTTATGGCAAGGCAGACATATGATCTTGTGCACATCATCGCATACATGATAGAGCCTATGGCAGAAGCATAGGGGATGACACACTGGTACATCGAGGTGCTATACAAACGGTTTTTAACCCCTTTCCGCAACGGCATTTTGAACCGTCGCCTAGCGAGTGTGGGCGATAGGGGGGGGTGGGTCCTTCCCACACGACCCAGAAACCGTCGGGGATAGGCCCTCCGGTCACACACGCTGGGCAAAATGAGCTCATGTGCGACGGGCGAGCGATCAAATATGATTAGACGTACAGTTGTGTTAAAAAATACAATTATACAGGCCAAATCGTTTTCAGTTGTAAGTACATCCCACACAGTCAATCCCAGACAAACATTTACATTCGTATGTACATTCTACACAGTCAATCCAAGGAATACGTTTCCGTTCGTATGTACATCCCACACAGTCAATCCAAGAAGTACGTTTCCTTTCGTATGTACATCCCACATAGTCAATCCAGGGAAAATGTTTTCATTCGTATGTACATCACACACAATTTTCCCCATTAAATTATTTGTGGTAGCATTGCCATTGCAGACGATATAACAATTTTACCGTTTGTGTTATTGAATGCATCACACACGGTGCATAGAAGAAACTGTCTAGCATAGGCTGTCCATCACACACACTTTTATGTGGTAAACGTTTGCGCATGGTGGCATAACGCAAACAGTTTTCAAGAGGAAGTCATGTGCGATTGTTCATTGATCCAACATGTTTTATTCCTAGAAACTGTGTGCGTTGTCTCAGGTCATCGCCCACGGTGTTTTCTCAATAACCGTTTGCAATATAAAACCCGATTAGCATGCTAATTGGCCTATTATTCATAGTCCATTTATTAATCTAATTGACATTTCATATTAAGCACAAAATATATTTCATTTTCGTATTAAGGAAGCTAGATTTCATATTTGAAATACATCAGAGTACAACATCATATAGCTTCAGCACTCAGCTACCCCATTACACAACTGCACCAGCACCAAGTTTCACATGCAACATCTATAACCTTTCGAAATTAGCAACATAGACGGTAGATAGACAGATGAATCTCATCTGGAAAACTGCTTAAGTGGAAGGCGAATATTGAGCCTTCATTGATGTTGAAGGTCTTTGCAACTTTAGGCCAGTGCCTGTGGATGATTGACTGTCCATCCTTCATCCTCTTAAGGAAGACTTCAATATTGAACCGTCGGTGTTGTATGAATACCGTCCTCGCCTCCTGACCATACAGGTGGTTTGAGAGGTAATCATCAGTGAATTGATTTGGAAAGGACTAAAAACAAGGATATGCATAACTATCTTCTCTAGATTTGAAATGGTGCAGAGGAATAAAAAAGACAAGGTATAACTGTTAGTACCATCCTGTAGTGAACTGATGACTTCTTCATTGTGCTGACAAAGATCTTGTTGTTTTTTGTCGCTAATTTCTTTATCCTATCAATCTTTCTGAGTTTCTTGACTTGACTGACATTCATGGATAACTCATTTCCCCATATGCAAAAAGGGTCGAACAGTGGGTCAAAACCTCTGACAGCAAGACCTACATGTGCAAGACCAAATTGTTAAAAACCTAAATATTAGAATGGTTCCTGCAATTGCACAATAATGTGCTATTAGACAAAGGACCATGCATGTGCAAACCTTTGTTGTAAACCTCAGTGCTTCCCATTGTTTCCCTACAACACATATAAGGTAGTTACTGATCAGGTTAAGTGAGGGTTGGCATGCTATCATTAAATTATGTTGATGAAAAATAAACACATTGCAGATTCAACAGATTAATTCGAGCCACATGGAAAACCCATCTATCCAAACCAAGCATGATTAAGAACTAGGAAATATAGCAATTGTATATGTTTCTCATGTATTAAGTGCAGCCAAATTCGATTTATTCCTTACATGCATAACAATACAAAATTCTACCCACAACAATTGGAAATCGCATTGCAGAATTGAACCAAGCAGTTAACTAAACACCACAACAAATGAACCAAACATTAACTGAGCACCACATTGCACAATATAACATACTCCTAATAGAAGATCAGACAGTTAACCAAACCAAGCATGCTTAACAACTTGGAAATATAGAAATTGTATTTGTTTCTCATGTATTTAGTACAGCCAAATTCGATTTATTTCTCACATGGTATACAATAAAAAAATGCACCCACAACAATTGAACATCGCATTGCAGAATTGAACCAAACAGTTAACTAAACACCACAACAAATGAACCAAACATTAACTGAGCACCACATTGCACAATATATAACATACTAGAAGATCAGACAGTTAACCAAAACCAAGCATGCTTGACAACTTGGAAATATAGCAATTGTATTTGTTTCTCATGTATTTTGTACAGATAGCAACTTGGAAATATAGCAATTGTATTTGTTTCTCACGAAATATAGCAATTCAATTTATTTCTCATAGTGGTGAGTTGCCTGAGCCACTCCGGGCACCAACCTGCTGGCTCTCGAGTTGAGGTAAGCACGGGCACTGCTACTTCTTGAGCTTGCGTTGGTTTTTCCCTTGAAGAGGAAAGGGTGATGCAGCAAAGTAGAGATAAGTATTTCCCTCAGTTTGAGAACCAAGGTATAAATCCAGTAGGAGACAACGCACAACTCATCGAATACCTGCACAAACAATCAAACAACATGCACCCAACGCAATAAAGGGGTTGTCAAACCCTTCACGGTTATTTGCAAAAGTGAGATCTGATAGAGATAGATAATCGATAAAGTAAATATTTTTGGTATTTTTGTTTTATAGATCGGAAAGTAAAAGATTGCAAAATAGTAGATCAGAAACTTGTATGATGAAAAGTAGAAGATTATATGATGGAAAATAGTAGATTGGAAACTTATATGATGGAAAATAGACCCGGGGGCCATAGGTTTCACTAGAGGCTTCTCTCAAGATAGAAAATAATATGGTAGGTGAACAAATTACTACCGAGCAATTGATAGAAAAGCGCAAAGTTATGACGATATCTAAGGCAATGATCATGAATATAGGCATCACGTCCGTGTCAAGTAGACCGAAACGATTCTGCATCTACTACTATTACTCCACACATCGACCGCTATCCAGCATGCATCTAGATTATTAAGTTCATAAAGAACGGAGTAACGCATTAAGTAAGATGACATGATGTAGAGGAATTAACTCAAGCAATATGATGAAAACCCCATATTTTTATCCTCGATGGCAACAATACAATACGTGCCTTGCTGCCCCTACTGTCACTGGGAAAGGACACCGCAAGATTGAACCCAAAGCTAAGCACTTCTCCCATTGCAAGAAAAACCAATCTAGTTGGCCAAAACAAACCGATAGTTCGAAGAGAATTACAAAGAAATCAAATCATGCATATAAGAATTCATAGAAGATTCAAATAATATTCATAGATAAGTTGATCATAAATCCACAATTCATCAGATCTCGGCAAACACACCATAAAAAAGTATTACATCGAATAGATCTCCAATAACATCGAGGAGAACATGGTATTGAGAATCAAAGAGAGAGAAGAAGCCATCTAGCTACTAGCTATGGACCCGTAGGTCTGAGGTAAACTACTCACGCTTCATCGGAAGGGCAATGGTGTTGATGTAGAAGCCCTCTGTGATCGAATCCCCCTCTGACAGGGTGCCGGAAAAGGTCCCTAGATGGGATCTCACGGGTACAGAAGGTTGCGGCGGTGGAAAAGTGTTTTCGTGGATGCTTCTGGTGGCTTGGGAATATATGTGAATATATAGGATGAAGAATTAGGTCAGGGGGTGTTGGAGTAGGCCACAAGGCAGGGGGGCGCGCCCCTGTGGCTTGTCGTCTACTCCAAGATCTTCTGACTTGGAGTCCAAGTCCCACAGGTGTCTTTTGGTCCAAGAAAAATCATCGCGAAGATTTTATTCCGTTTGGACTCCGTTTGGTATTCCTTCTCCATGAAGCTAAAAAACAAGAAAAAAAAGAAACTAGCACTGGGCTCTAGGTTAATAGGTTAGTCCCAAAAATAATATAAAATAGCATATTAATGCATATAAAACATCCAAAACAGATAATATAATAGCATGGAACAATCAAAAATTATAGATACCTTGGAGACGTATCAGGCACGCAGAGAAAACACCTCGTAGTCTTTGTCGAAGGCACCGACGGTGGCCGCGAGAAAACGCCATGAACTATCGTTTAAAGCAGCTAACCACATCGCGGCGTCGGCGTGCGAGGCATCGACAGTGGCCTCGACGGTGAGGTGCTCCTCCAAGATCTGGGGGTTGGCACGAATGGCAGCCATCGCAACCTCATCTGCGCGTGCAGCCGCGATTTTCTTCTTCGCTGCCAAATGCTCCTTGAGCTCCTGGCTATACTGCATGCACCATGGCTTAGGGTGCCGCTTATTTGCGGGAGGGGTCGGTGATTTGGGTGGAAGGTGTCACGCCGGCGGTCCGGGCATGTGGGATGTGGAAGGAGGAGGAGGATGGGGATCGGGTGTGGATTACCTGCCTGGATTGACGAGGCCGAGCAGCGTGAAGGAGGGTCTCCGGCGAGGAGGTGGCGCTGCAAGCAAGGAGTGAAGGTTTGAACTTGGAAAGGAAGGCGGAAATAGGGGAAATGTGGCTTTTGGTAGGGGGAGAGGCGGGGAGGTAGATATTTCCGCGGAAGCCAAAATTTTTGGATCGGTGCAGCGAAAAAACTGGCGCGCAAAGTGTCATCAGAGACGGTCCCTTATTCAGCACTGTGTACGATATGTGAACATCACAAACGATTCATATAGCTTAACCCATGTGTGATGAGTTTGAACGTGCAAATTTTGGTCCGAATATCCTTGGTTACAGTGGTCATCCACGTCATTGCATAATTTGGGTACAAAAAGTAGCCTACAGCACACCCACACTTCTTAATCGAGCAAATTCAGCAATTAAATAGAGCTAGCTGACCTAAACATTACCCTAACAAATTAAAGATCGGCGCTCTAAATTAAACAAAGAGTACTACTCTGGCTGGCGCTCGTCGATCTCCGCCGCCTCCTCCATGTCCAGCTCGCGCCCGACGATCTCCTCAGGAAGGGGATCCATGGCATCAATCGTACCATACTCGGCAAGCATCTCGCCATCCGCGTCTGCCATCTTTTTGGAAAAGGCCGCCACGAGCTGGGCGTGGGCGTCCACGATCTTGGCTTGGACGGGCTCCGTCGTGGCAAGGTATGTCGCGAAGGAATGGATGGCTGCTCGAATGCTCTCGGCGATTGCCAACTCTTCGGCCATGGGTTGCCGACCGTTGTCGGAGAAGTTTCGTTCGATTTGTGCGGTGACCACCACGAGATGGGCATGGGCGGCCTCAACATGGTTGTGGGTGGCCTCCATCAGGGCTAGGGTTGCCGCTGTGGAACGGCCAGCTATTGTACCGCTCTCGCCAGTTGCTATATCCCCAACGCAGATTGCGGCCGCGCTCATGCAGCTTGTTACCACGAGCATGGCGGCTGCGGCTGCACTCTCGCTGGAGTGGGCCGTTGAAGTGGCCCTCACGATGTGGGTCCATGTCCCCATCTTTCACCGGCGACGATTGAACAGTGAAATGATATTTTGGGAGTGAGCTAGTATCCTTGACGCGCCGGTTGTGGACTGTAGCAGACGCACCTTCTCGCATAAGCCATTTACGTACAACTCCAACGGTGCTCCAAGGTATTTTGTACTGCGTCTCACATGATTGGTGATAATAAAATGGGTGCGGTCTACTTGATTTTTCCTCTTGATTTGAAATTCATAATTGGGTCACAGCGGCAAAGGAGGGTGTTTGAATTGCTTGAACTTTTATCTGCAATGAACAAGCAACTATAGGTGTGTCGTCAAAAAAATTGGAATTATTCAGGGATCATTTGGACATTTTTATACATTAACTTGGTTTTCTAGGCATTTTAGGTGCACAATTCAAAATTAAACTACATGCACATGCTCCGGTGCACCAAAATGGGTTGTAAAATCATATATGTGTCCATGGGTTGATGCTTATGTCCCATGCAAGAAATGGTGATGAATTTCAAACACCTCGGCATTGTGGCTCTTTCCGGCAAACATTGAAATACTTAGTTTCGAAATTCTAGTAAATCCAAAACTCGTCTGAAATTCATGAACCTTGGCATGCTATCATGGAATGGCACGAGCATGCTATGGTAAAAAATTGTCCCATTTGGGGCAGGTTTTGGTATAAGCTTCACACAAACCTAGCTTCTCACAAGAAGCCACATGGTTCTGGTAGGGAACGTGTCACCTTTGTGGATGAAATGATATTCGTTGCCTCTTCTTGCTTTCAAATTTTTTTCTGGTGTCAACATAGAATAACAGGATTGTCGTGTTAAATTTTGGAATTTTTTGGGGTTCGTTTTGACATTCTTATACATTAACTGAGTTTTCTAGGCATTTATGTGGGTAATTCAATTTTTAACTACGGGCACATGCTCCAGTGCATAAAAATGGGTTGAAAAATCAAATGTGTGTCCTTGGTTGCATGCTTAGGTCCCATGCAAGAAATGGGAATGAATGTCAAACATATGGGCACCGTCGCTTGGTCGCAAACATTGAGATACATGGTTTAAAAATTCTAGTAAATCGAAAACTTGTCTGAAATTCATGAAACTTGGCATGCTATCATGGAATGGCATTAACATGTTGTGGTAAAAAAAATTCCCATTTGGGGCAGGTTTTGGTATAAGCTTCTCACAAACCAGAGCTTCTCACAACAAGCCTGATGGTTCCTGTAGGGAACGTGTCAACTTTGTGGACGAAATGATGTTCGTTGCCTCTTCTTGCTTTCAATTTTTTTCTAGTGTCAACATAGAACAACAGGAGAGTCGTGTTAAATTTTGGAATTTTTTGGGGTTCGTTTGGACATTTTTATACATTGACTGAGTTTTCTATGCATTTATGTGTATAATTTAAATTTGAACTACATGCACATGCTCCAGTGCATAAAAATGGGTTGAAAAGCAAATGTGTGTACTTGGTTGCATGCTTAGGTCCCATGCAAGAAATGGGAATGAATGTCAAACACCTCGGCACCGTCGCTTTGCCGCAAACATTGAGATACATGGTTTAAAAATTCTAGTAAATCCAAAACTCGTCTAAAATTCATGAAACTTGGCATGCTATCATGGAATGGCATCAACATGCTGTGGTAAAAAAATTGTCCCATTTGGGGCAGGTTTTGGTATAAGATTCTCACAAACCAGAGCTTCTCACAACAACCCTCATGGTTCTAGTAGGGAACGTGTCACCTTTGTGGACGAAACGATGTTCGTTGCCTCTTCTTGCTTTCAAACTTATTCTGGTGTGGCCATAGAACAACAGGAGAGTCGTGTTAAATTTTGGAATTTTTCGGGGTTTGTTTGGACATTTTATACATTAAATAAGTTTTCTATGCATTTATGTGCATAATTCAAATTTGAACTACATGCACATGCTCAAGTGCATAAAAATGGGTTGAAAAATCAAATGTGTGTCCTTGGTTGCATGCTTAGGTCCCATGCAAGAAATGAGAATGAATGTCAAACACCTCAGCACTGTCGCTTGGCCGCAAACATTGAGATAAATGGTTTAAAAATTCTAGTAAATCCAAAACTCGTCTAAAATTCATGAAACTTGGCACGCTATCATGGAACGGCATCAACATGATGTGATGAAAAAATTGTCCCATTTGGGGATGGTTTGGGTATAAGCTTCTCACAAACCAGAGCTTCTCACAACAAGCCTCATGGTTCCGGTAGGGAACGTGTCACCTTTGTGGACGAAATGACATTCGTTGCCTCTTCTTGCTTTCAATTTTTTTGTTGTGTCAACATATAACAACAAGAGTGTTGTGTTAAAACTTGGAATTTTTCGGGGTTCGTTATACATTAACTGAGTTTTTTAGGCATTTTATGTGCATAATTCAAATTTGAACTACACGCACATGCTCCAATGCATATAAATGTGTTGAAAAATCAAATGTGCGTCCTTGGTTGGATGCTTAGGTCCCATGCAAGAAATGGGAATGAATTTTAAACACCAAGGCACCGTCGCTTGGCCGCAAACATTGAGATACATGGTTTTAAAATTCTAGTAAATCCAAAACTCGTCTGAAATTCATGAACCTTGGCATGCTATCATGGAACAACATCAACATGCTGCGGTAAAAATATTGTCCCATTTGGGGCAGGTTGGGTATAAGCTTCTCACAAATTAGAGCTTCTCCCAACAAGCCTCATGGTTCTGGTAGGGAATGTGCCTCCTTCATGGATGAAACAATATTCGTTGCCTCCTCTTGATTTCAAATTTTGTCCTAGTGGCAACATAGAGCAACAGGAGTGTCGTGTTAAAATTTCGAATTTTTTGGGGTTTGTTTGGACATTTTTATATATTAACTGTGTTTTGTAGGCATTTTATGTGCATAATTCAAATTCAAACTGCATGCACATGCTCCAGTGCAGAAAAATCGGTGCAAAAATCAAATGTGTGTCCTTGGGTGCATGCTTAGGTCCCATGCAAGAAATGGGAATGAATTTCAAACACAAGGGCACTGTTGCTTGCTGGCAAAACGTTGAGATACTTTGTTTTTAAATTCTAGTAAATCCAAAACTCGTCTGAATTTCATGAAACTTGGCATGCTATCATGGAATGGCACCCGAAATGTTGTGGTACTTTTTGTTACCAATTTGAGAGAAGGCGCACTCGAATCAACAACCAATAATGCATTTTGAAACAAATAGCTGCCACCTTATCATCTCAAACATTTGTATAATTTAAATCATGAGCGTTGTATTAACCATTCACGTGAGGCCATGCGTCACACTTTTAATGGCTAGGAGGTGCCGTGCGGACAGCTGCTTGAGTAGACGAAAGGCGTGCGAGCGCAGTCCGCTAGGCAGGCTGACCGGGAGGCATGCAAGCTGTCCTCCAATGGGCAGGCTCACCTGGAAGCGTGCGAGCTGTATGCTGCGCAAGCTCAGTGAGAAGCGAGCCCTTTGACTTCCATGTCCGCCCGCCTTGCTCGCATCCACTCCATTAATGGCGCCCGAGCCACTGTTTAATACAGGCGGCCTTACTGTTCGCCTCCTATTCCCCTCCCGCGGACCTCCACCAATGCCATGGCGCAGCAGGATCATCTGCCACTAGTCTTCTAGTTTGGTGAAGTCGACTCTGAGCCAGACGAGATAGAAAATAAGGAGAAATGGGTCCTCATGGATATGGCCCTGAACCAGCTGGCCGTGGCGGTTGCTGCCCCCGCGCCCGTCCCAGCTCCCATCCCCGCGCCCGCGCCAGCGACCATCCCCGTAGCATTTACGGGCTGGTCGCCGAGCACTATCACAGAGCTGGAAGCTGCAGGCGTCAGCGAGGTAGCCGCAGACCCACGCCAGCTCGTGTACATGCCAGCGCCCATGCCCGTGCGCGCCCCTGCACCCAGCGCGGCGCTGGTCCCCGTGCGTTTGCCTGCACCCGCCACACCCGTCCCCGTGTATGCGGCCCCCTCAGCGTCATGGGACACCACCGTCGACCACTACCTCGCAGCAATGTGAGTTTCCATCCTCCCGCGCCCTGCCGTCGATCGCGCGACGACAGGATGTTTGATTTCCAAGTGAAGAACATTCTGTGCTGCCTTGAAGACTTCAACAACGGCATCCCGGAGGACAACAATGACAACGCTGGCGCGGCACGCCGCCTCCGCCGCCGCTGAAATTAGTTTTTTTGTGTTTAATACTGTATCTCAATCGTATGAATATTAAGTCGCAGTGTGACTGAATGAAAAATATGGTTTGAGCAAACTTGCGTTCTTCTCTCTGAATGTACAGACTTATCAAATGATTTTTTTTAAAAACATCAATGGTTTTTAAATTTAAAACACTCATCACAACGTTTAAGATAGAACATCCATATGCAAATCGACAGCTTCCCTAGTAAGCCAACGGAAAATGTGCCGAGCAGGATTTGTGGAGCTCTTCATCGCAAACGTTTTAGATAGAACACCCATATGCAAAGCGAGAGCTACGGTCTTCCCCAGTAAGCCAAGGGGAAAATTTTCCGCGTAGGATTTGTGCATCCCTTCATCACAAATAGTTCAGATTGTATACGGTTTGCAGAGCGAGAGCTATGGTTCCTTCGCCCCTAAGCCAAGAGAAAATCTGGCACTCGGGATTTGTACATACCTTCAACGCAAACGGTTTTTCGGATGACCCGTGTGCAACCACGTACAGACAATTTTGTAAGATTTGCATCTGTCATATTGGGTATATTGCCATTTGTCAAACTGGAAAGATTGACATTTGTTGTTCTCGTAACATTGCCCTTTGTCAACCTTGTAACACTTCCATTTCTCAAATTTGCAGCAAAAAATCACTAGCACTATCTAATTTTTGCAACTAAAATTCATTAATTAAGCATAGATTTCATTCATAGATTAAGCAGTCATTCTTTATAAAAATAGTTCAACTCGACAGCTGAACTGACCAAACTTTTCCCCAATTGTTGCCAACCACGTACTGAAATAGCTAGTTCAATTATATTTACTAACTAATTTTAAGTACGTTGTACAGTTCAACCACATCTATAGTCAGATGAACTGAACAAAATAGCCCCTAAATACTACTACTACGGAGGGGCTTTGTACTACTTCCAGCAGCCTCTCCTCCATCGAGCACGCTCAATAAGAGGTAGAGGAGGAGGAGCCTACCGATGAGCTGGACAACTGCAATATGGTGCCTGCCGCTGCTGCACCTTCATTGACACTCACCTCGAACGCCCTCTGCTGCTCGAGACGACCCCTCTCAAAGCGGCGGGACTCCTCGTAGATCTCCTCATTACTTGCCTTCGCGGTGGCGTGTGCTGCGGCCGCAGCAGCGGTAAGGCTCTTTGTGTGCTCGACGAGGCGCTCCTCCTCCTCCCGCAGGAACTCGATGTAGCGCGCAAGGTCACTGACATACGTGCGGGTCTCCACCTCCACCTCCCGCCTTCGGGAGGCGGTGGCGGAGCGGGTGATGATCCCGGCGGTCGACGGTGGGCTGGCGGCAACGGAGGCTGACGTTGGGGTGGCGGCCACAACCGCCACCTCCCGCCTTCGGGCCGTGGTGGCAGAGCGGGTGATGGCCACGGTGGCTGACAATGGGGTGGCGGCCACGACGACCACCTCCCGCATTCGGGCCACGTCGGCGGAGCGGGCGATGGCCCTGGCTTTCGATGGTGGTTTGGCGGCCACGGCAGCAGACGGTGGGGTGGCGGCAACGGCGGCCGACAATAGCTGCCGATGGGCAGTAGCGGCGGAGCGTGTGGTGGGTGTTGCGCGCACACCCAACAGGGACGCCACGCGCACTACACTACGCTGGGGACTGCGCCGCCACCGCGGTGTAGCCTCCCAGCTGGAGCTGTCCTACGATGATGGCGGAGTGGTTGAGCGACGACAACAGACTGGTGCTATTGGCGATTGTGGGTGAAGTAGATGAGATACGCTACAGGGAGGGAGGGGAAAATGCAAGGCAGGACTCGCCGGCCATGAGGGTTTATATAGCAGGCCGGTAAGCATTGGGATTTTGGGGAATTTCGCCGAGTCGGGCGGGAAGCTTGCGCAGGAACCTGCGCGGTTGCGCGGGAACGAGCTCACCGATGATTCATTGGCGCCACTTCGAGCCACCGTTTGGTTAAAAGAACGCCCCCGCGCGCTGCTCAAGCTTGCGCTCGAAGCCGTCTACGGCAGCGGGGTGACAAGACGTGCGAGAGGAGGACGAAAGGACACGTACACATACAGTTAATAAAAAAAATGTTTGTGATTTAATTACCTACTAGGCTACTACCCCCGTCCTGGTTTATAAGTCGTCTTTGTATTTTTGTGCTAAATTTTGACTAGAGATTTAACTAAAAAAATACGAATGCATGTCGCCAAATATTATATAGTTGGATTCGTATTTGAACATAGTTTCCAATTATATAATTTTTATAACATGCATTAACACTATGTTAGTTAAATTTAAGGTCAAAATATGGCACAGAATATAAAGGGGACTAATAGACCAAGACGGAGGTAGTAGCACACGGCCGCTCTCTACGCAGCGTCGCAACTGTCGGCCGACTTGTAGACGACCATTTCCAGTGTGTTCAACTGCTCTATGCGTGTGGTTGCTCGCGGTTGAGGCGGCCGCGATGCGCTCTGCTCATGTCCTACCACGCGCCGCTTTGCTCTCGCGTCCCTCCACGCGCTCCGCCCTCGTCCCTCCACGCATGCTGCCTATGTTTGGGGCCGGCGCACGATCACGTATGTCCATGCTGCCATTATGCATGCGGTTGCACCGGGCGCGGCGCCACGATGCAATTACCCGCTGCAAAAACTGCCATGCGGACCCGCCGAAAATCCAGGCCTCCCGGCCCCCATTTATACCCGTGGCCATTTACCTTCATCTGTCGCGCCACACGACAAAATGAGCACACCCACGACACACACATACAGAGAGGACATCCATCGGTTCCAATGGCGCTCCCCATGGCTCCAATGGTGCTCCCAGCGGCCGACGACAACAACGGGGGGCAGTTCACCACGCATCACGTAGTGGACAACCATGTGAGGGGGAAGGACCTCTCGGTGGTGTACACGAACGAGCCGGTCTTGGTGGAGAGCTCCATCCAAACTATGGAGCAGTTGCTTGCTGAGGACAAGTACCAAGTGGTCGACTTTGACCTCGAGTTCACTAGCGGTCATGCCGGGCAAGATCAAAAGGTTACCATTGCCTAGTTGTGTGTGCAACATGACGTCCTCGTCTACCACTACCACCTGGCCACAAGGCCTTGCGAGCATTTCTCCAAGTTTATCAACAACTCTGACTACAGTTTCGCTACGGTGGACACCACCAACAATCTAAAAGCGCTCAAGGTTTCGGGCTTGACCTGCCAGAATCTTGTCAACACCCATGACCACTACAAGGTCTGGGGCAGCACGAACAACAAACAGAACTCCCTGGTTGACCTCACCTCGGCCATCATCGACCCCTACTACATGAAGATGAAGGATGAGAGCAAGAAGGACAAGAACGCCGCGCACAGTGCATGGCATTAGAGACTGGATGAAGAACACATCAAGTACACGACCAAGCACGCATACACAAGCTATGACATGTACAGGCGGATCATTGACATGAGGAAGTGTCTTTGTCCGGCCCCAGACCAGGGATCGAGCCACAGAGCAGTGGCGGGAGCGTCAAAAGAAGTAGATGGCTAGACGATTGTTTCTCCTAGTTTAGAATGCATGCAATTGTTTATTGAGGTGTGTACGAATGATATGTATAGTCACTTATGTAATTGGATGTTTATTTTCCTTACATATATGTTCTTCTGTAGATAGAGCAAATCACATGGCTTACTAGCAGCAATCGTCTGTGTTATTATTGGTCTTCGCACATATTTCTAATTACGGATCTATTTGCTGTGTATCACACACATCTTGTTCAGTTGAACTGTTTCTGTTGTCTTGGCTCATCGCAAACAGTTCATCCGAGTCAACTGTATGCCCTCCATCGCACACACCTTGATCTGGCTGACCATTTCTATTGTGTTGCCTAATCACACACAGTTCATCCTAGTGAACTGTATGCCGTATATCGCACACACCCTCATCAGGCTAACCGTTTTTGTTGTTCTGGATCATTGCAAATAGTTCATATGGATTAACTGTATGCCACGCATCGCACATGCATCTCTGATCTGGATCGTGTTCGATGTCTGCGCAATCGCAAATAGTTCGTCTCATGTTTGACGGGTTTTTTACACCACCGTTTGCGATTAATGCATCACACACAATTTCGTCGAAGGGTCTCGGATTGTAGTGTCACGTAAGCAGCATCCTGCAGTAGTGACACCCTAAAAAATGGCGGCCAGTGCTAGCTCCTCCCCATGCAACACTCCGGGCAGGAACAAGGCCATGACCAGGGCAGCGACGCTTTGATAAATGCTTGAATCCGCAATAACTTTCATCTAGAAGATAGAACTCAAAGACATGCTCCACAATCCCGACCCCATCAACCTAAATCAGAAATTTCCCCAATTATCACAAACCCTAAAATGAATTGGCGGGGGGATGATGGAGCATTGCCAGAGTTTTACTTACCTCTCCGACCACCGGCGAGAAGATGGAAGAGCCCGAGCTCGCCATGCGCCACCGCTCCTTGCTCTATGATGACCCACAAGTACAGGGGATCAATTGTAGTCCTTTCGATAAGTAAGAGTGTCGAACCCAACGAGGAGCAGAAGGAAATGACAAGTGGTTTTCAGCAAGGTATTTTCTGCAAGCACTAAAATAGTCGGTAACAAGTAGTTTGATAGTAAGATAATTTGTAACGAGCAAGTAACAGTAACGGTAAATAGTATGCAGCAAGGTAGCCCAATCCTTTAGTGGCAAAGGACAGGCTAAAACGGTCTCTTATGATGAGCAAAGAGTTCTTGAGGGTACACGTGAATTTCATCATATCACTTTCATCATGTCGGTTTGATTCGTGTTCTCTACTTTGATAATTTGATATGTGGGTGGACCGGCGCTTAGGTGCTATTCTTACTTGAACAAACCTCCTACTTATGATTAACCCCCTCGCAAGCATCCGCAACTACAAGAGAAGTATTAAGATAAAATCTAACCATAGCATTAAACTTTTGGATCCAAATCAGCCCCTTATGAAATAACACATGAACTAGGGTTTAAGCTTCTGTCACTCTAGCAACCCATCATCTAATAACTACTCCACAATGCATTCCCTTAGGCCCAAATATGTTGAAGTGCCATGTAGTCGACGTTCACATGACACCACTAAGGGAATCACAACATACATATCATCAAAATATTCAACAAATATCAAGTTCACATGATTACTTGCAATATGACTTCTCCCGTGGCCTCAAGAACAAAAGTAACTACTCACAAATAATAATCATGCTCAAGATCAGAGAGGTATTAAATAGCATAATGGATCTGAACGTATAATCTTCCACCAAATAAACCATATAGTAATTAACTACAAGATGTAATCAACACTACTAGTCAACCACAAGTACCAATCTAAGGTTCCAGTACAAAGATTGAACACAAGAGATGAACTAGGGTTCGAGAGGAGATGGTGCCATTGAAGATGTTGATGGATATGGCCCTCCCAAAGATGGGATAGTTGTTGGTGATGACTGTGACACCCTGATTTCGGCAACTTTTTCTTTTCAAACTTTTCTTGATTTTATTTGAATTTGGATGGTTTTGAACCTTTTCATTTGACATTTTTGAATTTTCTTCCAAGTGATCCAAAGCCTCAACACCTTGCCAAAACCCTGCCAAGCATCTCAAGAACCCAAATTCCATTTAAATTATTTTCAATAACCCTTTTCTTTTATTTGGGAATTTAGAGCATTATTATGGGTTGTGAAGCAACCTATAGCTATAGTGCTCAGAAAATTCTCAAATAATTCCCTAAAATACCTTGGACCCTATCTTGCTCCAATATCCAAAAATATTCTATGGTCCAGTTCAAATATTCTGCCAAATAAATCATTTTTGCCCCTGGTCGGCATGGACCTTTGTGAAGGAAGTGCATGTTTGGTTTGTCCAATTGCTACCAAAGTTTTACAGCATGAAGACAACTCCAAATCATCACTCTCCACCAATTTTCAGCACCTCAAGACCAACGATGTGAACAGTACTTTAAATGACAGATTTAGACCAGATTTGTGGTTTCTACATGAACCACCTTCATTTCTCATCCAGACTAGCTCAAACTTGACCAGTTTGTAGTTCTTCCAACGTGGATCACACCAGACATCTCTCTTGGCTCAATCTCATCCCCATCCAAGCTCCAGAAACCTCCCAAGATTGCTGTCAGGAACTGTTGGACACTAAACCTCTCATCTCAGTCCATGCCAAGCCGAACCAAGTGCTCAGGTGAAGTGAGGGGACGAGGGACGACACGCCAGACAGAGTTTGCCAGGTTAACATGGCCCGTGGACACGAGCTAGCGTGGTGAGCATGGTGCTAGCACGCTTGTCGCCGCGCTCTGTGCCGCGCAGGGCTAGGGGCGCGTTGGAGCTGATCACTCGAGCAGCGCAGGGTTGTCCGCTCATGCCGACTAGGTTCTCTGGTGACGCGTAGCCCCTCCAGACCCTTCGCCTGCGCCGGAGACACCCTCGCCGGCCACCGCGTCATCACCGCCCTGTTCTGCCCCCTGGCTGCACTGTGGCGAGTGGCGCGTCGTCTTCCTCCTGCCCAGTCCCCTCGAGCATTCAATGCTCCTGCCCTCACCAATCACCTCGCCCGCGTCGAGCCAGCCAGCGCGGCGTACGAGCGCCGGTGCCATGGCCCGCATCGACGAGCTTGGGAGAGCTCGCCTCCCGCCTCCTCTCGGCTATAAATAGCCCCGCCCGGTGCGGCTTTGCATAGTAGTAGCTAGCAGCAGCAATTGAGGCATTGAGGCCTCCGGCCTCGAGCTCGACCAGAGCTCCGCCGTCGATCCCCTCTCCACCACCAGCCACCTCCGACCACTTCCAGCTCCTCTTGCCCTGCCATTGTGACCGTAGGCCTCCAGTGGTGCTCGAGAGCCTCTGCCCTGGTCGGATTGCTGCCGGAATCACCATCGCCGGTGACGCCCGAAACTGCCGTCCGCCGAGAAGAGGAGAGCGCCGTCGTTCGTCCACCTCCGGCCACGATCCGGGTACAGCGAGAACCACCTCCCTTCGCTCGCCCCATCCCAGCCATCTCTAGACCCACTCGCCGTCGAGATCGGCGGCAACAATCGCCGGTGAGCCGCCCCCTCCCCTGTTCCCCCTCTCTCTCTGTTTTAAACTGAGCCGGGCCCGCCGTCAGCCTTAGTGGCGAAGCGGTAAGTGGAGGCGTAAAGGCCCAGTACGCCTTCGACGTGGGCCGGCTGAGGTTTTTCTGTTTAATTAAAATTTGATTTTTTTTAACCAGAGTTGACCAGTAACTTTGTCCTGGAATAACATTTTACAGGAAGGTCCAAATGAATTGATTCTTTTTGCATTGGGTTCATAATTGAATTCTTTATTTTTCCACCAAGTTTGAGATTTTTCTCACACTCACAGAATTTCTGAGGCTATGAACAGTGTTATTTGACATTTCCTTTTGCTGTTTTTAATTATTTCTAGAAGGAGAAAGTTGTGGATTTGAAGATCAAGAGTTTCTGAACCACCCAACTAATCAAGGCAAGCCAGGGCATCCATGTTTTGTGGCATTTCATAGCATTGCATTGTTGATATGTAACTCTTGCATTTACTTAATATGAATAATGCCAAGTAAATTATTAAAATGACTAATGTGACCAACTAAGTTAACTTGATGAAATAACCCTGATGGCTAAGTTGAACTTAGTTGGTTGATCATGAGTCACCTGTCCGGGCTTACCGGTGCAACCACATTCGCCGGTATGGGACGGCCTTGACTTGGTCTGGCTGCGTGCTCTTTCACTGGTACCTCCAAAGAGGGAGGGTTATGCGTGCGTGCTGCCCTGATCAGGTAGACGACGATAACCCTGTGAGCCCAGTTGAGTTGTTTTGCCGGCGTCCCCATTTGGGACAGTAGTTTGGCCACGACGGTGGCAGGTGTTAAGAGGACACAGGGCCACCCAGGGCTTGACTCCAAGAGGGAGTGTGATTGACGGTGGTACGATGGAAGAGTCACGAGTCAGGCAGGTTTCATTGGAGCAACGCTGGTCCACCCGAATGGGATCACGAGGTCAGTGCTCCATAGTGTGGGTAAAGTGCGCAACCTCTGCAGAGTGTAAAATCTATTCGAATAGCCGTGTCCACGGTATTGGACAGCCCGACCAGACCTCTCTAGGTTATCAACCATAACAACCTTAGTAGTGGTTGAAGAACTTGTCTTATGAGCGGAAGTACTTGTCGGTATCGAGTATTCCGGGGGTTGTGAGACAACCCAGATATGAGTAAGTTGGTAACAGTAAGTGAATAACTTGAGATTTATCATAATCCATGCCATGCTATTATTTGCTGCATATTTGGTTGTCATGTGCTTGCGAGTACATTCGAAGTACTCACCTGGCGTATCATGCCAGATGCAGGAGAAGACTAAGATGTAGGTCTCAAGGACCATGTTGCGATGCCTAGGATGTGTCCACAGCAGTGTCCCTGTGGATGGAGTTTCTATCTTGTTCCGCTACGCAGTAGTCTTCCGCTGTAGTATTCCGTAGTAATGCCGAGGCCCTGCTATGTTGGATAAATAATGTAGATATTGTTGCAGCACTAGATGTGCTTTGGCCTCGAAGATCATGTAATATATAAGCTTGTACTCGACTATTATCAATAAAAGTTCAGCTATGTTCTGTTCCAAGTTGTTGAGTGTTTCCAGAAGACATGATCTCTGGGTTGGAAACACTGGTAAACCGGTTCTCTGAGCCGGGGTGCCACAACGCTTGGTATCAGAGCTGTGCTGACTGTAGGACACCCTAGGTAACCCGCGCTAGGACTGCGAGTAGTATAGGACTTTGAGCATGCATTTGCTTGCTGCATTTGATTGTTGCATGCCATGCATCATACATCATAATTCATTATGTTACTAACCTTTGGCATTGTGAGTGTAGATGGCACCAGTACCATATCACTTCCATCATGAGCCAAAACCCCACACTTTTCCAGTTCTGCTTCGCAGCGTCTGGCTTCGACTGTATCCCAACAATGAAGACCCGGTGTACCAGGTGTTCCGGGAGCAGTTGGGCGAGTTAGTATATGAGTACCATGCAGTGGCCTACATGACTGCGACTTCGGATATTGGAAGCTCTTCTCGCTCTTCCAAGGGCGGAGTGGCTTCAACTCCGGAGTTGGCAATCCAGTTTGCTACCATGGAGGCTATTACTGACTTGCGCTTCCACGAGGCTGAGATGCAGACCCATCCAGGTTTCATCCACTATCCCACCCTGTCGCCTACGACAGGGCGAGTCCTTTTCTCACCTGTAGACCCCACGTGTGATCATGCAGCTGGTGTTTTGTCTCGCTACCTGAACGCCAGTTATTGTATGATCATTTCCTTGGCTGAGGAGCTATGTCGTGTTCAGGGGGCACTTGCAGTAGTGACTCCAGCACCTCCTCCTGTAGTTCCACCTATGTATCCACCACCAGTTCCACCTCCGCGTGTGCTTAATACCCCTTCTAGTTCTTCTGGACCATCAGGCTTATCGTCTGGTAGTTGATTTGAGACCCCAGCCGAGTGGGCCTCACTCCTAGCCACTCCTGCTTCGCCGATGCTGAGGCGACGTGCTTCTTCTTCCGCAGAAGGAGAGCCATCTTAGTAGCGACGTCGCGTCTCCTTTGACCCGGTGACTCATATCATCAGTTCTAATTCCAACTCAGGATCTGACGACGAGGACTCTTCGGATGGACAGTGTCCGTGTCACCGACGCACTAGACTGGAGTTTACGTAGTAATGCATGCATCTTTGCATATGTCGACTGCCGTATGAGCACTCTAGCCATGATATTTCCCTTACTAGCTTGCCATATATGATGTTGGGTTGTCTTGTATGCTGTTTTCCTTTATTCACTTTTTGTTAATAATGTTTTCCTTTGGTGTCATATAACCGTATTTTCCCTTATGGATATTGCTCATCAATTTGGTATTTGCTTTGGGAACCAAATTTAGATGAGAAGAGGAAGTAGCAGTCAAAGTAGTGATGGAACCCCTGTCCGTCGCTCAGCCAGACAGGCAGGGCAACCACCCGAAGACTTACCACCACCACCACCTCAAGCACCAACCACAGATCAGATAATGAGAATGTTTGAGGAAAAGAGAAACCAAGACCTCATGGAATTTCTCAAGAGTATGCAGACTATAGTAGGTCAGAATAATGGCAATGGGGTGCATTCTAATATGTCTTACTTTCAGCGTACAAAACCACCCAACTTTGGTCAGGCTGTGGACCCTATTGAGGCTGATGATTGGTTAAGAACCATGGAGAAGAAACTGGACATCGCTCATTGTGAAGAAGCAGATAAAGTTCCATTTGTCACTCACTATCTCGAAGGCCCGGCAGCCATCTGGTGGGACAACGCCAAGCTAATGTGGCCTGCTGAAGAGATTTCCTGGGAGAAATTCAAAGAACTATTCCGTAAGTATCATATTCCCACGGGCATCATGAAAGTAAAGCAGCGAGTATTCCTGGCTCTCACTCAAGGAAGCATGTCTGTGGGGGAATATTTAAACAAGTTCAACAACTTGGCTCGATACTCTCCTTTTGATGTGGCCACCGAAGAAAGAAAAATAGGCAGGTTCCTCGGAGGACTTAATCACGCCCTTCGATGTCAGTTATGCATGCTGGACTTCCCCAATTTCTAGACATTGGTGGATAAGGCCTTCATTGCCGAACGAGAGCACAAGTCTGGGAATGAAGATCGTAAGAGGAAGTTCGAGCCCAAGAAGGACAACAGGGAGCCATATGCACAAAAGCTGCGCAGTTGGCAGTCAGGGCCATCTGAGAACAAACCTGTGTGGAATAATGGCGGCAACAACAACAACAACAACAACAACAAGGCAAGCAGCCAGAGCAAGACCTTCGGCAAGCAGCCAGTCATAGAGGACTACCACCGCAACAACACCTGTTTCACTTGTGGCCAGAGTGGACACTCTGCCAAGCAGTGCCCTATTAATAATGGGAAGCAATCAGCTGATCACAAGCCACAAGTCAATCACCTTGGACGCCGCCCCAACTACAACCTCAACCACGGATGCGTCCATCACATCTCTGCCGAAGAAGTCTGCGAAGCTCCAGACGTTGTTCTTGGTATGTTTTCTGTCAATAACATACCTGTAGTAATTTTATTTGATTTTGGGGCTTCCCACTCCTTTATTTCGCGAAACTTTGCCACCATTCACAAATTTTCTTCTTCGCTTTTAGACAAAATCATGGTGGTGCAATCCCCTGGCTCCATGCTCAGAACAAATATTATATATAAGGATCTGGAAATCTCAATCCATGGAGTCAAATTCCCAGCAACCCTTGTGGCTATTGAATCCTCAGGATTGGATGTAATCCTGGGAATGGATTGGTTGACCCCGCACCAAGTATGCATCAAATGTGCCACCAAAACGGTGACAGTGATAAACCCAGCCCGACAGACCGTCCAATTTCTGGCCAGCAGAATGATAACAAGAAAGGGCAGGGTATACCAGACTACTGTTATAGATATGAACCTGATCCCAATAGTCTGCGAGTTTCCGGATGTGTTTCCTGAAGAATTACCAGGAATGCCACCCGACCGAGAATTGGAGTTCGCAATCAAGGTAATTCCCGGTACAGCTCCAATATACAAGAAATATTATCGTATGCCAGGCCCGGGTTGGACGAGTTGCTGCAAAAAGGATACATTCGTCCAAGCATCTCGCCATGGGGGTCACCAGTATTATTTGTCAAGAAGAAGGATGGAAGTCTGCGAATGTGCGTAGACTATCGCTAGCTTAATGAGGTCACTATCCAGAACAAGTACCCGCTCCCTCGAATTGATGACTTATTCGACCAGTTGAGTGGAGCACGGGTATTCTCTAAGATAGACCTCAGAACGGGATACCATCAACTAAAAATCCGAAAGGAAGATATTCCCAAGACAGCATTCACCACTCGATATGGACTGTATGAATTTACAGTCATGGCGTTCTGACTGACCAACGCTCCAGCCTATTTCATGAGTATGATGAACAAAGTCTTCATGGACTTTTTGGACAAGTTTGTACTGGTGTTCATTGACGACATCCTGATATACTCCAAGGATGAAGAAGAGCACAAGCAACATCTCAGAGCTATCTTGGAAAGGTTGAGAACCCATCGCTTATATGCCAAGTTCAGTAAATGTGAATTTTGGCAAAAAGAGGTGGGATTCCTTGGACATATTCTGTCAGAAAAAGGAATAGCTGTTGACCCCAGTAAGGTTACTGCGGTCTTGAACTCGAAGACACCAGCCACGGTGACCGAAGTCCGTAGTTTCCTGGGTTTGGCAGGCTACTACCGTCGCTTCATTGAAGGCTTTTCTAAGATAGCCAAGCCACTGATGAAGTTGTTGAAAAAGAACCAAAGGTTTATCTGGACAGCTGAGTGCGACAGCAGTTTCATGGAATTAAAGACGAGGCTAACCACAGCCCCTGTCTTAGTCCTACTAGACATTCACAAGAGTTTTGACATATATTGCGATGCATCCAGACGTGGAATTGGATGCGTGCTAATGCAAGAAGGGAAGGTTGTAGCTTATGCATCACGACAGCTATGACCTCATGAGGAGAACTACCCCACACATGACTTGGAGCTAGCTGCTGTGGTTCATGCTCTGAAGATTTGGAGGCATTATCTTATTGGACAACGATGTGAAATATACACAGACCATAAGAGTCTCAAGTATATTTTCACTCAACCCGACCTGAACCTCAGACAGCGAAGATGGCTTGAGCTAGTCAAGGACTATGACATTGGAATAAACTATCATCCAGGGAAAGCGAATGTGGTTGCTGACGCCCTGAGCAGGAAACAAGCTGCTGTGAACGCACTAATTGCGGGTATGCATCCGAGCCTACAAGAAGAGTTTGCCATGCTCAATATGGTGCTATGCGGCCCAATGACTCTGAACACGTTGGAGATCACTCCAACCCTCATGGAGGAAATCAAGGAAGCCCAGAAGACAGATGAAGAAATTCGGAAGATCAAGGAGTTAATTCAGCAAGGGAAGGCCAAGTCCTTCCGTACAGATGAACAGAGTACCGTGTGGTTCGAGAAACGAATTTGTGTGCCGAATCAGAGCAACTTGAGGCAACAAATACTCAAGGAAGCACATGAGTCCGCATATTCGATCCATCCGGGAGGTACCAAGATGTACCAAGACTTGAGAGAGACATTTTGGTGGCCAGGAATGAAGAATGATATTGCATACTATGTCGACTGTTGCGATATTTGCAACAAGGTTAAAGCAGAGCATCAGAAACCAGCTGGACTACTGCAACCGCTACCAGTTCCTCAATGGAAATGGGACGACATATGTATGGATTTCATCATGGGACTACCCAAGTCCACGAGGGGTAATGACGCCATCTGGGTTGTTGTAGACACACTTACAAAAGTGGCGCATTTCATCCCAGTAAAGACCACTTCTAACGCAAACCAGCTGGTACAACTTCACATGTCTCAGATTGTCAGTCTGCATGGAGTACCCAAGTCTATCACCTCAGACAGAGGTTCTCTATTCACCTCAGCATTCTGGCATCGGTTACATCAAGCTTTGGGCACCATGCTGAAACACAGCACAGCATATCATCCACAAACGGACGGACAGACCGAGCGAGTAAATCAAATCTTGGAAGATATGCTTCGGTCCTGTGCTCTCTCTCATGGACCCAAATGGGAGGATAGTCTGCCGTATGCGGAATTCTCCTACAACAACAGTTACCAGGCCAGTCTCAAGATGTCGCCTTTTGAGGCATTGTACGGACGAAAGTGCCGCACACTGTTAAACTGGTCTCAGACAGGAGACAGTCGCATATTTGGAACGGACCTGATGCTCGAGGCAAAAAGACAAGTTAAGGACATTCAAGAGCGCCTACGAGCAGCCAAGTCCCGATAAAAGAGTTATTACGACCCGAAGCATCGGAAAGTAACCTTCGAACCTGGAGACTATGCCTATTTGTGTGTAACTCCTATGAAGGGAGTGAAGAGGTTTGGTACCCGAGGAAAGCTAGCCCCACGGTACATTGGCCCCTTTCCAGTGGTTGCTAGGAAGGGCAGAGTTGCATACCAGTTGGAGTTGCCACCAGTACTGTCGGATGTGCATGATGTCTTTCACATCTCACAGTTGAGAAAATGCATCGCACCCCCAGCCAAGCAAGCGGATATGAGTGAACTAGAACTGGCTAAGGATTTAACTTATGAAGAGAAGATTTCCTAAGATCCATATATCCATATTTGTTCCCTGAGCAACCGAATCTCGAGGACGAGATTCATCCTAAGGGGGGTAGGTTTGTGACACCCTGATTTTGGCAACTTTTTCTTTTCAAACTTTTCTTGATTTTATTTGAATTTGGATGGTTTTGAACCTTTTCATTTGGACTTGGACATTTTTGAATTTTCTTCCAAGTGATCCAAAGCCTCAACTCCTTGCCAAAACCCTGCCAAGCATCTCAAGAACCCAAATTCCATTTAAATTATTTTCAATAACCCTTTTCTTTTATTTGGGAATTTAGAGCATTATTATGGGTTGTGAAGCAACCTATAGCTATAGTGCTCAGAAAATTCTCAAATAATTCCCTAAAATACCTTGGACCCTATCTTGCTCCAATATCCAAAAATATTCTATGGTCCAGTTCAAATATTCTGCCAAATAAATCATTTTTTCCCTGGTCAGCATGGACCTTTGTGAAGGAAGTGCATGTTTGGTTTGTCCAATTGCTACCAAATTTTTACAGCATGAAGACAACTCCAAATCATCACTCTCCACCAATTTTCAGCACCTCAAGATCAACCATGTGAACAGTACTTCAAATGACAAATTCAGACCAGATTTGTGGTTTCTACATGAACCACCTTCATTTCTCATCCAAACTAGCTCAAACTTGACCAGTTTGTAGTTCTTCCAACGTGGATCACACCAGACATCTCTCTTGGCTCAATCTCATCCCCATCCAAGCTCCAGAAACCTCCCAAGATTGCTATCAGGAACTGTTGGAGACTAAACCTCTCATCTCAGTCCATGCCAAGCCAAACCAAGTGCTCAGGTGAAGTGAGGGGACGAGGGACGACACGCCAGACAGACTTTGCCAGGTCAACGTGGCCCGTGGACACGAGCTAGCATGGTGAGCACGGCGCTGGCACGCTTGCCGTCGCGCTCTGTGCCACGCAGGGCTCGGGTCGCGTTGGAGCTGATCACTCAAGCAGCGCAGGGTTGTCCGCTCATGCCGACTAGGTTCTCTGGTGACGCGTAGCCCCTCCAGACCCTTCCCTGCGCCGGAGACGCCCTCGCCGGCCGCCGCGTCATCACCGCCCTGTTCTGCCCGTGGCTGCACTATGGCGAGCGGCGCGTCGTCTTCCTCCTGCACAGTCCCCTCAAGCATTCAACTCTCCTGCCCTCACCCATCACCTCGCCCGCATTGAGCCAGCTAGCGCGGCGTACGAGCGCCGGCGCCATGGCCCGCATCGACGAGCTTCGGGAGAGCTTGCCTCCCGCCTCCTCACGGCTATAAATAGCCCCGCCCGGTGCGGCTTTGCTCATCAACCCACTCCTCCTCCTCCTCCTCCATAGTAGTAGCTAGCAGCAGCAATCGAGGCATTGAGGCCTCCGGCCTCGAGCTCAACCAAAGCTCTGCCGTCGATCCCCTCTCCACCTCCAGCCACCTCCGACCACTTCCAGCTGCTCCTGCCCTGCCATTGTGACCGTAGGCCTCCAGTGGTGCTCGAGAGCCTCTGCCCCGGTCGGATTGCTGCCGGAATCGCCGTCGCCGGCGACGCCCAAAACTGCCGTCCGCCGAGAAGAGGGGAGCACCGTCGTTCGTCCACCTTCGGCCATGATCCGGGTACAGGGAGGACCACCTCTCTTCGCTCGACCCATCCCAACCATCTCTAGACCCTCTCGCCTTCGGGATCGCTGGCAACAATCGCCGGTGAGCCGCCCCCTCCCCTGTTCCCCCTCTCTCTCTGTTTTAAACTGAGCCGGGCCCGCCGTCAGCCTCAGTGGCGAAGCGATAAGTGGAGGCGTAAAGGCCTAGTACGCCTTCGACGTGGGCCGGCTGAGGTTTTTCTGTTTAATTAAAATTTGATTTTTTTAACCAGAGTTGACCAGTAACTTTGACCTGGAATAACATTTTACAAGAAGGTCCAAAAGAATTGATTCTTTTTGCATTGGGTTCATAATTGAATTCTTTATTTTTCCACCAAGTTTGAGATTTTTCTCACACTCACAAAATTTCTGAGGCTATGAACAGTGTTATTTGACATTTTCTTTTGTTGTTATTAATTATTTCCAGAAGGAGAAAGTTGTGGATTTGAAGATCAAGAGTTTCTGAACCACCCAACTGATCAAGGCAAGCCAGGGCATCCATGTTTTGTGGCATTTCATAGCATTGCATTGTTGATATGTAACTCTTGCATTTACTTAATATGAATAATTCCAAGTAAATTATTAAAATGACTAATGTGACCAACTAAGTTAACTTGATGAAATAAACCTGATGGCTAAGTTGAACTTAGTTGGTTGATCATGAGTCACCTGTCCGGGCTTACCCGTGCAGCCACATTCGCCGGTATGGGATGGCCTTGACTTGGTCTGGCTGCGTGCTCTTTCACCGGTACCTCCAAAGAGGGAGGGTTATGCGTGCGTGCTGCCCTGATCAGGTAGACGACGATAACCCTGTGAGCCCAGTTGAGTTGTTTTGTCGGCGTCCCCATTTGAAACAGTAGTTTGGCCACGACGGTGGCAGGTGTCAAGAGGACCCAGGGCCACCCAGGTCTTGACTCCAAGAGGGAGTGTGATTGCCGGTGGTACGATGGAAGAGTCACGAGTCAGGCAGGTTTCGTTGGAGCAATGCTGGTTCACCCAAATGGGATCACGAGGTCAGTGCTCCATAGTGTGGGTAAAGTGCGCAACCTCTGCAGAGTGTAAAATCTATTCGAATAGCCATGTCCACGGTATTGGACAGCCCGACCAGACCTCTCTAGGTGATCAACCATAACAACCTTAGTAGTGGTTGTAGAACTTGTCTTATGAGCGGAAGTACTCGTCGGTATCGAGTATTCCGGGGGTTGTGAGACAACCCAGATATGAGTAAGTTGGTAACAGTAAGTGAATAACTTGAGATTTATCATAATCCATGCCATGCTATTATTTGCTGCATATTTGGTTGTCATGTGCTTGCGAGTACATTCAAAGTACTCACCTGGTGTATCATGCCAGATGCAGGAGAAGACTAAGACGGAGGTCTCAAGGACCATGTTGCGATGCCTAGGATGTGTCCACAGCAGTGTCCCTGTGGATGGAGTTTCTATCATGTTCCGCTACGCAGTAGTCTTCCACTGTAGTATTCTGTAGTAATGCCGAGGCCCTGCTATGTTGGATAAATAATGTAGATATTGTTGCAGCACAAGATGTGCTTTGGCCTCGAAGATCATGTAATATATAAGCTTGTACTCGACTATTATCAATAAAAGTTCAGCAATGTTCTGTTCCAAGTTGTTGAGTATTTCCAGAAGACATGATCTCTGGGTTGGAAACACTGGTAAACCGGTTCTCTGAGCCTGGGTGCCACAATGACGATGACAATGAGTTCCCCCTCTGGGAGGGAAGTTCCCCCAGGGGAATCGCTCCGCCGGAAGGCAAAAGTGCTCCTACCCAAGTTCCACCACGAGACGGCGGCGCTTCATCCCGAAAGTCCTCTCCTTATTTTTTCTAGGTCAGAATGACTTATATACCAGAAGAGGGGCACCGGAGGTGGGCCGAGGAGGGCACAACCCACCAGGGCGTGCCTGGGCTCCCTGGCGTGCCCAGGTGGGTTGAGCCCACTTGGTGGGCCCCCTCTGGTAGTTATTTGCTCCAATATTCTTCATATGTTCCAAAACAATTCTCTGTAAATTTTTAGCTTGTTTGGAGATGTGCAGAATAGGTAACTCTGACATAGCTTTTTCAGGTCCAGAATTCTAGCTGCCAGTATTCTCCCTCTTTGTGTAAACCTTGCATAATATGAGAGAAAAGGCATTAGAAATACTCCAAAAAGCATTATTATGCATAAAATCATTATAAATAACAGTAGGAAAGCATGATGGAAAATGGACGTATCAATTCCCCCAAGCTTAGACCTTGCTTGTCCTCAAGGGAAAACCGAAATCGAAAAACATGCCCACATGCTTAGAGAGAGAGAGAGAGGTGTCGATAAAAAAATACGGACATAGAAGCATCATGCATACTATTATAATAGCAAAGAACTTTAGCATAGAACCTTATCAAATAACTTTTATCATATAACTTCTTATGAACAAGTAACAATTCATCACAACATTGAAGTATAAAGCATAAACCTTATTGAAAACCAACAAACTATGTTCTGAGTCAACTTTGCAACTACAATTCATCATATTTTCAGGAAGGGTCATGTATTGGATCCTTTACGCAAGTCCACTTACTCAACCATCATTTAATATTCTATGATTGCCAACACTCATAGCGTACCCATGAACAAAAAGTTTCAACCGGACACATAGAAAGATAGGGGCTTATAGTTTCGCCTCCCAACGTATTCACCTCAAGGGTGATGTCAACAATAATAACTCATGCCTACTCATATCCAAATGGATATATGTGCCTAGATCTTTCCTCACCACATGATGCTTGCAAAAAGAGAAAACAAAAAGGAATAGGGAAGAAAACTTTGACTCTTCATAAAAGTAAATGCATAAAAGTAAAAGATAGGCCCTTCGCAGAGGGAAGCAGAGGTTGTCATGCGCTTATTTGTTTGTATGCCAAATCCCTTAATGCAAAAGAACGTCATGTTATATTGCCCCTTATGATAGCAACCTTTATTATGCAGTCCGTCGCTTTTATTACTTTGCCATCACAAGTTCGTACAACGCTCAATTTTCTCTTACACTAATTGATCCAACACATTTAGAAGCAATTTTTATTGCCTTATTGCACCGATGACAACTTGCTTGAAGGATCTTACTCAATCCATAGGTAGGTATGGTGGACTCTCAAAAGAAGATTTGGGTTAAGGGTTTTGGATGAACAAGTAGTATCTCTACTTAGTGCGGAATTTTTGGCTAGAAAAGATATTGAGCAAGCACCACATGTTAAAGGATCTATGACAATATAACTTCTATGTGAATATGAACAAACATAAATCATTACGTTGTCTTCCTTGTCCAACGTCAACTATTTTGACAAAAAATATTTAATGGGGGCTCATAATCATAAAGGATGTCCAAGATAGTGTATTTGCATGTGAATCTTCTCTTCCCTTATTAATTCTTTCATGAGTTGCATCATTGACTAATGCTATGTTTGTCAATCTCCAACAAATTTTACCACTTATACTTTTCCTTATGTGATGTTATTACTTACCATAAGATTAGCATATGATCTTTTTCATTTATTTTCCTTTCTTTTTATTGAGACATAGAAGTAAAGAAACAAAACTCAAACTACTCTTTATTATATATCTCGCACATGATTACATCGATTGATAGATCACTAAGCAAACACTCGAAAAGGAAGGATCGAACTAAAACTTTTATTCAACTAAATCATAGGAAACTAAAGATCGAACTAAAATAGATGTAAGCAAAGATAGTGGTGGTGATACAATACCGGGACACCGCCCCCAAGCGTGGCACACACCAAGGGGAGTGTCCATACCATGAACTCAAGTCTCCTTTGGTGATGAAGAAGGTGGTGGTGGTGATGATGTAGTAGCGATCTTATCTTCCAGTTTCCATGGCAATGGCTCACCATCATAAGAGGAGGAGAGAGTCTCGCGAGTCCTGCAACTAGCAGCCAAACTCATACCTTTAAACCTTGCCTCATATTCAAAGACTTGGTTATGGAGATCATAGATCTGGCTTTGCAGAAAGATGTTTTGCTCGTTGAAGGTGAAGACGATGTCCTTCATGGATTTGCCATCCACCTTGAGATCACGGGTGTAATCCCCGATCATGAGGTGATTGGCATTGAGTCCACATTCCACCATCCCCTTGCACTTGAAGGCCTCCTGCTTCATAGCTTCGAGCCTGGCCTCCACAGTCCCCGTCCCCTTGGGACCCTGGACGTCCCGAATGTGGAGCACCTCCTCACACATCTCAATGGCTTGAGGGTGCTACATCACCTCCCGCAAATACGGGTTGATGATGTTCTCGAAGAACTTGTCCTTGGAGGAGCCCGAAGCGGCCATTACGACCTAGATCTGTCAGAAAACAACAAGAAAGAAGAATAAAAGATTTCACCGTGATACGGTGGTCAATATGTTTGGGGGGTATATAAAGATTTTTTATCTTGGGAAACAAGCAAATGGGAGGAAAACGGAGTCAGGAAGGTTCCCGAGGTGGGCACAACCCACCTGGGCGCGCCAGGGGGCCTTGGCGTGCCTTGGTGTCTTGTGCCCTCCTCGGGTGCCTTCTGGTTGTTTCTTATTTTCCTAATTTTTAATACATTCCAAAACTGACAGAAAATATTTTTGCGTATTTTTCGGAGTACGTTTACTTACCGTATCACGTACCTCCTCTTTTTTAATTATTCCAGAGTGTTCCGAAAGGTCTCTTTTATGTGTTCCTCAGGTGTCATAGTCTGAATAATATTGCTTGCAACATTAATAGGCGCACCTGAAATCTAATGTTTAATTCTTTGCCCATTGACCACCTTCGGGTTAGTACCTTTGGCATTATTTATTTTGAAAGCTCCAGAGCGGTAAATCTCTTTGATGATATAAGGTCCTTCCCATTTAGAGAGAAGTTTTCCTGCAAAGAATCTGAAACGATAGTTGTACAATAGAACATATTCTCCAACTTTGAATTCTCGCTTTTGAATTCTCTTGTCATGCCATCTTTTAACTTTTTCTTTAAATAACTTGGCATTTTCATAGGCTTGGGTTCTCCATGCATCCAGTGAGCTAATATCAAATAACCTCTTTTCACCGGCAAGTTTGAAATCATAGTTGAGTTCTTTAATTGCCCAATATGCTTTGTGTTCTAACTCTAGAGGCAAATGACAAGCTTTTGCATAAACCATTTTATAGGGAGACATACCCATAGGATTTTTATAAGCTGTTCGGTAGGCCCAAAGTGCATCATCCAATTTCTTAGACCAATTCTTTCGGGACTTATTAACATTTTTCTATAATATTAGTTTTATTTCTCTATTGCTAAGTTCAACTTGACCACTAGATTGAGGATGATAGGGTGATGCAATTCTATGGTAAACATCGTATTTAGCAAGCATTTTATGGAAAGCACCATGAATAAAGTGTGAACCACCATCAGTCATTAAATATCTAGGGACTCCAAACCTTGGGAAAATAACTTCTTTAAGCATTTTAATGGAAGTGTTATGATCAGCACTACTAGTTGGAATAGCTTCTACCCACTTAGTAATGTAATCAACAGCAACCAAAGTATGTGTATACCCGTTAGAGGAAGGAAAAGGTCCCATATAATCAAAACCCCAAACATCAAATGGTTCGACAGCAAGTGAATAATTCATAGGCATTTCTTGACGCTTACCAATATTACTAATTCATTGACATTCATCACAAGATAAAACAAACTTATGGGCATCCTTGAAGAGAGTAGGCCAATAAAAACCAGATTGCAATACCTTGTGAGCAGTTCTATCTCCCGCATGATGCCCTCCATAAGCTTTGAAGTGACATTTCCGTAAGATTTGTTCCTGTTCATGCTCAGGTACACAACGTCTAATAGTACCATCTACTCCTTTATAAAGATGTGTGTCATCCCAAAAGTAATGTCTTAAATCATAGAAGAACTTTTTCTCTTGTTCGTATGTGAAACTAGGTGGTATGTATTTAGCAACAATATAATTAGCATAGTCAGCATACGAAGGAGTGTTATGAGAAACATTTATTGCAGCTAATTGTTCATCAGGGAAGCTATCATCAATAGGTAGTGGGTCATCAAGGATATTCTCTAACCTAGATAAGTTATTAGCTACAGGGTTCTCAACTCCTTTTCTATCAGTTATATGTAAGTCAAATTCTTGTAGCAAGAGAACCCACCTAATGAGTCTAGTTTTAGCATCTTTCTTTTCCATAATATATTTAATAGCAGCATGATCGGTGTGAACACTAACTTTAGAATCAACAATGTAAGATCTAAATTTGTCACAAGCAAACACAACTGCTAAAAATTCTTTTTCAGTTGTAGCATAATTTCTTTGGGCACTGTCTAGAGTTTTGCTAGCATAATGAATAACATTTAGTTTCTTATCAACTCTTTGTCCTAGAACAAAACCAACAGCATAATCACTAGCATCACACATAATTTCAAAAGGCAAGTTCCAATCAGGTGGTTGAACAATAGGTGCAGAAGTTAAGGTTTTCTTAAGTGTTTCAAAGGCTTCTACACAATCATCATCAAAAACAAATGGAACATCCTTTTGTAGAAGATTTGTAAGAGGCCTAAGAAATTTTAGAGAAATCTTTAATAAACCTCCTATAGAAACCAGCATGACCGAGAAAACTACGAATACCTTTAATATCTTTAGGACATGGCATTTTCTCAATTGCATCAACTTTAGCTTTACCCACCTCAATACCTCATTCAGAAATTTTATGCCCCAAAACAATACCTTCATTATCCATAAAGTGGCACTTCTCCCAATTCAACACAAGATTAGTTTGCTCACATCTCTGCAAAAGTCGATCAAGGTTGCTTAAGCAATCATCAAAAGAAGATCCATATACAGAAAAATCATGCATGAAAACCTCAAAAATCTTTTCACAAAAATCAGAGAATATAACAGTCATACATCTTTGAAAGGTAGGAGGTGCATTGCATAAACCAAAAGGCATACATCTATAAGCATAAGTTCCAAAAGGGCAAGTAAAGGTCGTTTTCTCTTGATCAGGTTGTGAAACAGGTATTTGAGAAAACCAGAGTATCCATCAAGGAAGCAAAAGTTTGTGTGCTCTGATAATCTTTCTAACATTTGATCAATAAAAGGCAAGGGGTAGTGATCTTTTCTAGTTGCTTTATTTAATTTTCTAAAATCAATAACCATTCTATAGCCAGTAACAATTCTTTGTGGAATGAGTTCATTTTTATCATTAGGAACAACGGTAATACCTCCTTTCTTAGGGACACAATGAACGGGACTTACCCATCTACTATTAGATATGGGATAGATTATACCTGCTTCCAAAAGCTTTAATATTTTAGTTCTTACCACTTCTTTCATCTTAGGATTCAAACGTCGTTGATGATCAACAATAGGCTTAGCATCATGTTCCATATTAATCTTGTGCTGACAGAGAGTGGGGCTAATGCCCTTAAGATCATCAAGAGTATATCCAATAGCAGCACGGTGCTTCTCCAGAATTTTCAATAATCTTTCTTCTTCATGTTCTGAAAGGTTAGCACTAATAATAACAAGATATATCTTTTTCTCATCAAGATAAGCATATTTCAAAGTGTCAGGCAATTGTTTCAATTCAAACACAGGATCACCTTTAGGTGAAGGAGGACCTCCTAGAGTTCAATAGGCAAATTATGTTTGAGCAGATGTCGTTGTTCAAAGAAAATTTTATCTATCTCATTTCTTTCATGCATATGCATATCATTTTCATGGTATAGCAAATATTGTTCTAGTGGATCATTAGGAGGCACGACAATAGAAGCAAGACCAATTATTTCATCCTTACTAGGTAATTCTCTTTTATGAGGTTGTCTATTAAACTAGGAAAAATTAAACTCATGAGACTCATCACCAAAGCTAACACCGACAGTTTGTTTTTCACAATCTATTTTAGCATTGACAGTGTTCAAGAAAGGTTTACCAAAGATAATGGGACAGAAGTCATCTTGTGGGGAACCAAGAACTAGAAAATCAGTAGGATATTTTATTTTCCCACACAAGACTTCAACATCTCTAACAATCCCAAGTGGTGTGATGTTGTCTCTATTAGCAAGCTTAATAGTAACATCTTGGTCTTCTATTTCAGCGGGTGCTATGTCATTCATAATTTCTTGGTATAAGGCAAAAGGAATAGCACTCACACTAGCACCTAAATCACACAAACCATGATAACAATGATTTCCTATTTTAATTGAGACAACAGGCATGCCAACAACAGGTCTATGTTTATCTTTTTCATCGGGTTTGGCAATTCTAGAAGCTTCATCACAGAACTAAATAACATGCCCATCAATATTTTCTACCAAGAGATATTTAACCATAGCAACACTAGGTTCTACTTTAATTTGTTCAGCAGGTTTAGGTGCTCTAATATTACTTTTGCGAACCACAGTTGAAACCTTAGATGCTCCTTTATCCTAACAGGGAAAGGTGGTTTTTCAATATAAGCAGTAGGAAAAACTGGGTCAACATTATAAATAATAGTTTCATCCTTAGCTATGTCGGGTTCTTTAATTTCTTCTTTGATAGGTGGGTGATATTTAAACCTCTTCTCCTTAGGGAGATCAACATGAGTAGCAAATGATTCACAAAAGGAGGCTACTATCTCAGAGTCAAGTCCATATTTAGTGCTAAACTTGTGAAAAGTATCGGTATTCATAAAAGATTTAACACAATCAAATTCAAGCTTAATACCTGACTCTTTACCTTCGTCGAGTTCCCAATCTTCAGAGTTGCGTTTAATTCTTTCTAAAAGATCCCACCTGAATTCAATAGTCTTCTTCATAAAAGAACCAGTAGAAGAAGTATCGAGCATGGATCGATTGTAACACCCCATGTATTAAGCTACAGTGATCACCCTTTTGATTTTGCTAGGTCATCATGATCAACAGTGCTTAATCATCATTAGTATCATATCTCTTTTCAAATTCAAAGTCAAATGGAAATTCAAACTTAAAGTGAAAATAAAATTTGTACAAACCCAAAAACTAAAATGTTCATTAAATGGCAAATATTCGAGAGACAATTCTAAAATCATAACCAACATTCACAAAATTAATTAACAGACTCAAACAGCAGCAAAATAGCACTATTTAATCCTTTTTCAATTAAATAAAATCCAAGTAAAAAGATATGGACACCAAACCAATTTCTAGCAGTGACTAATAATGCACTGATATTATATGGGCTATTTCCATATTTTACGAAAGTGTTTTGAAATAAAAAAACAAAAGCCAAAACAGAAACTAAAAAGAGAAAACAGAAAAACAGAAAAGAATTAAAGAAAAAGAAAAAGGCCCAGGGCACTGGACCTAAGTCCACAGTGCCCGGCCCAGCCCACTCCCCTCGTCTCCCCTGACCTCCCATGCTCGCTGTCGCCACCACCGCGCACGCGCACGCAGAGTAGCCAGCCCCCCCTCCCCCTCGCGCGACAACGAGCCGCTACAGGGCGCTCTGCTGGGATTAGGGCCCCTCCCCGCGCACCCCTGGCCTCCCCTTTCGCACTCCCCGCGCTCCCTCTCTGCTTTTTCCCCCTCGCCCGAGCACCGCCGCGTCAGATCGCTTCGCCCGCCTCGTCTATGTCCTCTGCTCCGACCAGTCCGAGCCGGCAACCATCGCAACGAGTCCCTCGACGCCGTCTTCCTCCTCGGGCGCCGCCGCCTTCGTCGTCGATTCCGGCAGCCCCAAGCCCTCCTCGAGCCAGCTGCCACCCCCTACAGCTCCGTCGTGAGTACCGCGTCCCCCTCCCTCTCTCTCTGGCCCGTTGCGTGGCTGTAGCCGTCCTGTTGCGTTGTCGTACTCCGACTGCCGCCGCTTACCGCACCGCCGTGGTCACCACGAACGCCGACCACACTCGAGCACTGCGTCGTGCTCCTGGACTTCCCTGGGACCCAAAATGCCCATCCCCGTCGCCTGCCGTGCCCTGCGTTGATGAGCTCGAGCTCGTTCGAACGCCACCGCCGCCGGCCGTGTTTGGTCCGGTCAGCTTTGGTCGCTACAGCCCCCGCCACCTCCGCCGTTCGACGCGCGAGCTCGCCCGCAGCCGAACGAGCTAAACGCCGGGTCCAGAGACCCCCTGTGTGCGTTTTCCGGCCACCCCCGACGCGCGCCGCCGCAGAAAACGGTCGCCGGCGAAGTTCCGGCGACGGCGCCGATGTGGCGCTGATGCGGCAGCCATGGGGCCCGCCTTGTGTCACTGACCGATGGGCCCAATTGACCTGTTGACCGAAGTCAACCACTGACTGGACCAGGTCCAGTCACTGACCTATGGACCACCACCTCCCCTATTTAACTAAAACGTTTTAAAATTAATTAATTAACTTAATGTGACACTGACAAGTGGGCCCAGTAGCTTAATTAGCTAATTAGTTAAAATCAATTCTGTTTAGACTAATCAGAGGCTGACATGTGGGTCCCACTGGACCCACAGGTCAGGTTTGACCTGGCCGGCCCCCTGTTGACTGCTGACGTCATCAATGCGTCATGCTAACGTCAGCCTGTACTGTTCTGGATAATGTTGATTTTAAATGATTAAATAAATTCCAGAAATTAATAACAAATTTAGAAAATCATATCTTTTAAACCGTAACTCCGATGAAAATAATTTATATATGAAAAATGACAAGAAAATGAGACAAATCCGAATACGCTACCCACATGCCTGTTAGATGCCTCTAACTATTTGAAAATGGAACCTTTGCCCGTTTTTGATAAATGAATAGTGACTGGCTTTTATAAAATAAATCCAAACAAATTCCTAAAATAACTAAATGACTTAGACATGTCTTCAGGCAACCCTGCACTGCACGTTAGCATAGCCTGCTCCGTGTTGCTTATGTTTGTCATGTATTTATTTGTTTCCTCCCCCTCTTCTCTCTCGGTAGACCCCGACACCGACATCGTCCCCGAGACCGACGCAGCTCAGGAGCCCGACGCCACGATTGACAACCTTGCCTCCGCCGCCGAGCAACCAGGCAAGCACCCCCCCTTTGAGCATACCAATATCACCTATTCTTTCTCTCTCATGCTTGCATTAGAAATGCTGCTGCTACTGCTTTACCTATTCTGATGCATAGCCTATTTATTGTAACTTGCATTTGAAACCTTACCTGCTTATCCTAAACTGTATAGTATAGGCGGGGTAGAGACCTATCAGTGACCCCACTAGTCCCGACTGCCCCGCTGGATTATCCGAAGACCCGATCAACGGGATTGAAGACCAGGCCCCGGCACCGCACATCACCCCCCTGAGTTATAACGACACTGCAGCGTTACTATCAAGTGCCGAGGGTGAAACCTCTTGTAGCACTTCTGATGTTTACTCTGTAGAGTAACCATTAGGTCATGGTCATCGAGGGTGATTCCTCCTTCTCCACTTCCGATAATGACGCTGTCGTGCAACACCTCAAGTGTGAACCCATCGAGGGTGGTTCCTCCTAAGTTCACCTTGACAGTTACATCAAGTGGGCATCCGTCGAGGGTGATACCTCGGATTCCCCTGATGTTATGGACACACGGATAATTGGACTTTACACTGTTACTTGGAAGGCGGGTCGACCCTAAGGGGTACCCGCGAGTGATATGGAGACGGGTTGACCTGGATGGTGCCCGAGTGAGAATACGAGGCGTGGCCGGGCATTCTTGGCCTTTGCCGCAAGTCCTCGAGACGGGGCAACGGGGTCACATCGATCATGAGTCTCTGCTCGTTACCGCACTACCAACACACTACGATTTGGATATTTGATCTGAGTGGGCCTTTGTCCCGATAGCTCTAACCATCACGCGGGAATAAATATGGGTACTCTGTATCGTGGCATCAGCCGAAAGTTCTGTCAGACGTCTAGTTCAGCATTGTGGTTGGGTCGGATCGTGCCGTTGACGCTGGTATCCACCCTGCTCGCAACGACCCGGAGTGCACAGGGCGATGGCCCAAGACCCCTGAGCGCTTAGGATGTAGACCGGCGGGGACCTCTCTGCTGAGCTCTAGGTAGGGCTGCGGTGTGTCGTTTGACCGAGGCCGGGCATGACCCGGAAAAGTGTGTCCGGCCAGAGTTAAGCGAGCGTGGTGGGTAAGTTGGTTCACCCCTGCAGGGAAGAACTGATCTATGCATAGCCGGATCCTCGGTAACGGACACTTGGAGTTGTATCCCGATTGATACATGTAGAATTGGATACTATGGCTCTGGGATTGCTTCTCGCAGGGAGTCGAGAAGGGATCTCAGGACAAGGTTGATGACTGTATGGCTCTGGGATTGCTTTCTCGCAGATAGTCGAGAAAGGATCTCTGGGTGAGGTTGAGACTTAATGATACTACTACTTATACGGTACTAATCTACACTCTTCTAATGCTGCAAGACCTCTGAAGATGCTAGTCTTCGAGACTAGGCCTTCTCTCTATTCTGGCATTTCTGCAGCACAGTCCACATCTACAGCCTTCCTTTGATAATGTGGCATATGTAGTGTAGATCGTTGCTTGCTGAGTACTTCGGATGAGTACTCACGGTTGCTTTGCTTTCCTTTTTCCCCCATATCCCTTTTGATGCAACCAAATGACGGAGCCCCGGATACAGCTGCCCCGCCGATGATCGCTACCACTACCCCGAGGGTGGTTATTACTTCGAGCTTGCCGTCGACCAGGAGTAGGATCGGAGGGTCCCAGGCAGGAGGCCTACGCGTTTTGATCGTAGTGTTTTTCTTTTGCCCCGCCTTTTGAGGGCATATCTGTGTTTTCTGTTATATCTGTACTCAGATATCTGATGCTTCTGTTGAACCTTGTATGTGAGCTTTTGTATTCGAGCCCTCGAGGCCCCTGGCTTCTAATATAAAGCTTGTATGACTTTATTTATGTTTTAGAGTTGTGTTGTGATATCTTCCCGTCAGTCCTTAGGCTTGATCGTGTGCATTTGCGTGTATGATTAGTGCACGATTAAGCTAGGGGCGTCACAAGTTGGTATCAGAGCCGACTGACCGTAGGAACCCCCTTTTCCAACTCCTTGGCCGAAGTTGAGTCTAGTGGTCCAAAACTAACTTACTAACTTGGCTGTGTGGCTTACGGGCTCACGTCGCCAATTGGGTGGTATTAGGATCTTTTATTCCTCGTCTATACTCTCGGACTCTGATCTCTCTTCTATTCGGGTTAAAATTTTACTAACTCCAACATTAGGTTCTCGCGATCACATCCACCCGGTGTTCTGAAATATCCCCCCTTGCTCCAAGATTGTGGGTCAGATTCTGCTTGCAGGATCCTTTTATGGAGGGCACCCTGTGTTGTCACTTGCAGATTCCTCGCTCCAACAGTTTCCTCTGACGTTGATGTAGCCTTTGCTATGTCACGTTGTTGTAATCCTCACCGTGTGCCTGCGCGCCGCCTAGTTTGTCTAGCTGCGAGCGTTCCCGTGCGCGTACTATCCGTTTGAATCCAACTCTGTGCATGGATTGGTATGTCTTTGACGGCTACTATTATATACTAATGCCTTTCCTGTTCTTTCTCGTGTTACATCATGAATAACTTCATACACCTGCAGTTTTAATTGCTAAACTGCCCCTGTTGAATTGGCAGGATGGCTGACGATCCCTCACCTCCACCTTATATTGCCGAAATGATGCAGCAGTTTGAACTGAACCGTCAGGTTATGACTGGGATATTGGCTCAGTTCCCAAACCAGAAGCTCATCAACAGCCTACCCCAATAACCCTGCAAGAATTTGTGCGCCTCAACCCGTCTGTTTTCCGCAACTCCACCAATCCTATGGATGCTGATGATTGGCTTCGTGACATTCTGTTTGAGATGGAATCAGCTAATGTTGCTCCTAAAAGATATGTCACCTTTGCGACATTCCACTTAAAGGGTCTAGCTGCTCAATGGTGGGAAAGCCACAAGGGTATGTTGCCTGCTGAAACAGTAACCACTTGGCAGGAATTTCAGTCAGCCTTTCATGCACGGTACATTCCTCAAGGTCTGATCGACCAGAAGAAGCAGGAGTTCCGCAAACTCTCTCAGGGTAAAATGACTGTGGATGAATATCAGAGGAAATTTCTTGAATTGTCCCGCTATGCTGAAGATGACGTCTACACTGACGCACGCAAGCAGGAGAAATTCCGTGAAGGACTGCATACTAATATAAACCTTGCACTTGCTGTCCATGATTGCACAGACTTTGCTACACTTGTCAGCCAATCTTTCCAAGTTGAAACTGCTCTGACTAAATACCAGGAGTCGCTCAAACGCACTCGTGATGTTGGCTCATCCTCGGGTCAGCCTGTTCAGAAACATCGATTCTGGATTCCCCACAATGTTTACCACCGACCTGCTCCAACACCAAGGCCATCATATGTCGCACCTCGTCTGCCTTCACTACCGAGACAGCTAACGGTTCATGATGGAACGCCTGATGCTATGGCTTCTCCTCAGGTTGCGCCACGTCCTCCTAATGGTGGTAAGAAGAATTGTCGAAACCGCCGATTCAGAAACCGTAATGTCATACCATCTACTGTTGTACTTGGCCATGCCAATCACGTCAATGCTGAAAAGGCTCAGAAGGAACCGACTATCATGCTGGGAACACTCTCTGTGAATTCAGTACCAGCCTATGTTCTCTTTGATTCAGGAGCATCGCATGCTTTTGTGTCCCAACAATTTGCTCAGTCACATGAGTTATACCTGGAAGAATTGCCCACTCCTCTAATGGTTCAGTCCCTGAGATCCAAGTGGCAAACCACAATGCTAAGCCCTCACAACCACATCGAGATTGGAGGTCTACTTTTTCCGGTTTCTCTCATTGTACTTGGACCTTCTGACATAGACATTATTCTCGGTATGGACTGGTTGACAGCCCATAATGCTTTGATTGATTGCGCTACTAAGACAGTCCAGCTCACTCACCCTTCTGGCCAGACAGTCAAATACTCAGCCCGAATAGCTCAGGATGCTGAGAGTCAAATATATGTTCTGAATGCATTGAATGCTTCACCTCTTGAAGGCATCGAGAACGTTCCAGTTGTTCGTGATTTTCAAGACGTCTTTCCAGAAGAACTTCCAGGAATACCGCCTGCTAGAGCTGTCGAGTTTGTCATTGACTTGAAACCAGGCACTACTCCTATTGCGAAGCGTCCTTATAAGATGCCTCGGCACCACCTTCTCGAGCTTAAGGAGGAAATCGACAAGTCACTTGAAAAGGGTTTCATCCACCCCAATTCCTCTGCTTGGGGAGCACCTTCACTCTTCGTTAAGAAGAAGGATGGAACTAACCGATTGGTTCAGGATTATCGACCCATTTACCAAGCCACAATCCAGAACAAATATCCGCTTCCTCGGATCAATGATTTGTATGATCAACTTGCTGGATCATCGGTGTTTTCTAAACTCGACTTGAGGCTGGGTTATCATCAGATCCGTGTTCGTGAAGAGGATATTTCGAAGACTGCATTTGTTACTCGCTATGGCTCTTATGAGTACACTGTAATGTCATTTGGCTTAACAAATGCTCCAGCTACGTTTTCCCGCTTGATGAATTATATCTTCATGGATTACCTCGACAAGTTCGTCGTGGTTTATCTAGATGATATTCTGGTCTATTCAAAGAATAAAGAAGAACATGCTGAACACCTCCGTCTTGTACTGGAGAGGCTCCGAGAACACCAGTTGTATGCCAAATACTCCAAGTGTGAATTCTGGCTTTCTGAAGTAACCTACCTTGGTCATGTGATTTCCAAGGATGGAATTGCTGTTAACCCAGAACGAGTTCAGGCTATTCTTGACTGGACTCCCCCGAAGAACATCAAGCAAGTGAGAAGTTTTCTCGGCCTTGCAAGCTATTGCCGTCGTTTTGTCGAGAATTTTTCAAAGATTGCTAAGCCTTTGACTGATCTGCTTCACAAGGGCGTTAAGTTTGAGTGGACAGAAAAATGTCAGGAAAGTTTTCAAGCACTCAAGGACAAGCTAACATCCGCCCCAGTACTTTCTCCTCCAGATTCTCGCAATGACTTTGTGATTTATTGTGACGCATCCCGTGAAGGAATAGGCTGTGTCCTAATGCAAGAGCGTAAAGTGATTGCTTATGGCTCTCGTCAGTCGCGCCCACATGAAGAGAATTATCCGGTACATGATCTAGAACTAGCTGATGTGATCTTTGCATTGCAGTTGTGGCGACATTACCTTCTCGGTAATTGTTGTGAGATCTACACGGATCATAAAAGTCTGAAGTACTTGTTCACTCAACCATCTCTAAACCTCCGTCAGCAAAGATGGATGGAGGCCATTGCGGAATATGATTTGGGTATTTCCTATACCCCTGGCAAGGCTAACGTGATGGTTGATGCCTTAAGCCGCAAGTCCTATTGCGACAACCTCATGGTTAGGCGAGCTCAACCTCGTCTTTTTGAAGAACTGTGCAAGCTGAATCTGCGTATTGTTCCACAGGGTTCTCTTAATAACCTTGTTATACAACCAGATCTTGAGAAAGCTGTTAAGAATGCGCAAGATAAAGATGTTGAAGTTGATCTGATGAAGAAAAATCTTCACATTGAAAAGTACAGGGATTTCTCGCTGTCTGAAGATGGAACCTTGTATTTCAGAGACCGCATCGTGGTACCTCGCTTCGAGCTTATGACTGATAAGGTCATGAAGGAGGCACATGATACACCGCTGTCTATTCATCCGGGTAGCACCAAGATGTATTGTGATCTCCGTCAAAGGTACTGGTGGTCTAGAATGAAGCAGGACTTTGCTCGTTATGTTGCTGAATGTGATGTTTGCCGTCATGTTAAAGTAGAACATCAGAAGCCTGCTGGAATTCTGCAACCACTGCCTATTCCTCTATGGAAATGGGATAAGGTTCAGATGGATTTCATTACAGGACTTCCCAGGTCACAGAAGGGTCACGATGCTATTCTTGTTGTCGTCGACCAACTCTCTAAAGTTGCACACTTTCTGCCTATCAAGGAGACTATCACTGCTAGCCAGTTAGCAGAGTTATATATCTCCAGAATTGTTTCACTCCACGGCATTCCGAAGGAGATCAGTTTGGACCGTGGCGTTCTTTTCACCTCAAAGTTCTGGGAAAGTTTCCAAGAAGCTATGGGGACTCATATTACCTGGAGTTCAGCATATCACCCCCAATCCCAAGGCCAAGTCGAGCGAGTCAATCAGGTTCTTGAAGATATGCTGCGAGCTTTTGTCATATCGTTCGGTAAGAAGTGGGAAGAATCTCTTCCATATGCCGAGTTCTCTTATAACAACAGCTATCAAGACAGCTTGAAAATGGCCCCCTTCGAAGTTCTATATGGACGTAAGTGTCGAACCCCTCTGAATTGGTCAGAAACTGGGGAACGACCGCTCGTGGGTCCGGATATTATTCAACACGCCGAAGAGCAAGTTCGTATCGTCCGTGAAAACCTCAAGGTAGCTCAGGACCGCCAGAAGAGCAACTATGATCACAAACGTTGGGGTTTGACTTATCAACCTGGTGATCAAGCTTATCTTCGTGTCACTCCTATGAAGGGCACTCACCATTTTGGAATCAAGGGCAAGTTAGCTCCGCGCTACATTGGTCCTTTCCGCATTGTTGCTAGACATGGTCAGGTGGCATATAAATTGCAGTTGCCACCGCAATTCTCTCATATCCACGACGTCTTCCATGTGTCGCAACTTCGTAAATGCTTCAAGGAATCTCCGCACCGAGCTGTGGATCACGAAATGCTCGAACTGCAGGATGACCTATCTTATAAGGAGCATTCAATTCGCATTCTCGATGAAGCTGAATGTCGAACCCGTCAAAAGGTTACCAAGTTCCTCAAAGTGCAGTGGTCAAATCATACTGAAGATGAAGCCACTTGGGAACGCGAGCATAATCTTCGTGCGGAATAGCCCGAACTTTTTCCTTCCACCTCTTAATTCTCGGGACGAGAATTCTTGTTAGTGGAGGAGATTTGTAACACCCCATGTATTAAGCTACAGTGATCACCCTTTTGATTATGCCAGGTCATCATGATCAACAATGCTTAATCATCATTAGTATCATATCTCTTTTCAAATTCAAAGTCAAATGGAAATTCAAACTTAAAATGAAAATAAAAGTTGTCCAAACCCGGAAACTAAAATGTTCATTAAATGGCAAATATTCCAGAGACAATTCTAAAATCATAACCAACATTCACTAAATTAATTAACTGACTCAAACAGCAGCAAAATAGCACTATTTAATCCTTTTTTCAATTAAATAAAAACATATGGACACCAAACCAATTTCTAGCAGTGACTAATAATGCACTGATATTATATGGGCTATTTCCATATTTTACAAAAGTGTTTTGAAATAAAAAAACAAAAGCCAAAACAGAAACTAAAAAGAGAAAACAGAAAAACAGAAAAGAATTAGAGAAAAAGAAAAAGGCCCAGGGCACTGGACCTAAGTCCGCAATGCCCGGCCCAGCCCACTCCCCTCGTCTCCCCTGACCTCCCGCGCTCGCTGTCGCCTCCACCGCGCACGCGCACGCACCGTAGCCGGCCCCCTCCCCTCGCGCGACAACGAGCCGCTACAGGGCGCTCTGCAGGGATAAGGGCCCCTCCCCGCGCACCCCTGGCCTCCCCTCTCTCACTCCCCGCGCTCCCTCTCTGCTTTTTCCCCCTCGCCCGAGCGCCGCCATGGGCAAGCTCCGTTGAGCTCGCCATCACAGAGACCCACTCGCCCTGCCGGCACATCAGATCGCTTCGCCCGCCTCGTCTACGTCCTCTGCTCCGACCAGTCCGAGCCGGCAACCATCGCAACGAGTCCCTCGACGCCGTCTTCCTCCTCGGGTGCCGCCGCCTCCGTCGTTGATTCCGGCCGCCCCAAGCCCTCCCCGAGCCCGCTGCCACCCCCTACAGCTCCGTCGTGAGTACCGCATCCCCCTCCCTCTCTCCCTGGCCCTTTGCGTGGCCGTAGCCGTCCCGTCGCGTTGCCGTACTCCGACCGCAGCCGCTTACCGCACCGCCGTGGCCACCACGAACGCCGACCGCGCTCGAGCACTGCGTCGTGCTCCTGGACTTCCCAGGGACCCAAAATGCCCATCCACATCGCCTGCCGTGCCCTGCATCGACGAGCTCGAGCTCGTTCGAACGCCACCGCCGCCGGCCGTGTTTGTTCCGGTCAGCTTCGGCCGCTACAGCCCCCACCACCACCGCCGTTCGACGCGCGAGCTCGCCCGCAACCGAACGAGCTAAACGCCGGGTCCGGAGAACCCCTGTGTGCGTTTTCCGGCCACCCCCGACGCGCGCCGCCGCATAAAACGGTCGCCGGCGAAGTTCCGGCGACGGCACCGATGTGGCGCTGACGCGGCAGCCATGGGGCCCGCCTTGTGTCACTGACCGATGGGCCCAATTGACCTGTTGACCGAAGTCAACCGTTGACTGGACCAGGTCCAGTCACTGACATGTGGGCCACCACCTCCCCTATTTAACTAAAATGTTTTAAAATTAATTAATTAACTTAATGTGACACTGACAGGTGGGCCCAGTAGCTTAATTAGCTAATTAGTTAAAATTAACTCTGTTTAGACTAATCAGAGGCTGACATGTGGGTCCCACTGGACCCACAGGTCAAGTTTGACCTGGCCGGCCCCCTGTTGACTACTGACGTCATCAATGCATCATGCTGACATCACCCTGTACTGTTCTGGATAATGTTGATTTTAAATGATTAAATAAATTCCAGAAATTAATAAAAACTTTAGAAAATCATATCTTTTAAACCGTAACTCCGATGAAAATAATTTATATATGAAAAATGACCAGAAAAATGAGACAAATCCGAATACGCTACCCACATACCTGTTAGATGCCTCTAACTATCTGAACATGGAACCTTTGCCCGTTTTCGATAAATGAATAGTGCCTGGCTTTTATAAAATAAATCCAAACAAATTTCTAAAATAACTAAATGACTTAGACATGTCTTCAGGCAACCCTGCACTGCATGTTAGCATAGCCTGCTCCATGTTGCTTATGTTTGTCGTGTATTTATTTGTTTCCTCCCCCTCTTCTCTCTCGGTAGACCCCGATACCGACGTCGTCCCCGAGACCGACGCAGCTCAGGAGCCCGACGCCACCATTGACGACCTTGCCTCTGCCGCCGAGCAACCAGGCAAGCACCCCCCCTTTGAGCATACCAATATCGCCTATTCTTTCTCTCTCATGCTTGCATTAGAAATGCTGCTGCTACTGCTTTACCTATTCTGATGCATAGCCTGTTTATTGTAACTTGCATTTGAAACCTTACCTGCTTATCCTAAACTGTATAGTATAGGCGGGGTAGAGACCTATCAGTGACCCCACTAGTCCCGACTGCCCCGCTGGATTATCCGAAGACCCGATCAACGGGATTGAAGACCAGGCCCCGGCACCGCACATCACCCCCCTTAGTTGTAACGACACTGCAGCGTTACTATCAAGTGCCGAGGGTGAAACCTCTTGTAGCACTTCTGATGTTAACTCTGTAGAGTAACTATTCGGTCGTGGTCCTCGAGGGTGATTCCTCCTTCTCCACTTCCGATAACGATGCTATCGTGCAACACCTCAAGTGTGAACCCATCAAGGATGGTTCCTCCTAATTTCACCTTGACAGTTACATCGAATGGGCATCCGTCGAGGGTGATACCTCGGATTCCCCTGATGTTATGGACACACGGATAATTGGACTTTACACTATTACTTGGAAGGCGGGTCGACCCTGAGGGGTACCCACGAGTGATATGGAGACGGGTTGACCTGGATGGTGCCCGAGTGAGAATACGAGGCGTGGCCGGGCATTCTTGGCCTTTGCCGCAAGTCCTCGAGACGGGGCGATGGGGTCACATCGATCGTGAGTCTCTGCTCGTTACCGCACTACCAACACACTATGATTTGGATATTTGGTCTGAGTGGGCCTTTGGCCCGATAGCACTAACCATCACGCGGGAATAAATATGGGTACTCTGTATCGTGGCATCAGCCGAAAGTTCTGTCAGACGTCCAGTTCAGCATTGTGGTCGGGTTGGATCGTGCCGTTGGTGCTGGTATCCACCCTGCTCGCAACGACCCGGAGTGCACAGGGCGATGGCCCAAGACCCCTGAGCGCTTAGGATGTATACCGGCGGGGACCTCTCTGCTGAGCTCTAGGTAGGGCTGCGGTGTGTCGTTTGACCGAGGCCAGGCATGACCCGGAAAAGTGTGTCCGGCCAGAGTTAAGCGAGCGTGGTGGGTAAGTTGGTGCACCCCTGCAGGGAAGAACTAATCTATGCATAGCCGGATCCTCGGTAACGGACACTCGGAGTTGTATCCCGATTGATACAATTAGAATTGGATACTATGGCTCTAGGATTGCTTCTCGCAGGGAGTCGAGAAGGGATCTCAGGACGAGGTTGATGACTATATGGCTTTGGGATTGCTTTCTCGCAGGTAGTAGAGAAAGGATCTCTGGGTGAGGTTGAGACTTAATGATACTACTACTTATACGGTACTAATCTACACTCTTCTAATGCTGCAAGACCTCTGAAGATGCTAGTCTTCGATAGGACTAGGCCTTCTCTCTATTCTGGCATTTCTGCAGCCCAGTCCACATATACAGCCTTCCTTTGATAATGTTGCATAAGTAGTGTAGATCCTTGCTTGCTGAGTACTTCAGATGAGTACTCACGGTTGCTTTGCTTTCCTTTTTCCCCCATATCCCTTTTGATGCAACCAGATGACGGAGCCCTGGATACAGCTGCCCCGCCGACAATCGCTACCACTACCCCGAGGGTGGTTATTACTTCGAGCTTGCCATCGACCAGGAGTAGGATCGGAGGGTCCCAGGCAGGAGGACTACGCCTTTCGATCATAGTGTTTTTCTTTTGCCCCGCCTTTTAAGGGCTTATCTGTGTTTTCTGTTATATCTGTACTCAGATATCTGATGCTTCCGCTGACGCTTGTATGCGAGCTTTTTTATTCGAGCCCTCGAGGGCCCTGGCTTGTAATATAAAGCTTGTATGACTTTATTTATGTTTTAGAGTTGTGTTGTGATATCTTCCCGTGAGTCCTTAGGCTTGATCGTGTGCATTTGCGTGTATGATTAGTGCACGATTAAACCGGGGGCGTCACATCGATCATCATGAGAAAGCCGAGCATAAAAATTCTGAATAATAATTTCTCTTGAGAGCTCATGATTGGGGCAGGAATATAACATTGACTTAAGCCTCCCCCAAGCTAGAGTAGTACTTTCTCCTTCACGAGGCCAAAAATTATATTTATAATTCCGATCACGATGAGCTAGATGCATAGGATAATTTTTTTGGTGAAATTCCAATTTCAATCGATTCCAATTCCAAGATCCAATATCATCGCATAGCCTATACCATTCCAATGCTTTTCCCTTCAATGATAAAGGGAAAACCTTCTTCTTAGCTTCATCTCCGGGCAAACCTGCAAGCTTAAATAATCCACAAATTTCATCCACATATATCAAGTGCATATCAGGATGTTCAGTTCCATCTCCTGCATAAGGATTAGCTAGCAGTTGTTCTATCATACCCGAAGGAATTTCATAACCAATATTTTCAGTAGGTGCAGTAGTTGAGGGGTAGCTAATTGTGGTTCCAGTTGAGGTGAAGATACCCCGAACAAACCCCTCAAAGCATGATTCTCTATAGTAACAAGTGACAATAAATTTCAGCACGTAGTAATAATTTTCCTTTACCAATTTCCACTTACCAAGAGCGCTTCACTCCCCGGCAACGGTGCCAGAAAAGAGCCTTGATGACCTACAAGTATAGGGGATCAATCGTAGTCCTTTCGATAAGTAAGAGTGTCGAACCCAATGAGGAGCAGAAGGAAATGACAAGTGGTTTTCAACAAGGTATTTTCTGCAAGCACTGAAATAGTTGGTAACAAGTAGTTTGATAGTAAGATAATTTGTAACAAGCAAGTAACGGTAACAGTAAATAGTATGCAGCAAGGTAGCCCAATCATTTTGTGGCAAAGGACAGGCCAAAACGGTCTCTTATGATGAGCAAAGCATTCTTGAGGGTACACAAGAATTTCATCATATCACTTTCATCATGTTGGTTTGATTCGTGTTTGCTACTTGGATAATTTGATATGTGGGTGGACCAGTGTTTAGGTGCTGTTCTTACTTGAACAAACCTCCTACTTATGATTAACCCCCTCGCAAGCATCCGCAACTATGAGAAAAGTATCAAAATAAAATCTAACCATAGCATTGATCTTTTGGATCCAAATCAGCCCCTTATGAAATAGCGCATAAACTAGGGTTTAAACTTCTGTCACTCTAGCAACCCATCATCTAATAACTACTCCACAATGCATTCCCTTAGGCCCAAATATGGTGAAGTGCCATGTACTCTACGTTCACATGACACCACTAATGGAATCACAACATACATATCATCAAAATATTGAACACATATCAAGTTCACATGATTACTTGCAACATGACTTCTCCCCTGACCTCAAGAACAAAAGTAACTACTCACAAATAATAATCATGCTCAAGATCAGAGGGGTATGAAATGGAATAATGGATCTGAACATATAATCTCCCACCAAATAAACCATATAGTAATCAACTACAAGACATAATCAACACTACTAGTCAACCACAAGTACCAATCTAAGGTTCCGGTACAAAGATTGAACACAAGAGATGAACTAGGGTTCGAGAGGAGATGGTGCTGTTGAAGATGTTGATGGATATGGCCCTCCCAAAGATGGGAGAGTTGTTGGTGATGATGATGACAATGATTTCCCCCTCCGGGAGGGAAGTTCCCCCGGCGAAATCGCTCCGCCGGAGGGAAAAAGTGCTCCCGCCCAAGTTCCGCCTCGAGACGGCGGCGTTCGTCCCGAAAGTCCTCTCCTTATTTCTTCTAGGTCAAAATGACTTATTTACCAGAAGAGGGGCACCGGAGGTGGGTCGAGGAGGGCACAACCCACTAGGGCGCGCCTGGGCTCCCTGGCGCACCCACATGGGTTGTGCCCACCTGGTGGGCCCCCCTCTGGTAGTTATTTGCTCCAATATTCTTCATATATTCCAAAACAATTCTCCGTAAATTATCAGCTCGTTTGGAGATGTGCAGAATAGGTAACTGACGTAGCTTTTTCAGGTCCAGAATTCCAGCTGCTGGTATTCTTCCTCTTTGTGTAAACCTTGCATAATATGAGAGAAAAGGCATTAGAAATACTCCAAAAAGCATTATTATGCATAGAAACATTATAAATAATATTAGGAAAGCATGATGCAAAATGGACGTATCACTCTTCCGCGCCATGCCCTACCTCCCACTCCTTTTTCCTCGCTGGCTTTTCTACTTTGTTTCCTTGCGCTAGCACATTGAGGACGAAGGGGTATTAGGTATAGCACCGACAAGGGCAAAAATGACCAAAGTAACGTGCCGCGTATGGTCAAATGGAGCTAACTGGACGGAACCATCCCGGAAGGGCAAAAACGCAAGCAAAGCGACGTGAGTTGGACAAGACCACGTGTTTTGAGAAATTAGGGGCAAACCAGTTGAGTGTGACCGAACTAGGGGTATAAAATCAATTATCCCAAAATAGTATTGATTCGTGGAATAAGTGTAAAGTTGCTTTTATTTCCAAGTATTTTCCTCCTGCTAAGATCATCTCCCTTAGGAACGATATAATGAATTTTAAGCAACTTGATCATGAACATGTTGCACAATCTTGGGAGAGGATGAAGTTGATGATAAGAAATTGCCCTACACATGGTTTAAGTTTGTGGATGATCATACAATTTTTTTATGCTGGATTGAATTTCATCTAGAAATCTTTTAGATTCCGCCGCGGGTGGTACTTTTTTGGAAATCACATTAGGAGAAGCTACAAAACTCCTAGATAATATTACGGCAAATTACTCTCAATGGCATACCGAAAGATCTCCCACTAGTAAAAAAGTGCATGCGATTGAAGAAATTAATACTTTGAGTGGAAAGATGGATGAACTTATGAAACTGATTGCTAGCAAGGGTGATCTTATTGGTCCTAATGATATGCCTTTGTCTAGTTTTATTGAGAATAATAATGAATCTATGGATGTGAATTTTATTGGTAGGAACAATTTTGGTAATAATGCGTATAGAGGCAATTTTAACCCTAGGTCATTTCCTAGAAATTCCTCTAATATTTATGGTAATTCCTACAACAATTCTTATGTAAATTATAATAAGATGCCCTCTGATCTTGAGAACAATATTAAAGAATTTATTAATTCTCAAAAGATTTTCAATGCTATGGTAGAAGAAAAATTGCTTAAGATTGATGATTTGGCTAGAAACGTTGATAGAATTTCTCATGAGATTGATTCTTTTAAGATTATATCTATGCCACCCAAGCTTGATATTAAGGAGTCTCCGAAAGCTATTAAAATTTCTATTAATGAAAGTAGGGAGAGAACCGCTAGGATGTGTGCTAAGAGAGAATGGCTAGAAAAGGTATGTTCTTCTAGTTTTTGTGATAATAATGATGAAGATCTTAAAGTGATTGGTGTGACTCCTATTGAATATTTGTTTTCTTATATGAAACTTGATAAAGAAGGGACTGGAGATGAGTCAACTTTAGCTAGAAGGCCTCCCCATAATTTGGAGGGTGAAGATCTTAATGATTTTTTTTATAAAAGTGGGATTGATCAGGTCAAAACTTTAAGTAGTGATGAACCCACCCTTTTGGATTTCAAGGACTTTAATTATGATAATTGTTCTTTGATAGATTGTATTTCCTTGTTGCAATCCATGCTTAATTCACCTCATGCTTATAATCCAAACAAAGCTTTTACTAAACATATTGTTGATGCTATGATGAAACCTTTTGAAGAAAAAATTGAATTGGAAGTTTCAATCCCTAGAAAGCTTTGTGATGAATGGGAACCTACTATTAAGATTAAAATTAAAGATTATGAGTCCTGATCCCCTTCTCCAGACAGAAGGTCCTCTAGATCTAATCTCCTCGCCATCCTTTCCTTCTCCCCTCACCGGTGTCGACGACTCTCGGAATGGCACCCGCCGGGAAATCGAAGCCCGTGGTACAGGCTGCGACCTCCTCATCTCTTCTGCCGGTGCTCGCAACCTCTTCCATTGCCAAGGAGGGGGACCTCACCCCCGTGCTCCCGCTGACGGCGGGCGATGCGAACGAGTGGGCTGAGACCCTAATCTGGGATGGCTCCACGGAGCGGAGCACCTTGGCGAAGACAGTCTACCCTTTCTTCATCCACAGCATCTTCTCAGGGCTCGTCCCGCCCTTCTCGGAGTTCTTCTCCGCTATCCTCAGGCACTACAAGATCCACGCCCTCCATCTCCAGCCTAACTCCATTCTCCTCTTGTCCACCTTCGCCTTCTACTACGAGGCCTTCGTGGGTGTGAGGCCTTCAGTGGCCCTCTTCGGCCACCATTTCAGCTTGCGATTCCACGATCAGGAGCAGCGGTCTGTGTGCGTCTCCTTCATTGCAGTTCAGAGCAAAAATTTGCTCCTGAAAGCCGGGAAGAAGGTGGAAGGGTTCCGGCACCACTGGGTCTTCCTGGACGTCCAGGGTTCTGAACCGATCTTGGAGCTCCCGACGGAGCTGCCCAAGCGGATCCCAGAGTGGTGTTCCGTGAAGCTCACCGACCCACGGGCGTAGCCCGTCCTGGAGAGGATAGCCTCAGATATGGATGCCAAGCTGCTGACGGGGGCGATGATCGTGAAGGAGTTATTGATGCAGCGCTTGGCGCCGCTCTAGTCGCACTCGTAGCCCCTATGGGAGTACCAGGGCGCGAGGTACGATATAAGGCTGCGCCCCGCCGGCCTGACATGTGAAGAGCTGGACACAGCCTTGATGACTCTGCTCGGCGATGATCCGGGGGACGTCCCCAAGGCCTACGCCCCATTGTACCACCGCGACGGCAAGGAGGATCTGGTTGCCACCATGCCCGCCTTCAACGAGCTGGGGCTCGAGCCGTTCGACCACCCCAATTCCCCCGTGACACTGTCTTTTGGCAACAGCGGCGATGAAGAGGATTCGGAGGAGACTGAGGACGACGACCTGGAGGAGGTGCGCCCCATCGCAGCGTGAGCTTCTCCGCAATCTTGAGGACGACGACAATGATGAGCCCCCGGTCGTGGACTCTCCGCGCTTTGCCAGGGTCCCTAGGCGGTCGGAGCCCGCCCCCAGACAATGCGAGCATCTGGCTGGGCAGGCTCAGGCTGAGGCGCGGTAGTGCCCTCTCCGGGGGATACCCCCGCCTCATCGGGGTGGCCAGGGAGTCAGGCCCGTCCTCACCAGGCACTCAGTCAAAGGACGGGCGGCCCCCGCCGGGGCGGACATGGCTTCTCCTGCCATGACCCCTCCAGGAGACGATGACGCGGTGGGGCCCGTTGGCGACCGCTCCGCCAGCCCCCGGGATGCGATCAAGGCCACGCCGGAGAAGAGTGGGGGCACCTCGGCCTCTGCTCAGCAGGAGAAGAAGAGGAAGTGGGTCGCGCCCGACGAGTAAGCGTCCTTCTTTGCTCCCCGACGGGGTACTAATTGCGCATGTGTTCATATCATTCCCCTCTTGATGACTAGAAGTGATGACGCTGCGAAGAAGAAGAAGAAGGTGGGCGTCGCCTCGAAGGAGCCACCTGTCCTGAGGGCACCATTGGTGCCCGATCGCAGCCACGGCGGCGCGTGGAAGTGCATCGCGTCGGTCTGGCACAATTTACGCCTCCACTTAAAACGGTTCGGCGGGGGAGAAGAGAGGCTGACGGGTGGGGTCAGCGGGTAGGTTTAAAGGGAGAGAGAGAAGAGAGAGGCGGGCAGGCTCACCGGTGACGGCTGACTGGTGAGGAGGCCACGGCGGAGCTGGGCGACGGCAGGGATGGATCGGGCAGACCGAGATGAAGTTGCCCGTACCCGAGGCTCGCCGGGAGATGGCTGGACAGGGTCGCCCCCTTCACCTCAGGCGGCAACGGGCTTCGGGCGCCAGTGAACTTGGCGATTCCGGCGACCATTGCCCCGAGGAACAGGCTGGGGAGGGCTAGAGGAGTGAGGGGAGCTCGATGGTGGTGGTGGCTTGAGCGGAGGGGCACCGGAGCAAGCTCTAGGTGATGGGGCCGAGACGGTGGAGCTCTTGCCGGAGAGGAGAAAGAAGAACGTTCTAGCCTTGCTCTTGGGCTCCAGAGGGTGATTGGGGAAGGGGGCATTGAGTTGTGAAGAGAGGAGAGGCAGGGGAGGCCTTATATAGGTGGAGGAGAGGGTGTCATGCTGGATGCCGCCAAGGGCGTGCTGGCCAGCTTCGGCGATGGCTGGATGCATCACAGGGCAATGTAGGGGACGGGTGAGGGGAGGAGGCGTCCAAACAAGCAGTGCACAGAGCCAAGGGCGAGGAGGAAGAAGACGGGGCGCAGTCAGAGGCGGTCGGGGTACAGTATGCCCGTGGGCGCACGGTGGCTAGTGCCGGCGAGGAGGTTTCTGAAGGGGGCAGGGGTCCAGAGGGTGAGGTGGAAGAAGGAGAGCAAGGACGGCACCAGCGGACACACAAACATCGTCGGTGCGACGCGGCTCGACGTGACCCGATGCGCAGAGCGCAGGCGCAGTGGCCAGAGCGTGCGCATAGGCAAGAATCCACGCGGTCACCACGCGACATGGCAAGGAGGTTACACCAGCGCCAGGGAAATGTTGTCTAGCCCTTTGTCCTTGCATCCTGGAACAACTCTGAGCTGATGGATCATCATAAGAAGCCAAGGATGGATGGGAGGCATCACTGGAAGTTTGTTGTAACAAACTTGTCCACATCTCTGTGACAAAATGAGAAGGGATAAGAGAAAAACTTGATGTCCAGGAGGTTTAGGGTTGGAAGGATTATAGTCCTGTGAAGTTTGAGGGGATTAGGACCAATATTCATCATAGTTGCTTTACAACTACAAATATGGCCCAGAAACTAGATTTGGATGGGGCACTCACATGGAGTGTTGAAATGGAATGAAATTTGGCATATGAGGATGATATGGGCATAAGAAGATATTGTAAAATTCATACCATTTGGACTTGCCAAAATGGTACTTGCTTCACATTGATCCACTCTATCGAGAAACTTGAGAAAATTATAGTCGAAATGGCTTGATGAAATGATCCCAAATTTGGTGGAGAGAAGTTATGTAGGTAGGATCATGCTCTGGTAAATTTTCAGAATTAATGAAGCAATATAAAATATAGTTGCTTCACAACATGAAAATATTGCCAGAAACAAAGATTTGAAGGTGTGCTCACATAGATAATTGGATGGAGCTGAAAATTGGTGGAGAGCGATGATTTGAGCATATGAAGAAGCTTGCAAAATTTCAACTCATTTGGATACTCCTAGCTGGTACTTCCTTTAACAAGGCTTCCATCTGACTAAAATTTTGGAAATTTGATTAGGAAGATTGGCTAGGCAAATGGAGTTCAATTTTGTCATGAGGCAATGATATGGGTAGGAAAGAGTGCACAAAAAGTTTGGGAGCAATCAAGAAAATATAGGTGGCACTTCCTTCACAAAAGGCCACTCTGGACAGAAATGAAGAATGAATATTGCTGAATTATTTTTGAACTGGATAAGGAAGGTTTGGACATATTTGGGGAATATATGGTCCAAAAAAATTATGAGAATTATTTGGGAATTAATGGCAAGGAAGAAATATAGGTTGCTTCGCAACCTAGGGCAAACAGGACTATTCCTTTAATAGAAAAAGGAATATTCCTGAGAAAAAGAATATGGGAGTTGGGCTAGAATGGAAATGACATGATCTAGGGACAGATTTGAGAATGATGAGCCACTTGGGAGAAGGAGAAATGAAGATCTCCCAGGTTTCAAGTCCATGGAACTGCTCCAAAAAGAAAATCAGAGCAAAAACCAAATAAAATCAAAAGAAAAAGAAAAGGCCAAAAACCAGGGTGTTACAGTGGAGGAGGCGTGGGTCTCCTTGGATCGGGTGATCGAAGTCTCCCGTGCTCGGAGGCCCGCCCAGCCACTCGGAGGTTTTGACTCCTTGAGGACAACCACATGCGGCTCCTAGATTAAGAGGACCGTGAGCAGGGGGTCCTCTCCCCCTCGGGCAGCGGCACCGGGCACAACATTCGCTGTGCCTTGGAGATCCACTTCTGCAAATATGAGATCGATTGATCGGCCAAAATCTATGGGGATTAAATATACATGGCGTGTAGAGCTTTGTATTGCAAAATTACCTCGGGGGCGTCGTGGCCCGACTCGAAGCCGAGGTCCCTCCCTTCCAGAGGAAACTCATTCTGGGACGGCTTGAACAACGTCGTCCACATCCCGACCAAGGTGGAGTGGAAGAAGTGGTGGATGGGCACCGCATCCTTGGGCTTATATGCCCACATCGGGGTGGCTCGAGATTGGAGTTGGAGGTTCTTTTTGTCTGTCCAGAATTGGATCTTATGGGATAATGCTTTACCTCCTATGGGTTCTCCCAGTCCATGCCCTTCTTCTTCCAAGATACAAGCTTCTTCGGAGGCCCAGCCAAGAATGTCGGTACCTCGGTCTGGTCAGCAGCAAGTGGCTTCGTGATATAAAATCACTCGCATTGCCACTCTTTGATGGTCTCCATGAAGGTGCACTTGAACCAGCCCACCTACTATTTCCTGCTGATCATCGCCCCTCTGCACTCTGCGAGCTCGGAGCCACGGGACTTTGGCTTGATGGCGAAAATCTTTAGCCACAGTCCGAAGTGCGGCTCAACACGGAGGAAGGCCTCGCAGATCATGATAAAGGAGGGGGGGTTAAGAATGGAGTTCGAGGCTAGATGGTGGAAATCTAGCCCATTGAAGAACATGATCCCGCGCACGAAGGGGTGTAGTGGGAACCCCATACCTCTGATGAGGTGGGGAGTGAAGACAACCCTCTCCACAGGATGGGGAGTGGGTACTTGCTGTTGCGGATCCGGCACTTGAGTGCTGACCTCCATGGGATATACACCACGCTACACAGCTCCAAGATGGTGCCCTCCATGACAAATTATCAAAAAGGGGGAACTCGTCTGTCGAGCCAAGGACTTCGGATCCAAAGTTGTTACAATTGAAGTGGTCGTTCTCGGCATAGAACACTAGTTCGGGGGCTACTAACGGTGTCCTGGACTAGGGGGTGCTAACCTAGTTGGCCCATAGTCCTCGGGTTGGGCCTGTAGGCCTTTATTCTCCATCAGGTGGACTCCAGAAGCTACATGCATGGACGTGATCAAGACTACATCTACCAAAGACTTGGCGTGTACTCCAAGACGTCTCCTTCCGCCTCCATGCATACCCCTGGATACCGACCATATAACTCTAGATGCCATACCTAGCGTGTATATAGGCCAAAGGGTTTAGCCTGTAGAGGGGACCGAATCACAATTACATTCATCTAGCCCTAGAGTTAGATCTTTCCTTACGATTCGAGGTAGATCAAGCTTGTACTCGATACATCATCATCATGAATACAATCAAAGCAGGATATAGAGTATTACCTCTTCGAGAGGGCCTGAACCAGCACTACTAGGGAAAAGCCTAGCAGTAGCACGCGTCTAAGGTGTATCAGTAGCGCGGGGTCCCGTGCTAATGATACGCGCTACAGCTAACTTGTAGCAGTAGCGTGGGTTGAACCGCGCTACTGCTATACATGCGTAGCAGTAGTGGGCTTCTCCTAAACGCGCTACTGCTAATAGCTGTAGCGCTTTACTATAAGCAGCGCTACCGCTAAGTACACGCTGCTGCTAACTTCATTCCCCTCGCTACTACTAGTTTTATTAGTTTCTGATTTTTTTCTGCATATTTCTTTTGTATTTGTACAGGCTTTATACAATAATCTCTAACATATCATGCACATAAAAATGTAATCATAGCATGCACATACCAATAGTCTCATTAAATCATGTCATCATCATAATCATCATCCAACACAAAGTGGTCTCTCGTCATCATCTCAAAAATAGCGATACAAGTCTCGAATACTTGCAACTACATCGTCATCCATCTAAACAATGATATACACAAGAAGAGCTATCACTATGAGTGAGAGCGGAACTATGCAGTACATGAGGCGGCGGTTATGAGTCCTCTCTCATGCTAGCGTGAACCTCAAGTAACTAGCTTCTGCTACTTTTGTGCTTTTGAAGCCTTTATGGCTGGCGCCCGAGACCCGCTCCACTTGCGCCTGACACTCGGGCCACTCGTCGTACACTCCCGGAACCTTCCCTTTGTACATGACATAGCACTGCTTCTTCGCCATCAAGGCTCTAGGTACTTGTTAGAGATGCATCTTCATCAATAGAATGTACAATCATATGCAACAAAATATACTTGAGCAACACGAAAAAGAAAAGGTTAGCAAATAGATGCAACATATATTAAACATAGATAATCAATGCAGTTTCATCGTACACAAGCTAATTATCTAGAGGTACGCAGGTCGTCGTACCCAAACTAACAAAGTAGCATTACGCAAGTTCAGCAGGGACCATGGACATCACAAAGTTTCATCGCTACAGAAAGTATACAAGTTGAACCAACACATATCATCATCATCGGCATCGTAAATCACTAGAAGTTCCATCCTTCCTTATCATCGAGGATCCACCCTAGCTTCTTGAATGGTGTGAGGTCCTGACGTTGCATGCCTATGCGAGTTCAGATGTCAGCTCTCGATATAGGGCCATGGTGGAACATCCCCTTCTCTTCGACGACTTCTTTCATGATGATCGTCGCAATGTCCCTCTGGATGCGAAAGAACTCATCTCTAAGTTTACAATCTGCTTCTCCTTGAGATTGTACCCACTTGCGGATATGATCATCGCTTCTGGTTGTCATGCGAAGCTTTTGGTGATCCCTTCTGAACTCCATCATGAGATGAAGGAGGTAGAATACATCGTTCTTTCTTGGTTTCGGGACATGTATGCAGTAGAAGTTAGTTTTATGCGAGAAACCCGTCTTGTTGTTCCTTTGTTTCCTGATCTGCAGGTGGCCACCCCTCAAGCTGAATCCTTGGAGAGCATCATCTAGAATATTCATTACGTGGGTGTAGTCCTTCTTCTCATAGTTTCTGGTAGGGTCAAAATACACGGCGTGGGAGACTCACGGGTAAAGAATGATAAGGATGGGGCGCCCGTTGCTGCGGGGAAAAAACACCTCAAATTACTCTCCATATGAGCGAGAAGGAATGATTGAAATGTATGAAAGGGTTCGCCGGCACTGACTTACATTGGATGATAAGGCAGGAGGACAATTTCCTGGTCCTTATTCCTTATCATGAAGTTTTCGACGTACTCCCTAGCAGTTTTATGCTCAAATTCGCCGAGACTCAAGAAGGACTCGTGCATGTAGTATGGATCCGCCACACAGATTTGCGAGACTTGTTCTCTCTTCATGACGGAGCTCATATGTAGCACAAAAAGGCGGACGATTGTAAAATCGAGCCGCCTTGTCAGAAACATCTCAAAGATATGCTCAAACCGCAGGAAGAACACCTCCACGGGCCGTGTGTTAACGTAGCACTTCCCCTCAGGCACACGAGCCGCGTATGTCGGATATCCTAGATCCTTTGACGCTAGTAGGCTTATCTCAGTCGACAGCACATGGTCGTGCAGTCTCATGAGATCTCCGGATATGGCCTCCAGTGGTTTCGGCGGTAGCATCAGCTCGCCCGCAACAAGAAACATGGCCGCACCTTTGACGGGTACACGCTCTTCAAAATCCGCCGCCTGGCTGCTATGTTCTCTGGCTTGTTTTTAGGCAGCAAAGCCTTTCTTCGCCGGTCTCTTCGTCTCCTTTTTCTTGGGCTGACCTTCCAGACCTTTCCTTAACCCCTGCTCCAGTGTTGTCAGGCTAAGCACTATACGATCCTCGGCTAGTTGACCCTGTGTTGAGGCGGCATCTTCAGGCGTGTCCTGTGAGGATTGCATGAAGAGAGACTTCTTGCAATCAACCCTCCTAGGATGTTCCTGCCCGGCCACATCATCCATCTCCTCATCAGCATGCTGGTAGCCCGAGTCGTCATATGGCTGACTCATCATTTCTAAGTCGTCGTCACAGGCGCCTGTATTAGGGTGCCTAAGAGGATCATCCTCTTCCATCTCATCATCCAATCTTTGTTCTACGAGGGCCATTACATCAGGCACTATTGGACCCCCTTCCTCACGTCATTTGCCGCTCTCACCTGGCACTACAGGCGTTGGTAATTGCGTAGGCGGGGTGGTGGTGTCCATACCTGCTTCCTGATGTGTGGTTATTTGTGTGCTCTCGGCCGCCACCAGACGAAGAAGATTCTTCGGCCATAGCAGCATCCAACCCTTGCAGTTTCCAAGCTGCGGCGGGGTCTCGTCGTCCTCTCCCCCGAGCCGTACTGGAGGAGGCAAATCCTCATGCCCCGATTTCACAATCGACAAGCTAACACTGAAGTGGCCACCGGGGATCGGCTGGCTGTGGAACGTGAGTTCCAAGGGCTTCGTTATCACCACCTTTCCCACGTCCACTTTTTGGCCTTTGATCAAGTAGAGTATGGTGCACGGGGTTTCTTCGGCCTACAAAGACATATCTGCGGCATAAATCTTCCGAAAGGCAACGAAAACGGAATATTCTAGATATATGTTTGTGCGACGTGTAATTACCGTGACGGTGTCGAGCTCAGCCAAAGACGAAGGCCCGCCTAGCACACCAGAGACTGAGGACGAGCTGCTATGAGCGGGTGCTGGTGCGGGAGCGGTTGCGTGAGCAGGTGATGGTGGGGTTGTGATGTTCACTGAGTTGCTCCCAACGAAGCTGGGTATGGGGAAATCATCTAACGTCTTGTCTGGATTTTCCTTCGTCCAGTTGATGATAGCCAGGATCAAGTTAGTAGCAAAATCATTTCTGCAGGCATCTACAACTGCAGCGACTGCCTGCTGGACCAACTCATTTTTCTCCTGAGCTGCTTTTTTCGCGTCCTCAGCTACTTTTTTTCTCGAACGCAAGCTTCACCTTCTCATCGATGTCCGCCTGACTGAACTTCTTTTTCTACTTCTTGGGCTCCGGGCCCTTGTTGTAAAAGACCTTCCACGTGGCGCTGTCTCCGGCGCTGTGCACACGTCCATATTGCGGCCGCTGGTCCAAAGGGAGTCCCTTAAGTTCGTTCAAGGCCCGGTTGAGAGGGGTGTCCCACTTGGGCCTCATCAACGAAGACTTGCATTCGGCTGCAAGCTTGTGTTTCTTCTCCTGCAAAAGGAATGTGAACCGTTTACGAATGTGTAGTCAACTTGATCATAAGCTAAATGTAAGGTGGTAAAAGAATAATTACCAGTATTCTAATCAATTTCCTCATGATCGGGTCCGTGTAAAAACTTTCTTTTCCTTGTCCCACTTGTAGCGGGCCCTGATGAAGTCACGCTCCAAGGGGGAGGTGAACTTCGCGAAGGTGTCTGGGAGACCCGTGGCTTCACGTTCCGCATCCTCCTTATCCCATATGGGCGTTTTGCCAAGGTAGCCACGGCTTCCGAGGCATTAGTTCCCCGTGTTCCTTTGCTGAAGCGCCTTGAATTTCTGAGCCTTAGCCTTGGCGTCCTCTGTAGCGCAAGTGTCCTTGAACTTTTGGAACTCCTCTTCCGTAAGTATCGGATTTTCCTCCAGAATCTTGGAGTGGGGTTCATTAGCCTCAATAGCTCGTTTCACCCTCCCTTTCCAGGAGGCCAAATCATTGCTGAACATGCCCATGGCATGATTGTTAATTATTTTCATCTTCGAATCATCCCACGGGAATTCTATGTTGTCATCCCGGTCAGGGAACTGGAATCTCTTGTGCAGCTTCGTTAGGAGCAACTGCTTCAAATGTTCTTTACCCCTTAAGTCATCGTTGTTGATGCTCGCGGTTTCCCTTAGGATGCATCCGAGTTGGTTCCCGTAGCACTTGCGAGGTTCATCCGGCTCTAATGGCTCAAACTTGCCAGGGGCCATCTTTGTGATGAGTAGTCGTCCGATGCTGAGTTTGTTAGGTTTTTGTATCCTCTGCTTCTTCTTGTCGTTGGTGGCTTCGGCACCGGTACCTTCCCCGCTGGTACTTTCCCCACCGGTCTCGGCGCCGCCATCGGTGCTGGTGCCATCGGTGTCGATGCCGGCATCAGTACCATCACCGAGGCCGCCCTGCAAACCTTGATTGTGCTTAGCCGCCAAATAGTCGAGGTAGGTATGTTCACCCTCATAATCCATCTCGTCTGCACCGTGGTCAGAAGGCCTGGTTTCTTTATTGTTCGACATGTTTCCTACGATTAAGTCTCCTCGTTTAATTCTTAAGCTAATAAAATGAGAAATGACATAAAAAAGGTCTATGGTTTGCCAGAATGCCGTTTCATTCCCGTCGCAGCAAATCCCGACACTCGATATGCCTACTTTCTAGCACAAGTCATGCCAAAATTCACGGGAAATTTTGGCATGACCTTTGCTAAAAAGTGGACATATCGAGCGCCTGAAATTCACCGGAACGGAAATGAATCAACATTCCGGTGAAACATAGGCCACTCGGATAATTTACCCTGCACATAACCATCATTTTCCAAATATCACATGTCCAAATCACATGTCCACATATCACATGTCCACTTCAAATATCAGCTAGCTAGTGGGGGGTTGTTCCACCACGGCCCTGTTTGAATCACATGTCCAAATCGCATGTCCACATATCACATGTCCACATATCATATAGGTTTCATATAGCAACAATAACTTTAACTAAAAAATCAAATAGCAACAATTCTGTTTTTTCTTTAAATACCAATAAAAATTCCTAGAATAAATATTTCTGTCTTAATATGATACCTAGCTAAATACCAATAAAAATTCCTTGAATAAAATTTATGTCCCAATTTGATACCTAGCTAAATTCATATATATCAAAATAGCTACCTAGGGTTTATACCAAAACCTAGCTACCTAGGGTTCATACTAAATCCTAGGGTTCATACTAAAACCTAGGTTTCATACTAAAACCTAGGGTTCATAACTAAATTCATCACCGCACAAAAATACCTAAACTAACCTACTGCCCTCTTGCAAAGTATTCACCTAAGTAAATTAACCTAAGAACCTAATTAACCTACTACCCTAACTAAAAACATAACCTAATTAACCTACTACCCTAACTAAAAACATAACCTAAGAACCCTAGAAGCCGTGGGGGGCTTACAGAGGGTGTAGGGGCGTCGACGGCGAGGAGACAGGGGCGTCGACGGCGGTGAGGCAGGTGCGACGACGGTCGAGGTACGGAGGGGAGGAGGTCGGAGCGGCGTTGGGGTCAGGGTCGGGCGGCTGAGGGAGGGGGCACGATGGCGAGGGAGGAGGCGCGCGGCATCGGGGTCGAGGCCGGGCGACGGTGAGGGAGGGGGCGTGCGACGTCGGGGTCGGGGTCGGCGTCGACGCTCTAGCGATGGCGGCGACGGCGGCTGCATAGGGAGGAGTGGGGAGAGTGAGGAGTTGGGAATTGGCGAAAGGAGGGGAAGCCTGCGCTGGTTAACTCAAAAATAGCAGTAGCGTGTTTTGACAAACCGCGCTATAGCTATGTTAGCTATAGCGCAGGTTAAAAAAGCGCGCTACCTCTATAGAAAGTAGCAATAGCGCGCTTCATTAACAAGCGCTACTGCTATTGCTTTCATTTTTTTCTTTTCTTTTGATTTCTTTTCTTTTCCTGTTTATTTCTTCTATTTTCTTTTCCATTATTTTCTTTTCTTTTTTTTGAGAGCCGGAACGAAGGGAAGGTGATACAATGTATGTAACTAAGGTGATATATATATCGCATCATTTGACCAATAATATTTAAGTGTGTATACAAAATAGGAACATATATATTACATCATTTGACCCATGCATAACGGCTATGTGTTTACACAAAATAGGAACATTTATATTACATCATTTGACCGATAACGGTTTCTCAGCATCAACGTTTTTGTTTTTGAGTGAGCTTCTTTCCCTTCTTGTTCGTTGACGAATAATTGAGCCCCCCATTGTGAATTTTCCTTTTCCATGGAGTATGATCTTTCTTAGGTAATGTAGTATTGATTCTTCTTTTGACGTATAATTCATCGTCATCATCATCTTCCCTCATCGGGTTGCCGTACTGGTCGTAGTCTTCCTCGTTGGTGACTCCATCCATTCCAATGATTTCCTTTTGCCTCTCCTCACGACAACACGGCTGGGATTGCTCGGGTCGGTTATGAAGAAGCATTGTGTCACGTGCTTAGCGTGTACCCATGGCTCGTTTTTTGCGATGGCGTTCACGGTAGCGCCCTTGGCGTTGGGTGTAGTCCTGGTAGGGGAATACCGGTTTTCTCTTTTGACATTCTTAGCCCATCTGACACGGAACATCGTCGCGCTGTGCAGTCCATAGTAGTCAAGCTCCTGGTTCTCCTCGACCCTTCTGTAGAATCTCTCAGTTGTGCTGTTGTCGCCGGTCATGCATTCCATTGTCACCCCTGAGTTCTGAAAATCACTGTTCATATCTTTGGCCTCTGTGTAGAACGTGTATCCATTGATATCGTATGCCTGATAGGTCGCGAGGTTGGCCGCGGGGCCATGTGCTAAGGCGTATATGAGCAATCCATCCTTAGAGCCCTCTTTCGGGGGATTAGCAAGAATATGCTCTGTGAACCAATGCAGGAAAGTGGAGTTGTGCTCTCTAATAACTTCCGCGTTCGTCCTGCATAGCCCACGATCACGATACTTCTTTACGATGGTTTCTGTGTGCAGTGTCACGAAAGGATCTACCTCGTCTAGGTGATGTAGCACTACTAAGTTTGCTATGTCAAAGTCGTTGTGTCGATCCGAGTAACCCACATGCAGTTCCCTGCGACTGTTCGAGTGACCTTCTCCTTCGAGCCTCCCAAGGTTCTTCTTAACGGGCAACACAACACCGGGTCGGTCTCCGCCATATAGATAATTCTCGCAAAAAGAGATGCACTCTTGTGTCAGATAGCCCTGGACGATGCTTCAATCCGGACGGGACATGTTACGAACGAATCCTTTAATGACCCCATTCATCCTCTCGAACGGCATCATGTTGTGCAGGAATGACGACCCCAGGTCTATTATGTCATCCACAATATGGACACACATATGCACCATGACGTCAAAGAACGCGGGCGGGAAGTACATCTCAAGCTCATTTAGTATCACAACGATCTCTTCCTGTAGCCTTCGGAGCTGCTTCAAACTAATCAACTTTTGGAAGATGATGTCAAAAAAGTTGCAGAGACTAATAAACATGTTAGGGACGTGCTTGTCCATTATCCCTCTAAGGTAACAGGTAGTATCTGCATCATCGTCACATGACAGTCATGGGACTTCATCCCGCTGAACCTTTTCTTCTTCGTGTCTAGAAATCTGCTTATCTTCCCACAGTAACCGGAACTAACTTTGATTCCGGTAAGGCACTTGAAGAATTGATCGATCTTAGCCGGACTTAAGGTGAAGCAATAAGGGGGGCAATAATCCTCTTCCTTCAATTTTTTGCACTTCTTCTCCCACGCCTCCATCTCCGTCTGTCTCCTCTGACTTTTTACGGGGCGGCATGTGCAGATCTACCCTAATATTCAAATCTTGAAAGTCTCTTCTTGCCTTCGGCCCATCCTTGGTCTTATTCGGCATGTTCATCAGTGTCGCAAGCAAGCTCTCAAGGACATTCTTATAGATATGCATTTGATCAAGGCAATGAGGCATGTCGAGTTTGTGCTAGTACTCCAAGTCCCAGAAAACAGACCTCGTCTTCCATACCTTCAGCAGCGGCTCTGGTGCCTTTTTCATCGTCTTTCCCGACGCGGGGCACTGTTCCTAGTTTTTCAATAGCTCAACAATTTTGGCGCCGCTCTGCTTACGTGGAGGTCCTCGATCCTCAGCCTCACCATTGAATAGATCTCTACGGTTTCTTCACGGGTCGTCCTTCTCGAGCCATCTTCGATGCCCCATGTACACGATTTTCCTAGACCCGCCTTCTTTCATTGACGTTAGCTGCTGAGACATCGTATCATCCATGCACCGCGTGCATCCACAATATCCGTGGCACACCTGGCCTGCGACATATCCGTAACCGAGATAGTCATGCACCGTCGTGATCAGCGCGGCTCTCATATTGAAATACTCACCTTTACTGGCGTCCCATGTCTTGGTCGGTGTTTTCCATAACGTGTCTAACTCCTCTTGAAGTAGCCCCAGATACAGATTAATATTATTTCCCGGTTGTTTTGGCCCTTGAATCAGCATGCTCATGTGTATGTACTTCGACTTCATGCACAGCCAGGGGGGATGTTGTACATCCAAACAAACACGGGCCATGTTCTATGGTTGGTGTTCTGGTTGCCAAATGGATTCATGCCATTGGTACACGCGCCAAGCATGATGTTCCTTGCATCACATGCGAAATATCGATATTCTCCATTGAACGCTCTCCACTGTCTTGCATCTGCGAGGTGTCTCAGCTTCAGATCATCTCCATCGTCAGGCTTTGTCCTCTCCGCGTGCCAACGCATGAGCTTTGCTTCCTTGGTATCTACAAAATAACGTTGCAGACGGGGAGTGATCGGTAAGTACCATACAACTTTCTGGGGAGATTTCTTTCCAGCCTTCTTGTATCGAGAAGCATTGCACACCGGACAACTGGTTTTTTCCGCGTGCTCCTTCCGATAAATTATGCAATCATTGATGCATGCATGGTATCTAACGTGCGGCAGATCAAGAGGGCACACAATCTTCTTGGCCTCATCCACACTAGTAGGACATAGATTCCCCACGGGAAGAACATCCTTTAGGTACTTGAGAAGCTCATCAAGGCTAGTGTCGGTCCATTTGTTTTTAGCCTTCGTCTTCAGAAGTTCGAGCGTGAAACTCAAGCAGGTCACCTCGGGATCGCAACCATCATACAATGGAGTGTTCGAGTCTACCACCAGTTGCTCCAGCTTGGCCTCCTCTCTAGAAGAAGCTCTGTCAGTACTCGTCTCCTTGCAAAGCAGTTCTTGAACATGAGGGTCCCGCACGATTGAACTTAGTAGCTATGAATTCTGCGGCATGGAGTCCATGTTTTCTCCGCCGCCATGTCCGGCCTCTTCTCTGCCGCCATATCCGGCCTCTTCCCTGCCGCCATGTCCGGCCCCTTCTCCGCCGCCATTATCGATCATCTCTTCATCTCACCCCGTGTCGTCATTGCCTGCCCCGTCGGCGTCTTCATCATCATCATCATCATCATCTTCAATTATCCACCGAGTATAGCCATCCATGAAACCAGTCATGAGTAGGTGCGCCATCAAACGACCATCCTCATAGGGGTCAAGCAAAACTCCTCCTTTGCATCTTCGACACGGACATAAATCGTTGTCCGGTTATTTTCATTCATGTCCTGCACCGCCGACCGCAACCACCTTTCCACCATCGTTCCACTGACCATCATGAATGCCTGCACGGTAATAATAAACAAATTGATTATAAAAATGCATGCATGCATCAAAGTCATACAAAAATTCGGCATGACCTTCCCTAAAAATAGGACATATAGAGTTTGCCCGAAATTCGCCGAAACGGAAATAAATCGACATTTCGGCAAAACATAGGCAACTCAAGCACAATTCGGCGGCAACTCATGCCACACATGCAATTTCCATCATATCGCCCGATTATGTCATATCGCACACATACACATATTTCCATTCTTGCAAAAGCACACATTTTTAATCACCTATCTCAAGACCGAGCACGGTGATGATGATGTCGATCGGTGTCGCCACACACCTAGCTAGGGAATGATCAAAAGTGGACAAAGCTTACTTCTTGACATGGCTAGATCTAGTTAGGGAGGTACATATGTCACTTCATTAAATGCTAGATCTACCTAGCTAGTTGGGAAAGGAGATGAGTTTAACTAGTGGAGGGGAGGAAAAAGAGAAAGGAGATGCATTAATGGAGGTGGTGTAGTTAGCTATGAGCAATGAAGAGAGAGAAAGAGAGGAAGAAGAAAGAGAGTAATGGGGGGGAGCAGTAGTGAGGAAGAAGCAAAGTGAGGGAGAGAGGAGGCGGGAGCTAGGGGAAAGTGAAGGAAGAGAAGATGGGGGATGGGGGAGGTGGGAGGAAAAAGGTGGTGGTTGCGGTTTAGCAGTAGCGCTGGGGAGTAAAATGCGCTGCTGCTAAAAAGGTAGCAGTAGCGCGCCCCTGGGAGAAGCGCTACTGCTAAGTGGGGCCCACCATGTGGCTAGGTTCAAACTTAGCCATAGCATCCTACCCAAAAAACGCGCTACTACTATTTAGTTAGCAGTAGCGCGGTTATTTGAGGGGCGCTACTATTAAACCTAGCCTGGCGGCAACGGTGGGGCAATTTTAGTAGTAGCATTGTTTGTCCTTGCCGCGCTACTACTATTTCGGTAGCAGTAGCGCCCGTTGCGGACACGCGCTGCTCCTAAGTAGTAGTAGCGCCTCTTTTTGTCCAGCGCTACTGCTAAGATTCTGTGTATAAGGTTTTCCATAGTAGTGCAGGGTAAACACTGTCTCCTTCGTCCATGTTAACATCGATCCGATATCCACAGCTCGGGACCCCCTACCCCGAGGTCTGCCAGTTTTACCACCGACACAAGGTTATTGAACCAATAGAAGAACCACACAAATCCTAGTGAACAGTACCTGCACACACAAGAGGAAATACTTGCACCCAATACAGGCAAGAGGGTATTCAATCCCCTTAAATTTGTTACTTACAAGGATCAAATCTGGTAGTGGTGGATATATAAATTGCGAAGTAAGATAAAAGTAATTAAATTGCAGCACGGTATTTTTGGTTTTTGTAATATGATAAAAGTAGACCCGAGGGCCATAGTTTTCACTAGAGGTTTCTCTCTTGAATAAATAGCATACGGTGGGTAGACAAATTACTGTTGGGCAATTGATAGAAAAGTGCATAGTTATGATGTTATTCATGGCAATGATCATGTATATAGGCATTATGTCCGTGGCAAGTAGACCGACTCCTGACTGCATGTACAACTATCACTCAACTTCGAGAGTGCTTATATGCTTGCCTCTCTACGTATTAAGTTCATGAAAACAGAGAAATGCATGAAGTATGATGACATAATGTAGACAGAATAAAACCAAGCAATATGATTGAACCCCGTCGGTCATTTTACCCTTAATGGCAACAATACAAATACGTGCCTCGCTACCACTTCTGTCATGAGGTGAGGACACCGCAAGATTGAACCCATTACAAAGAACCTCTCCCATTGAAGATAAATCAATCTAATTGGCCAAACCAAACAGATAGATCAGAGAGAAATACAAAGCTATAACAATGATGCATAATAAAGTTTAGTAAAGACTCAGTTATTTTCAATGAATAATTTGATCATAAACCCACAATTCATCGGATCCCAACAAACACACCGCAAAAGAAGTTGGATTGAACTCCGTAGAGATCATGTAGAACATGGTATTGAAGATTGGAGAGAAAGAAGAAGCCATCTAGCTACTAGCTATAGACCCGTAGGTCTGTGGTAAACCACTCACACATCATTGTAGGCGCAGCAGGGTTGATGTAGAAAACCTCCATGATTGATTCCCCCTCTGGCAGAGTACCAGAAAAGGCCTCCAAATGGGATCATGGAAGAACAGAAGCTTACAGCGGCGGAAAAAGTGTTTTTGGTGGCTCTCTATTGGTTTGGGAATGTTTGAAAATTTATGGTGTTGGAATTAGGTCAAACAGAGTTGTGTGGGACCCACGAGCTCAGGTGGTGCCCCCTGGGGGCACTCCGTGTGAGCTCGTCGCTCTCCGTAGATCTTTTGGCCTCATCACAAACATTCTAGGGTCCTGTCTAGTCCAAACAATCTCCGTAAAGTTTCATCGTGTTTGGACTTCATTTGTACTGATTTTCTAAAAAGCCAAAAACAAGCAAAAAAACATCAACTGCCATTAGGCACTGAGTTAATAGGTTAGTCCCCAAAAATGATATAAAATTTTATATAAAATATCTAAGATTGGTAATATAATAGCTTGAAACAATCAAAAATTATAGATACGTTGGAGACGTATCAATGAGCATATAGTGAAGCTTGCTCGCTATGTTGATAGACTGGCTTGTCTGGAATTCGGAATTCCTCCAACACTCGGTATAGATATTGTGCTTGCTTCCATCCCCCCATCTTACATTGGTTTTATCATGAATTACAACATCAATAGGATGGAGAAAAGTGCAAATGAGTTGTTTGTTATGCTGAAAACAGTGGAAGTTGGGATGCAGAAGAACAAACAAGTGTTGATGGCCAACAAGGCTGCCAGCTTCAAGAAGAAGGGCAAGTCCAAGAAGAAGTCTACTGGTGCCGGTAAGACCGTCTCTCAGAAGAAGAACAAGGGCAGAGCCACTAAGGAGACTGAATGTTTCTACTGCAAACAGAAGGGACACTGGAAACACAACTGCAAGAAGTACTTGGCGGATAAGAAGAATGATTCTTCCAGTAAAGGTATAAAAGTTATACAAAGTTAATGTTATTCTACTTGTTGATTTATTGCATGTCATGAGTATTTGATACTAATCAGTTGCTCCTATTTGGAAACGGATACAGGGACTACAGAAAGCTCACAAGTGGAGAAGAAATGAAGACGTGATGCAAACCGGGAATGGTGATGGGATCGCTACTCAAGACCGTTGAAGTCATGCCTTTAGTTTATCTTCAAGATTTATATTAGGATCAAATAAAAGTTATTTCATTCTGGAGTTGTGTAAAACAATATGTTTTAGATTATGCGATGGATATTCTTATAAGTTTTACACAATGGTTGTTCAAGTTATTACAAGAATACGTTTTAGATTTACCTTTATTATTGATGGTTTATTTATGAAATATTGAATTGATAAATTTATAACATTAATGCTAAACGTTTTGAGAAGACTGATAAAATCCACCTGAATGTGGCACTGCTTGGTTATATCGGAAAAATAATCTTCATATAGATGAAGTATTAAAATATTTTGATTTTGAATCAATTAAACTAAGATACATAGTGATGTATGGTGTCCGATGAACAACCCTAGGGCGCAGTGAATTATTATGCTTCATTAATGATTTGAGTAAATACTATTTACTTAATATAAATCTGAAATATTTGAAAGGTTCAAAGAAATTCATAACGAAGTATTTGAAAGGTTCAAATAAAATTCATAATGAAGATAATAATCATTATGACAAAGATAAATGGATCTTCAGTCATGAAGAAAATTATCTAAGTCGTAAGGTTAGCAAAACACTTAGATAATTATAGAATTATTTATTACGGATCTGCATCTATTATTTTTGCGGATATACACTTGAAACAACAATATATACACCAAACAAAGCACCGTCTTATAGTCTGGCAAAACTACGTCATATGAGTTATGGAGTACATAATCCAGACAAAAATGCTAATTTTTAGATAATCCCAAAATGTAATTGGGTATAGCTTCTACCAAAAGTTCAAAGACAAAGTGTTTTTCATAAAGAATGAACACTTTCTCGAGAAGGACTTTTCTCGCTAAAGAAGTAAGTGGGAGGACAGTGTAGCTTGATAAGATTATCGAATCTCTGGCAGGAAGTAAACAAGAATAATAAACCGGAAGTTCTTCTGAAAGTTGCCTGCACAGTTGAGCCATAAGTTACTACACTAGCTATAGAAACTCTAGTTAAAGCTTGCAACTGAAAAATGTAGATCAGGAAAAGTTAATGAACCTCCTGAACTATCTCACGGTTAGATATTCGTCTTAGAAGAAGATGAACTCGCGCACTACAAGGAAGCAATGGCGGGGCCTAGCTCAAAGGAATGGCTTATAGCCATGCTCACCGAAATGGAGTTCATATACAATTAAGTTTATAACTTAGTTGATCCTTGAGAAGATATAAAGTTCATATACAACATTTAAATTTGGAACTTGATTGATTCTCGAGAAGGTATTAAGTAAATGAAATGGATGTCAAAACTAGTTTCCTAAATTTGATGAGTGTGCAAGCTTCAAAAAGTTTTATGTTTTGAAGCAAGTATAAAGGAGCTGGAATCAACATTTTAATAAAAAAATTATTTTGTTAAAATGATGAAGAAAGATTGTGAAGTTTAGTTGGAGCTCTATAGCATTTCTAATCTTATATGTAAATGACATATTGTAGATTGGAAATAACATAAAGTCTCTAAGCACGACAAAATTTGAAGAATATGTTTCCAATAAAAGTCTGAAGAAAAGCAAATTATTGGACATAATGATCTATAGAGATAGATCAAGATGTCTAATTGCGCTAAACTGAATTGAATACATTAACAAGTTTTTAAAAGGTTTAAAAATAAAGAATATGTTTTATCTCAAAGTCACATAACATGATGCTTAAAAGAAATCAATGTCCTATGACCGTTGATAAGCATGAACAGATGAGTGGATTAATGAATTCATCATGAATGTTATTATATGTATTAAAGCCAAATGTTTGTGTACAAAATGTTAATAATAGGTACCAAAATGATCCTGGATTGGATCACTAGGTAATTATTAATATGATTTAAGTACCTCGGAAGGACAAAGGATTTGTCTATAGAGGAGATGAAGAAGTTCATCATAAAAGTTACACGAACACTAGCTTCATGAGTAATGCAAATTATATAGGGCTGTGATTGTTTGGAAGAGTCTTCAAGCATGAACATTATTGTGGATTCTGTAACGTAAGAAAATTATGGTAAAACATTAAGATATTTCAAAATTGTCTGAATCAAGAAGTGTCTTGACATAATCGATGAGATCCCGAATGTGATGACACTATATTATGAATATAGTTAATCAAGAAGTGTCTTGATACAATTGGTATAATCACAAGTATAACGAAACCAATGACACTATGTTAATAAGAAGTCTTGACATAGTTCGTGTGATCCCAAGTGCAATGAGACCAATGACACTGCATTATGAATAATGAGCCATTGTTCAAAAGCAAAAGGTATTAAGATTAGACATGACTAACACAAATATTGCAAGGTTTTGAATGTGTCAAAACTAATGAGAAAGGTTCTAGCACAAGAAAAGCAAGAGCTAACATCAGATAAGCCATAGATGTTAAATAAACTATGCAACTAGATTATTGACTCTAGTGCAAGTTGGAGACTAGTGGAAATATGCCCTAAAGGCAATAATATTTTTTATTATATTTCCATCTTCATAATTAAGAGTTTATATTTCATGTTATAGCTGTGATGATCCTGGAATATGCGATTCAGTGGAAAACACATATGCACGTGTGGAATGATAAACGGTAAAGTATAGGTTCGTAGTCTTGCCTCTAAGCCTGGCTTAAGTGTTGTTTGTGATCATGTTTTCCGGATCTTAGGATATTGTAAATTTTAATGATAGTCCTAAAACAACATTGAGAGTATGAGATTAGAAGAACGATCATATTGAATCGACCCAATCTTGTTTGTTATACTTTGAGATAGAGAGTATGAGATTAGAAGAACGATCATATTGAATCGACCTAATCATGTTTGTTATACTTTGAGATAATATCGTCTGAAATCGGTTGTTATAACATGGAGTGTTAACATGTGTTATACCATGATAGTATCGTATTCACTTCCTACTGTATGGTGAACTTTGGGGTTACTCAAACGTCATCAGTAACACGGTGACCATAACGACAACTTACAGGTTCATCGAGAAGTTTGACAAGGGACTAGATAGCTCGAGAGTGGGATTTACTCCTCTGACAATGGAGACATATTTTTAGGGATCTCTCGATGTGACGACATCCATCATCGTCTAGCTAGACACAGGTGACTACATCATGGGGATGCCAGAACACTTCAACAAGAAAGAAGAAGAAAACCGACAACGAGAGCAATGGTATAGTGAGCACGTGCATGACTTGGGAGGATACCGATGCACCTCGGGTTTTGTAAAGTATCGCGAAGCAAAGGGAATATCACATGATAACCAAACGTTCACTTGAATGTCATTTGTGTAATCATAGGAATCGGCATGGACGTCTGACGTGGCTTGAAACTGCGTTGGTATTTCCCCAAAGAGGAAGGGATGATGTGGCACAGCTACGGTAAGTATTTCCCTCAATTATGAACCCAAGGTTAGCAATCCAGTAGGAGAACCAAGCAACACTATGTAAACAGTACCTGCACACAAAGAACAAATACTTGCAACCCAACGCGTAAGAGGGGTTGTCAATCCTCCTCGATAAAAAATAGATTAAATTGTATGAGATTGGATAAATAGATCTAGCAAAACACAAAAAAAAATAAGTAAAGAAAAAGTGCAGCAAGGTATTTTTGGGTTTTTGGATAATAGATCTGAAAACAATATGATAAAAGATAGACCCGGAGGCTGTAGATTTCACTAGTGGCTTCTCTCGGGAAAATTGCATACGGTGGGTAAACAAATTACTGTTGGGCAATTGATAGAAGAGCAAATAATTATGACGATATCCAAGGCAATGATCATGTATATAGGTATCACGTCCAAGATTAGTAGACCGACTCCTGCCCACATCTACTACTATTACTCCACACATCGACCGCTATCCAGCATGCATCTAGTGTATTAAGTTCATGGAGAAACGGAGTAATGCAATAAGAACGATGAGATGATGTAGACAAGATCTATTCATGTAGGAATAGACCCCATCTTTTTATCCTTAATAGCAATGATACATGCGTGCCTCACTACCCCTTCTGTCACTGGGTGAGGACACCACAAGATCAAACCCATCACAAAGCACCTCTTCTAATTGCAAGAAAAATCAACCTAGTTGGCCAAACCAAACCAAAGTTTCGGAGAAGAAATACGAGGCTATAACAATCATGCATATAAGAGATCAAAGAAAACTCAAATAATATTCATAGATAGATCTGATCATAAACTCACACTTCATCGGATCCCAACAAACACACAGTAAAAAGTCATTACACTACAAAAAAAAGACACATACGTGACATTTTGGGCCGAACGAAAAAAAATTCTGTCATGCTTATGACACTTCTATGATGATAATTGTGACAAAAGCACGTATCATCATAGATGCAGTGGGCTTCTACTTCTATGACAAAAAATCATGACAGAAAATGGGCTTTTCGTCATGGGCGGGCCGGGGACGCACATGACGGAAAAAATCATGGTAGAAGCGAGGGCGAGGAAAATTTCAGGGAGTTCCCGGTTACGGTGGATGGTCGGGGCCGAGTGATGCATGGAGGGATTGCGCGTTTCTCTGATACACGTACGCGCATGTGTGCGAGGCGTTGGGCTCTAACTGAACCCGAGCGAGGCGTTCGCTTACTGAACCCGAGCGATTTCACTAGCTAAGTTACTGAACCCGAGCGATCGATCCCTTGGCTGTTAACTGAACCCGAGCGATTCCTTCGCTACTGCTGCTAACTGAACCCGAGCGATCGATCGCTGCTGCTGCTGTTGCTTATTGAAGCCAATCGAACCTGCTGCCTCTTGATGAACAGTGAACATGGGGGTTGGTTGAACGAGTTGAGACGTACGTGGTTTGGGTTGGATGAATAGTCCCGATGGGGGTTGGATGAATAGGACGCCGTGGTAGTAGTAGTAGGCCGTTGCCGCTGGATGAACAGGACACCGAGAGGAGGCTGCCACAGCCGAGCTGGTTGGGTGTGGATGAACAGGACCCCATGGAGGGCTGGTTGAACAGTAGCCGGTGGAGGGCTAGATGAACAGTAGCATGTGGATGAACAGTAGCTGGTGGAGGCAGGAGGAAGACGCGGTGGATGAACAGTAGCTTGTGGAGTCCCGTTTTGCAGTACACCACACCCCTCCGATGAACAGCACCCCTATTTAGACCGTAGCACTCCAACACAAGTCTGTTTCCTCTGTTTTGCGATACGCCACACCCCTCCCGATGAACAGGACCCCTGTTTCGACCGTAGCGCTCCAACACAAGTCTGTTTCCTCCATTTGCGGTACGCCACACACCCCGATCAACAGGATGCCGTTTCGACCATAGCCGGTCGAACAGAAGGCCGTTTCCTTCATACTGCAGTACGCCAGACCCCGTTTCGGCTGTTTCGTCCAAGCCGGTTGGCTCCCATTGAACAGGACGCATTCCGACCCAGTCTGTTGCCTCCCGATGAACAGGATGTTGTTTCTCCGTTCTGACCCAGCCGGTTGGCTACCTGATGAACAGGACGCCGTTACTGCCGTCTGTTGCCTCTCCATGTACACGAGCCCTGGCCATACGTATGCTCGAGTACGCGTTCGAGACCCCGCCCGTATGTACGTACGTGGCCGTATTTTTTGGCATATGGCTGTACATACATGTACACGGTTTAGAAGGGACTTCCTGAACTGCTACGTCGGGGGCTCTACTACTACATGTGCCGCTACTTGCTCGGCCACGGTTCATCGTTGCAGAGAGACCGATCGACCATTATGTACGTACACGTTCACGACAACGCTACGTATGCTTCGACCAGGTGGGTCCCGGCTATCAGGGAGGATAAGGAGACACTTCCTTGCATGCGAAGTTATTGATGGTGGGTCCGAGCTGTCAGGGGGAGGATTCATTTTTTTTCGTGCCTAATATGGAGGCACTTTCCTTGCATCCGAAGATATAGCTGGTGGGTCCCAGCTGTCAGGGGGAAAACATTTTTTTCCGCAAAATACAGCTAAGCCAAAATACAGAGGCCCTTCCGATAGGTCCCTACTGTCAGGTGGAGGAATCATTATTTTGCGCGTAATAATGAGGCACTTCCTTGCTGCGGCCGTGGACCCAGCTGTCAACCTCTCCACGTACAGTCCTCTTTCGATGTAAGTCATTCATTGACAACGTTGACCACACCGCACCGAGAGCACCAAGGCGGTGGACAACGGTGAGGCCCAGGAAGGGAATGACCCGGAGCCGGGGAAGACTCGGCAATTGTTTCCCACGCAGAGAGGCATACAAGGGTTTACTGGTTGGGCTGCAGTGTGAGGCTGCCATCACCAAAGAATTACAGCAGGTCTGGGTGAGTACATGGATGGCCAGGCCAGCAATGGGAGTAGGGTGCGGCGGTGAGGCCTGCATGGCAGCAGAGCCGGCCACGGGAGGCAGGAGCAGGAGGCACGACCGACGTTGGTTTGGCGGCTGGAGCAAGAAGACCAGAGGTTGAAGAAGCACTACAGCCGTTGGATGGACATCGTACGGTCACTTGAGCTAGAATCGTTCATATTGACTAAGTTGACAAAGCCCTCCGTCCGCGTCAACTTAGTAGGCCCACAAGTCAGCCTTCAAATATGGTGGGATTTTTCCTCCACGTCGATAAGGAGCTAAAAGATCAACGACCTTAATACCTGTTTCAAAGATGGATAATTTCGTATCTAACTCGATAAAGGCAGGCGCAGATCTATGAATAGGGAACGTTGCACTACTATCTACAGGACCCAAATTGTCAACAGGCTCCCCAAGAACGTTGAAAATTCGTCCGAGAGTAGCTCCACCGACCGGAACACTGAGAGGAGCTCCCGTGTCAATCACTTCCATTCCTCTCATCAACCCGTCCATAGCACTCATAGCTACAGCTCTAACTCGATTATTTCCTAATAATTGTTGTACCTCACAAGTCACATTAATTTGCTTATCGGCAGTGTCTCTACTCTGGACTACCAAAGCGTTATAAATATAAGGTAACTTGCCCGGGGGAAAAGTGACATCCAGCACGGGTCCAATAATTTGATCGATACGACCTGTACTTTTTTCTTCAATTGTAGAAACCCCGGGATGAGAAGAAGTAGGATTGGTTCTCATAATTATCACATAATTAAAAAAAAGGAATTTTTCAAAAATTTTCTTTTTTTATTGTTCAATAATGCCAAATCAAATAAAAAAAATCCAAAAGTAAAAAGGAAATGAATTAGTTAATTCAATAAGAGAGAAAAGGGGACCTAGCAGGGGGGTAGTCATTTTTTTGTGCGTAATAAGGAGGCACTTCCTTGCGTGCGAAGATATAGCTGGTGGGTCCGAGCTGTCAGTGGGGGAATGCTTTTTCGCGAAATACAGAGGCCCTTTCGGTGCGTCCCAGCTGTCAGTGGGAAGGATCATTTTTTTTGCCCGTAATAAGGACGCACTTCCTTGCGTGCGAAGATGTAGCTGGTGGATCCCAGATGTCAGGGGGAGAAAACATTATTTTTTAGGGTAAAAAGGATGCAGTTGCATGCATGCGTCCATGGGCATGGTGCGTCCCCACTGTTAGCCTCTCCACGTACAGTCGTCTTCCGATGACTCTCGTTTGTTGACCACGTTAACCACACCGTGCAGAGCGCATCAAGGCCGCTGGACGACGGCGAGGCCCCAGACTGGAATGCCCCGGAGATGGGGAGGACGCGGCAGTGGAGTCGCAGACGGAGAGGAGTGGGAAACTTGACTGGTTCAGGTGCGGGGTGGGCCTACACTCGGCAGAGAATAACAGGAGGTGCGGAGGAGTGGAGGGATGGCCTGGCCGTCAGTGCGGTAGCGTTTCACTGCGAGGCGCGCAAAACAACGCCGCTGGACGCCGGAGGCTGGAGCAGGCGGTCCCGGCAGCGCTGGGGGAAGAAGACGAGAGATTGAAGAAGAATGTTGGCCGTTGGATGTAAATCCAACGCCTTGCTTAGGCTTCGACCTTTGTATTTTTTTTTGCGAAAGTGCTTAGGCTTCGACCTACTTGCCCACATGTCAGCCAGTCCATTTGGTGAGCTAGGTGAAACAATGATGTAGCGTCTATGCAGCTCGTTTATATATTATGTTAGAATTTAAAGCTCATTTGCATTTTTTCTCGAAATCCGTGGACTTGCTGGGCTGGGTGAAAAATATCATGTTGGGCTGGACGGAGAAATGTTATAAAAACATAAACACATGATTGCACGTCTATTACTGCATTGGTCAGTAAAATCTTTGCAAGCTTATGTACGCAATCACCAGGAGTTAACTTGCCAAGTTATATATAAACAATTATTATTATTATTTTGTGAGAACTTTCGATTTACGAAATAATATATCATTTTAATTTGATGAGTTAATAGGACGTAGGGTATTATTATTTTTTAGGCTAGACGTGGGACAGTTGAGTTGGTTCTAGGGAAAAGTACTCGGAGAAAACTCAGATTACATCGAAAAAGAAAGTGGGAGAAAATTCATATATAGGATTAATAAAAACGAAAAATAAAGGAAGTGGGAAGGTCTATACAATGGTTGGATGAACGACAGGTTTAACAGAACCCTATGTTGTTTCTATTATATATATGGAATAAAATAAGATATAAATATAAATATTAATAATATATATACTATTATAGAAGGGAAAACATAGGTTCAGTTTTTCATTCTTATAGAAAAATAGAACTGAGCTGTGCGTCATCTTGAAAAAACAAACATAACTTGGGCTGCTGATGTTATAAACAAGCTAGGCTGGGAGGCCCAGAGGCCGCTTGATACCTGCTGGACCCCAAAAAAAAGTTGAAACTAGCTGGATCAACTGTGTCTGCATGTCGTGGGTTGTGCAAGTTAAACAACAAAACCTAGGGCATGGACCAGCTGGATCAGCCTCTCGACGAATAGTCATCTCCTGATTCCTCTTGTTTTGTTGACCATGTGGGGAACGACAGATGGCTGCGCCGCGGCGAGAGCACCAAGGCGGAGGACGACGTCGATACCTCGGATCGAACGAACCGGAGCTAGGGAAGACGCAGGTGGAGGGGAGTACGAGGGTTGACTTGTTCGGGTGTAGGGTGAGCCGGTGGAGCTGCCGCTGCCAATGTGTGGGAGTAGAGGGATGGCCTGGCCAGCGCCATAGGCTAGGATGGGTCACCGAGGCATGCGCGGCAGCGCTGCCAGCCGCTTTAGGAAGAGGATGAAAGATTGAACAAAATAAAGAAATACAAATGGATAGGTGGTTGGTCCGAGATGTTTGTGTACGAGACCTGCTGGGTCCACCTGAGAAGGGGAACATGTTGGGAGGAAGGAGATTCAAAGCACGGCAGCACAGTGAACTAGTTACATACATATGCAAATAGCCACTAAAAAAAGCAAACAGGTTAATGGGTTCTTAGACAAAATATTTCAGACAAAATAGATAATTATGACACATAGACTAATGCATGAAACACTCAGATGATAAAGGTGCTTAAACACATAAAGTACATCATCTAGACCTTCCTAGCACGCTTGATCATGACGCTGCGGCTATCCGTGTACTCATCGGTTACGGGAAGCAGACGGGCCCTCATGTCCAAGATCCGCATGTACATGTCGTAGCATGCGTACGCATCTTTGGCCGCGCAGGTTATGTAGGCTTCATTTAGAGGTACCTCCCACGTGTTCAGGTTCTTGGTATCGATGTCTTCTTTCATGTTGGCGTAGCAGGGGTCGATGATGGTCACGGCAAGGTCAACCACGGAGTCCTCCTGCCCGTTGCTGATGATCTTGTATTGCTTCTTGATGTCGACAAGCTTGTTGCACCAGATGCTCCAGAACCTCTCGTGGCCCTACAGCAGTGGTAGACGAGAACCTCATCCCGCACGCATACCTAGGCGATGGCGATCCGCTGGTCCCTATTAGGAGTCGAATGGATGGGCACAAGGCCTAGTCCCGCGACCTTGTGTTTTCTCCTCCTGTGGGTACTGCTTGAACTTGGTGAGGCAGAGCTTCACCGAGTCCAGATAATTGGTGCACATCACATTCAACTTGGTGCTGCCATGGGTCTGAACGGCGAACTCAAAGGTGAAGTCCATATCCAGCAGGCTCACCCCTCGGATCGCCATTGGAGTCTCTTCTCACGCAAAGTTGATGTGGTGGTTCTCATTTCTGGGGATTGGGGGCAGGGGGATGAAGACGATTGGTGTGTACTGGGGTACTGGGAGCGGCACCGCCGCAATAGCAGTTCGTTTTTTCAATCTTGGGGAACTGCAATCAATGGTGTACGAGTGGGTAGGCGGCGGCAGCAATTAGTTTTTCAGCTCTTGGGGAACTGCATCCAATAGTAAACTGAGTGTGTACAGGCGACAGCAGATACTACACCTCCCTCACCCGCTGCACGCCCGGCAGAACATGCCCCCTCGGGTTCACGAGCGGATCTGTATTGGTACTGTTATAGCAAGTGTTTGTGGTCACTTTAAATAAATTTTATTAGCTTTAATTAAAATGTATTCTTAAAACAACGAAAGCATTGGCTCGGTCTATCAGTGCCATAGGAGAAACATGAACAGCAATAAGAATTATTATTCTCAGGACGCAAACGATCAGCTCATTTGTCGCACTTTCACACACACAATACTACCAAGTTTGAACAGCTAGTTATGGTTGTTGTCCTCTGCATCATCATGCCGTGTTTCCCAGCTTGCAAGATTCAGAACCAACCAATATGATTTAAATAATAAGTAAAACGAAGATGCCTACACATCACAATGATTCCCAGCTTGCAAGATTCAGAACCAACCCATTAGATTCAAATAATAATAAGTACAACAAAGATGCCTACACATCTCAATGATTCACAGCTCAGAGCCAATCGTAACTATACAACTCAAACATTGTGAGAATGTGAACAAATAAATAAAAATTGATTGATGCTTCATGTAAGCAATTTGATCCAAGGATTTGCTTAAACATTGAAATCAGTCCTTTTTAAGGCCACGTTGGTCAAACATTGGCACCTGAAATGTTCTGCATCATTGGTGGCACTACCACTTCCAATATATGCACAAGAGGGCCTTCTAGATTTTGAAGTAGTGTGTATAGAGCCTCATCCTTAGTATTTAACAAATACACATAGCAGTATCTAGTGGAATCATCAATCAACGTCCTGAAATATCTCTTTCCACCTTGCACACACGCATGGCACTTTAGAGCCTTTGGATAAAGTGAATCTCGTGATTAAATCCATCTTGGCTAGCCGTGTCATACAACCCTGGGCGAATGCTTTTGACCATCACAACATCTGTAGTTGAGTATTCCTGTTTGCATAGATAAGAAAGAGCATGATTACTATAATATTGGCACTAGTTAAATCAACTTTATTTCCAAAACGAAAAAAGATTGCGATAGTATAGCTTTATTAAAAAAATACAACGTTAGCACAGTATGAAAAAGCACAATCATGTTGATAAAGGACAGTACTGACCTGTGTGAGATGACTTTGTGAGATCAAGTTATTCTTCATGTCCTCGTATCTTGCCATGAAGACGATTCATTGACATCCATTAACACCTCGGTGTAGCAGTAGAAGGAGGAGCGTCGACTCATTTCAATCACTTTTTTTGTGCAGTTTAACTAAAATTATGGCGCCCGCCAGTTAGAGAGGTGGCCCGCGCCACCTCAATGATAGGCGTGATGGACTCAACTAGCTCAGTGTAGCTATGTGATTGATGCAGTGCACATGGACTTGATTCTGCCGGATAGGTCTTCTGCAAGTTATCTACATTGGAAATGAAATGGTAGCTAAGACAGTAGCTCTATTTTAAATGTATTATTACTTCATTTTATCAGTGGCAGTAGCAGTGCCAAAATAGTAGCACAAGATCACTAGCTGGATGCAGAGTCAAAATCAACCAAAAAGGAACATACCCGGTCATCGGAACCATAACTGAGAGAGGGGCCCTACGCCGCCACGACTTGATGTGGTGACCTGCAGATCCACTCGGATGATTCAATTCATGCGACCTTTTTCTATAGTCCGCCTGAAATGAAGCAAAGATTGCATCATGCAGCTAGCAAGAAGTACTTGCTCTCATGAGCTGGCAGGTTCTTCTTAAGTAGTTGCACTAAAATTGAGCAACATTAAGGTTAGCTGTCCTGCTCCTGCAAGGTGCAACTATAATTCGGTTATCCTTTTGTGCAGTTCTACTAAAATAAAGTTCCATTGTGGTGACAGTGACGGCTCATCTTGCAAAGGATAATAAAATGTTGCACGAGATTACCAGCAGAGTTTGATGGAGATGTTGGAAACTCCAATCAACCTTTGTGCAGTTCAACCAAAATTGAGAGATGTTGCCCATGTGACATTTTAGTTGAACTGCACAAGACACTCATTAAAAAAAAGTGTTTTGTGTAGTTCACCAAAAGGTCACAATAGCAACAAGGTGAAATGGATATCCCTATCCGCACAAAAAGATAGAAAGAAAACAGTTACTGGTCAATAACAAGATACGAAACATACACGAAATGAAAAGAAGCATCTTGATTATGTTCATGGCAATCACGCAAGAACAGTAGAAATTTTAAAACGGCGGCATTCCTTCATGTTATCGGAAGCATTACGATCAACAATGACATTCGTCAAATATGGGATTACTTTAATGGTGGCATTGCTTGTTTACCAGATACAGTAGATCAACAGCAGCTAAAGAGTTGGTTTAAGGGCATGGGACAGTGGGGACACCAGGATACTCAGCAGCGTAAAGAAGCAACTTACTTATCATACTGTTAAAAACAGTAGGAGTACCATTTGTTACACAGTTTAATTGCATCATATTACTGGAGGCATTAGATTAACAATAACACCGGTTAGACATGTCCTACGGTAACAATGTGATTGCTTCATTTTACATGCGCCCTTACATTAACAACAACAAAAAGTTGGTATAAGGACATGCGACAGTGGACGCATCAGCACAATGTACCTACAAGGAGGCATAAAGTGGTGATGCCGAGTTTGTTCATACTCTGTGAGGGCAGCAAATCTAATCCTGGAGACCTTTTACTATGTGAGGGCAGCAAATCTAATCCAAGACATAGTGACATACTCTGTTGACTTGTCCACCAGCCGCCACTTTCTATCCTTTTTCAACCAATAATAGATATGTTCCTTATCCAGTTTGTACTGCCTTTGCCCTTTATTTCCCTTTTCAACCAAGAGACCGGTTGGGTATCCAGTCTCTACTACTTCCCCCCTGTTATTTCCTCTTTGAATCAAGTCCTAGATTCATGCTAGTACAACTTTATCCCCTTTCTTCGCTGTTTGAACCAAGTCTTGGATTCGACTCCACGAAGTAGCTTTACCTCTAATAATACTAAAAATTTAGGTGGCTTTGGAAGAGCTGATGGAAGTAGAAAAAGATCCACATGGAGACACGTGGGAAGCTGGGGCAGTAGAGCAAGGTCACTTTCAAAGGAACTTATACCTGAGGGTCGTCAAGATGTGGCTCGGAGGCCGGCGGCAGGTCGGATCTACCCACAATACTGCAGGGAGGAAGAAGGGTCGGAGGACCTCCGGAGCCAGCGCTGTGTCGGAGAGAACGGCACGGGCAGAGGATCGGGACCCGCCGGCAGCTGTGGGTTTCCTCCCTCGCCGCCGATGACCGCGTGAACGATGCACCTAGTCCCTTACACACACTGGCCGAAGGGATCCAGCCGGATCTGTGACCAGCGGTGAGCAGAGAGAAAATGTCGCTACCGCTATCTTGTTTAGATCTGGAGAGGATGAGAGAATTAAGAGAGCAACCCTAGTGAAGCAAGCGCTCAAGCGTTTCCATTTGTGTATGTGGCATTAAAGAAAACAAACTCTCTATTTAACATGACTAACTGTACTACTCCTACTTACTAGTACTAGTATTGTTCACTTGTGCTCCCCGGCCCTCCATTCATTGAACAACCCCACGGGTGAATAAACATACAATACTATTTATATAGAATGAACAAGCTCGAACTATTTTGGCTTTGAGATATCCATGGTACAGTTTGACCACATTGCATTAATGGACTCAGTACTTTGAAGTAACCTATAAGTATAAACACATGCACAGTTTACATTCTGAATCGCTAGCTAGAGCTTGAACTGTACTCCCTCCATCCTTGAAAGAGTGTACTTCCAACTTTGTTGGAAAGTCAATTTTTTTTATGTTTGACCGTATTTATACAATAATAGACCAACATTAATGCCATCAAATTAGTAGCATTAGATTCATGATAAAAGATATTTTCATTATATACCTATTTGATTTCACAAGCATTGACATATTTTTGCACAAACTAGGTCAAACTTTGAGATAGTTTGACCCTCCAAAAAAGTTGGAAGTACACTTTTTCAAGGACGGTGGGAGTATTTGTTTACATGTACCACCTTTTTCTTTTGGTTTTCTGCTCCATGGCGCAATTCATCGATACAAAATTATACTATGAGTAGTTAAAAGTTGAGGGCAGGGCTTTTCCTGGGCAGTACGCGCGACAGTTTTCGCGTAGCCTGTTTGACAGAGAGGCGAGGAGGGTGAGGGAGTAGCGGATTCAACTTACTGCTGGAAAGGTAGGGCTGTGCGATTTGATGGAATGTTACTACTGGAAAGACGGGGTCTTGTGATATGACTACTCACAATAGTCATTAATTACTGGCCCTACGACCGGGGTGATGCCCCCCTTCCATTCCCCATTCTAATCAGGTGCATGACACGTCGACCCGGATGCTGGCTCTCCCACATGTCGGCGAAGTAAGAAGGAGCAAAGAATCATGCGGTATATATAGTGTATATACTAGTACTACTACTCACGTCCCAGTGAACCAGCAGGCGATAGGCCATAGAAAACAATGTGGTGATATGGCATAAAAAACAATGTGCTATAGTCCAGTCTCTAGCATGTACAGTACTACTCCTCTCGGTTCATCGCCATCATACTTTCCCCATTCCTGTGTTTTCAGTATCCTGCAAATCAAAGAGGCCCTTAGACTAGTTTAGGTCCGGTCATTTTTTATAAATGTGTTATGTCCAAAATTTAATGAACGTGCTCCGGTTTCTATGAAAATAATCCAGTTTGCATGTAGTAATTCATTTACTTATTAATTCTTCTGAAGGGGGTTTGCATGTAATTTGTGAGGTCTAAAATGTAAAGTACGCCGGCATGGTTGCATATGCTCTGAGTCGTGCATGCACTACGTGCTCTATGGCCCACATGTCGGCGAAAGGAAGCACGTGGAAATAGCCTAGGAGTACATATAGGAGGATAAATGCGTGAAAAAAATATGTACTATGAAGCGTAGCTGCGGTTCGAAAAGGAGACCTAAAGTGATGACAGGTATAGGTCGCGCGCACCCAACTAGTGGTAGTACTCGTACTAGACGTACGACTACTTTTTCCCTAAAAAAAAGAGGTACGAGTACTCAGTACTCCTATTCTATCAACATGAGTCGCATCTGACAATAGCGTCCGTGCTACAGCTAGCTCTTCTCCCTCGTTTCTCTCTTCCAACTCTAACTCAGCTGACGTGTGGTGGGCGGGGTGGGGATTTGCCGAAAGTCGGTTTGCTCAACTGCGGACCCATCTGACAGTGAAAATGCTAAGACAACAAGCGTTCCCTAGCTTGAGCGGCGTGAACGGACAGATCGTGTGGGGGTGCGGCGCGAATGGCAGGGTTGAGATCCTCGGCAGTACTGTATGGTGCTGTAGTGCGGATGACATGTGGGGTCGGGTCCACACGGCAGTGACCGTACTGTATGGTGTGCTACTATAGAGGATCCTAACCTGGCATAGGCATGCTGTACTTGTCCACTTTCTCGTTTTGAACTCATGACTTGTAGTAACGCTTAGTTTTGAATACATAAGTTTGGTTGTCGCGCTAATATATATAGTACTCCCTCCATGTAGGTTGGGTTGCTGAAGTCAAAATTAGACACAAAACACGATGGTGACGGACCAGTCTACCTTCGTCCTGGTTTATTGCTCCCCATCGTAATCTGTGCCAAATTTTGACCATAAATTTGACTAACAAAAGGTTCACGCATGTCACCAAAATTATATCATTGAAAACTATGTTCAAATACAAATCAAACGATATAATTTTTGTTGACATGCACTAACATTTTGTCAGTTAAATCTTTGGTCAAAATTTAGCACAAAATACAAAAGGGACTAATAAACCAGGACCTAGGTAGTACACTAGGATGAATACAATGATACTACATATAAAAATGCCATACACTAATAAAACATTAAGGCCACAAGGCCATGCAGTGCTGGTTACAGGAGGCGAGAAGAAAGATGCATTCATCGATGACCTCTTCCTCCTCGACTCAGGGCGTCGGCCCACTGAATGGCAGCAAAGTAGCAGCGGCTTTTGTGGCCAGTTCAACGTGCTTCTCAACAATGGCGTCCAAAGATTCCAGCCGATGGAAGAAGGCCAACGTCTTTCTGTCCTCCCTGGCCTTGTAGTGGCCTATGTAGACGATTTCCTCATAGACGTGGATGTGTAGGTCGATGTTTTCTTGCATGGAGAGGCGCTGCGCGGAGAGTGCGGCCTCGAGGTGCACATTCTTCGTCGCGACCTTCGGTAGCTGCAGGGCCACCAGGGCTTGAAAGAGTTTGTCACCATGGAGGCCGATGAGGGTGGCAGGCAATAAGGAGTCTGGGGGCACGGGCTAGAGCAGTACAGCAAGGTCGTCCGCGCGCTTCTTGACGGCGGTGAACTTGCGGATGGAGTGGACCATCATGTCGTCCATGCGAGAGGCGAAGCCAGAGTCGGCGAGGGCTACGACACCGGCAGTTGCCAGCACCGTCTGGAAACGCTGTGCGGAGAAGGGCCACGGGCCAGCATCTTGGATGATCTGGCACAGCCGACTGCCGCTCGCGTCCATCGCCTCCATAGGTGCTTGTGGCTTCTGGTCACTTGGTCTTGGATTGGAGTGAGCAGTGTTGCACAGAGACTAGGACTAGATGGATTGGAGTGGTGGGGCGCCTTTATATGAGAGTCCAAACTGTGTTGCATTCACATCGTGTTGGCACCATTCTGCTTCTCCAATTAATTCCCTCTGCATGCTAATTGAGGATGCATCATTGACCGTTCAATGTCTCGGGAACCGCTACCCTCTCCCTCCTTGGCATTCAAGCCGTATCAATGTAAATGTGGGTCTAGAAGAGACTGGTCATTTACTACATTATGCACCGCGACCGTCTGGGGGTACGACGCGAACGGCACAGGCATGCTGTACTTGTTCCAGTTTCTCGTTTTGAACTCGTGACTTCTAGTAACGCTCAGTTTTGAATATATAAGTTTGGTTGTCACGCCAATATATACAGTACTCCCTCCATGTAGGTTGGGTCGCTGAAGTCAAAATTAGACACAAAACATGATGGTGATGGACCAGTCTACCTCCGTCCTGGTATATTGCTCCCCTCGTAATCTGTGTCAATTTTTTACCATAAATTTGACTAACAAAAGGTTCATTCCTGTCACCAAAATTATATCATTGAAAACTATGTTCAAATACAAATCAAACGATATAATTTTTGTTGACATGCACTAACATTTTGTCAGTTAAATCTTGGGTCAAAATTTAGCACAAATTACAAAAGGGCCTAATAAACCAGGACCTAGGTAGTACACTAGGATGAAGACAGTGATACTACATATTAAAATGCCATACACTAATAAAACATTAAGGCCACGAGGCGATGCAGTGCTGGTTACAGGAGGCGAGAAGAAAGATGCATTCATCGATGACCTCTTCCTCCTCGACTCAGGGCGTCGGCCCACCGAATGGCGGCAAAGTAGCAGCGGCTTCGTGGCCAGTTCAACGTGCTTCTCAACAATGGCGTCCAAAGATTCCAGCCGATGGAAGAAGGCCAACGTCTTTCTGTCCTCCCTGGCCTTGTAGTGGCCTATGTAGACGATTTACTCATAGACGTGGATGTGTAGGTCAATGTTTTCTTGCATGGCGAGGCGCTGCATGGAGAGCGCGGGCTCGAGGTGCACATTCTTCGTCGCGACCTTCGGTAGCTGCAGGTCCACCAGGGCTTGAAAGAGTTCGTCACCATGGAGACTGATGAGGGTGGCAGGCAATGAGGAGCCTCGGTGCACGGGCTAGAGCAGTACGGCAAGGTCGTTCGTGCGCTTCTTGACGGTGGTGAACTAGCGGATGGAGCGGACCATCATGTCGTCCATGCGAGAGGTGAAGCCAGCGTCAGCGAGGGCTACGACACCGGCGGTCGCCAGCACCATCTGGAAACGCTGTGCGGAGAGGGGCCACGGGCAGACATCTTGGATGATCTGGCACAACCGACTGCCGCTCGCGTCCATCGCCTCCATAGGTGCTTTGGCTTCTGGTCACTTGGTCTTGGATTGGAGTGAGCAGAGTTGCACAGAGACTAGGACTAGATGGATTGGAGTGGTGGGGCGCCTTTATATGAGAGTCCAAACTGTGTTGCATTCACATCGTGTTGGCACCACTCTGCTTCTCCAATTAATTCCCTCTGCATGCTAATTGAGGATGCATCATTGACCGTTCAATGTCTCGGGAACCGCTACCCTCTCCCTCCTTGGCATTCAAGCCGTATCAATGTAAATGTGGGTCAAGAAGAGAGTAGTCATTTACTACATTGTGCACCGCGACCGTCTGGGGGCACGACGCGAACGGCACAGGCATCCTGTACTTGTTCCAGTTTCTCGTTTTGAACTCGTGACTTCTAGTAACGCTCAGTTTTGAATATATAAGTTTGGTTGTCACGCCAATATATACAGTACTCCCTACATGTAGGTTGGGTCGCTGAAGTCAAAATTAGACACAAAACATGATGGTGATCGACTAGTCTACCTCCGTCCTGGTTTATTGCTCCCCTCGTAATCTGTGCCAATTTTTTACCATAAATTTGACTAACAAAAGGTTCATTCATGTCACCAAAATTATATCATTGAAAACTATGTTCAAATACAAATCAAACGATATAATTTTTGTTGACATGCACTAACATTTTGTCAGTTAAATGTTTGGTCAAAATTTAGCACAAATTACAAAAGGGACTAATAAACCAGGACCTAGGTAGTACACTAGGATGAAGACAGTGATACTACATATTAAAATGCCATACACTAATAAAACATTAAGGCCACGAGGCGATGCAGTGCTGGTTACAGGAGGCGAGAAGAAAGATGCATTCATCGATGACCTCTTCCTCCTTGACTCAGGGCATCGGCCCACCGAATGGCGGCAAAGTAGCAGCGGCTTTCGTGGACAGTTCAACGTGCTTCTCAACAAGGGCGTCCAAAGATTCCAGCCGATGGAAGAAGGCCAACGTACTTTCTGTCCTCCCTGGCCTTGTAGTGGCCCATGTAGACGATTTCCTCGTAGACGTGGATGTGTAGGTCGATGTTTTCTTGTATGGCGAGGCGCTGCGCAGAGAGCGCGGCCTCGAGGTGCACATTCTTTGTCGCGACCTTCGGTAGCTGCAGGGCCACCAGGGCTTGAAAGAGTTCGTCACCATGGAGGCCGATGAGGGTGGCAGGCAATGAGGAGCGTGGGCGCATGGGCTAGAGCAGTACGGCAAGGTCGTCCGCGCGCTTCTTGACGGCGGTGAACTTGCGGATGGAGCGGACCATCATGTCGTCCATGCGAGAGGCGAAGCCAGCGTCGGCGAGGGCTACGACACCGGCGGTCGCCAGCACCGTCTGGAAACGCTGTGCGGAGAGGGGCCACGGGCCGACATCTTGGATGATCTGGCACAGCCGACTGCCACTCGCATCCATCGCCTCCATAGGTGCTTGTGGCTTCTGGTCACTTGGTCTTGGATTGGAGTGAGCAGTGTTGCACAGAGACTAGGACTAGATGGATTGGAGTGGTGGGGCGCCTTTATATGAGAGTCCAAACTGTGTTGCATTCACATCGTGTTGGCACCATTCTGCTTCTCCAATTAATTCCCTCTGCATGCTAATTGAGGATGCATCATTGACCGTTCAATGTCTCGGGAACCGCTACCCTCTCCCTCCTTGGCATTCAAGCCGTATCAATGTAAATGTGGGTCTAGAAGAGACTGGTCATTTACTACATTATGCACCGCGACCGTCTGGGGGTACGACGCGAACGGCACAGGCATGCTGTACTTGTTCCAGTTTCTCGTTTTGAACTCGTGACTTCTAGTAACGCTCAGTTTTGAATATATAAGTTTGGTTGTCACGCCAATATATACAGTACTCCCTCCATGTAGGTTGGGTCGCTGAAGTCAAAATTAGACACAAAACATGATGGTGATGGACCAGTCTACCTCCGTCCTGGTTTATTGCTCCCCTCGTAATCTGTGGCAATTTTTTACCATAAATTTGACTAACAAAAGGTTCATTCCTGTCACCAAAATTATATCATTGAAAACTATGTTCAAATACAAATCAAACGATATAATTTTTGTTGACATGCACTAACATTTTGTCAGTTAAATCTTTGGTCAAAATTTAGCACAAATTACAAAAGGGCCTAATAAACCAGGACCTAGGTAGTACACTAGGATGAAGACAGTGATACTACATATTAAAATGCCACACACTAATAAAACAATAAGGCCATGAGGCGATACAGTGCTGGTTACAGGAGGCAAGAAGAAAGATGCATTCATCGATGACCTCTTCCTCCTCGACTCATGGCGTCGGCCCACCGAATGGCGGCAAAGTAGCAGCGGCTTTCGTGGCCAGTTCAACGTGCTTCTCAACAATGGCGTCCAAAGATTCCAGCTGATGGAAGAAGGCCAACGTACTTTCTGTCCTCCCTGGCCTTGTAGTGGCCTATGTAGACGATTTCCTCGTAGACGTGGATGTGTAGGTCGATGTTTTCTTGCATGGTGAGGCGCTGCGCGGAGAGCGCGGCCTCGAGGTGCACATTCTTCGTCGCGACCTTCGGTAGCTACAGGGCCACCAGGGCTTGAAAGATTCGTCACCATGGAGGCTGATGAAGGTGGCAGGCAATGAGGAGCGTGGGCGCACGGGCTAGAGCAGTACGGCAAGGTCGTCCGCGCGCTTCTTGACGGCGGTGAACTTGCGGATGGAGCGGACCATCATGTCATCCATGCGAGAGGCGAAGCCAGCGTCGGCAAGGGCTACGACACCGGCGATCGCCAGCACCGTCTGGAAACGCTGTGCGGAGAGGGGCCACGGGCCGACATCTTGGATGATCTAGCACAGCCGACTGCCGCTCGCGTCCATCGCCTCCATAGGTGCTTGTGGCTTCTGGTCACTTGGTCTTGGATTGGAGTGAGCAGTGTTGCACAGAGACTAGGACTAGATGGATTGGAGTGGTGGGGCGCCTTTATATGAGAGTCCAAACTGTGTTGCATTCACATCGTGTTGGCACCATTCTGCTTCTCCAATTAATTCTCTCTGCATGCTAATTGAGGATGCATCATTGACCGTTCAATGTCTCAGGAACCGCTACCCTCTCCCTCCTTGGCATTCAAGCCATATCAATGTAAATGTGGGTCAAGAAGAGACTGGTCATTTACTACATTGTGCACCGCGACCATCTGGGGGTACGACGCGAACGGCACAGGCATGATGTACTTTTTCCAGTTTCTCGTTTTGAACTCGTGACTTCTAGTAACGCTCAGTTTTGAATATATAAGTTTGGTTCTCCCGCCTATATATACAGTACTCCCTCCATGTAGGTTGGGTCGCTGAAGTCAAAATTAGACACAAAACATGATGGTGATGGACCAGTCTACCTCCGTCCTGGTTTATTGCTCCCCTCGTAATCTGTGCCAATTTTTTTACCATAAATTTGACTAACAAAAGGTTCATTCATGTCACCAAAATTATATCATTGAAAACTATGTTCAAATACAAATCAAACGATATAATTTTTGTTGACATGCACTAACATTTTGTCAGTTAAATCTTTGGTCAAAATTTAGCACAAATTAGAAAAGGGACTAATAAACCAGGACCTAGGTAGTACACCAGGACGTAGATAGTGATACTAAATATAATTAACGCCAAATAAGAGCAAGGGATCACACATGTCATTTACGACTGGAATAAAAATGCCATACACTAATAAAACATTAAGGCCACGAGGTGATGCAGTGCTGGTTACAGGAGGCAAGAAGAAAGATGCATCCATCGACGACGTCCACCTCCTCGACTCAGGGTGCCGGCCCATCGAACGGCGGCTAAGTAGCAGCGGCTTTTGCGGCCTAGTTGACGTGCTTCTGAACAATGGCGTCCAAAGATTCCGGCCGCTGGAAGAATGCCAACTTCTTTCTGTCCTCGCTGGCCTTGTAGTGGCCGGAGTAGATGATTTCCTCATAGACATGGATGTGCAGGTCGACGGTTTCTTGCATGGAGAGGCGCTGCGCTGCGAGCATGGCCTCGAGGTGCACATTCTTCGTCGCAACCTCCGGCAGCTACAGGGCCACCAGTGCGTCAAAGAGTTCATCACCTTGGAGGCCGATGAGGGTGGCAGGCAACAAGGAGCCTGGGCGCACGGGCTGGAGCAGTACGGCAATGTCGTCCGCGCGCTTCTTGATGGCAGTGAACTTGCGGATGGAGCCGACCATCATCTCGTACATGCGAGAGGCGAAGCCGGCGTTGACGAGGGCTATGACGCCAGCGGTCGCCAGCATCGTCTGGAAACGCTGCGCGGTGTGGGGCTGTAGGCCGACGTCTTGGACGATCTGGCACAGCCGACTGCCGCTCGTGTCCATCGACACCATGGGAGCTTGTGGCTTTGGTCACTTGGTCTTGGTCTTGGATTGGAGTGGGCAGTGTTGCGCAGAGACTAGGAGTAGATGGATTGTACTGGTGGGGCGCCTTTATATGAGAGTCCAAACTGTGTTGCATTCACATCGTGCTGGCTCCATTCTGCTTCTCCAATTACTTACTGTACCTCTGCATGCTAATTGAATGCGGAGGCATCATTGACCGTTCAACGTTTCGGGAACCGCTACCCTCTCCCTCGTTGGCATTCAAGCCGTACCAATGTAAATGCATGTCAAAAAGAGACTAGTCAGTAGTAGTTGTATACTCAATATTGTGCATCGCGACCAAGGCGGAGAGGAAAACGAGAAAACTTAATACGTATTTATTTACGGTGTAGATTCACTCATTTTGCTCCGTATATACACATTTATGGTGTAGTCACTTGTTGAAATCTGTAGAAAGACAAATATTTAGGAATGGAGGGAGTAGTCCCTCCTTTCCGGTTTACAGGGCTATACTATTAGGTAGTAACATGACACATCCCAAGACAAATTTGCTTATGTGGCATGGAGTTAATGAGGGGAGAGATGCTTGTGGTAACATAATAAGACCTCCTCCAATGCACTAGTGCTAAGATGAGGTGCTAAGCATATTAAAGAGCTAAGCAACTAAAGTCCCCAATGCAAAGGTGCTTAACTTGTTGTAGCTAAGCATCCTTCATTTAATGATTTAGCAACTAAAGTTATCCATGCATTGGTGGGCTTCTTTCATTTAAGTGTTTTCTCTAGGTTCCCGCGCTTAGCATTGTTTCTTCCTGGGGTCACCACACCCATCTCTCTCCTCTTATTTTGCCACATCATCTTTTTTGCCTACATGGCAGGCTTAGCACCTGTACAAGGTGGAACATTGGGAGGGGCCTATTATGTTACTGTAACATAACACACCCCGAGGTAAAATGAGTCTATGTCTCAATTAATGAAGGCTTGTATGTTACCATCCATATGTTACTACCCATTATAAAGGTAGTAACATGGACTAGTAACAAAAGCATGTTACTAGTCTAAGTTACTCCCCACTATGACCAGCCTAAGAGCAAGTACAATAGTGGGGCTTATAGCCTGCTTACATGGCAATTTTGTCTAGGTGGAGGAGAGAGACATAAAAAAGTAAGGGGAGTGGGCTCTCATGCAAGAGCCTGGCTATATGCATGCTCCAAGGCAGATGCAATAAATGTGAGGAAAGAGATAGAGAGAAGATGCATGCTCCAACTGACCGCTGCATGCCGTGCTAGGTACTACGTCCCACGTCTCTCATTGGTTGATTCCTATTCATGTCTAGAAACAAGAAACGTGGTCGGGTTTGTTTTGGGATTATTTGATTTTCGTAAGATGACTATTACTAGCAATCGCCACAATAACCGTAAGATCTGCATCCGACGGTGGCACCTATTGGATGCAAACAGCAGTAGAAAAGAATTGCCATAAAACTGTCGCACCACGCCCCACCCCTACACAACTGCCATGTTCGGGGTGCGCTTGGCTCTTCGCCTCTTCGACAAGTCGAACAATGATGTTACTACTTCTACAGTATCGAATCAAATGTTGCATGTCCTGTCCACCGCGTGGGCGAGGGAGAGCTTGTTGTAGGAGTAGTAAAAGCAAAATCCTCTCCTCGTCTGCGAGCCACCGCGCGCATGGGCGAGGGAGAGGGCGTACTACTAGTAATCAAGCTTCTCCTTGTTGTACGAGTTGTCGCGACACATCATAGCACGGGACCCACATGCTTGCCTCTAAACTTGGCTAAAAGACACACATTGTACAATATTTGCTGCAACCTCTAACATTTACCCCACCACAAATTAAATTATATATTCCTCTCTTGACCAGATCAGCGTGCAAACTAAAATAACCAGGATGACAGGTAGGGCCAGAAGATTATTTTAATCAAAAAATGCTTCGAGAGGGCCTCATAGCATGGAGCCGACTCCAACGATTTTAAGCTTGGTACACGCTATCCTAGACTATGTTACTATACTACCTCCCCTACACATGAAACTGCCACACGAGCGTTCGGGTTGCGCTTGGCTCTTCGCCTCTTCGGGAAGTCCAACAATGATGGTACTACTACAGTGGAGTACTAGTATGCTTCTGGCCATCTAACACCGAATGAACTGCTGCATGTCCACCGCGTGCGGGAGGGAGAGTGTGTAGCGAAAGCTTCTCTAGTCCTGCAAGCCACCACGCTCATGGGGGAGGGAGAGGGCATTGTAATCAAACTTCTCCTTGTTGTACGAGTTGACGTGACACATCAAAGCAATGCACTCGATATATTTCAATAACTTGCGTTTACCGATGCATTAATTACAACGCATGCATGCATGCCGTGACTTTCCTTTTGATACTTGCATGTGTTGATTTAATGCACCTTGAAGTAGTTTGAATATGTGATGGTAAAACTTTCTAATGCCCGGCCCTAAAGCGAGATGGTGCACGAGGAGGGCGAGATCATGCCGACGAAACAGGACCCGACGATGGAGCTCTCTATCGTCTCTATGGACCTCACCTTGCTCCACTGCCCCTTGAAGCCTCCAGTGTATGAGGTTTGAATACACCTCATCCGTTCGGCTGATCGAGCAAGGTGCAGGTTTCTTCATTGATGTGATGTTCGATTGATTTGTGCAGTGCAAGGGAGGGCACCTGGCATGCGTGGACTGCCGCGGCGAGCACCCCGGGAGCCAGCGGTAGTGCCAGAAGTGCGAGCGCGGCGGCGGCTTCGATGTGCGGAACACGACGATGGGCACCGTCCTCTCCTTGGTGTGGGTGGAGTGCCTGCATGAAGGCTGTGAGCTCTACGTCACTTACCACAAGCTTGCCGATCACCAGAGCGTGTGTCCGCTCGCACCCTGCAAATGCCCGTGCCCATCTGCGGCTACGAAGGCCCGCCGTCGACGCTCCCTTGCCACATCAGCACCATGCATCCCATGCCCATGCACATGATCTAGTACAGCAAGGTGCTCCAGCTGCAAGTGACAGTGTCGGAGCTGCGGCTCTTGCTGTTCGCGGAGGACGACGACCGCGCGTTTTTCTTGGTCGGCGGCATGCTCGACGTCGGCGCGCCTATCGTTGTGTCGGTCGTCTGCATCAGAGCGAGGGTGTCCCCACCGCCGCACTACGCGGCCAAGCTGTGGGCGAACGGCCAGCCGGGGGAGGCCAAAGGCAGGACCGACGCCGTCAAGGTGGAAATCAAGGTTACAAGCAGCAAGGATCCCGGCGCTGTCGCCATGCAGGAGCTGACCTTCTTCACAGTTCCGGCCAAGCTGCTAGCCGGGGCTGGGTTGTCGAGGACGGTGTCCCTCCACATTCAGATTGACAAGCTCACCTCCTAAATGATTCTACAGTGCCTTCTGTTTATCTTAGTAATATGCTAATATAGGGGTTAGCTCGGTCTAATTTAGCTTAAGAGATGGTGGATTTTGGTGGCAATGCAGCAATTACTTCGACATCATATCAGCAGTTAAAGTAATTTCCAATAGTGGAACGGATATTTTGTGTCTGTTGGATATAAAGATCCTTTGGGTAAGAAGTATAAGCTGCTTATATGCTTGTTTGTTGAGGAAGTGTTGCACACTTCTGTGAGTTGACGCGACACATCAAAGTAGTAGTACTACTAGTAGTACTCACCCGACTACGCACCAGGCAGACGAAGCTCGTGTCGTGTTGGTGCCGTGTGCGGCCTGCACATTAAACAAAACAATTCGCCTCCAACTTAGCCTCCGTGTTTTAAACTTCTCAATCTCAAGGCCAAGGAGCAACGGGAACCTATGATAGATCCAATTGGATGGTTGAGAACACTACAATTCATAGCTACAGATGCGTGTGTGAGAGAGGACGAGTGTGTGCGTGCACCTCTTCTCTTCGTGTATAATGTACTAAACTCAGAGTACAAGTGTATGTGGGTGGCATCGACCTAGAGAGCTAGAGATGGTGCATGTGAGAAGTCCCGAGAGACTATAGGTGTGTGCTTGGGAAAGAGGGAGAGAGATGATATGTGTCGATGTAATGCGTGTGAAAAAAGACTAGTCTATAGCTCGCCACGAGGCTATTCCTGGCAAACGCCCCTATAACCGTAAGTTATGTATCTGACGGTGCCAGTTATTGCACGTACACAGCAGTAGAAAAAGAAGTACCGTGGCATATTACAAAGCTGCTACACCACGGCCAAGAACGCGTGCCCACCTTATGCCATCCGGGAATAGTGTCGCACTTCGAAACTAGAACCGTCAATAAATTTTGAGCTTGCATCTCGTCACATTCCAAATTACTACCACGCTATATTTAATTGCAAACCTGTTCACACCGATCAAAACCTAAATGGTTTCCCACTTAGGAGTGTATTAGTACTTGGTTATAAATACTCTACTCCAAGATGACCGCACATTCCTTCTCAACTCCTCATCCACAAAAACAAACAAGTCTTTCATCGTCGTTCCCTTGTATCTGCCATGGCCCGCATGAGTTCTGGGTCGAGAGATTACGACCAGGGGGAGGCGAGCATGGAACCGGAAGCACGAGAGATGTCCCGCCTCGCTGCTGTAGCAGCCGACATGTCCCACCGCGCCGCCGTAGCAGCACAGAGGTCCCGCCATGCCGCCGAAGCAGCACAGAGGTCTCGCCGCGCCGTCGATGCAGCAGACTGGTCCGGCCGTGCCGCGGAAGCAGCAGAGATGTCCCACTGCACCGCGAATGTAGCAGGGAGGTCCTCCCACGCTGCGGCGGCCTGGGAAAATGTCTCGCAGGCAGGCGAGGACTCTCACAGGCGCATGCATGCTATGCTCGATGGCCTGATGGGTTGGATCTCCGGCTGGATGAAGCTGTAGGACGAGATGAATGCCTCGTTTGAAAATGCTACCGCCGTCATCCGGGGACTAGGGGAGGACAAGGCGAAGCTCCGCACCGAGCGCGACCTGCTGAGGGCGAAGATTGCCGGAAGGGCGAAGCAGGGGGAGGAGACCGCTGCCTTGTTGAAGAGGACGGGCGTCATCGTCAAGAAAGTTATGGACGAGAATGCCATGCTCCACATTGAGCGCAAAAGGCTGGTGGAGGAATCCGTGGTTGCTGCCAAGCAGCGTATTAAGGACATGAAAGTGATGAAAGAGATCATCACCACTCGCCGCGAGAACTAATCTCCGCGACCTGCAGCGCATCAAGAAAGTAGAGATCAGCGAGCCAGATCGTTGTATGCGTCTTCCTTCTTCTTTTTCCCTTGTGTATTTCGGGCGTAGGCACATGTGTTTTTTTAATTATCTTCCTAAATATGTAAGACAATTATCATCCACTGTCGTCGTCCTTATATATTCATCAGTCTTTCTATAAGTCGCAGTAGATGTCATATAGGTCCGTCGGATCTTACATCAAGATCCGTGCAAAATTTTCTTTTTTCTCTCTTAAACCTCAGTCGAATGAGACATAGCCATGCCATTAAACAGGGGCTCGGGCGCCATTAATGGAGACCTTGGGAGAGAGGAGGGTGGCAGATGGAGGTCAAAGGGCTCTCCTCCCGATGAACACGCGGCAGGGGACTGATCGCACGCCTCCCGTACTCAAATAGCTACCCCGCACGGCGCCTCCTAGCCAATAAAAAAAGGGGACGCGTGGCGGCACGTAAATGGTATGTAGAACACCCACAATTTCAAAAATACTTGTGCTTCTGATTGTAACATGACAGCACTCGTTCCAAAATGACTTTGTTGATTGTTAATGTGTGCACCTTTGCAAATCGGACAGCAAAATTACCACAGCATGTTGGTGCCATGTCATGACACCAAGCCAAGTTTCCTGATTTTCATGCGTGTTTTGGATTTACAGGAATTAAAAAACCAAGTTTCTCAATGTTTCCAGACGAGCCACGACGCCCAGATGTTTGAATTTCATTCCCATTTCTTGCATGGGACCTAGAAATTTACCCGAGGACACACATGTGATTTTTCAACCAACTTTGGTGCACTGGAGCATGTGCTTGTAGTTAAAATTTGAATTATGCACATTAAATGACCAGAAACTTAATTAATGTATAAAAAAGGCCAAACGAACCCAGAATAATTCCAAAATTTAACACGACACTCATATAGTTCTATGTTGCCTCCGTAATGAAAATCAAGGGGGGGGGGGCAGCGTATATCGTTTCGCACACAAAGGTGACACGTTCCCTCTCAGAACCATGAGCCTTCTTGAGAGAAGCTCCGGCTTGCAAGAAGCTTATACCACAGCTTGTACCAATTCGGCCAAAAATATTACCACAGCATGTTAGTGGCATGTCATGACACCAAGCCAAGTTTCATGATTTTCATGCGTGTTTTGGATTTACAGGAATTAAAAAACCAAGTTTCTCAATGTTTCCGGACGTGCCAGGACGCCCAGATGTTTCAATTTCATTCCCATTTCTTGCATGGGACCTAGAAATTTACCCGAGGACACACATGTGATTTTTCAACCAACTTTGGTGCACTGGAGCATGTGCTTGTAGTTCAAATTTGAATTATGCACATTAAATGACCGGAAACTCAATTAATGTATAAAAAAGGCCAAACGAACCCGGAATAATTCCAAAATTTAACACGACACTCATATAGTTCTATGTTGCCTCTGTAAAGAAAATCAAGGGGGGCAGTGTATATCGTTTCGCACACAAAGGTGACACATTCCCTCTTAGAACCTGAGCCTTCTTGAGAGAATCTCCGGTTTGCAAGAAGCTTATACCACAACTTGTACCAATTTGGCCAATTTTTTTACCACAGCATGTTAGTGCCATGACATGACACCATGCCAAGTTTCATGATTTTCAGGCGTGTTTTGGATTTACAAGAATTTCAAAACCAAGTTTCTCTATGTTCTCGGCTGAGCCACGACGCCCAGGTGTTTTAATTTCATTCCCATTTCTTGCATGGGACCTAGAAATTCACCCGAGGACACGCATGTTATTTTTCAACCAACTTTGGTGCACTGGAGCATGTGCTTGTAGTTCAAATTTGAATTATGCACATTAAATGGCCAGAAACCCAATTAATGTATAAAAAAGGCCAAATGAACCCGGAATAATTCCAAAATTTAACATGACACTCATATAGTTCTATGTTGCCTCTATAAATAAAATCAAAGGGGGGCAGCGTATATCGTTTCACACACAAAGGCGACACGTTCCCTCTAAAAACCACGAGCCTTCTTGAGAGAAGCTCCGGTTTGCAAGAAGCTTATACCAAAACTTGTTCCAATTCGGCCAAATTTTTTACCACAGCATGTTAGTGCCATGACATGACACTATGCCAAGTTTCATGATTTTCAGGCGAGTTTGGGATTTACAGGAACTTAAAAACCAAGTTTCTCAATGTTCTCGGCCGGGTCACGACGCCCAGATGTTTGAATTTCATTCCCATTTCTTGCATGGGACCTAGAAATTCACCCAAGGACACACATGTGATTTTTCAACCAACTTTGGTGCACCAGAGCATGTGCTTGCAGTTCAAATTTGTAGTATGCACATTAAATGACCAGAAACTCAATTAATGTATAAAAAAGGCCAAATGAACCCGGAATAATTCCAAAATTTAACAGGGCACTCATATAGTTCTGTGTTGCCTGTGTAAAGAAAATCAGGGGGAAGGCAGCGTATATCATTTCGCACACAAAGGTGACACGTTCCCTCTCGGAACCATGAGGCTTCTTGAGAGAATCTCCGGTTTGTAAGAAGCTTATACCAAAACCTGTCCAATTCGGCCAAAATTTATACATATGAATACAGGGTTTAGATTACCCCGAACATCTCGCTACCTACACCAATGTACTATGATTTGAATTCAACATAAAATGGATACAAATATTTGAATTGGAGATCGTATGGTACATGTAGTTCATATTGAAATATGATTACTACTATATGCATGTTTTCTGTTATCAACATAACATTTAAATGATGGTATAACTTGACAACAATCGTATTCAAATAAGGAAAATTGATTCAAATTTAGTCCATATGGTAGACGACAATATATATATTCATAGGGTGGAGTAAAATGTTCATATATGATGGAAGATCAAAATGTAGGACTACATCCATTATAAACCACAAGATCACCTAACGATATATTCGAATTCAACATAACATGGATTCAAAAATTGAAATTCGAGATCTTGGCATTTGTAATCATATAAAAAGGGACATGACTCTTTCTTATGGTGGGAATTGATTTGTTTTTTGTTGTTGTTGAGGGAAGTGCGAATTGATTTGGTACTGTACAGGCTAATCTTGTTCTCCCAATTTTTTGTACATTTTTCTTGTAGTTTTTTCAATGGCATTTATAGCAATATAGTAAAAGGGGACATGACTCTCCTGTGTCTTGTATGAATTGTTTTTTTTGTACACATTAAGTTTGTTCTGCCGAACATGGAATCAGCGCCTTGTTATCCCGAAATTTTCAAGCTCGAGTATCTTTTGTCTCTTCTGCTGTGAAACTCCCGCCTCTTCAACCCGCGCTGCGTCTTGATATCCCAAAATTTTGACGCGCATGAAAACTCCCTCCTCATACAAAATTGGTCCCGCAGCCTAGACACGCGAAATCCTCCTTCTACCCCTCAGCCGGAAAATGTCACCTCGAGTCGCGTGGTCAAAACCGGTGGGGGTACATTCGTAACTTACCCCACATTTCGGACAAGCGCGTCCCTAAGCCATGGCTCCTCCCTACCTTCCCCTTCGTCCCCCCCCCCCCATTCGTACACTGAGGCCGTCAAAACCCGCGAAACCCCACGCTCCTCCGTCGGCCTCCCGACCGCCGCCCGGCTGAAGACTCTTCCTCGACGACGTCGTCCACAGCAACAGCTTGACGTCCCTCATCAACCGCACCGTATGAGGATCTATCGTTGATCTCGTCGTCCCGCCGGATCAGCCGCCCCGTCCTCCACCTCCAAGGAGCTACCCCGATGTTCACCTCGTCTATTGTGCCACCTCCATCCCCACAGCGCGCATCTTGACCTGCCCCACCAGAATCACAGCACCCTCACCAATTCTTCTGATGAAGCCGAGGCCTACTAAGCGCCACCAAGGAGGTTTTGCACTCACCGCTGCATTTTATCTTTTATTCGATCTCACGGGGCTGCCGGTGCTCGATACCGAGCAGCCATGGCGGGTCTCCATTGACAACACCGTCGCCGGCCACTTCCTCCACGACGTCTCTCCCCCATGTCGTTGCTTCCTCGATGGCGACTTCCACACCAGCACTAGCTGTTGTTGCTCTGGCTCTCGCTCGCACTGCTGCTCCGGCTCTCACTCGCACTGCGGCTCTGTTCTTGCTATCGGTCGCGCTACTGCACTACTCTTGCTTTCGTTCGTGTTGTTGCTCTACTATTGCTGTCGGTCGTGCTGCTGCTCCGCTCTTGCTCTCATTTGTGCTGCTGCTCTACTCTGCTCTTGCTCTCACTCGCGCTGCTGCTGCACGACCTGCAGCAGCTACATGAGTTGCTGCTTTAGCACTCGCTCACGATGCTGCTGCACGAGTTGCTCTCTGCTAGTGTGTTCCCTGCTCGAGCGGTTGCTGATTTAGATCACTGCTTCTCTGCTACAAGTGCTCGAACGCCCTAAACTTCTATTGCAATGATCTACTACTAGTTCAATCAGTTTCGACAGTAAAATTCAGTTTTGACTGTAAAGTTCAATTTCTTCAGTTATGTTCAGAGTGAATAGTATTTACGGCACATGTCGGAGCGGCCGTGGCGCGGCTGATGCATTTTACATCTAGCACTTTTTGGTCATGTATTTTACATCATCTATTGCAGATGCTATTAGAGTCCCACTTTAGATTAACGTTGTATGTCTTGTCTTGCTTCAGCCTCGCTGTCGTACACCTCACCGGAGCTGCTCCAACGACGGAACCGTCCATCACAGCAGAGCAATACCCTCGGCGCCGTCTCCAGATGCCTCAGATCTTCTTCCCCGCCTCTGACAGTCACACCAGCATCACCATCCTCCACGTCCAACCCAATGATGTTGAGGTCGACAAGGCTATGCCAAAGAGGTTGTACACTCATCGCATCACTTTGTTACTCTGCATTCATGTCGATCCCTCAGGGATCCTTTGGTTCAAAGGAGTTGCAAATCTAGAAATAAATAAATCATGGTCACAAAGTTAACAGGGAGAAAACTAAATGCTCTTTTTAACCACAATTTGAATCGGTTTAGCAAGATAGCCATTATATGATACTCATGTGGACCAAATCTAAGATCACAAAATGTTTCGAGGGCAGGCTTCAGCCTGTTGAAGACTGCCTACTAGAATCACCACTGGTTCAAAGAAAAAGTGAAGGAAAACATAGGAATTGGAAACTTTACTATGGTACTACTATTCATGCATTTGGTTAGAAGGAATGGAGCAAAGCAAAACTGGAGGATTTTTTTCCTTTGGTGTCACTTTCAAAGAAAAAACGTAGGAATTTTAATATCCACTTGGATGTCCTTTTCAAATTAATATGCATGAAGAACAGGACTAATTGCATTACTGGCATAATAAGATTCTTATTTTACATTTTCATGTGGTTTGACTTTAATTTGACAATGTTTCTCCATTCCCGTGTTCTTCCAATTCATATGAACCAAACACCCAGGTTGACAGAAATCCTATGTTTGCAAATGCTCTGTTTTGCACGTGCATTCCTATCCTATTCCTGTGTTTTTCCTGTCCCTGCGTTTATAGAATCCTCCAATACTAAGGAGCCCTTACAGATTTACTTCATTGTCAGATAGGTGTCAAAGAAAACTTTGTGTGTTATGTCCTGCTCCTGCCGTGCCGTCATCCACCCCACCTAAGGTGTACCATCGACGGAAGCGTTCACTGCAGCAGAGATTCCCCCTGCAGACTTTCTTTCGCCACCTCAGATCATCTTCCACATTGCCAGCAGCCACGCCAATAGCATTACCATCATCGACTGAGCAGATGAACCTGAGGACTAAACAGTTCCGGAAGAGAGGTCGCACTCTTTCGTGTCTGCTTACGTTATACATCGGTTATTATTACCTGCTACTTTATCGTCCTATTCACCTCTTAGACTCCGAGTCAGGTCCAAACTAATGTTCAAACTTGAGTTTTAAAATGCATGTGGGGCATATATTGAGGCAGCAATGAATAGTATATGTCTACTATCTGGTTCATCTAGGGTCTTCTATGTGGTTCATGTTGGGTGGGCAACAAACCGTAGATGATCCATCATCTATCTTTTTAAACTGAAGCTATAATCTGCCTGCTATCATTAGTTTTGGATCTATCCACTCGTTTGCTACCATCAGTCTTGATTTCGGCATGCACCCCTTAGGCCTTACATAATCTAACTATGTTTTTTTATTATGCATGTCAGTTATTGTACACAATCGTACTGAACATGTAGAGAAAAAGAGAAGACCGTTCCATGGGAATATAATGTCATGCAGACGCTGCTCCATGGTGGGCGAAGTGGGCCTCCCCTCCCCCCATTCCAGATTATATTCCAGAGGAAGATAAATGTTCAGAGGGGGATTCAGAGGGAGCCGACCACTCCTATTTACCCCCTGAGGTGTTTGCTCTAACCTGGCATGCTGATGTTGGTCATATCATGCATATGGCGCCTCGCATTGCTTACATTATACATCTTATATGTCATCAGCTTAGTTTAGATTTGCTTTGTGTGAATGCCACCTGTTTGGTTTCTATATCATAGTCCCACCGTTCCTAAATATTTGTCTTTTTAGAGATTTCAACAAGTGACTACATACGGAGCAAAATGAGTAAATCTACACTCTAAATATGTCTATATACATCTGTATGTGGTAGTCCATTTGAAATCTCTAAAAAGACAAATATTTAGGAACGGAGGGAGTATATGTGAATTATGCAATGCCATGTTCTTTAGCCAGGGATCATATACGTGAACCATGCAATGCCATCCTGTTTAGCCAGTCATCGTATATGTGAATTGTATCGTGCCATTTTTTTTTCATAATGTATTCCATTTTTCAACAATGTTTATACATTCATCTACTCTTCCTATGCATCAGCCATTTGAGTCGGTCATGGGAAAATATGGAGGGAAAACAAGGTCTTCTAAGCAGTCAGTGCTACCTGTTGATGCAGATTTCTTGCTGGTTACAGATAGCTCCTCCGAGGAGGATTCAGAGACAGATGACTAGTCATATTCCGCCCCCGAGGTGTATGCTCTAACTTGGCAGGGTTATATTGCTCATATCATGCATATGGTGTCTTGCATTGCCATGTCATCTGCTTAGATTAGACATGTTTAGTGTGAATGCCTCTTGTTTGCTTTCTATATTAGATATCTGAATTATGCAATGCCATGTTTTTCAGCCAGTTGTCATATATGTGAATTATGCACCGCCATGTAGCCAGGCATCATATATGTGAATTATCTCATGCGATCCTTTTTTTTCATTACGTATTCCATTTGTCGACAATCTGTGTATATTGAACTACTCTTCATGTGTATCAGCCATTTGAGACGGTTATGGAAAAATCTGGAGTGAAAACAAGGTCTTCAGAGCAGGTAATGGTACCTGTTGAAGCATATATCTTGATGGTTACAGGTAGCTCCTCAGAGGAGGATTCAGAGACAGATGACCAGTCCTATATCCCATCTGAGCAAAAAACAAGCAAAAAACAGCAACTGGCACTGGATACTATGTCAATAGGATAGTCCCAAAAAATGATATAAAGTTGCTATAAAATGAAGGTAAAACATCCAAGAATGATAATATAATAGCACAGAAGAATAAAAAATTATAGATACATTGGAGACATATCAACGTCCACGGTTCCGCTATTGGTCATTGAACGGAGGGTTTTCGTTCATGTCTATTGACGGTGTCCTGGATAAGGGGGTACAAACCCAGCTGGCCCGTTCTCGTCGGGCTCGGCCGCAAGACACCAATCGTGATCACGATGGACTCCAGAAGCCATACGCAGGAGGCGTGATCGAGACTGCCTCTCCCGAAGACTTGACATATACGCCAAGATCTCTGCCGCCGCCTAGCTCCTAGTTACCGACCTTGTAACCCTAGATACCCTTCCTGGCGTGTATATAAGCCATAGGGTTTAGCCTGTAGAGGACACATTGATAGGTCTCCGTCGTATCTACTTTACCAAACTCTTTTGCCCTTGTTTTCTACTCTAATTTGCATGATTTGAATGGAACTAACCCGGACTGACGCTGTTTTCAGCACAATTGCCATGGTGTTATTTTTATGCAGAAATAAAAGTTCTAGGAATGACATGAAACTTCACGGAGATCATTTTTGGAATTAATAAAAAATATTGGCGAAAGAATCAACAGAAGGGGGCCCACACCCTGTCCACAGGGGTGGGAGGCGCGCCATTTTTGGAATTAATAAAAAATATTAGCGAAAGAATCAACAAAAGGGGGCCCACACCCTGTCCACAAGGGTGGGAGGCGCGCCCACCCCCTAGGGTGCGCCATCCGTCCTTGTGGGCCCCCTGGACCTCCACCGACCTCAACTCCAACTCCAACTCCATATATTCACGTTCGGGGAGAAAAAAATCAGAGAGAAGGATTCATTGCGTTTTACGATACGGAGCCGCCACCTCCCGTTCTTCCTCAAGAGGGCAGATCTGGAGTCCGTTCGGGGCTCCGGAGAAGGGAAATCGTCGCCGTCGTCATCATCAACCATCCTCCATCACAAATTTCATGATGCTCACCGCCGTGTGTGAGTAATCCCATCGTAGGCTTGCTGGACGGTGATGGGTTGGATGAGATTTACCATGTAGTCGAGTTAGTTTTGTTAGGGTTTGATCCCTAGTATCCACTATGTTCTAAGATTAATGTTGCTATGACTTTGCTGTGCCTAATGCTTGTCACTAGGGCCCGAGTGCCATGATTTCAGATCTGAACCTATTATGTTTTCATGAATATATTTGTGTTTTTGATCCTATCTTGCAAGTTATAGTCACCTACTACGTGTTATGATCCGGCAACCCCAGAGTGACAATAGTCGGGACACTTCCCGGTGACGACCGTAGTTTGAGGAGTTCATGTATTCACTAAGTGCTAATGCTTTGGTCCGGTTCTCTATTAAAAGGAGGCCTTAATATCCCTTAGTTTCCAATAGGACCCTGCTGCCACGGGAGGGTCGGATAAAAGATGTCATGCAAGTTCTTTTCCATAAGCACGTATGACTATATTCGGAATACATGCCTACATTATATTGATGAACTGGAGCTAGTTCTGTGTCACCCTATGTTATAACTGTTGCATGATGAATGCCATCCGACATAATTATCCATCATTGATCCATTGCCTATGAGCTTTTCACATATTGATCTTTGCTTTGTTACTTTTTCATTGCCACTGTTACGATTGCTACAAAACTGCTACTGTTACTTTTGCCACCGTTGCCGTTACTTCCATAATACTTTGCTACTAAATACTTTGCTGCAGATATTAAGTCTTTCAGGTGTGGTTGAATTGACAACTCAGCTGCTAATACTTGAGAATATTCTTTGGCTCCGCTTGTGTCGAATCAATAAATTTGGTTGAATACTCTACCTTCGAAAATTGTTGCGATCCCCTATACTTGTGGGTTATCAAGACCTTTTTCTGGCGCCATTGCCGGGGAGCATAGCTCTATTCTCTGAGTCACTTGGGATTTATATCTGTTGATCACTATGAGGAATTTGAAAGATACTAGAACCAAGATTTTTCCCTCTACTACGAGGGGAGGTAAGGAACTGCCATCTAGCTCTGCACTTGATTCACCTTTTGTTTTGAGTAAGCTTGCGACACCTACACCTGCTAGTAATTATGATATGTCGCAAGTAATTGATGATGCCACTTCTGCTATGCATGATGCTAATGATGATACTACTGCTTTGCTTGATAATATTGTGCCACTAGGTGAATTTCTTGATGAACAACTTGCTAGGGTTAGAGAAAATATTATTGAAACTGAAGATTATGATTCTCCCCCTAGATATGAATTGCCTGTTGTACCTGAGGGTTATATTATGATGAAGAAACTGCTAGAGACTTTCTTGCTTGCAATGATAGAGAAGATCTTAAGAAATTGCTAGCTAAGCTGAAAGAAAAATCCTTGAATGCTAGAATGAAATATGATCCCAATTTTGCTACTTCACCTATTTTTGTTACTGATAAGGATTATGAATTCTCTGTCGATCCTGAGTTAATTACTTTGGTTGAATCTGATCCTTTCTATGGTTATGAATCTAAAATAGTTGTGGCACATCTTACTAAATTGAATGATATAGCCACCCTATTTGCTCATGAGGAAAAAATCCGTTACTACTATATTCTTAAGTTGTTTCCTTTCTCATTAAAGGGTGATGCTAAGATATGGTTTAATTCTCTTGCTCCTGGTTGTGTGCGTAGTCCCCAGGATATGATATATTATTTCTCTCAAAAATATTTCCCTGCTCATAAGAAACAAGCTACCTTACAGGAAATATTTAACTTTGTGCAAATTGAAGAAGAGAGTCTCCCACAAGCTTGGGGGAGGCTTCTCCAAATACTTACTGCTTTGCCTGATCATCCTCTCAAGAAAAATGAAATACTTGATATCTTTTATAATGGACTAACCGATGCTTCTAGGGACCACCTAGATAGTTGTGATGGTTGTATTTTCAGGGAACGAACTGGTGAGCAAGCTGAATTGCTATTGAATAATATATTGAGTAATGATAATGATTGGACACTTCCTGAACCAACTCCTAAGCCAACTCCAAAGAAAAGAGGTATTCTATTTCTCAGTCCTGAAGATATGCAAGAGGCAAAGAAATCTATGAAAGAAAAAAGTATTAAAGCTGAAGATGTTAAGAATCTACCGCCTATTGAAGAAATACATGGTCTTGATAACCTGACACAGGTAGTAGAGGTAAATTCTCTTTATAGATTTGATGAAGGTGATATTCCTCATAATAAGTCTGCCATTCAATGCTTGGATGAGTTTGATAATTTTATTGTTAAACAAGAAAACTTCAATGCTTATGTTAGTAGACAATTGAAACGTAATGCTTACATGCTTGACCACTTGGGTGATTATATGAGTAGAACTGTTAATGATCTTAAGCTTATTAGTAAACATGCTTCCATGGTCACAACTCAAGTAGAACAAGTACTTAAGGCACAAGATGATTTGCTTAATGAGTTGAATAATAAGAACAATGATAATGTTGTTAGGGTTATGACTAGAGGTGGTAAAATGACTCAGGAACCTTTGTATCCTGAGGGCCATCCTAAGAGAGTTGAGTAAGATTCTCCGAGAATTAATACTGATGCATCTAGTCCTAGTAATAAAAAGAAAAAGAAAACTGATAGGACTTTGCATACTTCTAGTGAACCTGTCATAGATACACCTGAGAATTCCAATGGTATTTCTATTTCTGATGCTGAGACACAATCTGGTGATGAACATTAACCTAGTGATAATCTTAATAGTGATAATGTTAATAATGATGTTCATATTGATGCTCAACCTAGTAATGATAATGATGTAGAGATTGAACCTGCTGTTGATCTTGATAACCCACAGTCAAAGAATCAACGTTATGATAAGAGAGACTTCATTGCTAGGAAACATGGTAAAGAAAGAGAACCATGGGTTTAGAAACCCATGCCCTTTCCTCCTAAGCCATCCAACAAAAATAATGATGAGGATTTTGAGCGCTTTGCTGAAATGATTAGACCTATCTTTTTGTGTATGCGTTTAACTGATATGCTTAAAATGCCTCCTTATGCTAAGTATATGAAAGATATTGTTACAAATAAAAGAAAGATACCGGAGGATGAAATTTCCACCATGCTTGCTAATTACACTTTTAAGGGTGGAATACCAAAGAAACATGGAGATCCAGGAGTACCAACTATACCATGCTCCATTAAAAGAAACTATGTTAAAACTGCTTTATGTGATCTTGGAGCCGGTGTTAGTGTTATGCCTTTCTCTTTATATCGTAGACTTGAATTGAATAAGTTGACACCTACTGAAATCTCTTTGCTAATGGATGATAAATCAACTGCTTTACCCATCGGTATTTGTGAGGATGTGCCTGTTGTGGTTGCAAACGTTACTAGCTTAACGGACTTTGTTATTCTTGATATTCCCGTGGACGACAGTATGACGATCATCCTTGGTAGACCCTTTTTGAATACTGCAGGGGCTGTTATTGATTGCAACAAAGGCAATGTCACTTTTCGTGTTAATGGTAATGAGCATACGGTAAACTTTCCGAAGAAACAACCTCAACTTCATAGTATCAACTCTATTGGAAAATTTTCAACTATTACTATTGGAGGTTTTGAATTCCCTCTTCCTACTGTCAAAAAGAAATATGATATTCTTATTGTTGGGGACATGCATATCCCCGTTGAGGTAACCTAGTGTTATTCAAAAATTCTCCGGTTTCATGTCAATTGGAAGAAGTTTGTTAATAAGACTTGATCAACCTTATTAACGGATTCCTTTTGATGGGCATGAGATGGATGAATTTAGAAGGCACAACTTTCTGTAATTACTTTTTACTTTCTGTTATTTAGAATGAATAAAGAAAAAAAATAGTATTTTCTATCTGTTTTCTGAATTATCCGTGAAATAAAAAATGACCCAAAAATAAAAGTTCTCCAAATGCCCTAAAAATTTAGTATGATTTTTTATAGAATATTTGAGATTTTCTGGCACTGAGAACACACCAGGGGGACCCACCACCTGTCCACAAGGATGGAGGGTGCGCCCCCCACCCTTGTGGGTACCACGTGGCCCCCCTCCACTTATTCCAGCACCCATCCACTTCGTCTTCCTCCAGAAAAAATCATCCCGTAGCTCAAACTCGTGCTCTTGCTCATTTTGCTGCCATTTTCGATCTCCTTGTGTAAAGCTCCATTTGTAAAACTGTTTTGGGGGATTGTTCTTGGGTATGTGACTCCTCCAATGGTCCAATTAGTTTTTGTTCTATTCCTTTTATATTGCAAATTTTTGCTGCTGTAGTGACCCTGTTCTTGAGCTTGCATGTCAAATTTATATGGTTCAAAGTAGTTTTGATGCATCATATAGCCTCTAGGCACTTGTAGGAGTAGTTGCTACCAATTTTATTGAGTTTGGTTCACTTTTATTTTGAGTCACTAAAAATTTCAGAAAATTTTCAGTGGAAGAAAAAAGTCTAGGAAAATGTACCAAGGTGGTTCTTCGAGGAAGCAAGCATCGAGGCTCGCGGTACGGGAGCCGGACCTTGAACCACCAAGGGAAGCCCAAGTGCGGCCTTGTGAATGGCCGTCGGATGAATTCATGGTTCGTGCAGGCTTCAAGGATGAATTTGATGCATATGTACGGAATGCTGGTCTTGAGGACTTCGTGTCAGACAAGTGCCAACAATACTATTATCTCACCAATTCCTTTGTGCGGAGGTTTGAATTGTCATCTAAGCGCAATACCCATACTATTTTATTTGATCTTTATGATGAATCATATACCATGGACCTTGAAGATTTTAATAATGCTTGCAAAATCCCACAGTGGGGCCTTCTTAGTGAGCCTCACAAATCTGAATATAATGATTTCCTTACTAGCATCACTGTGGGAGAAACTAGAAATATCACACAAGCTACTATAGGGAGGATTCACTTTCCTGTCATACATTATTTTGCTCTCTTTATAGGTAGATGCATTAATGGTAAGCATGAGCATAGCCACCATTGCTTTCCAGATCTTAGTGTCCTCAAGTGTGCAGTATTAGGTGACAAGCGATATAATTTGGGGGCTATTATCGCAAGGAGGTTTCATCTTAATGCTAAAGATGGAGATTTATTTAGTGGGATTTATGCAACTCGCTTAGCTAATTATCTTGGAGTACCAATAAGGGAGAATGACATGGAGTTGCCACCTGCTTTTCATGATTATGATGCTTTAGTACGCTATCAGTTTCTTGAGAGGAACGAACAGTCCCTCCAGTACCAAATAATCTTTGATAGACGACATGCCGTCCATATTACCCTTCCTGCTCCTGCCTTCTCTAACTTTCAGGTAAATGGGTGATATTTTATAACTAGAGAGGAGGCAAACGAGTATGAGAGGACAATGGAGGCTGCTCGCCTCCAGGAGGCAGCCCGCCAAGCGGCGGCTGCCGCAGCACAATACGACCCCAACTATGATTACGGATATCATCCGGGCCAGTGGTGGCCCTAGACCAACTTAGGCCAAAAGCCTAAGCTTGGGGGAGTACGTATTTCTCACCGATATTACATTCATGTTCACACATTCATTCTAGTTGTCAGTGTTCATACTTTTTCATTGTATTATCCATGTTAGGTTATTTCTTTTTCTCGCTTTCTTCTTGAGTATTTGAAAACCTTTGAGAAAAAAAATTAGTTGTAGCTCAGTTTACCTTCCATGCTTAGTTGTAGTATAAAGAAAACCCAAATAAGATTTCTCGTTCTTCTTTTACTTGTTGGGAGCCTTCCCGTGTAAATAGTTTTTCTTATTCTTGTTTTTCAGAAGAAAAAAAACTCCAAAAACATTTAGTGTGTTTCTTTGAAATTCTTTTCTTTTCTTCGGGGGCCGAAGAGAGAAGACCACGATGAAAATGTTGAGTGGCTCTCATATGCATTATTGTTGACCTAACAAAGAGCCCATATTATATTGTCTTCTCCTTTGAATAAATGTTTGCAGATTCCAGCTTTGTCCAATGCATGTGCACTATTATTATTATTCACATAGTTCGGTCGTGCAAGTGAAAGGCAATAATGACGATATATGATGAAGTGATTGAGATGAGGAAAAGCTGGTATGAACTCGACCTATCTTGTTTTTGTAAATATGATTAGTTCATCATTCTTGATTCAGCCTATTATGAATGAAACATGTTTGTAATGGCAATTAGAGATTATAGTTATTCATGCCATGCTTAATTAGCTAGGAGTTTATAATGGTTTACCTTGCGTGCCAACATGCTTTTAAAATGGTTGTGATGTAGTATGATAGGATGGTATCCTCCTTTGAATGATTCGAGTGGCTTGACTTGGCACATGTTCACGCATGTAGTTGAAACAAAATCAACATAGCCTCCACGATATTTTTGTTCATGGTGATTTATATCCTACTCATGCCTGCATTCGATTTTGGTTAATCACGATGCATGTTTATGACTGTTGTCGCTCTCTAGTTGGTCGCTCCCCAGTCTTTTTCTAGCCTTCACTTGTACTAAGCGGGAATACTGCTTGTGCATCCACTTCCATAAACCCAAAGTTGTTCCATATGAGTCCACCATACCTTCCTATATGCGGTATTTACCTGCCGTTCCAAGTAAATTTGCATGTGCCAAACTCTAAACCTTCAAATGATAATCTGTTTTTTATGCCCGAATCGCTCATGTAGCGACTGGGGGCTGTCAGTATCTTCCATGCTAGGTGGGTTATTCTCACGATGAGTGGACTCCGCTCATCATTCACGAGAAAATGGCTGGTAATCGGGATGCCCAGTCCCATGCTCAAATCAAATCAAAATAAATTAAAAAAAACTCGCCCAGGATTGTTGATTGTATGGACGGTACCCGTTGTTTCGGACCAGCCGTGGAGTGTGCTTATTGGTTGAGGGGGAGTAAAAAACTTTACCATTCTGTTTGGGAACCGCCTATAATGTATGTAGCATGGAAGATATTGAGATCTCTTGGTTGTTATGTTGACAATGAAAGCATACAGCTCAAAATTATATTCATCTCTGTTTTAAAAACTCGAGCTCTGGCACCTCTGCAAATCCCTGCTTCCCTCTGCGAAGGGCCTATCTATTTACTTTTATGTTGAGTCACCATTCTCTTATAAAAAACCAGTTAGAGAGCACCACTGTCATTTGTATGCTTTGCTATTAATTGATATTGAGTATAACTGTGACTGGATCTCTTTTACCATGAATTACAATGTCTAGTCAGTCCTTGATCTTCAGGGGTGCTCTGCATTTATGTTTTGCGGTCTCAGAAATGCTAGCGAGATACCATCTTGTTATATCATATCGTGATTGTTTTGGAAAAGTGTTGTCATTTGAGATTTATTATTATTGCTCGCTAGTTGATTATGTCATTGATATGAGTAAATGTGAGACCTAAATGTTATTGTGAATATGGTTAGCTCATAATCTGTGCTGAAAACATGAATACTGGCTTTACATATTTGCAACAACAAGATCAAACATAGTTTGTAAAAGTTTTTCTTTATTACTTTCAGTTTGTCAACTGAATTGCTTGACGACAAGCAATGGGTTAAGCTTGGGGGAGTTGATACGTCTCCGTCGTATCTACTTTTCCAAACTCTTTTGCCCTTGTTTTGGACTCTAATTTGCATGATTTGAATGGAACTAACCCGGACTAACGCTGTTTTCAGCAGAATTGCCATGGTGTTATTTTTGTGCAGAAATAAAAGTTCTCGGAATGACATGAAACTTCACTGAGATCATTTTTGGAATTAATAAAAAATATTGGCGAAAGAATCAACAGAAGGGGGCCCACACCCTGTCCACAAGGGTGGGAGGCGCGCCCACCCCGCCAGGGCGCGCCATCCATCATTGTGGGCCCCCTGGACCTCCACCGACCTCAACTCCAGCTCCATATATTCATGTTCGGGGAGAAAAAAATTCAGAGAGAAGGATTCATCGCGTTTTACGATACGGAGCCACCGCCGCCTCCTGTTCTTCCTCGGGAGGGCAGATCGGGAGTCCATTCGGGGCACCGGAGAGGGGAAATCGTCACCGTCATCATCATCAACCATCCTCCATCACCAATTTCATGATGCTCACCACCGTGCGTGAGTAATCCCATCATAGGCTTGCTAGACGGTGATGGGTTGGATGAGATTTACCATGTAGTCGAGTTAGTTTTGATAGGGTTTGATCCCTAGTATCCACTATGTTCTAAGATTGATGTTGCTATGACTTTGCTATGCCTAATGCTTGTCACTAGGGCCCGAGTGCCATGATTTCAGATCTGAACCTATTATGTTTTCATGAATATATTTGTGTTTTTGATCCTATCTTGCAAGTTATAGTCACCTACTACGTGTTATGATCCAGCAACCCCGGAGTGACAATAGTCGGGACACTTCCCGGTGATGACCGTAGTTTGAGGAGTTCATGTATTCACTAAGTGCTAATGCTTTGGTCCAGTTCTCTATTAAAAGGAGGGCTTAATATCCCTTAGTTTCCAATAGGACCCTGCTGCCACGGGAGGGTAGGACAAAAGATGTCAAGCAAGTTCTTTTCCATAAGCACGTATGACTATATTCGGAATACATGCCTACATTATATTGATGAACTGGAGCTAGTTCTGTGTCACCCTATGTTATAACTGTTGCATGATGAATGCCATCCGACATATTTATCCATCATTGATCCATTGCCTACGAGCTTTTCACATATTGATCTTTGCTTTGTTACTTTTCCGTTGCCACTGTCACGATTGCTACAAAATTGCTACTATTACTTTTGCCACCGTTACAGTTACTTCCATACTACTTTGCTACTAAATACTTTGCTGCAGATATTAAGTCTTTCAGGTGTGGTTGAATTGACAACTCAGCTGCTAATACTTGAGAATATTCTTTGGCTCCCCTTGTGTCGAATCAATAAATTTGGATTGAATATTCTACCCTCGAAAATTGTTGCGATCCCCTATACTTGTGGGTTATCAAGACACATAAACACAAAATCATTCACCTAGCCCTAGAGTTAGACCACACATTATGATCTCGAGGTAGATCAACACTATAGTTGGTACTTCTCCATTGATATATATACAAGAGCATGACGTAGGGTTTTACCTCCATCAAGAGGGCCCGAACCTGGGTAAACATCGTCTCCTTCATCCCTGTTACCCTTGATCCAAGATCCACAGCTCGGGACCCCCTACCCCGAGGTCTGCCAGTTTTGACACCGACACTGGTGCTTTCATTGAGTGTTCTGATGTGCGATCCCCAGAAGGATTGATGGCTCATCTGGAGATCAACTGCTCCAATGGGCTCGGGAGCGTTTTCGCTCTCGGCCAGCTCTTTGTGTTCGGTAGCATGATCTTTTGCACCGACCCGACGGGCCAGCTGGCCCCCGTCGACGACTATGCCCCAGGTCGGATCGTGACCTTTGGTGGCCTTGCGTACACTGCGGATTCTCGTGGAGAGCTCGTCTTGTCTGGATGGGCTCCTGGCCGAATCGAGAACGCGCCTGGCCCCGGAGGCTCGACTCTGGAACCGATTTCTGTCTCGGCGTCGTTAGAGACCCTGGACGTAATTATCTCGGCCCATCCCCTCCCAATCTCGAGTCCGGATGTGGATCCGCCCCCACTTTGGAAACTATTTCAGGATTAGAACTGACCTCGGCGCAAAACCCGAAATCGCTCTCGGATCACCTTCGCACAGAAGACACGTCAAGTTACACCCCGGGCATACTTCGAGTCAGCCCCGCCTATAATGTAGCGATCGATCCCGAAGAGCTGTCTCACCTCAATGAGATGCTCTGTCATATCTAGAGCATGTCCATTCTATGATCAGATCGGACTTAAAGCCAATGATAAGGAAATTTACATCCCACCCACCACCCACCTAGTCGCCACGGTCAATGATTTAACTGACGTGTTAGACTACGACAAGGCCACTGATATAGATGAAGACGCTGACGACCCCATAGAAGACACCTCGCCTGTGGTAAACAACGGCAGGAGGGGTGCTACATCCACTTATGACGTTTATATGGTGGATACTCCCAATACCCCTCCAAGACGTCGGCGAAGACGAAGAAGAGGCAACAATGGGGAGCCTAGCGGCAATAATCCAACTACCAATAATGGCGACACAAAAGCAGGCGATGTCGATGACCCCAAGGGAGACCATCAAGCTTTCCCAGGGCGGAATGGCATGCCCAATGGACATCTCAAGGATTCAGATCCCGATGACCTCTTTGAAGGGGCCGATGACAACTACATGCCGGAATACGAGGAGGACGAGAGCCTCGGTACCGAGGACTTTGTCGTCCCTAAAACCCCATCGAGCAAGAGTGCTTCCGGCGGCGATTCATCACGACTGCTCGGAGCATGAAACGTAAACAGCGAGAGCTGAAGGCCAACACCGATGCACTAAACGAGAAGTGGGTTGAAGTGCTCTCTGACGAGCAATACATGGAAGACCGGCACCATAGTGCGCCCAAATCATACCCACGTAGGCGTCCCCTGCCGGAATTCCATGAGGAGCTCGTCGACGACCATGTCCGACCCCCTAGAGGGCGAGACAGGCCAACACGGAGAACCTCGACGACCGGCCACCTCAACGGCGTTATGGCAAGGACCCCGTGAACTACTTAGACCCTCACGATGTTTGACGTCACATCGAGGAAAATAGGGAACCCCCTCGGTTCATCTATGGATCAAGGGGACGTGCGCCCGCGAGGCTCGACATCTATGATGCCTGGATGGACAGGAATGGTCGTGCCCAAGATCAGGCCTATTCACGGCTCTCACCCAACCTCTGACGGGACACCACTCGAGTCCGAGGTCCAGCCCATCCGATTTGTTTCATAGATAGGGTGATGGAACATCAATTCCCCGAAGGATTCAAGCCCATCAACATCAAATCATATGATGGCACCACCGATCCAGCAGTATGGATCAAGGACTTCCTCCTTCACATACACATGGCCAATGGAAACGATATCCATGCCATTAAGTATTTGCCGCTCAAACTAAAGGGGCTGGCTAGGCATTGGCTTAACAGCCTGCCTCCTCACTCTATTGGCAGCTGGGAGGCCCTAGAGGACGCCTTTCGAGCAAACTTCCAGGGCACATATGTTCGACCTACGGACGCTGGTGATCTCAGCCATGTCACCCAGTCGCCACACGAATCAGCCCGGAAATTTGGGAACAGGTTCCTCACCAAGAAGAACCAAATCATAGACTGCTCCAAAGCAGAGGCTATTGCCGCCTTCAAGAACAATATCCGAGACGAGTGGTTGGCCTGTTAGATCCTTAGAAACACGCGACGCCAATGTAAACCTAAGCGCAGGTATAAGAACGGCGGAAGTGACACAGAGGATGCTGCGGTCAACGCAGGGTTCACCGGACCTAAATTCCGACACAAAAAGAAGCCCTTCAAAGGGAACAGGGATGGACCTAGCTAGCTTGATAGATTCCTGGACCGCCCATGTGGAATCCATGGCACTCAGGACAAGCCAGCAACCCATACTAACAGGAATTGTTGGGTCTTTAAAAAAGCCGGCAAAGTCACGGCAGAACGTCGAAGTAAAACCCCAAACCACAGTGAAGACGAGGATGAACCTCGGTGGCCCAATAATGGAGGCCAAAAGAAGTTTCCTAACAAGGTAACAAAGGTCAATATGATCTATGTCACCCACATCCCTAAGAGGGAAAGGAAGCGAGTGATTTGCGATGTCTATGCGATGGAGCCAATTGCCCCGAAGTTCAACCCCTGGTCGGCTTGTGTGATCACCTTCGATAAGCACGATCATCCGACCAGCATTAGGCATGGTGGATTGGTGGCACTCATCTTGGACCCCAATTGTTGATGGTTATCACCTGACACGAGTCCTCATGGACAGAGGCAGTAGTCTCAACCTCATCTACAATGACACGGTTAAGAAGATGGGGATCGACTCATCTCGGATCAAACCGAGCACTACCACCTTCAAAGGTGTCATTCCAGGCATAGAGGCCCGCTGCACGAGCACGGTCACCTCGGAACTAGTCTTCGGCTCACCCAAAAACTTTCGAATCTAAGAATTAATCTTTGAAATCGTCCCCTTCCGGAGCGGCTATCATGCACTTTTAGGGCGCATAACTTTCACACGGTTCAACGTTGTCCCTCATTATGCTTACCTGAAGCTTAAAATGCCAGGACCCAACGGTGTCATAATAGTCAATGGCAACACCAAGCGCTCACTCCGGACTAAGGAGCAGACCGCGGCTTTTGCAGCCGATGTACAGGCGTCCGAGGAGGCAGCCCGCAGCGATAAACACACTGCTAGCTCCTCGAAGCGCACCCGGGCTGCACATATCGACCTCGGCAACATACCCTTGCACCCTAAATAGGGGTACGGGATCCTAGCATGCCCTCTCTGGACAGGACACTACGTCCCATGAGTGCATAACTTTGCACTCAAAATTCCATGGGTCGCCAAGGAGCCAAAAAAATTGTCAAAACATCGGAACAGTTCGACCAAGTAAAGACGTGGCTTTAAGCCATCACATAAGCATGTCTCTACCAACAAAATAGCCAAAACATGACTACATGGTCTCAATCACGGAACTGACTTCAGCAGCAGCCCCCCCTCAAGGAGTTCGGTCAATCAAACGCCTTGAGCGTATAAAAGGCCGAAAGGGCATTAGCCGCACAAGTCCCCACCGTCAATGGTGACAAGCTGATCAACAGCTCGGAAGCACAGACGTGCGGCAGGAAGCGGCCCGGGTTCCAAAAAATCCAAAGACATTTACCCGCCCTGTTCCTTCCCTCTTCTTTTTTATTTTTTACGTTGTATATTTTCAGTTCCTCTTGATGCAGCTGGGCATGTAAAGGCTTGAAATTATGAAATAAATAAATCATGCCCTCTAAAGGTTCTTATCATATTTCTTTATAAGCACGGCCCCGGCGCTACAAAGAGGCCCCCTTAAAAAAGGTACAATCATACTACAAGTCTGAAGTATTCGGCATCTCGGATTTTGGCTTTATATGCATTAGTTTCCAACCTAGATTTTGGTTAATAGTTGGGTTGCCCGACTCCTATGTGTACCCCTTACATTCCCAATGAATTTGGCTAGGGTTGTAACGGGAGAACCACTGCGATAGTGCCGCCAGGTTAATTGGCAGAGCCCTCAGTGGAGAAAGCCAAAAACTGACTATCTAGGTAGGCACAAACTGGTCGGCCATCCGTAGACCGTGTTAAGCGAAGTGACAATAGTGATCACCCGTGTTAAATGAAGGACTCTACTTTTGGGCCCAAGTGTGTTATGGCCTCGACCTCGGCCTACCAGGCCGACCACTTCCCACATCGGGGGCTGGTCATTAGCCCCGCTGTCAAACTCCTAGGACTACTTGAAAGTTCTCAAGCCACCATAGTCTGATTGCCTTGTTCCTATATGCAGAAGACCGCCTCCGGGCACCGCGACGTCGGCTAAGGGTCAAATCTGCATCACGGAAAACTCCTTGTAATAGACTACATGTGGGCTGAAGCCGACGACTAGGCACTTCTAATTTTAAAAGGTGATATGTCTCCAACGTATCTATAATTTTTTATTGTTCCATGTTGTTATATTATCAATCTTGGATGTTTTATATACATTTTATAGCAACTTTATATCAGTTTTTGGGACTAACCTATTGACATAGTGCCCAGTGCCATTTGCCTTTTTTTGCTTGTTTTTTTACTTCGCAGAATATCAGTACCAAACGAAGTCCAAATGCCACGAAACTTTTTGGAGATTTTTTTCTGCCCAGAAGACAACTTGGGAGCCAATGAAGTACCGGAGGGGAGGCCCGTGGGGCCCACAAGGCACCAGGGCGCGCGAGAGGCCCCTGGCATGCCCTGGTGGATAGTAGGGCCCACAGGCTCCCTCTCCACCTCCTCTCAGCTCAATAAATAACCAAATATTCCAGAAACCCTAAGGGAGTCGAGAGATCAGAGTTTCCACCACCGCAAGTTCCAGAACCATGAGATCCAATCTAGAGGCCTATTCCGGCACCTTGTCGGAGGGGGAAACGATGACGGAGGGGTTCATCATCCTCATTGGTGCTCCTCCAATGATGCGTGAGTACTTTACCATAGACCTACGGGTCTGTAAGCAGTAGCTAGATGCCTTCTTCTCTCTTTTTGATTCTCAATACAATGTTCTCCTCGATGTTCTTGGAGATCTATTTGATGTAATGACTTTTTGCGGTGTGTTGGTTGGGATCAGCTGAATTGTGAGTTTATGATCAGATCTATCTATGAATATTATTTGAGTCTTTGTTGAACTCTTATATGCATGATTGTTATAGCCTCGTATTTTTTCTCCGAAACTATGGTTTGGTTTGGCCAACTAGATTGATTTTTCTTGCCATGGGAAGAGGTGCTTTGTGACGGGTTCAATCTTGCGGTGCTCAATCTCAGTGATAGAAAAAGACATGACACGCAAGTATTGTTTCCATTAAGGATAAAAAGATGGGTTCTATTCCTACATGAATAGATCTTGTCTACATCATGTCATCGTTCTTATTGCATTACTCCGTTTCTTCATGAACTTAATACACTACATGCATGCTGGATAGCGGTCGATGTGTGGAGTAATAGTAGTAGATGCAGAATTGTTTCGGTCTACTAATCTTAGATGTGATGCCTATATACATGATCATTGCCTTGGATATCGTTATAATTATTTCCTTTTCTATCAATTGCCCAACAGTAATTTGTTTACCCACCATATGTTATTTTCTCGAGAGAAGCCTCTAGTGAAATCTAGGGCCCCTGGGTCTATTTTCTATCATATTGCCTCAGATCTATTTATCAAAAAACCCAAAAATACCTTGCTGCAGTTTTTCTTTATTTTTGTGTTTTCATCAGATCTATTTATCCAATCTTATACTATTTAATCTATCTCAATACCGAGGAGGGATTGACAACCCCTCTTACGCGTTGGTTTGCAAGTTTCTATTATTTTGGTGAAGGTACTGCTTACATAGTTTGGTGGATCCTCCTACTGGATTGATACCTTCGTTTCATAACTGAGAGAAATACTTACCGTTGCTGTGCTGCATCATCCTCTCCTCTTCGGGGAAAATATCAACACAGATACAAGCAATCTGGAAGAATTTCTGGCGCCGTTGCCGGGGAGGATCAAGTCCAGATCTATCAGGTACACAACCACAAATCTCATCTCCTGGCAATTTACTTTATTTTCCATTTGCCTCTCGTTTTCATCTCCCCCACTTCACAAAAATATTTGCCTTTTTATTTGCCTTCTTTTCTTCGTTCGCCTTTTTTCTTGTCAGATCTCTTTCTTGTTTGCTAGCCACGATGTCTCAAGAAAATACCAAATTGTGTGATTTTTCCAATACTAATAATAATGATTTTATTACTACTCCTATTGCTCCTCCCTCCACTAGTGCGGAGTCTTATGATATTAATGCCGCTTTGTTGAATCTTGTTATGAAAGTGCAATTTTCTGGTATTCCTAATGAAGATGTCGCATCCCATCTAAACACTTTCATAGAATTGTGTGATATGCAAAATAAAAAGGGAGTGGACAATGATATCGTGAAGTTGAAATTATTTCCTTTCTCTTTGAGGGATCGTGCAAAATTTTGGTTTTCATCTTTGCCTCGCAATAGTATTGATTCTTGGGATAAGTGCAAAGATGCTTTTATTACTAAGTATTTTTTGCCCGCAAAAATTATTTCCCTTAGAAATCAAATCATGAATTTCAAGCAACTTGATCATGAACATGTTGCACAATCTTGGGAAAGAATGAAATTAATGCTAAGAAATTGTCCTACTCATGGTTTAAATCTTTGGATGATCATACAAATTTTTTATGCGGGGTTGAATTTTGTTTCTAGAAATCTTTTAGATTCCTCCGCGGGTGTTACTTTTATGGAAATTACTTTGGGTGAAGCTACTAAATTTCTGGCATACCGAAAGAGCACCTACTAGTAAAAACGTTAATTCAGTTGAAGAAATTAGTACTTTGAGTGAAAAAGTTGATGCGCTTTATGAATTTGGTTGCTAGTAAAAATGCTCCTATTGATCTTAATGATTTGCCTTTGTCTACTTTGATTGAGCAACACAGTGCTTATAGAGGTAATTTTAATCCTAGGCCTTTTCCTGAAAATTCCTATAATAATTATGGCAATTCCTATGATAATTATTCTTATAATAATAATAGGATGCCCTCTAATCTTGAGAGTAATATTAAAGAATTTATCAATGCGTAAAAAGTTTTCAACACTACGATAGAAGAAAAGTTGAATAAGATTGATGATATGTCTAGAAGCATTGATAGAATTTCACATGATGTAGAAATTCTCAAGATAAAAAAAAATCACCTAAGGTTGATGTCATTGAATCAATTAAAGCTTTATATGTTTCTATGGATGAAAGTAAGAAAAGAGCCGCTATGCTTAGAGCTAAAAGAGAATTTTTTAGAAAGACCGTTTTCGACTAATTGCTTTCATAATAATGATGAAGATCTTAAAATGATTGGTGTTTCTTCTAGTAATTCCTTGTTTAGTAATATTAAAATTGATGATGAAGGGACTGAAGAAGAGTCAACTTTAGCTGGAAGGCATCCCCATAATTGGAGGGTGAAAATCTTGTTGAAAAATTGATTAAAGTGGGTTTGGAGAGGTCAAAACTTTAACTAGTGATGTGCCCACTCTTTTGGATTACAAAGACTTTAATTACGATAGTTGTTCTTTGATTGAGTGTATTTCTTTGTTGCAATCCATGATAAATTCACCCAATGCCTATGAACAAAATAAAGCTTTTACTAAACATATTGTGGATGCCATGCTAAAAGCTTTAGAAGAAAATTTGGAGTTAGAGATTTCAATTCCTAGAAATTTATATGATGAATGGGAACCCACCATTAAACTCAAGATTAAAAATTATGAGTGCAATGCTTTATGTGATTTGGGTGCTAGTATTTCCACAATTCAGAAATCTCTATGTGATGTGCTTGGTTTTACCAATATTGAAGAGTGTTCTCTTAATTTGCACTTGGCGGATTCTACTATTAGAAAGCCTTTGGGAAGAATCAATGATGTTCTTATTCTTGCAAATATGAACTATGTTCCCATAGACTTTATTGTCCTTGATATCAATTGCAATATGTCTTGTCCTATAATACTTGGTAGACCGTTTTTAAGAACTATTGGTGCCGTGATTGATATGAAAGATGGGAATATTAAATTTCAGTTTCCTCTAAAGAAGGTATGGAACACTTCCCTAGAACTAAAATTAAGCCATCATATGAATCAATCATAAGGGCAACCTATGGAGCAAAAACCAAAGATGACAATACTTGAATCTATGCATTATGCCTAGCCAGGGGCATAAAACAATAGTGCTTGTTGGGTGGCAACCCAATGAATAAAATCTATTTTTATATTTTTCTTTCTATTCTTTAGTGTTTGCATAATTATGCTACTGTTATTATTGTCTTTTTATGTTTTAATTAGTGTTTGTGCCAAATAAATCCTTTGGGATCATGTTGGGTGATAGTTGATTTGATCTTGTTGAAAAACAGAAACTTTTGCGTTAACTAGCACAATTGTTATAATTAACAAAAATGACGAACAATTCTGAATTTCTTACACAATATTGATATACAAATTTCTTACGCTGTCATAATTTTTCAGAATTTGTTCAGTTACAGAAGTATGAGTAAAATTCGCGTCTTTACAGACTGTTCTGTTTTTGACAAATTCTGTTTTTTGTTGTGTTGTGTGCTTATTTTGATAAATCTATGGATTGTATTGGGGGTATAAGCCATGGTAAAGTTAGAATACAATAGTTATAATGCAATAACAAATTATGAATGGGTTTGCAATAGTAGTTAAAGTAAAGATTGGTTTTCTTCTACTAATGGATCTCACGAAGGTTTTTGTTGAGTTTTGTGTGATTGAAGTTTTCAAGTTTTGAGTGAGATCACAATGGATGAAGGAATAAGGAGTAAAAATAGCGTAAGCTTGGGCATGCCCCATGGAACCCCAAGGTAATATTCAAGTAGAACCAAGCAATTAAGCTTGGGGATGCCCCGGAAGGCATCCCCTCTTTCTTCAAACGACCACGGTAATTTTACTTGGAGCTATATTTTTATTCGTCACATATCATAAGTTTTGCTTGGAGCATATTGTATTATATGAGTATTTGCTTACTTTGCTTTTTAGTTTGTCACAATCATCCTTGCTGGACACACCTATTTGAGAGAGCCATAATGATGCTATGATTTTTTAGAATTGCTCTATGTGCTTCACTTAAATTTTTGCTCTAGTACTTCACTTATATCTTTTTGAGCACGGTGGTGTTCTGTATTTTGAAGAAATATGCTCTCATGCTTCATTTATATTATTTTGAGAGTTAGTAGAATTTTAAAGAAATATCCTCTCATGCTTCACTTATACTATTTTGAGAGATGAAAATTATTTTGAAGAAATATGTGCTCTTGTTCTTCACTTATATTTGTTTAAGAGCTTTGCTAGTAGCCATGGCAATATATGAAATTAGTCTAAAAGTGATAGTTATTCAAGAGGGATATAAAAACTTTCATGAAGATCATTGGATATTAAAAACTTGATTACTTGTAATAGTTTTGAGATATGAAGATAGTAATATGTGAGTCATGTTGGTAAGTAATTATGCTTTAGTAAGAATATTGGTGTTAAGCTTTGTGATTCCCTATGCAAGCATGAAAATCAATAGTTATGCAATGAAATTACATCCTACGTGTGGTGCATTATTCGGTGTTAGTTATGTTTAATTCTCTTTTATGATAATTTTTGTTTCTTGGTTAGTCGCTTCTCAATATATTTGCTAGCCTCTATTTGTACTAAGTAGGAATACTACTTGTGAATCCAAATCCTTAAACCAAGTTGTGCCAATGAGTCCACCATACCTATCTATATGCGGTATTTCCATGCTGTTCCAAGTAATTTGTATGTGCTAACTCTAATGTTCAAAATAAATTTCCTTTTTGTGTGTTCGTACCGCTCATGAAGCAGCAGGGGGTGGCCAATATTTTCCATCCTAGATACTTTATTCTCAAGATGAGTGTTTATTCACCTGTCATTGCACGAGAGTGTGGCAAAGGTAATAGGGATGCCTAGTCCTGAAATGCAAAAAAATATTATTTATGTTGTTCAATAATCAATTCCTTGGAAAGTGTTGGTATGGAGGGCACTCGTGGATACGGCTAGCCATGGATTGTGAAAGGATGGTGGAAAAAGGAATAAAGTTTATTTTTGTTTGGGAACCACCTATGATTTATCTAGCATGGAAAGTATTGAGAATTCTCGGTCATTTTCGTTGAAGGGAAAGGCATGCCACCCAAAATAATTTTCTCTCTCAATTTAAGCTTTGAGCTCTGGCACCTCTACAAATCTCTTCTTTCCTCTGCGAAGGGCCTATCTATTTACTTTATGCAATTTTTATTTCTGTTGAGTCTCCATCTTCTCTTATAAAGCACCAACTAGGGAACACTATTATCATACTTGTGCATTGAGCATAGTTAATATTTGAGTGTGTTTCATGAATGGATCAATGATTGAGCATAATGGGCTAGGGATAGCTTCTTTAGTGTTGATATTTTGAAAGACATGGTTGCTTGTTGATATGCTTGAGTATTGATGTCCTCATGTCAAAAATAGACCATTGCTTTGAATCATCTAGAAGTCCAAATGTCCAAGCTACAAAATAAAAGATTATGAGATGAACATGTTAGGCAGCATTCCACATCAAAAATTCTATTTTTATCATTTACCTACTCGAGGACGAGTAGGAATTAAGCTTGGGGATGCTGATACGTCTCCAACGTATCTATATATTTTTTGTTCCATGTTGTTATATTACCAATCTTGGATGTTTATATTCATTTTATAGCAACTTTATATTATTTTTTGGGACTAACATATTAACATTGTGCCCAGTGCCAGTTGCTATTTTTCGCTTGTTTTTTACTTTGCAGAATATCAGTACCAAACGAAGTCCAAATGCCATGGAACATTTTAGAGATTTTTTTTACCCAGAAGACAACTTGGGGGCCAAGGAAGTACCGGAGGAGAGGCCTGTGGGGCCCACAAGGCACCAGGGCCGCCAGAGGCCCCTGGCTCGCCCTGGTGGGTAGTGGGACCCACAGGCCCCCTCTCCACCACCTTTCAGCTCTATAAATACCCAAATATTCCAGAAACCCTAAGGGAGTCGAGAGATCAGAGTTTCCAACGCCGCAAGTTCCAGAACCACGAGACCAATCTAGAGGCCTTTTCCGGCACCTTGCCGGTGGGGGAAACGATCACGAGGGGGTTCATCATCCTCATTGGTGCTCTTCCGATGATGCACGAGTAGTTTACCATAGATGTACGGGTCCGTAGGCAGTAGCTAGATGGCTTCTTCTCTCTTTTTGATTCTCAATACAATGTTTTTTTATAGAAAGACTGTAAGGGAACCCCCTACAGTATAATTGGTGCAACAAACCCAAATTGCAAGTACCATGCCTTGAACCTGTGTGACGCCCGGGTAATCAAGCTACAGTAACCCTCTGGTAATGATGCCACGTCACTACGATTACTGTTGCTAATATCGCGTTAATTCGAAACTGATTCAAATTCAAAATTCAAAATCAAGCAAACAATAAAAGTTTTCAAATATTAAAACTAAAATGTTAAATAAATAGTAGATAAATCGGAGGCTATGATAAAATTGTAAACAACATTATTGAAGTTTGATAAGTGACTTAAACATCCTCAAACAGTGGCTGAAAACATTGTTTAATAACCTTTTTATTACTACAAAATAAATATGAAATGATATTTACCCCAAATTAGTTTTTGGTGGTAGGTTATATCGTGCTGTGATTTGTGGGCCAGCTCTCATATTTTACAAAATTCATTTGATGCCCAAACAATTAGCCAAAACAAAAATAAATAAATAAGAAAAGGAAAAACAGAACTAAAAGAAAATAAAGAAAAGGAGAAAACCCCCCTGGGCCGTGGCCCAACTGGGCCAACCCACCAGGCCCAGCCGGCCACCCCACCCACTCCGCATATCCCCCCTGTCTAGGAAACCCTAGATAGAACCACCCCACTTCCCCCACTCCCTCTCGCTCCCCCCCCTCCCCGAGTGATCCGTCTGGATCGGGGCTGCGACCCCGTCGCCGCTCGACGTCCCGGACGCCGCCGCTTGACGCCGTCACTGGACCCCGCCGTCGCCCGTCGCCTCATCCTCCTCGTCTCCTCCTCGCCGGCAACGCGTCCTCATCCTCCTCCCCAAAGGCTCCACCGAGCCTCGCCGCCCCCCCTGCTCACCAACGCGGGTGAGAACCCCGTCGCCCCCCCGCCTCTACTCCTGCGCCCGCCGTGGTCTCGCTCACGCCCACTGCCCCGCGGTCGCACTCACCGCGTCTGGTCTCCGCGCTCGCCGCGGCCAGGCCGCGCTCCCGCATGTCCCGTCCGCCCCTGCTCACCGCACCGCTCGGCCATGCGCGCGCGCTCGCGCTCCCCGCGCCCGATGCCGCGGCCTCCTTCCCCACGCAGCGCCCGGCTGCGCCCGTCGTTGCCCCGCCATGGCCATCGCCTGCGCGACCATGGCCGCGCCCGCGCCACCCCGCTCCTCGCTTGCTGCTGCGCGCTGCGAGATGCTCTGCTCCGCCCGCCTCGCCCTTGCCACGGCCACGCGAGGCCTGCGCCCATAGCCGCCCCGCTGACCGCCTCCACCACCGCGCCCCACTGCCCCGCGGACCCCTCCGTTCGCCCCGGCGGGCCACCGCCGCAGCTAGTGCACCCCCGCCCGCGGCGCTCGTCGCCGGGTCCGCCCGCACCACCGCCCGTCACCCGGCTCCGCCCGACGCCCTCATGCCCACTAACGCGCTAGGCCCCTATGGGCCAATGACAAGTGGGGCCGTCCCAGAACGAAAGTTTATTAAAAGAAAATAATAAAAATATTAATTAAATTAATTAATTAATTAGTTAACTAAATTAATTAACTCAATTAATCCTGATTAGATTAACCTAATTACTAATTAAACTAATTAATCTGTTTTAGTTAGTCTCAGTCAGTGACAAACGGGACCCACACGTCAGTTGACCAGTCAACGCCTCTGTTGACTGCTGACGTCATGCTGACGTCAGCAAACACTGTTCTGGATAATGTTGAATTAAAATAATTAAATAAATTCCAGAAATTAATAAAAACTTTAGAAAATCATATTAAATAAACCGTAACTCCGATGAAAATACTTTGTACATGGAACTTGCTCAGATTTCCGATACGAACCCGGTTACGCCCTCCGTATTCCCGTCAGACGCCCGCAGCTATAAGAACATTGAACTTTTAGACCGGTTTCAGTAAATGAATAGTGCCCAACTTTAATTAAATAAATCCGAGTAAATTCCTAAATTAACTAAATCATTTAGTTAGGCGTTAGAACACCTCGGCACTGCATATTGTCATGTCATATTTTGTGTAGCATTGTTTGCTTTGTATTTATTGTTTCTTCCCCCTCTTCTCTCCGGTAGACTACGAGACCGACACTGCTGCTGCCCCGTTCGACTACGGAGTTGACGACCCCTCCTTCTTGCCAGAGCAACCAGGCAAGCCCACCCCTTGATCACCAGATATCGCCTATTCTCCTCTATACTGCTTGCATTAGAGTAGTGTAGCATGTTACTGCTTTCCATTAATCCTATTCTGATGCATAGCCTGACATTGTTGCTACATCTGTTGATACCTTACCTGCAATCCTAAATACTTAGTATAGGATGCTAGTTTATCATCATTGGCCCTACATTCTTGTCAGTCTGCCTTGCTATACTATCGGGCCGTGATCACTCGGGAGGTGATCACGGGTATATACTATACATATATACATACTATACATATGGTGACTAAAGTCGGGTCGGCTCGAAGAGTACCCGCGAGTGATTCATGGATTGGGGGCTGGAAGGACCTTTGTCCCAACAGCCCTTTGTGTGGATCTTTGTGGCGGAGTGACAGGGCAGGTTGAGACCACCTAGGAGACAGGTGGGCCTGGCCCTGGTCGGCGTTCGCGTTTACTTCATAATAACACGCTTAACGAGATCTTGGTATTTGATCTGAGTCTGGCCACTGGCCTATACGCACTAACCAACTACGCGGGAACAGTTATGGGTACTCGACGTCGTGGTATCAGCCGAAGCCTCCTAGACGTCAGCGACTGAGCGGCGCGCGCCGGGTTGGACCGCGTAACGCAACTTCCTTTGTAATGGAGGTTGCTAGGTCTGCTCTCCGGCCGCCCACGCAACGTGCAGGTGTGCAATGGGCGATGGGCCCAGACCGCTGCGCGCATAGGATTTAGACCGGCGTGCTGACCTCTCTGTTAGGCCTAGGTAGGGCTGCGACGTGTTGATCTTCCGAGGCCGGGTATGACCCAGGAAAGTGTGCCCGGCCAGAGAGATCGAGCGTGTTGGGTAATGTGGTGCACCCCTACAGGGAAGTTTATCTATTCGAATAGCCGTGTCCCTCGGTAAAAGGACGACCCGGAGTTGTACCTCGACCTAATGACAACTAGAATCGGATACTTAATAAAACACACCCTTTCAAGTGCCAGATACAACCCGGTGATCGCTCTCTCACAGGGCGACGAGGAGAGGATCATCGGGTAGGTTTATGCTATACGATGCTACTTGGTGAACTTACCATCTACTCTCTCCTACATGCTGCAAGATGGAGGCTGCCAGAAGCGTAGTCTTCGACAGGATTAGATACCCCCCCTCTTATTCTGGCTTTCTGTAGTTCAGTCCACTGATATGGCCCTTTACACATATACCCATGCATATGTAGTGTAGCTCCTTGCTTGCGAGTACTTTGGATGAGTACTCACGATTGCTTTGCTTCCCCTTTTCCCCCCTTTCTTTTCTTTCTAGTTGTCACAACCAGATGTTGGAGTTCAGGAGCCAGACGCCACCGTCGACGACGACCCCTACTCTGGAGGCGCCTACTACTACGTGCAGGCTGCCGACGACGACCAGCAGTAGTTTAGGAGGATCCCAGGCAGGAGGCCTGCGCCTCTTTCGATATGTGTCCCAGTTTGTGCTAGCCATCTTATGGCAACTTGTTTAACTTATGTCTGTACTCAGATAATGTTGCTTCCGCTGACTCGTCTATGATCGAGCACTTGTATTCGAGCCCTCGAGGCCCCTGACTTGTATTATGATGCTTGTATGACTTATTTTACTTTTAGAGTTGTGTTGTGATATCTTCCCGTGAGTCCCTGATCTTGATCGTACACGTTTGCGTGTATGATTAGTGTATGATTGAATCGGGGGCGTCACAAGTTGGTATCAGAGCCGACTGCCTGTAGGAACCCCCCTGCCACACTCCTTGGCCGAAGTTGAGTCTAGACAAAGAAAACTGTTTTACTAACATGGCTGTGTGTCTTACGGGCCCACGTCGCCATTAGGTGGTATTAGGATCTTTTATTCCTCGTCTATACTCTGGGACTCTGTTCTCTCTTCTATTCGGGTTAAATGGTTTTGCTAAATGTAACTCTAGGTTCTCGTAAATATTTTCTCCCGGAGAGCCCCTCACTGGAGATGATCGCCTACTTCACCAGAAGATTCAGAAGATACCCTTCGATGTTTTCCCGAGACCTTTGTGCTCATCGCTTTTGAAATTCCTTACCACCGATATATCCTTATGTATAGTTACATACACTTGCCATTCATACATTCAATCCAGTTGATCTTGTTATTACAAGATGCCCCGAACAACTTTTCGTTGTTCCGACAATCCTTTGAGCTTACTGCCTTGCAGTTCTTGCCTCATGAATACCCCCTACGGATAATTCCTCGCACTTACCGAGTATCTGTTCCTCCCCCTTTGTTCATATGATTCACAAGATGCATACAAATACTATTCGATCTTTCGAAAATCCTTAACAGCTTATTGCTCTGCAAATACTTGTCTGCTTGCATTATGGATGCTTTCCATACGACTGGCAATATTCATTAGTATCCTTTGACACCGTCATTTTCATCTTATTGATTCAACATGAGTGCGAATGCACGCATTCATCAGTTGATCCTGTTCTAATTATCTTCCAGCTCAGACGTCCTTTTGAACATGAGCTGGTTCTCGACCAATCAAATTGTCATCGATTGTGCCCCTAAGCCTACTCGACTTACCCATCCTTAATCAGAGCCCTTGCTCCTGATCTCTTGATTTGGAAATCATAAATTCCCTTGCATTGAACTTTGAGTTAGTCAGTTGTTTCTATAACCTGATGCCTCTGCATACTTCTTCTTCCTCTGATTGAGTACCGTTACTCACATCAGCTCCGTTGTGGATCGCCCGATCCATTGTTGGATTGTTATCCGACAGTGTCTTTCATATTCAATCACCTTGTGAGTTCTTCCCCTGATACATGATGCCCTTGGTAAATTGTATCCTCTGTTTTGCCAACCATGCTCTACCTTCGAGCATGTGTTAATTACTCTTGAAGTTTGTAGTATATGTTCCTAAGATACCCCGATGGGTTGAACCTATGATTTCACTAATTAGTGTGAACCCGAAAGTGTTCACGAGTCATACTCTTCTGGTGTTTTGCCAGATAAATTTCTAGCACTACAGCTTTGTCTAAGTGGGAGGTGAATGAAATGATATGCATTGAAGAAGTGGGAGTCGACCTTGAGCTTTGTGTTCATGCCCATGGAAATGATGTAGACCATCTCGGAAGCTTCTTGCAAAGTGATTTCCATCTGTATAATTCTTTTGGTATCCTTAAATTGAACCTTGCAGTTATGGTTCGACCATACTGTTCTTTCTCCAATATATCTGAAAGAAATTCATTCCAGTGCCTCGTCAAAATTTTGACAAGGTTAAGGTATCTACTGTCATAGGTCAATGACCTAGTTCAACTTCTATCATGTTCTACCTTCGAGTTTACCCCGTGGTATCTCGAGGATATCATGCCTTTGCACGGCATCTTACTAACTTGTTGAAGTAATAACTTTCCTAATCGTAATCACTCTACGGGTTCTAGGCTGCCGTCAACCGAGGACACCGTTTAGTAAATCAAATCCTCTCTAAAATTCAAATACCCCTAGTAATTGTTACTGGGAAATTTAAACTCAGTCATGTCGTCCTAGGCCATCGGCTACACCCTTATCTTGCTATCTTTGATTGTGCCACCTCGACCTTCTTCGGTGCACAAATTCTTCAGAGTGCGAGCACGACATACGTCGAGCTTTCAACATCATGTTTCTTGTTCTGAAAGGCAACTTTGATACTGAGCTAGCATCTTAATTGTTGTTCCTATGACTTTCACGTCATCATTCCCTGCTTGACGCCGTCGCTGTTTGATTGCGTCCTCTTGAAACCTCCCGGCAATTGTGTCGGATCACCTTCAACACTTTGACTTCTTTCGAGATGTCCACTGTGTTCATGTTGAGAAATACCCTCCTTGCCCTTGATGCTTTTTGTTATCATCGACAACACCCTGAACTTCTTTTCATCGCGAGCTTGTCTGTGTTATGGATGCAACTTGCTATCCTGTTTGCATTATATTCTACCTTGAAGTATTACTGTCCTTTATGCCGAGTAGGTTGTGAGGATTGCTTCACCTCTTTGAAAATTCTTGGCATAGTGATACTTCTCACCGTCACCCTTCTTTCTTGGTCCCCGTGTTGATTCTAACCGGGATACCATCTAACCAGCGGTGCTGCTTGGATTCTGTACTTCTAGCAACCCTATTGCTTTGAATGTTAACGATCGACAGTTCGTTCTTAGACTGTTGATTATTGAATCGTCACTCTAACATTGATCTTGCTGCCCAAGGTCGTATTTCGGTCACACCTTTCAACTAATGATTAATGGTGTATGTTTTCCTCGGGCATACAACATTATATCATTTGAATTGTCATATGTCATCTCCTTGTTCACATAATTGTGGAAATCCATCCGTGTGGAATTCTCGATGAATTGTCGCTGAGTCCATCAGCCACCTCCTCATCCTCTCCTTGGTTTAATGATGAACTATTGTTTTGGGAACCCGCTCCTATAGTTCATTACCCGAGAATCTTGCAACGCCATCTCGTCAAATTGTGTTGCACCCCTTCCTTCTAAGGCATCCTGGGTCTGAGGTATCCCGACACTAATCAGATCTGAACCTCGGTCAGATATGATGGCTGGAACATATTTCCAAGGGTCATAACATTGTTCTTTATACAACCCAGTAAGGTGATGTCATGCTTAGCACACCTGTCTGGAGGCCCTATTGTTATAGTTTTCCTTTTTAGCAAGGTTATCCATTCTTCCATGAGGAAATCGTAAGACTTATTCCGCAAATTGTTCCTGATGGATCCTTCCTGCATCCAAAATCTTACCCTTACTTGACGACCATGTCAATGCTATCTCGAAGCATGTCTGTGGTACTCCGATTTTCAATAAGAGCATTTGAAGCACAATACTAAATTTTCCTTATCAATTATCCAAACACCGTTTTATGGGTAATGTCATGAAATTCTTCTCCCCTTACCTAAAGAGTTTTCTACTTTATATCCTGTCATGAATATCATGCTCTGCTTGTCCTTGGGAAGGATATACTCCTATTTACTTGTGTTTAAACACATTTTCCTTTCCATTGTTTTGTTTAATCTGATAGACATAGTTTCCTTTCCATTGTTTTGTTTAACCTTTCTTGTGATCTATATGATCTAAGCAGTAATATTTTCCTGCTTATGCAAACACCTCGGTGTACAACTCTGCCAGTAAGACCCTGTTCCTATTGTTGATGACATTTCGGTAGCCGCCGATGGACGAGAACTTTGCCTATTTGGTCCGCCTCGTTCAACGAGCAGGAAAATGGTTCTCTTCGTCCCTCGCCCTTGGTACCAACATTGTTACCGACATAACTGACAGGTTATTCTCTAACATGCCTTGCTATAATGGTTATGTAACATGATAGCGCCCTTCCTACTTTTAAACCACATGGTGGGCCCATAACCCACAGGTCCACTGGATCGAAACCTGACTCTTCTTTACAACCGAATTCTAATGTATCCTTTGCACCTAGCTTCGTGTGTGATTCACGAGCTAAATGATATACCATTAATCATCCTGGAATCAAACACCATGTTATTCTCGTTGTTCAAACCCCCATTCCAGCTTCTGTCCAATCGTCGAATGAATGCCTACCCGTTTGAAACTTTGGTACCATCGTATATTGCACTCAGCGAATTCACTGAAATACAACTCGTGGGGTACCTTATGTATTTCCCATTGAGTTCACCATCAGATGCCCAGCTTTGTGGAGATGCGTTCTTCTGGAGTTTTTCCCATTGGTCGCGTACGTAGGACGATGGAGATCCCGAAGAAAGGATGACGACTTGATCATGATGACCTGGAGCAGAGAAATAAAGACTTCAACGTAATGGATCGACCTCTTCGAGAAGAGCAACCAAGACCGAGAAGACCCGTTAGAATTTCGTAACCAGAATTTTCCCCTTAGTCCCCCTCTTAAATCTCGGGACGAGATTTCTTGTAGTGGAGGAGAATTGTAACGCCCGGGTAATCAAGCTACAGTAACCCTCTGGTAATGATGCCACGTCACTACGATTACTGTTGCTAATCTCGCGTTAATTCGAAACTGATTCAAATTCAAAATTCAAAATCAAGCAAACAATAAAAGTTTTCAAATATTAAAACTAAAATGTTAAATAAATAGTAGATAAATCGGAGGCTATGATAAAATTGTAAACAACATTATTGAAGTTTGATAAGTGACTTAAACATCCTCAAACAGTGGCTGAAAACATTGAAAAATAACCTTTTTATTAATACAAAATAAATATGAAATGATATTTACCCCAAATTAGTTTTTGGTGGTAGGTTATATCGTGCTGTGATTTGTGGGCCAGCTCTCATATTTTACAAAATTCATTTGATGCCCAAACAATTAGCCAAAACAAAAATAAATAAATAAGAAAAGGAAAAACAGAACTAAAAGAAAATAAAGAAAAGGAGAAAACCCCCCTGGGCCGTGGCCCAACTGGGCCAACCCACCAGGCCCAGCCGGCCACCCACCCCACTCCCCATATCCCCCCCCCCTGTCTAGGAAACCCTAGATCGAACCACCCCACTTCCCCACTCCCTCCGATCCGATCTGGATCGGGGCTGCGACCCCGTCGCCGCTCGACGTCCCGGACGCCGCCGCTTGACGCCGTCACTGGACCCCGCCGTCGCCCGTCGCCTCGTCCTCCTCGTCTCCTCCTCGCCGGCAACGCGTCCTCGTCCTCCTCCCCAAAGGCTCCACCGAGCCTCGCCGCCCCCCCTGCTCACCAACGCGGGTGAGAACCCCGTCGCCCCCCCGCCTCTACTCCTGCGCCCGCCGTGGTCTCGCTCACGCCCACTGCCCCCGCGGTCGCACTCACCGCGCCTGGTCTCCGCGCTCGCCGCGGCCAGGCCGCGCTCCCGCATGCCCCGTCCGCCCCTGCTCACCGCACCGCTCGGCCATGCGCACGCGCTCGCGCTCCCCGCGCCCGATGCCGCGGCCTCCTTCCCCACGCAGCGCCCAGCTGCGCCCGTCGTTGCCCCGCCATGGCCATCGTCTGCGCGACCATGGCCGCGCCCGCGCCACCCCGCTCCTTGCTTCCTGCTGCGCGCTGCGAGATGCTCTGCTCCGCCCGCCTCGCCCTTGCCACGGCCACGCGAGGCCTGCGCCCATAGCCGCCCCGCTGACCGCCTCCACCACCACGCCCCACTGCCCCGCGGCCCCCTCCGTTCGCCCCGGCGGGCCACCGCCGCAGCTAGTGCACCCCCGCCCGCGGCGCTCGTCGCCGGGTCCGCCCGCACCACCGCCCGTCACCCGGCTCCGCCCGGCGCCCGACGCCCTCATGCCCGCTAACCCGCTAGGCCCCTATGGGCCAATGACAAGTGGGGCCGTCCCCAGAACGAAAGTGGATTAAAAGAAAATAATAAAAATATTAATTAAATTAATTAATTAATTAGTTAACTAAATTAATTAACTCAATTAATCCTGATTAGATTAACCTAATTACTAATTAAACTAATTAATCTGTTTTAGTTAGTCTCAGTCAGTGACAAACGGGACCCACACGTCAGTTGACCAGTCAACGCCTCTGTTGACTGCTGACGTCATGCTGACGTCAGCAAACACTGTTCTGGATAATGTTGAATTAAAATAATTAAATAAATTCCAGAAATTAATAAAAACTTTAGAAAATCATATTAAATAAACCGTAACTCCGATGAAAATACTTTGTACATGGAACTTGCTCAGATTTCCGATACAAACCCGGTTACGCCCTCCGTATTCCCATCAGACGCCCGCAGCTATAAGAACATTGAACTTTTAGACCGGTTTCAGTAAATGAATAGTGCCCAACTTTAATTAAATAAATCCGAGTAAATTCCTAAATTAACTAAATCATTTAGTTAGGCGTTAGAACACCTCGGCACTGCATATTGTCATGTCATATTTTGTGTAGCATTGTTTGCTTTGTATTTATTGTTTCTTCCTCCTCTTCTCTCCGGTAGACTACGAGACCGACACTGCTGCTGCCCCGTTCGACTACGGAGTTGACGACCCCTCCTTCTTGCCAGAGCAACCAGGCAAGCCCCCCCAGCTTGATCACCAGATATCGCCTATTCTCCTCTATACTGCTTGCATTAGAGTAGTGTAGCATGTTACTGCTTTCCATTAATCCTATTCTGATGCATAGCCTGACATTGTTGCTACATCTGTTGATACCTTACCTGCAATCCTAAATACTTAGTATAGGATGCTAGTTTATCATCATTGGCCCTACATTCTTGTCAGTCTGCCTTGCTATACTATCGGGCCGTGATCACTTGGGAGGTGATCACGGGTATATACTATACATATATACATACTATACATATGGTGACTAAAGTCGGGTCGGCTCGAAGAGTACCCGCGAGTGATTCACGGATTGGGGGCTGGAAGGACCTTTGTCCCAACGGCCCTTTGTGTGGATCTTTGTGGCGGAGCGACAGGGCAGGTTGAGACCACCTAGGAGACAGGTGGGCCTGGCCCTGGTCGGCGTTCGCGTTTACTTCATAATAACACGCTTAACGAGATCTTGGTATTTGATCTGAGTCTGGCCACTGGCCTATACGCACTAACCAACTACGCGGGAACAGTTATGGGTACTCGACGTCGTGGTATCAGCCGAAGCCTCCTAGACGTCAGCGACTGAGCGGCGCGCGCCGGGTTGGACCGCGTAACGCAACTTCCTTTGTAATGGAGGTTGCTAGGTCTGCTCTCCGGCCGCCCACGCAACGTGCAGGTGTGCAATGGGCGATGGGCCCAGACCCCTGCGCGCATAGGATTTAGACCGGCGTGCTGACCTCTCTGTTAGGCCTAGGTAGGGCTGCGACGTGTTGATCTTCCGAGGCCGGGTATGACCCAGGAAACTGTGCCCGGCCAGAGGGATCGAGCGTGTTGGGTAATGTGGTGCACCCCTGCAGGGAAGTTTATCTATTCGAATAGCCGTGTCCCTCGGTAAAAGGACGACCCGGAGTTGTACCTCGACCTTATGACAACTAGAACCGGATACTTAATAAAACACACCCTTTCAAGTGCCAGATACAACCCGGTGATCGCTCTCTCACAGGGCGACGAGGAGAGGATCATCGGGTAGGTTTATGCTATACGATGCTACTTGGTGAACTTACCATCTACTCTCTCCTACATGCTGCAAGATGGAGGCTGCCAGAAGCGTAGTCTTCGACAGGATTAGATATCCCCCCTCTTATTCTGGCTTTCTGCAGTTCAGTCCACTGATATGGCCCTTTACACATATACCCATGCATATGTAGTGTAGCTCCTTGCTTGCGAGTACTTTGGATGAGTACTCACGGTTGCTTTGCTTCCCCTTTTCCCCCCTTTCTTTTCTTTCTTGTTGTCACAACCAGATGTTGGAGTTCAGGAGCCAGACGCCACCATCGACGACGACCCCTACTCTGGAGGCGCCTACTACTACGTGCAGGCTGCCGACGACGACCAGGAGTAGTTTAGGAGGATCCCAGGCAGGAGGCCTGCGCCTCTTTCGATATGTATCCCAGTTTGTGCTAGCCATCTTATGGCAACTTGTTTAACTTATGTCTGTACTCAGATAATGTTGCTTCCGCTGACTCGTCTATGATCGAGCACTTGTATTCGAGCCCTCGAGGCCCCTGGCTTGTATTATGATGCTTGTATGACTTATTTTACTTTTAGAGTTGTGTTGTGATATCTTCCCGTGAGTCCCTGATCTTGATCGTACACGTTTGCGTGTATGATTAGTGTACGATTGAATTGGGGGCGTCACAACCTGGTTGGGTGGGAAGGCATCAACCCCTCCCCACCACTAGGCTATGCCTTAGTCTACTCAATACAATGTTCTCCTCGATGTTCTTGGAGATCTATTTGATGTAATGACTTTTTGCGGTGTGTTTGTTGGGATCCGATGAATTGCGAGTTTATGATCAGATCTATCTATGAATATTATTTGAGTCTTTGTTAAACTCTTATATGCATGATTGTTATAGCCTCGTACTTGTTATACGAAACTTTGGTTCGATTTGGCCAACTAGAATGATTTTTTTTGCCATGGGAAGAGGTGCTTTGTGATGGGTTCAATCTTGCGGTGCTCAATCTCAGTGATAGAAAGAGACATGACACGCATGTATCGTTGCCATTAAGGATAAAAAGATGGGGTCTATTCCTGCATGAATAGATATTGTCTACATCATGTCATCGTTCTTATTGCATTACTCCATTTCTTCGTGAACTTAATACACTAGATGCATGATGGATAGCGGTCGATGTGTGGAGTAATAGTAGTAGATGCAAAATCGTTTCGGACTACTAATCTTGGACGTGATGCCTATATACATGATCATTGCCTTGGATATCATCATAATTATTTGCTTTTCTATCAGTTGCCCAACAGTAATTTGTTTACCCACCATATGCTATTTTCTCGAGAGAAGCCTCTAGTGAAATCTACGCCCCCCGGGTCTATTTTCTATCATATTGCCTCAGATCTATTTATCCAAAAAACCAAAAATACATTGCTGCACTTTTTATTTATTTAATTTATTTTGTGTTTTCATCAGATCTATTTATCCAATCTTATACTATTTAATCCATCTCAATACCGAGGAGGGATTGACAACCCCTCTTACGCGTTGGGTTGCAAGTTTTTGTTATTTGTGTGAAGGTACTGCTTGCATAGTTTGGTGGATACTCCTACTCGAGTGATACCTTGGTTTCATAACTGAGGGAAATACTTACTGTTGTTGTGCTGCATCATCCTCTCCTCTTTGGGGAAAATACCAATGCAGATACAATCAATCAAAAGGCACCCAGGAGGTAAAAATAACTAAACAACAAACATGGAATTTAAAGCCATCGTCATTCAAGCAAAAGATAATGTTTTACACATTCATATAAACTTCGGCATTCTAATGTACTATCTAATAAAACAACATGTCTTTCAGACACGCCTCCTTGGTCATCCGAGCTCCCTCCTCCACCTCGGGATAGAACTGCTCCGCGCTGCAAGGCTTCTCTGCAGGCGGACCCGTGGCCACCATCACGGTGTCGACCTTGCGCCAATGCGTCTTCATGCAGGCGTATGCCCTTTATTCTCCTTCAGAGCATGCAGACCTCCTCCAGTTATCGGCACGTGCAACAGCCCCCTCCAGGCGCAGCACGAGGCCGAAGAGGCTACCCGAAAGGGCATCGACAGGCCACAATGCGACATATAGGTCTTGTAGTGCCGGCCTCGCCATGCGGAGCAGCTCGGCCAGCTGCTTCATTCGATTGTTGAGTAGCTGCGATGCTAGAGACCCCGGGAATTGCCCCCAGAAATCCTTCTCCGCTTCATGGCCCTCCAACTGGTCGAAGTGCGACATGGCGTCTACCATGCTCAGCGGGAGATCCACAAATACTTCTGTGGAATGCCACAGCTGGGTGAGCTCGACGCACCCTTTGCTACCAAACACACGCTGCAATAAGTATTGCTTACCCGAGGTGATTTGCTCCAACTACTGGAACACCTCGCGGTCCGCCCGGGCCGTGATCTTAAGGTAGGCATGGGCAAGCTTGAGCTTTTCAAGCTCCTCCTTCATTTGCTGCCCTTCCACCTGAAGCTGGTCACATGCTTCAAACACGCCCTTCAGGGTCTCCTCGACCTCAGCCACCCGCGCCCTGTTATTGTCCCCGACTACCTTCTCGGCGGCTCGGGCCTCCTCCGCCTTCGCGGCGGCAGCTTCATGCTGCCTCGACTCTTGCCGAACTCTTTTGAGCTTGACCTTGAGCGTCTCAAGCTCCACTAGCACTGTTGTCATTAAAATAGTTCAGCATTAGTTTTTTTATCCAGAAAAATATATTATTCCTTGTAAAAATATCACGCAAGCTTTGACTTGCTTACCTTGAGACTGCTCAAATCTCTGGTTCGCCAGGTCAAGGTCCTTTTGGGACCTCTCGAGCTTCCGGTTCATCTCCGCTATCTCCTCGGAGATGGATCCCAGAACTGAGGTCGAAACTTGTCAATAGAAACTGCTAATACAGCGCCCGCAGTCAAAATACTTATCTAGTACAACTGTCTTAAGCAAGCGACCTGGGGGCTACATGACAAGCTCCTCTAAAACTATACAACCCAAGGCTGGTTTCTTGAAACCAACTTTAGGCTTGGGGGCTACTGATGCGGAGCATCATACGGTCATCCCCATGGACATTCCATCATCACCACGAACACCAAGTGGACCGATGACGAGAGCCCGCGCACGTGCCATCGAAACCGAAGTTAACTCTTTCCTTTTCGAGCTTCCACTACTAGGGAAAAGCCTAGCAGTAGCGCGGGTCTAAGGGATATCAGTAGCGCGGGGCACCGCGCTACTGATACAGCGCTACAGCTAACCTTTAGCAGTAGCGCGTTTTGACCCGCGCTACTGCTATACCTACTTAGCAGTAGCGATGTCCATACAAGTGCTACTGCTAAGTGGCTTAGTAGTAGCGTTTTCCTATCCAGTGCTGAAGAGCGCTACTACTATATTTTCACATATCTTTTTTTTTGCTACGTATTTGCGATGTTTTTGTATAGGTTTTATACAGTATTCTAATCATATCATAAACATGCAATATGCTCATCATATCATAATAGTCTCATCATATCATCCAACACAAATCATGTCATCACATCATAACCACGGTATAGTGATACAAGTTAACCGACATGTCTCACCATAATTACTTCTTGAGGCGCCGGTTCGGATCCCTCTCTCGCACTAGCGTGAACCTAAACTAACTATTTTCTGCTTCGGCTCTGTTATTGAACCCTCTCTGACTGTCGCTCGGAAACTGGTAGACCTGGGCCTGACACTCAGGCCACTCGTCGTATACTCCTGGCGTAGCACTTCTTCACCATCGATGATCTATGTACCTGCATCATAACAGGAGTCGATAATATGCAACATATATAGTTGAGCAAAAAAAAGAGATAGAGTTGGCAAAAATAGAAGCAATATATCGTAAGCATAAATAACAAAGTTCATCGTACCCAAAATGCACTAACTAGAGTGATCTACGCTAGTTGAGGAGGACAGTTTAATTACATCACAAAGTTTCATCGTGCATAACTCAAAGTTTCTTCATAGAGAAAGTATGGACTAAATAGACACATTGTCATATATCGTCAATCACTCCAACATGTCGTGACATCCATCCAAATCAGGGAGGTAGTCCCTGAGCGCAGTGAAAGGCTTCAGGTTGAGACGCTGAGCGGCTACGCATGTTCGGACATCTTCCCCCGACATTTCCCCTTCTTCGTAGAACAGCCCTGTTTTTTTTAGGACCTCCTTCATGATGATTTGAGCAAGTTCATGCTGGATGTGATAGTACTCAGCTCGGAATCGATGATCTGGGACATCTCCTAGTTTCTTTGCCCATTGCAGAATATTGGCATTGCCAGATCTAGGTGACATGCGAAGGTTCTGGTGATCCCGTCTGTACTCCAGCATGTGGTGGAGGACATAGAATCCATCACTGAGAGTACCACTCGGTTGCTGGATGTAGCAGAAGTCGGTCTTATGTCCGAAGGCGGGCACGCGATTCCTTGTCTTCTTGGGTGTGATCTCTCCACCCCGTAGGCCATAGCTAAAGATAGCACCGTCGAGAACAGACTTGATGTGGGTGTAAGCCTTTTTCTTCATGTTCTTCGACGAGTCCAAGTAAAGAGCGTGGGAGAATCCGGGGTAAAGGATGATGAGGACGGCGCGCCCGTCGCTGCGCAAAATAAGTACACCTCAAATTAGCCTCCACGCATTCAAATGAATGATTGAAATCAAAGGAAGGATATCCATGGATGACTTACATGGGATGATAAGGCACGAGAATCGTCTCCTTGTCCTTATTGCCGACCATGAAATCGGCGATGTAGTTACTCGTGTATTCACGGTGCTTTGGGCAGACTGCCAAGAAGCCCTCGTGCATGAAGTACAGGTCAGCAACACAGATATAAGGTATCTGCTCAATCCTGATGATGTAGTTCATGTACAAGGCAAAAAGGTGGACAAACATAAAATCCAGCTTTTTCAAGTGAAACATGTCGAAGATGTAATCGAATCGAAGGAAGAACTTTTCCGCGGGGAATGTGTCGACATACAACCTTTGCTGCGGCACGTTAACCACATAGAGCGTGTATCCTGGATTTTTTGAGGCGATCAGGCTTTTCTCTCTCCGCAGCACATCGTCATGAAGTCTCCTTAGATCGCCGTATATGGCCTCTATCGCTGCCTTAGGTAGGATCGGATCACCGAGGATATGGTATTTCGCGGCACCCATGATAGGTATACGGTCTTCAACCCAAGGCTGCGGAGGCGGCTGGCTCATAGAAGCAGCTTTGCCTTTCCTCGGTCTCTTCCTATGCTTCTTTGCTACTGGAAGTGAGCCTATAATACATTCATCCTCCGGCAATTCAGGCACCAACTCATCATGCTCAAACCCTGAGTACTCATACTGCTGAGCCATCAATCCTCCGTCGTCATAGGCACCGGTATTGAGATACTGTAGAGGGTCATCATCATCCTCGTCGATGGCATCATGCATTGCTTCTTCGACGACGGCGACATCATCAGCCACTAATGGAGCCTCTTCCTCACGCCGTCTGCTATCACCCGGCATGACAGGCGATGCTAATTGGGTAGGTGGGGTGTTGGTGTTCATACCTTGCTGAGGCTGCTTGGTCGTGGGTGTGCTCCCAGCCGCCTCCAGACGAAACAGACTCTTCGGCCACAACAGGACCCAACTCTTGCAATCGCCAAGCCGCTGCGGGGTCTCATCGTCATCTCCCCCTTGTGCTACCAGAGGAGCCAAATTCTCGTGGCCCGGTTTGGCACTGGCCACGGAAACCTTGAATACGTCAGGGGGGATCGGCCGGCTGTAGAACAATTCTTCCTTTGGCTTCACTATCATCGCCTTCCCCACGTCCACCTTCTGGCCGCTGATGGTGTACAGTATGGTGCACGGGGTTACATCGACCTGCAAAGACATGTCTACAACGTGAGACATATGAAAGGCAACGGAAATGGGAGATTATACATATATTGAAGAGGGCCGGTGCGACATATACCGTGAGGGCGTCGAGCTCAGCCAAAGACGAAGCCCCGCCGAGCACGCCAGAGATGGAGGACGGGCTGCTATGAGCAGGTGCGGGAGCAGGTGCTAGTGCAACGCTAAAGGAGCTGCTCCCAAAGAAGTTGGAAAGGAGAAAGTCCGCTGCGTCTTTATCTGGATTTTGCTTGGTCCAACTCACGATAGCCGGAATCAAGACACTATACGAAGCTGCCATTTCCTCTCTTGCGGCAGCTACCGCTGCTTTGACTGTCTCAGCTGATTTCTTATCAACCGCAATCTCAACCTTCTTGTCGATGTTTTCTTCGTTTAACCTCTGTTTTTCCTTTCTCTCCTCGGTGGTCTCACGGTAGTACTTCTTCCACGTGGTGCCATCTCCAACGCCGTGCACGCATCCATACGACGGCCGAGTGTCCACCGGGAGTCCTTTCAATATGTTCAAGGCCCGGTTGAATGGAGTGTCCCACTTGGGCCTCGCCAACTTCTTAGACGGCGATTCGCTTTCGGCTGCAATTCTGTGCTGCTCTTTCTGCAAAAGGAACATGGATCATTTACAAATGTGACTAAACATGCAGTCGAATTGATCAGAAGCTAAAATTAGGGGGTAAATTAATAATTACCAGCCATCTCATGAACTCCTTCGTGACCGTGTCTGTATCGAAAACCTTGTTGACTCGGTCCCAACGGTACTGGGCCCTAATGATGTCACACTCCTGAGGGACGGTGAACTCCGCCAAGGGGTCTGGGATCCCCAGACTTTCGCGTTCATCGTCCTCCTTGGCCCATATGGGCCTCTTCCCCGCGTAACCATGGCTTCCAAGGTGGTGGCACCCCATGTTCCTCTCTTGAAGCCCCTTCATATACTCCGACTTTTCTTTGGTAGCTTCGGCAATACAAGCCTTCTTGAATATTTCAAACTGCTCTTCCATAATTGTCGGATTATCCTTTACAATCTCGGAGTAGGGTTCCTCTTTGACGATGGTCCGATGTTTCACCCTTACTTTCCAGGCAGACAACGCGCCGCTAAACTTACCCATGGCGCATTTGTTTATCTTCTTCATTGTCGGGTTTGCCACGGTCGAGTATATTTGATTTCATCCCGGCCCAGGAACAAGAATACCTGGGGCAGCTTCCTTAGGAGGGAGTGCTCCATATTTGGAATCTTCTTTAATTTCTCATCATTGATGGTGGCGGTTGCCCATAGGATGCAGCCTATTTGATTGATGTAGCACGCGTGCGCTTCCGCAGGTTCTTTTGGCTCAAAATTGCCGGAGTCCACCTCCATGACCACCAGTCTAGTAGTGTTGAGCTGGTTTGGGCATCGTATCCTCTTCGGTTTCGGTTCTATACCGGCTTCGCCAGTCTCGGTGCCAGTCCTGGCACCGGTGTCGGTCTCAGTGCCAGTCTAGATGTCGGTCTTAGTCTCGGATGTGACAGGTGGGCCCTGCAACAACCGTTGCTCCTCGAGAAGGTTCAAATAGGCATCTGCCGCCTCGTAGACGTTGCAATCACCAGAACCCTGTCCTTCATCATTGCTAGCCATGTTTCCTATGATTAAATCTAGTCAATTAATTTTAGACCTAATAAAATGAATAATGACATAAAAAAGGCCTATGTTTTGATGGAATGTTGATTCATTCCCATTGCAGCAAATCTGGGGAACTCGATATGTCCTAGTTTGTAGCACAAGTCATGCTGAAATTCACGAAAAATTTCGGCATGACCTTTGCTACAAAGTGGACAAATCGAGCGCCTAAAATTTTCTGGAACTGAAATGAATCAACATTCCGGCAAAACATAGGCCACTCGGCTTCATTCCCTGCAAACAACAAAAGGTCACTTGGGCACAATCGAACCACTTCAATGTTCCATATAACAGGACCACTTAAGAACCTGTACATGAGCAACTACAACAGTAGATATCATGAGCAAACACTATTGAGGAATTTGCATATAACATGACTACTTCAAATTTGCATCTCCTAGTGTTTGACAATTCAAGAAAATCTACACAAATCTCATGCTCTCTCAAACTCAATTCAAAAACCAAATATAGATGGATGAACCCTAGAAACCTAGAACATTTACATATTTCTGTCCTAAATTGCTGTCCTAATGAAAATTATGTCCTAATATAAATTATGAACCCTAGAACTCAATTTCTGTCCTAAATTTAAAATGATGAACCCTATAACTCAATTCAAATTATGTCCTAAATTTCTATCATAATAAAAAATTAGTACAAATTAAGAACCTACTGGACCTGCAGCACTAATAGAAATTTATATTTTTATATTGAACTTTTCCTCTAAACTAAACACTACTGCCCTAATTAACATCTAGTTAAACCCTACTGCCCTAGTACTTAAGCATCTACAAGTACTAACTAATTAGATGAACCCTAGCTAGCTACTTAAGCATCTACAACTACTTAAACACCCATTGATGAACCCTAGGAATTATACAACTACTTAAGCATACATTGGGTACAGAACAACTATACAAGTACTTAAGCAACTATACAACCCTAAAATATATTTAGTTAACTACTTAAGCATATACAAATTTATCCTAAAAATAATATTTAGTTAACTATTTAAGCATATACAAATTTGTCCTAAAAATTATATTTACTTAACTACATTGGGTGCACAACAACTATATAACTACTTAAGCATCTACAAGTACTAGCTAATTTGATGAACCCTAGAATTTGATGAACCCTAGGAACCCTAGCTAGGCAGAGGTAGGGGAGGAGGAGGAGGTGTAGGCGTGCTCACCTCGGGTGCCGGCAGAGTGCGGGAGTAGGAGGAGGCAGAGCGGCCGAGGGAGGGGCACGTGGCATCGAGGTCGGGGTCGGGGATTGGGCGCGCGGCGGAGGGCGGGCACCAGACAGACACCGAGGGCAGCAGACGGCGTGCGGAGGGCGACGGGAGGGCGCACGGCGGCTGACGGTGATGCAGGGCGACGACAGCGACGACATTAGAGGGGGGATTTGGGGGAAGTGGCCGAGGGGAAGAAAAACCATGCGGGGGGTTAAGTCAAAAATAGTGGTAGCGCTGGCCCAGAAAAGCGCTATACCTAACTTAGCTATAGCGCTGGCTGCCAAAACGCGCTACAGCTATAGGCAGTAGCTATTTATTTTCCTTTTTCTTTTCTTTTTTCCTTTTCCTTTTCCTTTTCCTTTTCTTATTTACTTTTCTTTTTCCTTTCTCCTTAATTTAAGGAAATTATCTATAGCGGGGGTACAACGAACGCGCTACTGCTACATTAGCTATAGCGCTTGTTCTGAAAGCTCGCTACTACTATTCCTTTCTCCTTTATTTTTCTTTTTCTTTTATTTTCCTTCACATTTTCTTTTTTCCTTTCCCCTTTTTCAATTTCTTTCATTTTCATTTACTTTTCTATATGTTTTTAATTTAATTTTATTTTCATTAGCAGTAGCGCTTTTCGATGAAAACATGCTGCAACAACCAACTTAGCAGCAACGCGTTTTACATAAGATCGCTACTACTATTCCTAGCCTGCTGAGAACAGTGTGGGAATTGTAGTAGTAGCACTTCTTCCTGCAGACGCGCTACTGCTATAACCTTAACTGTAGGCTGTTTTCTGTACAGGCGCTACCGGTAAGTAGCAGTAGCGCTTTTTTTTACTAGCACTACGTGTAAGCTTCTGTGTATAAGGTTTTCCCTAGTAGTGTTCCTTTGGATTCATATGAGAAATGGCTTCTACCTCAAGGGGAGGCTTTGTGCATGACTAGGTATCAAGGAGAAGACCATGAAGAAGCAAGAAGGGATCTCCAAGTACACACGGAGCCCCAAGGAGAAGAAGGAACCGCAAGACGAGAAGAACTGGAGGCTCTCTAGACACCCCGGGTGCCTGGACCATACACCCCCGGGTGCCCGGACCATCCACCCCCGAGTGCCCGCACCGGACGCCCAAGTGGGGCGCGGCGCCTTTGACCATCCTAAGTGCCCGGGCCATCACCCCCCGGGTGCCTGACCCCCCCCCCCCCCCCCCAACATGGGCACACCCCGGGTGTCCTGCCTCCTCCTCCCAGGCATCCCCGGGTGCTCGGACATTTACACCGGGTGCCCGAACATCCCGTAATGTGCGTGCGTGCACTTAGGGTCACTTGGCCCTTGTACCCCAGTTTTTCCCCCAAACCTTCCCAAGACTATAAGTAGTCTTCTCCTAGCTCAGATTTAGGGTTAGCAAAGTATTGGATAGACATTGAGAGAGCTTTTCTCATCTTCCCCTCCTCTTGGAGATCAATACCTCCAAGGAGTAGATCCCCTTGTGGATTTCAAGGCCTCCTCTTGGAGAAGACTATCATCAAGACCTCACCTCCTTTGGAGTGGGAAGAACTTTACCCTGGGCTATTTTCCTTGAATTGTTCTTGTATTCTTGTGGATCTCATGTGTGCTACTCTAGTGGATGTGTGATTGGGTTTTGTTTGAGTGATTTCCCCCTTGTGTTCTTGTGATTTTATCCCTTTTTTCCCCTCCAAGTGTGAAAAGATCTCCATTAGGGTTCCAACCTACAACATCTTGGATCAGAGCCATGGTTGACACGAATTTGGAGTCCTACCCCCTCAATTTCTAGCCTAATTTTGTTGCTTTTTGTCCCAATTCAAAAATTCCCCACAAAAAGAGCCCAAAAAAGTTTCTTCCATTTTGTTGGTTCTTGTGAGTTTTGTTGATTTTGATCCGTGGATCTAGTGTTTGGCAAGTGGACCTACCTCCCTTGGCATTCCCTAGCCTCAATTTTTATTTTTTACCCACCCAATTTGGAGCTTGGAATCAAGTTCTTCCGCCCCTAGTTTGAGATATAAAAATTTCGCCCAAAATCGAGTCTTCTCGGTCTACCCCGGGTACCCGGACCCCTTTTCCCCGGGGACCCGGACCCCTGGGCAACTTTCGCCCAAACTCCCTGACCACCCTGGGCACCCGCAACCCTTACCCCCGAGCACCCGGACCCCCCGGGCCACTTTTCCGCCCAACTCCCTGACCACCCCGGGCCGCCGCACCCGCCTACCCCTGGGTGCCCACACCCCCGAGTTTCAGCCCAAACAGAACTCCATTTTCATCATAACTTTCACTCCTGAAGTCCCTTTTTCGTGTTCTTTAGCTTGTTTTGTAGCTCTTGACATCACTCGTCCATTTATAGCATTACCACCACCTTTTGCTTCCATCAAATATTTCGACATAAAAGCATCCACCTTCCACATTTGACTGATTTTGAGTTGTGGTTTCTGTTTCCTAAGGTGTTTCGGCTAATTAGGAATGGTTTGACATCGACAATACCTCTATTCATCATCGCCTCGGACTCGACATCAACAATGAGCACTTCATCCTCATACCATTCGTAAGCAAGGAAGGTAACCTCGATGACACCTAGTACATTTCCTTGCCATTGCATTGGTAACCCGAGCCATTTTGCGTCACTTACCTATTGAGACTAGTGAGTTGAGAATTCTCGGGCCACGCTCTTTGTGCACCTTAGTGATACGCTTACTCTGCATAGCTACATTTAGCATGCAAATCATCTTGCTATCCTCATTGGGCCATAAGTCTCTCCCGTGCATATCTTACATAATTGTCTCATACTTTGGCTCGCAAATCAAGCATTGTGGCATAGTCAAAAAAAGAGAAAGAAAAAGCTTTTAAGCAAAAGAGGAGAAACAAAGAACTTGTAAGCAATATCATTGAGCCATTTTTGCATAAGTACATCATATTGGTGCATACATACAGAGCATATTTGGGATTGAAGATGGCACATTACTCTCATAGGTTGGTGAACAAGCGTATCTAGCCCATTTGAGCAATCGAGCTATTGTCTCTCTAGTATCCGTGCAACAAGAGCATTTTCGATGGTCCCACATTTTCCGCTCATTCCTTGGTTGCGTGGATCCCACTTATCTTTTCGTGTGTGTGTTTCCAAGTGATATCCTCGGCTTTGATCTATTTGTTTTACTTGCAATTTTTTGAACCTTCTCAACATTATCGATATCTTGACTAACATTTGCTTGAAATTTTGTGCCACTCATCCTAACCAAGCTCCTTGATAAGCCCTTACTTTTGTAGGTGTGAGAAACAAACCCGATATCAATTCTACTATTGTAGCATTACCTTGTGTGATACTTGATACGTCCTCAATCTTCAGAAAAGGTAACTTTGGTATTGTTCTCTCATTTCCTACTCACCTTTGCTCGAGACTTGTGATGGATTGGCAAAGCACATCATCTTCGGTCTTCCAGCGCATCGAGCGACTCGCCATCGACATACGACACACCAAAGCAAGGAAAAGAGACTACATTGACAACAAGTTGGACGTACACATGCTGCAAGCACGAGACATGATGGTCAACTACAAGTCTTCTTCCCCTTAGTCATCTTCAAGGAGACGACGCTCAAGTTGCAAATCTTCGAAGCGTTCATCCGAGGCAAGCACACTTCGACCATGTCCTCATCTTCTAGATGATGACCACCATCGCATACAAGGTCAAGCGCGACAACGTCACCATGAATATGATGACGCTTGAGATGCACACACCGACAAGTCCCAACAAGCTCTACGTCAAGTTACGGCCAAGCTTCATGAGCACAAGAGAAGACCGCAAGACAGGCACCACCAAGAGGAAGCTATGGCTACCACCATGACTTCGGCATCTTCGCCAAGTGTTATCAAGGCATCTTCGCCTTTGGACGTACGACATCTTTGCCTACTTCCCACGAGTATGCCTATGTTGACATCTTCAACACCAGGGCTAACGACTACAAGCGAGGGCGACACTTCCATCTCTGGAAGCCCCTAAAGGAAGATGGCCGAGCATGGTAACGTCCCTTCGGTAATGGAGACGAGCTACGAGGTGCCACATCATATGGGCCTCCTACAACAAGACGGGGGCAAGACAGTCGAGCAAGGGCCATCCCCTTCAACCACGGCAGCGAGCATGAACCCCTTCAACAACATGAAGACGGCGCCCCAATGGGACTCCTACTCTGAGTCAAGCTACGAGACCGCACATGAGACCCTCTCTTTAGTCTCTAAGGAGAGTGATGATTTTCCACATACTACGGCATTCATCTTTGGAGGCGTTATGGATGAGGAGGTTGACCATGGGACTATCCCTTCAACCAAGGAGGCGAAAGGAGTCGAGTATGGAGACATTTACACCTACATCTCTCCAACACCCACACATGACGAGATGCCCCAATTTCCATGTGAGGAGAGCCACCACCCCATGAGTGAGACGAGCCACCACCCCATGAGTGAGACGTGTGCCTCCACCATATATGACATTGAGTGCATTTCCTATGCAAGGATCAGTGTGATCACCACTAGCCCCATACACGAGAGCATGCCACACATCCTATGCGAGGTTAAGAGCGATTTGAGTGACTCCACCAACCATATGAGTGAGAGCAGCCTAGCGGGAGTGAGTGAGACACAACACTTAGTGATTGAGGTAGTTGCGAGGGCACGTGAGACCACTATGATTTCTAACGACTTAACCTCTACTCCGAGTGTGTTTTCTTCTTTGGTGCTAGATCTCCTACAAGATGAAGCACCAATCATCGACGGGTCCATCCCTCCAATGGACAAACCGATGGCCATGGTGGACGATGATGCACCCCCCACATGGTACCATCAAGTTGATGAAGCTATTGACCAAGCGTAAATTTTTTCCACCTCACCTACAACACATGAGCGAAGCTCTAAAGGTAATATAGGTGATGGTACTTTGCTTGTCCCACTAGTGGACTATCTTCACATCGATTGCTTGCATGATGATGATCATCTTATGGATTCCCCACATACTATGTCTTCTACATGCTTAGATGTGCCACCCATTTATGATGAATATGATGATGAGCATGTAGAATTTCCTAGTTGTGATGCTATGCTCCATAGGTTATCATGTGAAATTTCTATCGATCACATCATGTTTCAGAATCCTTTAAACGTGTCATATGCTATGAGTGAGATCTCCCATATTGCATCATTACAACCTCAACATAGTAACTATGCATGCCCCATTAAAATAAATCCCATTTGCACTTATGGCATAAATGACGAGATGATGGTTATTGGATTTTGCTTCTCTTTGCGATGATATTGCTAAACTACCTTTGCGAAATTTGTGCAATTCATCCCATAGGCCATGCCACGAACATGAATGTAATTCGCATGATTCCATTCCTTGTGTGCACCATATGCATAACATTCATGACAATGCTCTAGAAATTACTAGGGATGCACCTCACACTTTGCATCTCCATTATGCCATACATAATAACAAACCTTTCATGATGGATGACATGTTCCTATATCATGCAACTCATTTATTTGAGCATCGAATATATTGTACTAACCAACACATGCATGTACGCATCATAATGGATGATGTGTATATATACCACACACACACAATTTTTTCTTTGCCTTTGTTTAATGTAGGTACTCACGAATATGTGTCAACTTCTCAATCCCATGAGTTGACAAAACGAGATCTTGAGAGCAATGATGATTTGGGATCCCGTGGATTGTCATTCCCACTGTTCCCTTTGCACAAGGACTTCACGCATTACTTTTACTTGGCTCTCATATGGCTATGGACTATATATCATTTGTCACCTTAAGCCCATTTTACCATGTTCACTTTGCATGTTATGCCTCCTTCTATGCCTTTCCCATGCAATTGTGACCCTTGCTTGCATTTACCCATTATTCAGCATTATACTACTCCTATGTGTATTTGCATGCTTGGTGGAGATCCTAGTTGCTATTGCCATGTTCTATACATGCCCAATGCTATTGTTGATTCTTTTGTTGGGAAAGTCATGCTGTTCAATTGCTATTTACATAGGACTTCTTTCCCATACAATGATGATACTTTGCGCATATCTTGTTTTCATGCTTGTGATATGTCATGTGCATTATGTATGTCCACTCTTTGCACACATGACATGACTACCTCTAGTATGTTGCATCTTCATGCTACTAGCTTGCATAACTTGATTCATATGATTACTTGCTTTGTTGCATCACCCATGATCCATTCTTGCTTGTTTCATTGAGTTGATGGCATATATGTTCATGGCTCTCACATGATATATCATGATAATTGTCACTTGCCTCCATTAGTAGCATCTCTCATATTCACTTGTGGTGAGTGCAACCATGCTATGCTTGTTGATCTTGGAGATTTGGACATATCATTTGTGAAGCATGCTTGTTTGATTGAGCTTAATGCCTTTGGTTGTACTCGCCTCATATGCTTACATAACATGCCACATTCCCTTGTCCTTTCTTATGATAAGAATGATGAAAACACTTGTTGGGTATCTTACCACACAAATGATAGGTTTTGCAATTCCGCTAACCTCATTTGTTTTTCCGAGTGTTTGTCATGTTCTTTCATTTTGAAGGATTCGCAAGGCGGTACCATCATGAGATGACTTGGTCATGTGAAGACGTACACGATGTGCGACACCGACATCTTCGGGGATATTCATAAGGTGAATTCCTTCCCTTTGAGCCATCATCAAATACACATATTGGATCGGACATACTTTCATCGTTGTTTGCTTCTTCTTGTCTACATGATACATATATTGGATGGCGAGCTGACATTGGAGATGGGCCCTATGGACATTCAAGTTGAGGAGTGCTCGAAATTAGTGTATGAGCAACGGTATGCAAAGGAACTTTTGCCATATTGTACCAACACCTCCATATTTATTGATGAGCATGCTAGTTGGACACATCACACCCATGACAAGTTTGCACTTTATGCATGGATTGACTCACATTATGATTGCATTGTTGCATCTTGTATTCCCATGTCTTCCATGATATATGAGCTTGTGCAATTTCTTAGCAAATTTGTTGTGATATACCTTGCTTGCATATTCATACATAATACTCATCACATTGCCCACCATCACTTGCATGATAACATCATCACATTGAGCACCCATTGCCATGTTCATGATCTTGATCGACCGTCCCATTATGACATCATTTTACACAATGGTTGCATTAATCACACTCACAACACCTTTGTGTGTACACCACTTGAACTTGATCACATGAACACTTTGTATGCCATTCGATATCATCTTGCTAAGCTTCATGCACCTTGCCCCAAAACCTATTGTCGGACGACCTCATGCTTATTTGATGGACACCCTGTGTGCGCTAACCATTCTACTTTGAAGTGGCTTTTGTGTCTGCTCTTTTTGCATGTATACCATTCAGGGGACACCTTGGATTACTTGGATTGCGCCATGACTTCCACTTCGTCCAACTACAAGGCCGTCCATGCCTACCATTTCCATGATGATGAGGTTTTCGATCCAAGGTAGGATCTTTCCCAAGGGGGGAGATGATGCGGAGCATCGTACGGTCATCCCCATGGACATTCCATCATCACCACAAACACCAAGTGGACCGATGATGAGAGCCCGCGCACGTGCCATCGAAACCAATGTTAACTCTTTCTCTTCGAGCTTCCTTTAGATTCAAATGAGAAATGGCTTCTACCTCAAGTGGAGGCTTTGTTCATGACTAGGTATTGAGGAGAAGACCATGAAGAAGCAAGAAGGGATCTCCAAGTACACATGGAGCCCCAAGGAGAAGAAGGGACCCCAAGACGAGAAGAACTGGAGGCTCTTTGGACACCCCGGGTGCCCGGACCATCCACCCCCAGTGAGGGAGACCTGGACTAGGGGGTCCTCGGGCCGTTGCCTCCTCTTTCATGGGCCGGATAGGTGGGCTGCACTACAGCTGCTGGAAGGCCGGACTATGAGGCAGCTTCGTATCTGGGCAGGAGATCTTGGGTGCCATGGTGTGTCCTCCAAGTCAAGATAGAAGATTCGACATGTTTATTCCCTTGTTGTAACCGACTATGTGTAACCCTAGTACCCCTGGTGTCTATATAAACTAGAGGGTTTAGTCCATAGAGGCTAGAACAACAACCATCATCCTACTCACCTAGGGTTTAGTTCATCTGATCTCGTGGTAGATCGACTTTGTAATCATCCTATACACTTCAATATAATCAAGCAGGACATAGGGTTTTACCTCTTAGAGAGGGCCCGAACCTGGGTAAACATTGTGTCCTTCGTCCCTTGTTCCCCATTGATCCAAGATCCACAACTCAGGACCCCCTACCCGAGATATGCCAGTTTTGACACCGACATTGGTGCTTTCATTGAGAGTTCTGCTGTTGGGTCGCCGAAAGGATTAATGGCTCGTCTGTTCATCAACGACGACATCCATGCCGGGGACGTCTCCATCCCCGGCCAAGTTTTTGCGTTTGGCAATGTTGTACTGCGCACCGATCTGACCGGCCGCCTTGGCTAGGTTAGAAACTTTGCCCCCAGCCAAAAGATCAAGTTCGGGAGCCTAGAGTTTACCTCCGGCCCCCGGGGAGATCTCACCCAATCAAAAGCTTAAGATCCCCTTAAAAAACTCACTGATCCCGATGCTTTAACGTCAGAAGAGGTAAACCCGACGGGGACTGATGTTACACAGAGCCCAGCCTCAAAGCCCGACCCCGTTAGTTCGACCGAGCTAATTCGGGCCAAACCCCGCTAGGGCATGACCTTGAACGTCCCCAGAGCGGCCGCGCTGCAGGTCAGTCCCGAATATTCAGAGGGCATAGACCGTCAGACCTTTCATCATTGAACAATCTACTGGACCGGATCCAAGCCCTGGCAATCTCCAATGGCCAATCCTTGGCCTACGATCAGATCGGGCTCAAGCCCGATAACAGGTAAATTTATATCCCACCCATCACACACCTTGTCGCCACCATTAAAGAATTGGTAGAGGGCTCGCAGTCGCCAAAGCTAAAAACAAGCTACGTCCCGATTGGCGATGGTCTCACTCAGGCTTCGGGCGTGGAGTCAGATGTTCGCCCCGAAGAGAGCTTAGAACCAAGCCTCGACTCGAAACATGACCTCGAATCTGCGCCACATTATGCAGACAGTCCGGATTCCGAACCCGACATACCGGATGTCCCGGGGGTTATCAACACCGCCGCCAAAGTTCTGGATATGCAACCCGCTGGAACGCAAAGTTTTTTCCCACCCACCCCCCATGTCGAGTATTCCCCAAGTAACTCGGGAAACCCTGATGTATGGGATTTGATGCACATCAAGCAGCAGCCCGGAGAAATGGTCCATCATTACTGGGCTAGATTCCTCCTAGTCAAAAACAAGATGACGGATTGCTGCAATCAAGAAATAATAGCGACCTTTTGGTTCAACTGCCGAGATGAAGGAATCTTGAATGCCCTCGCCCGTCGCCATGTGCAAAGCTTCACCGAATTATCGGACCTGGTATGCAAATATTGCGCCATGGAAAGCGCCTGGAAGACACAACAAATGTGCGTCGAATCAACCCATGCCGAGCAACCCAGAAAAGCTCGGGCAAAACGCGCATACCCACGGCGGTCGCCCGAACACGAGCCACCGAAAAGAAGAATAGATCCCTTGCCGGACCCAAAACAGTCCTGGATGAGCTACTGGACAAACCATGCCCCATACACTTGGCCTTGCTTAACACAAAGCTAACCCACAAGCTTCGAGCTTGTTGGGTGATTAGGCAGGTGGCCAAGAGCGGCGAAGCTATCCTTGGACTCACACCCCCAGTAGATGACCAGCAACACCCCCATACAGTGACAATGATATTCCGACGATCTACGAGACATTTTCCTCAAACAATCAGAGGAAAAGAGACCTTCGAGAGCTCGGCCAAGTCCACCAGGTTACAGCCGCAAACTCATGGACGGATACGCCAATCACCTTCGATGAAGAAGACAAACCAAGGGCCTGCCCCGTCCGAGCACCCGCCGCACTAGTTCTTGACCCCATAGTGGAGGACTTCAGACTAACCAAGGTGCTTATGGACGGAGGCAGTGGTCTAAACCTCATTTACGAGGACACCCTTGACAAAATGCAGTTCGACAGATCTCGCATCGAACAAAGCTATACTACCTTTCGAGGAATTATCCCCGGCAAAGAGGTGCGCTGCTTCGGATGAGTCACTATGGACGTAGTATTCGGCAATCCTAAGAACTACAGGTCCAAAGAATTACTTTTCCACATTGTGCCATTCCATAGCGGATACCACTCCCTATTGGGGCGTGAGGCATTTTCAAGGTTTCAGGCCATACCACATTACGGGTATATGAAACTCAAAATGCCAAGGCCGAATGGCGTGATCACACTCGCAAGCGATCCGGATAGAGCCCTTCGAGCCGAAAACAAAACAGCATCGCTCGCCCTCGAAGCATTATCCCAGGATCTCGCGGCCGAGGAATTAACTACACTCCGCGCAATGGTAGACAGAGACGACGTGGTCCTCAGTAAAAGGTCCAAATCCACATCGTTCAAACCAGCCGATGAAATACTAAATTCCAAGTGCATCCAACGGATCCCAATAAAACAGCGTCCATTGGAGCCCAGCTTGACCCCGCAGTTGATGAAGCACTACGGACATTCATGCGCGAGAACTGGGACATATTTGCCGGGCACCCTTCGGATATGCCAGGAATCCCATGAAGATTGGCGGAGCATAGCCTGAACATAATCAAGGGCTTCAAGCCAGTCAAACAGGCGCTGGATCGATTTTCTGAACCCAAGCGTCAAGCCATGGGGGAGGAATTAGCAAAGTTACTTGAAGCCGGATTCATCCGAGAAATCAAACACCCCGAGTGGTTGGCGAATCTGGTCAGGGTACCTAGGAGGGATAAATCATGGTGGCTATGCGTCGATTTTAAAGACCTAAATAAAGCCTTCCCTAAGGATCCCTTCCCCTTACCCCGGATAGACCAGATCATCGACGCCACCGCCGGACACGACTCATTATGCTTCCTCGACGCCTACTCCGGATGCCATCAAATCAAGATGAAGGAGTCCGACCAAGCCGCAACCACGTTCATCATGCCCTACGGGCCATTCTGCTTCAACACAATGCCCTTCAGGTTAAAGAACGCAGGTGCAACATACCAACACATGATTCAAACATGCCTCGAAAACAAAATCAGCAAAACAGTCGAAGCATATGTAGACGATGTGGTCATTAAAACCAAACATGTTAGCCAGTTGGTGGACGACCTCCGCCAGACCTTCAAAAATTTGCGGGCTTGCGATATACGGCTCAACCCAGACAAATGCGTATTTGGGGTTCCCGCTGGGAAACTACTCAGATTTATTGTTTCCCACAAGGGGATAGAGGCCAATCCGGCTAAAATTCGAGCTTTGCCCTGCTATCAATACCCACGGAGCTTAAACATGTCCAAAAATTGGCAGGCTACGTGGCAGCCTTGAGCCGCTTCATCTCCCGCCTTGGTGAGAAGGCACTACCACTCTACAGACTGCTCAAAAAGACCAAAAACTTCGAGTGGAGTGATGAAGCAACTGCTACCCTAGAGGAAATAAAGACAATACTAGCAAGCAATCCCATACTAGCAGCACACGACATTGGGGAACCCATGCTATTATACATCTCGGCCACAAATCAAGTGTTGAGCGTGGTAAACGTGGTAGAATGAGAAGTGGAGGGCCACAAGTTCCGAGTACAGAAGCCAGTCTACTATGTATTAGAGGTACTTACCCGTGCAAATCTCGATATCCACATTATCAGAAGATAGCCTATACAGTTTTTATGGCATCCCGAAAGCTCCGACACTACTTTCAAGAGTGTTCGGTAACAGTAGCATCTGAGGTACCCTTGAATGACATCATTAATAATAGGGACGCCACATGTCGCATTGCCAAATGGGCCATAGAGCTCCTTCCCTTTGAAATTGTGTACAAACCGCACCGATCTATCAAATCTCATGTGCTGGCCGATTTACTGGCCGAATGGACAGAAGCCGAGCTCCCCCGGGAATATAGTACATATTCACATTGGACAATGTACTTTGACGGCTCCAAGATGTTAGCTGGACTGGGGGCTGGGATGATCCTTACATCTCCCACGGGCGAAAATACTTGGTATGTCCTACAGATTATGTACACGGACTATAACAATGCAGCCGAATATGAGGCCCTATTGCATGGTCTTCGGATGGCAACGTCAATGGGCATACTACGGCTCAAGGTGCAGGGAGACTCTAACCTTGCCATCTCCCAAGTCAATGGCGAATTTGATGCCAAAGACCCAAAATGGTGGCATATAGGAATGTCATCCTTAAGATATCAGCCCGGTTTGAAGGGTTAGAATTTCACCATGTCTCTAGAGACAGCAACCAAGCCGCGGATGTCCTCGCCTGCATGGGTGCTAAACGTGACCCAGTCCCTAGGAACACCTTCTTGGAACGGCTCTTCAAGCCATCCGTGGTGTGGAAGGACGGGGACAAGGGCACGGTAGCCAATGGGCCCGAACATATCGTCCCTTCGAAAGTTGAGCCAGATGACGACATCATCGGTGGCTCAGCGCTCGAAGAAATACCTTCGGCTCACGAAGTCATGGCCATAATCGCACCATGGACTGAGCCCTTCCTTGCCTATCTTCTACGGCAGGAGCTCCCCGATGATAAGACCGATGCACGGCGCATAGTCCGGTGTTCTAAAGCCTACAAGGTCCACGAGGGTGAGCTGTATACGAAAAGCACTACCGGAGTCCTCTAGAGATGCATATCCGAAGAGGAGGGGCAGCAACTTTTGGTTGAGATACACGCCGGCATGAGCGGCCACCACGCAGCAGCTTGGGCTTTGGTAAGCAAAGCCTTCTGAGCAGGGTTTTTTTGGCCCATCGCTCGCGCGGACGCACATACTCTAGTCCAACACTGTGTTGGATGCCAGCTTTTTGCAAATCAAAGCCATATGCCCCCACGACTCTCCAGACAATACCGATCACCTGGACTTTCGCGGTCTGGGGGCTCGACATGGTCGAACCACTTAAAGGGGGGACCAAGAAAAAGATATACTTACTGGTTATGGTCGACAAATTCACTAAATGGATCGAGGCAAAATCAGTAACTTCAGCAAAATCCGGACCAGTTATTGACTTTATATCCGGTGTGGTACACCGTTATGGTGTTCCCCATAGCATAATCATGGACATGGATCCAATTTTACAGCCCAGGAAGTCAAAGACTGGTGCGCTAACATGGGCATCAAGCTCGACTATGCTTCGGTGTATCACCCACAGACCAATGGACATGTAGAACGGGCCAACGGACTAATCATGAGTGGCATAAAGCCTCGTCTGGTCCGTTCCCTGAAGGAATCCGATTGCCACTGGGTAGAGGAGCTCGATTCCGTATTATGGGGACTGCGCACCACCCCCAACCGGTCAACAGGATACACACCTTTTTTATGGTGTACGGCGTAGAAGCAGTCCTCCCATGCGATCTCATCCATGACACGCCTAGAGTGCGCATGTATGAAGAAAAGGAAGCCGGGTTGGATTGGCAGGACGACTTGGACGCCCTGGAAGGAGAGCGCGACATAGCTCGGGCCCGCTCTACATTCTATCAACAGCAAGCCCGGTGCTACCAGAGCAGGGAAGTTCGGGCAAAGGCATATAACGTAGGCGAACTCGTCCTCCGTCTCCCTGAGAAGCAGAAGAACAAGCTCTCACCCAAATGGGAGGGTCCTTTCACAATCAATGAAGTACTAGCAGGAGGAGCATATCGTCTTCGCAATCTAGCGGACAATTGCCTCAAACCAAACCCATGGAACGGAGCTCGGCTTCGGCGCTTCTACGGCTGGTCTGGTGTCGTCACTTTAACTCCCCTTTTCTTTGTTATAGTTTTTTCTTTTTTACCTTTTGGGAGTTGCCACCTCCCGGGCTATGTTCGGGTAAACCAAACTGCGTTAGGATCTTTAAGTATACATCTTCAAATGTACTACCCAGATCTAGCTAGGGCTCCTTTCAAGAAGCCAATTAATATACCTTTCATGCATGTATTCGTCTTTGCAGTGTTTGCACCCTTCTCGTACCTTTCAAGCCATCATATGCACCAATTTGACTTAATCTTTTGCCAAGCTGGGTTGACTCGCTCCTATGCTTTCCCGATTGTTCGGCTAGGGGGTAAAGGGAGCACCTCTGTGATTGCTATGACCTGGTTAGCCATGTATGTACCTCAGACAGGTGAAGCCGAAAGCCAGCGTTCTTAAGAAAATAATGGGTCAGCCCGAAGGGAAGTCAAAATAATCAGGTGTTCACCACCAAAATCTTGGGATCGGTTCCCAACATGACTAACACCCGCATACTATAGGTATCCGGATACAATGTTTATGGTCAACATGACAAACCCAAAGAAAGGATCCCATGGAGGAACTATTTTCTTTGGAAGATGTTTCTTACGTTAAAAAGTAATATAGCATAACTCTCCGCATGCGCTTTTGTCTGTTTGCACTGAATGGCCGGGTTTCCTGGTGACCCGAAGTGATTTCCTGTTTCTCAGGTCACATAGTACAGAACACTCCCCGACCACTGGCCGGGGAGGCAGAAGCCGATGGCCGGTTAAGACAGCGTTTCCAATGTGGATCGAGAAGTCTTGATCAACAGTACATAGTTACATAGAATCAAGCACACTACTCCTTGTCAATATTATCTATCAAGTTGTCTAGGGCACAGTCCTCTTGGGAGTACCGAGTAGCAGGCATCACTTTGTCATACACCAGGCGAAGCGGTATTTCTTGCCCGTCCGGCCCCGCTAGTCCAACACGAGCCATATGTTCTGGTTTGAGTTTGGTAAACCAGGTCTTCACCATCGCCCAGGCCTCGCATGCTCCTTCTCCGCAAGCTTATATCTTCCATAACTCAAAATGACGCCGAGCTCCTTTGAAACGATTGGCCAACTCGGCCATCCCTTCTAGAGGTGTCTCTGTCGGCCATAACGCCTTGACCATGCTCTTCATGGCTTTCCGAGCTCTCTCATGCACAATGGACAGCTCCTTTAAAAGGTTCCCTCCAAATGAGTTGACCGCTTCTTCGGGCCGCCCGGTCAGGAGACCTAGCACAAGGCATTGCATGTCCTTTAAATTAAGAAACTATGAGTATCTACATGCACACAAGTTGAAATATCACTTACCGAACATGCCGCCCTTCAATCTCTGGTTCTCCTCAAGGGCTTGCGCCAACTGAGTTTTCAAACTCTCAATTTCTTTGGCCTGTTGTTGGTTTTCCGCCTTCAGTTTGTTCTTTTCCTCATGGATTCACGTCAGTACTCGGCGGCCAGCTTCTTGCTGTGACTCAGCGTACCTCTGAGATTCTCTGGCCGCGTCTAGGTCCTTTTTTAGATGACCTATGAATTCAACTGCTATAAGGGAAGCCTGTGTTCAACAAGATACCCTAAATAATTCATGCATTCTAAAGCTTTTTCTCTCACCATGGGCTTTGCTGGATTATTTCTTGACCGCCTCCAGTTCGGCTTTCGCATCGGCCAACTATGTTCGATTCAGCTCGAGGTCCTTGGACAATTTCTTATTCTATTCCCTCAAAGTCTACAAAATACAAGAAATACATATACTTATAGATCCTTAACTCGGCCATCCCACCCGAATCAAGGCTCGGGGGCCACTGGGTTAGTATTTATGTTCGGTTTTTAAAACCAATCTCGTACCTGCATGTTGGTTGACAGGAGGTTGGCAATGCCCTCAGGATCTGTTCGGGCTGCTCCGAGGTATGCGTCCACCGAATTAAACGCATTGAACTCCTGATCAGAAAAACTGATGTGGCGCAAGGATTCCCTCCACCGTCAGTGATTCATCACAGTTCCGACTTCGGAATTGGTAACCGAGACATCCCCAGGATCCTCCAGAGGCGGTAGCCTCTTCCGCATTGACCCCGGCCTGTGCCGAGGACCCAAGTTCGGGATTACGCCCTGACACCTCCTGGACATCTTCCGACAGTGGTGGTGGTGCCCTTCTTCTACATGTCTCAATAATGTTAAAAGGTACCTGTTGCGGCAACATTAACAATGACCTCAGATTTACTACCTTTTGGCCAAAGGAGTGGTCGATGTAGCTCCCACAGTTGCCTTGCGCTTGTAAGCTCCATTATTGGCCGATGCTGACGCATTCGGCGCTGCTCCCGTTGGTGTTCGGCGCGTGGTGCGGGGACCCTTGGGAGTAGAAGTCAGCATACTAGGAGTGGCGCGAGGCAAACGCCCCGTTCAGGAAGAGGCCTTCTTGCTACTTACAGCGGAAGAGGGGAGGGCCCCAGGGTGATCGGCTATGAGGGCCACCTTCACTACAAAAAAAAGACACATCCGTGACATTTTGGGCTGAATGAAAAAAATTATGTCATGCTTATGACACTTCTATGACGATAATTGTGACAAAAGCACGTATCATCATAGATGTGGTGGGCTCCTACTTCTATGACAAAAAAATCATGACAGAAAATGGGCTTTTCGTCCTGGGCAGGCCAGGGACGCACCTACATGAAATTCTTTGGGCCATCCATGATGGAAAAAAATGTGGTAGAAGCGAGGGCGAGGAAAATATCGGGGAGTTCCCGGTTACGTTGGGTGGTCGGGGCCGAGCGATGCACGGAGGTTTGCGTGTTTCTCTCGTGTACGCGCGTGTGTGCGAGGCGTTGGCTAACTGAACCCGTGCGATCGCACTAGCTACGTTTACTGAACCCGAGCGATCGATCCCTTGGCTGTTAACTGAACCCGAGCGATTCATTCGTTGCTGACTGAACCTGAGCGATTCCTTCGCTGCTGCTGCTAACTGAACCCGAGCGGTCGATCACTGCTGCTGCTTACTGAAGCCGATCGAGCCCCCGTGCGAGACATAGCCAACCGTTGTTTTGTTGCCTCTTGATGAACAGTGACTGTTGCTACCATGCGCGTGGTACGTAGAACGAGTCGTGACGTGGTGAGTCGAGCCGGTTGGTTGGCTGTGGATGAACAGTTCCCGGTGGGGGTTGGATGAACAGGACCCCATGGTAGTAGGCCGTTGCTGCTGGATTAACAGGACCCCAAGGAGGTTGCCGCACCCCAGGCGGTTGGGAGTGGATGAACAGGACCCCGTGGAGGCTCTATGAACAGTAGTTGGTGGAGGCTGGATGAACAGTATCCTGTGGATGAACATTAGTTGGTGGAGGCTGGAGGAAGTCGATGATGGATGAACAGTGGCCCGTGGAGGCTGGAGCGAGGCAGTAGACGGTGGATACACAGGACACCGTTTCGACCGTAGGCGCTCCAACAGAAGTCCGTTTCCTCCATTTTGCGGTACGCCAGACCCCTCCCGATTAAGAGGACCCCATTTCGACCATAGGCCCTCGAATAGAAGTCTGTTTCCTCCGTTTTGCGGTACGCCAGACCCTTCCCGATGAACAATACCCTGTTTCGACCGTACGCAGTCGAACAGAAGGCCGTTTCCTTCGTTCTGCGATACGCCAGACCTCGTTTTGGCTGTTCCGTCCAAGCTGGTTGGCTCCCGATGAACATGACGCATTTCTTTCCCTCCCGATGAACACGACGCAGTTTCTCCGTTCCGACCCAGCCGGTTGGCTGCCGATGAACAGGACGCCGTCGCTGTACGTGTTTGAGACCCCGCCCGTATGTACGTATGTAGCCGTATTTACTTTCTTGCAGCGTGGTTGTACGTACGTGTACATAATTTATATAGGACTGCCTCAACTGCTACGTCACACGTGCCGCTCCTTGCTCGGCCATGGTTCATCCTTGCAGAGAGACCGATCGACCAGTATATACGTACATGTTCGCTACCGGAGAGACAACCCTACATACGGTTTGATCCGATGGGTCCTAGCTGTCAGGGGGAGGAATCATTTATTTTGCCCGTAATAAAGACGCACTTCCTTGCGTGCGAAGATGTAGCTGGTGGGTCCCAGCTGTCGGGGGGAGAAAACATTATTTTTCAGGTAAAAAGGATGGAGTTGCATGCATGCGTCCATGGGCGTGGTGTGTCCCCGCTGTCAGCCTCTCACGTACAGTCATCTTCCGATGACTCTAGTTTGTTAACCATGTTGACCACACCGTGCCGAGCGTACCAAGGCCAGTGGACGACGGCGAGGCCCCAGACTAGAATGACCCGGAGATGGGGAAGACGCGGCAGTTGAGTCACAGATGGAGAGGAGTGGGAAACTTGACTGGTTCGGGTGCGGGGTGGGCCTACACTTGGCAGAGAATAACAGGAGGTGCGAAGGAGTGGAGGGATGGCCTTGCCATCGGTGGGGTAGTGTTTCGCTGCGAGGCGCGCAAAACAGCGCCACTGGACGCCGGAGGCTGCAACAGGCGGTCCCGGCAGCGCTGGAGGAAGAAGATGAGAGATTGAAGAAGAATGCCGGCCGTTGGATGTAAATCAAACACATTGCTTAGGCTTCGACCTTTGTATTTTTTGCGAAAGTGCTTAGGCTTCTATCTACTGGCCCACATGTCAGCCAGTCCATTTGGTTTTTTTTAGTCCATTTGGTGGGCTGGGTGAAACAATGATGTAGAGTCTATGCAGCCCGTTTATATATTATGTTAGAATTTAAAGCCCATTTGCATTTTTTTCGAAATCCACGGACTTGCTGGACTGGGTGAAAATATCGTGTTGGGCTGGACGGAGAAATATTATAAAAACATAAACACATGATTGCGCGTCTATTACTGATTGGTCAGTAAAATCTTTGCAAGCTTACGTACGCAATCACCAGGAGTTAACTTGCCATGTTATATATAAACAATTATTATTATTATTTTGTAAGAACTATTTATTTACGAAATAAAATATCATTTTAATTTTATGAGTTAATAGGACGTGGGGTATTATTATTTTTTAGGCTAGACGTGGGACAGTTGAGTTGGTTCTAGGGAAAACTACTGGGAGAAAACTCAGATTACATCAAAAAAGAAAGTGGGAGAAAATTCAAATATAGGATTCATAAAAACAAAAAAAAACGGAAGTGGGAAGGTCTATACAATGGTTGGACGAATGACAGGTTTAACGAAACCTTATGTTGTTTCTATTATATATATGTAATAAAATAAGATATAAATACAAATATAAGTATTATTTATACTATTATTGAAGGGAAAACATAGGTTCAGTTTTGCATTCTTATAGAAAAATAGAACTGTGTTGTGCGTTGTCTTGAAAAAAACAAACATAACTTGGGCTGTTGATGTTATAGACAAGCTAGGCTGGGAGGCCCAGAGGCCGCTTGATACCTGTTGTACCCCAAAAAAAAGTTGAAACCTACTGGATCAACTGTGTCTGCATGTCGTGGGCTGCGCGTGTCAAACAACAAAACCTAGGCCATAGACCTAGTGGGCCCGGACTATCAGCCTCTCGATGAACAGTCATCTCCCAATTCCTCTCATTTTGTTGACCTTGTTGGGAGCGACAGACGGTGGCGCCGCGGCAAGAGCACCAAGGCGGAGGACGACGTCGAGACCTCGGACCGGAACGAACCGGAGCCGGGGAAGACGCAGGCGGAGGGGAGTACGAGGGTTGACTTGTTCGGGTGCATGGTGGGCCGATGGAGCTGCCGCTGCCAGAGAATGTGTGGGAGTAGAGGGATGACCTGGCCAGCACCATAGGCTAGGATGGGTCACCGAGGCGTGCGTGGCAGCGCCGCCAGCCACTGTAGGAAGAGGACGAAAGATTGAACAAAATAAAGAAATACAAATGGGTAGGTGGTTGGTCCCAGATGTCTGTGTACGAGACCTGCTGGGTCCACCTGAGAAGGGGAATATGTTGGGAGGAAGGAGATTCAAAGCACGGCAGCCCAGTGAACTAGTTACATACATAAGCAAATAGCCACTCAAAAAAGCAAACAGGTTAATGGGTTTTTAGACGAAATATTTCGGACAAAACAGATAATTACGACACATAGGCTAATGCATGAAACACCTAGATGATAAAGGTGCTTAAACAGAAAAGTACGTCATCTAGACCTTCCTGGCACGCTTGATCATGACGTTGCGGTTGTCCGTGTACTCGTCGGTTACGGGAAGCAGACACACCCTCATGTCCAAGATCCGCATGTACATGTCGTAGCATGCGTATGCATCCTTGGCCACGTAGGTTATGTAGGCTAGATTTAGAGGTACCTCCCACGTGTTCAGATCCTTGGTATTGGCGTCTTCTTTCATGTTGGCATAGCAGGGGTCGATGATGGTCGCGGCGAGGTCAACCACGGAGTCCTTCTCCTGCCCGTTGCTGATGATCTTGTATTGCTTCTGGATGTCGACAAGCTTGTTGCACTAGATGGCCGAATCGTAAAGCACAGTCGCGTTCTTCCTGCTCTCCACCATAGCGAAGGTGCAATCGGCGGTGCCGATGAAATGGGCGAATGCTCCAGGACCTCTGATGGCCCTTCCACAGTGGTAGACAAGAACCTCGTCCCGCACACAAACCTAGGCGATGGCGATCCACTGGTCCCTATCAAGAGATGAATGGATGGGCACAAGGTCTAGTCCCACAACCTTGTGCTTTCTCCTCCTGTAGGTACTGCTTGAACTTGGCGAGGCAGAGCTTCACCGAGTCTGGATCATTGGTGTACATCACATTCAACTTAGTACTGCCATGGGTCTGAACGGCGAACTCAAAGGTGAACTCCTTGCTGAAGTCCATATCCAGCAGGCTCACACCTCGGATTGCCATTGGAGTCTCTTCTCACGCAGAGTTGATGTGGCGGTTCTTGTTTTGTGGGGATTGGGGGCAGGGGGGAGATGAAGACGATCCCTGTGTACTATGTACTAGGGGGCGGCACCGCGGCAGCAGCAGTTCATTTTTTCAATCTTGGGGAACTGCAATCGACAATGAATGAGTGGGTAGGCGGTGGCGGCAATTCGTCTTCAGCTCTTGGGGAACTACATCCAACAGCAAACTGAGTGTGTACAGGCGACAGCACTTCCTACCCCTCCCTCGCCTGCTGCATGCCCGGCAGAACATGCCCCCTCGGGTTCACGAGCAGGTCTGTATTGGTACTGTAATAGCAAGTGCTAGTGGTCCCTTTACTTAAATTTTATTAGCTTTAATTAAAATTTATTCTTAAAACAAGCAAAACATTGGCTCGTTCTATCAGTGCCACAGGATCAACATGCACATCAATTAGAATCATTATTCTCAGGACACAAACGGTAGGCTCATTTGCCACACTTTTACACACAATTCTACCAAGTTTGAATAGCTTTTTATGGTTGCTGTCCTCTGCATCATCATGCCGCGTTTCCTAGCTTGCAAGATTCAGAACCAACCAATAAGATTGAAATAATAAGTAAAACAAAGATGCCTACACATCACAATGATTCCCAGCTTGCAAGATTCAAAACCAACCCATTAGATTCAAATAATAAGTACAACAAAGATGTCTACACATCTCAATGATTCACAGATCAGAGCCAATCGTAACTGTACAACTCAAACGTTGTGAGAATGTGAACAAATAAATAAAAATTGATCGATGCTTCATGTAAGCAATTTGATCCAAGGATTTGCTTAAACATTGAAACCAATCCTTTTTAAGGCCACACTGGTCAAACATTGGCAGCTGAAATATTCTGCATCACTGGTGGCACTACCACTCACAAGAGTGCCTTCTAGATTTTGAAGTAGTGTGTATAGAGCCTCATCCTTAGGATTTAACAAATACACATAGCAGAATCTAGTGGAATCATCAATCAACGTCCTGAAATCTCTTTCCACCTTGCACACACGCATGGCACTTTAGAGCCTTTGGATAAAGTGAATCTCAGGATTAAATCCATCTTGGCTAGCCGTGTCATACAACCCAAGAACTTGGCGAATGCTTTTGACCATCACAACATCTATAGTTGAGTATTCCTGTAAATAAGAAAGAGCATGATTACTAATATTGGCACTAGTTAAAGCAACTTTATTTCCAAAACAAGAAAAGATTGCGATAGAATAGCTTTATTAAAAAAATACAATGTTAGCACAGTATGACAAAGCACAATCATGTTGATAAAGGACAGTACTAACCTGTGTGAGATGACTTTGGGAGATCAAGTTATTTTTCATGTCCCCGTATCTTGCCATGAAGGCGATTCATTGACATCCATTATCACCTCAGTGTGGCAGTAGAAGGAGGAGCGTCGACTCATTTCAATCACTTTTTTTTGTGCAGTTCAACTAAAATTATGGCACCCGCCAGTTAGAAAGGGGGCCCGCACCACCTCAACGGTAGGCGTGATGGACTCAACTAGTTCATTGCAGCTATGTGATTGATGCAGTGCACATGGACTTGATTCTACCGGATAGGCCTTCTGCAAGTTATCTACATTGGAAATGAAATGGTAGCTAAGACAGTAGCACTATTTTAAATGTATTATTACTTCATTTTATCAGTGGCAGTAGCGGTGCCAAAAGATTGCCATAAATTATTAGTGGCATTAAATTAAGATGCAAAAACAATATCATTATTGCTTTCACATAGCAGTGCCATAATAGTAGCATAAGATCACTAGCTGGATGCAAAGTCAAAATCAACCAAGAAGGAACATACCCGGTCATGGGAATAACTAAGAGAGGGACCCTATGCCACCACGACTCGATGTGGTGAACCTGCATATCCACTCGAATGATTCAATTCAGGCGACCTTTTTCTGCAGTTCGCCTGAAATGAAGCAAAGATTGTATCATGCAGCTAGCAAGAAGTACTTGCTCTCATGAGCTGGCAGTTCTTCTTTAGTAGTTGCACTAAAATTGAGCAACATTAAGGTTGGCTGTCCTGCTCATGCAAGGTGCAACTATAATTTGCTTATTCTTTTGTGCAGTTCCACTAAAATAAAGTGCCATTGTGGTGACAGTGATGGCTCATCTTGCAAAGGCTAATAAAATGTTGCACGAGATTACCAGCAAAGTTTGATGGAGATGTTGGAAACTCCAATCAACCTTTATGCAGTTCAACCAAAATTGAGAGACGTTGCCCACATGACATTTTAGTTGAACTGCACAAGACACTCATTCCAAAAAAAGTGTTTTGTGCAGTTCACCAAAAGGTCACAATAGCAACGAGGTGAAATGGATATCCCTATCCGCACAAAAAGATAGAAAGAAAACAGTTACTGGTCAATAACAAGATACGAAACATACACAAAATGAAAAGAAGCATCTAGATTATGTTCATGGCAATCACACAAGAATAGTAGAAATTTTAAAACAGCAGCATTGCTTCATGTTACCGGAAGCATTACGATCAACAATGACATTCATCAAATATGGGATTACTTTAATGGTGGCATTGCTTGTTTACCAGATACAGTAGATCAACAACAGCTAAAGAGTTGGTTTAAGGGCATGGGACAGTGGGGACACCAGGACACTCAGCAGCGTAAAGAAGCAACTTACTTATCATACTAGGAAAAATAGCAGGAGTACCATTTGTAACACAGTTTAATTGCATCGTATTACTGGAGGCATTAGATTAACAATAACATTGGTTAGACATGTCCTTATGGTAACAGTGTGATTGCTTCATTTTACATGCGCCCTTATATTAACAACTGCAAAAAGTTGGTATAAGGACATGCGACAGTGGACGCATCAGCACAATGTACCTACAAGGAGGCATAAAATGGTTATGCCGGGTTTGTTCATACTCTGTGAGGGCGGCAAATCTAATCCTGGATACCTTTTACTATGTGAGGGCCGCAAATCTAATCATAGACATACTCTGTTGACTTGTCCACCAGCCGCCACTTTCTATCCTTTTTTCAACCAATAATAGATTTGTTCCTTATCCAGTTTGTACTGCCTTTTCCCTTTATTTCCTTTTTCAACCAAGAGACCGGTTGGGTATCCAGTCTCTACTACTTTCCCCCTGTTATTTCCTCTTTGAATCAAGTCCTAGATTCATGCTACAACTTTCCCCCTTCGTTGTTTGAACAAAGTCCTAGATTTGATTGCATGAAGTAACTTTACCTCTAATAATACTAAAAATTTAGGTGGCTTTGGAAGAGCTGATGGAAGTAGAAAAAGATCCACATGCAGACACGTGGGGAGCTGGGGCAGTAGAGCAGCGCCGCTTTCGAAGGAACTTATACCTGAGGGTCATCGGGATGTGGCTAGGAAGCCGGCGGCAGGTTGGATCTGCCCACAATATGGCAGGGAGGAAGAAGGGGTCAGAGGACCTCCCGAGCCGGCGCTGTGTTCGAGAGAACAGCACGGGCAGAGGATCGGGACCTGCCGACAGCTGTGGGTTTCCTCCCTCGCCGCTGATGACCGCATGAACGATGCACCTAGTCCCCTACACACACCGGCCGAAGGGATCCGGTCGGATCTGTGACCAGCGGTCAGCAGAGAGAAAATGTCACGACTGCTGTGTTGTTTAGATCTGGAGAGGATGAGAGAATGAAGAGAGCAACCCTAGTAAAGCAAGTGCTCAGGCCCCTGCCAATATATATAGTGGAGTGATTATCTTTTTCTCTCCACAACAAGCGTTTCAATTTGTGTACATGGCATTAAAGAAAAGAAACTCTCTATTTAACATGACTGACTGCAATTTGCACTTTGTTCACTTGTGCTCCCCGGGCCTCCATTCATTGAACAACCCCACGGGTGAATAAACATACAGTACTATTTACATAGAACGAACAAGCTCAAACTATTTTGTCTTTGAGATATCGATGGTACACTTTGATCACATTGCATCAATGGACTCAGTACTTTGAAGAAACCTATACGTATAAACACGTGCACGGTTTACATTCCGAATCGCTAGCTAGAGCTTGAATTGTATTTGTTTACATGTACCACCTTTTTATTTTGGTTTTCTGCTCCATGGCGCAATTCATCGATACAATATTATACTATGAGTATTTAAAAGTTGAGGGCGGGGCTTTTCCCGGGCAGTACGCGCGGCAGTTTTCGTGTAGCCGGTTTGACAGAGAGGCGAGGAGGGTGAGGGAGTAGCGGATTCAACTTACTGCTGGATAGGTAGGGCTATGCGATTTGACGGCTTGTTACTGCTGGAAAGATGGGGTCTTGTGATATGACTACTCACTATAGTCATTATTACTCCGGCGTAGTTTCAAAAAAAATTACTCCGGTGCTACGACCCGGGTGATGCCCCCTTTCGTTCCCCACTCTAAATCTGGTGCATGACACGTCGACCCGGATGCTGGCTCTCTCACATGTCGGCGAAGTAAGAAGGAGCAAAGAATCATGTGGTATATATAGTACTATGTAGTATATACTACTACTCACGTCGGAGGAGTGCGAAACACGGCAGCCCAGTGAACCAGCAGGCGATAGGCCAAAGAAAACAATGTGGTGATATGGCCATAAAAAACAATGTACTACAGTCCAGTCTCTAGCACGTACAGTACTCCACTTCTTCCTCCTCCTTTTGGTTCATCGCCATCATACTTTTCCCATTCATGTGTTTTCAGTATCCTGCGAATCAAAGAGGCCCTTAGACTGGTTTAAGTCCGGTCGTTTTTTATAAATGTGTTATGTCCAAAATTTAATGAACGTGCTCCGGTTTCTATGAAAATAATCAAGTTTGCATGTAGTAATTCATTTATTTATTTATTCTTCTGCGGGGGGTTTGCATGTAATTCGTCAGGTCTGAAATGTAAAGTACGCCGGCATGGTTGCATATGCTCCGAGTCATGCATGCACTACGACCCAGATGCTCTATGCCCACGTGTCGGCGAAAGGAAGCATGTGGAAATAGCCTAGGAAAAAACCGTGAAAAAATATGTACTATGAAGCGTAGCTGCGGTTCAAAAAGGAGACCTAAAGTGATGACAGGTATAGGTCGCACGCACCCACCTAGTGGTACTTAGTACTAGACGTACGAGTACTCAGTACTCCATCTGACAACAGCGTCCGTGCTACAGCTAGCTCTTCTCCCTCGTTTCTCTCCTCTAATTCTAACTCAGCTGACGCGCGGTGGGCGGGGTGGGGATTTGCTGATAGTTGGTTTGCTCAACTATGACCCCACCTGACAGTGAAAATGCTAAGACAACAAGTGTTCCCTTGCTTGAGCGGTGTGCCAGACAGACCATGTGGGGATGCGACGCAAACGCGGTAGTCTTTACCTTTATAACTTGTACATAGAAAATGTCAAGCCAATGCGCGATGAGTGGTGGGCCGGAACGACAGTGTGGGGTGCGACGCGAATGGCACAGGTGTGCTGTAGTACTTGTTCCACTTTCTCGTTTTGAACTCGTGACATGTAGTAGCGCTCAGTTTTGAATATATTGGTTGTCACACCAATATATATACTCCCTCCACGTAGGTTGGGTCGCTGAAGTCAAAATTTGACACAAAACACGATGGTGACCAGTCTACCTCCGTCCTGGTTTATTGCTCCCCATCGTAATTTGTGCCAAAATTTGACCATAAATTTGACTAACAAAAGGTTCATGCATGTCACCAAAATTATATCATTGAAAACTATGTTCAAATACAAATCAAACGATATAATTTTTGCTGACATGCACTAACATTTTGTTAGTTAAATCTTTGGTCAAAATTTATTACAAAAGAGACTAATAAACCAGGACCTAGGTAGTACACCAGGACGAAGACAATGATACTACATATAATTAACGCCAAATAAGAGCAAGGGATCACACATGACATTTACATATGGAATAAAAATGCCATACACTAATAAAACATCAAGGCCACGAGGCGATGCAGTGCTGGTTACAGGAGGCGAGAAGAAAGATGCATCCATCGATGACCTCCTCCTCCTCGACTCAGGGCACCGGCCCACCGAACGGCGACTAAGTAGCAGCTGCTTTCGTGGCCAGGTCAACGTGCTTCTCAACAATGGCGTCCAAAGATTCCAGCCGGCGGAAGAAGGCCAACGTCTTTCTGTCCTCCCTGGCCTTGTAGTGGCCTATGTAGACGATTTCCTCGTAGACGTGGATGTGTAGGTCGACGGTTTCTTGCATGGCGAGGCGCTGCGCTGCGAGCACGGCCTCGAGGTGCACATTCTTCGTAGCGACCTCCGGCAGCTGCAGGGCCACCAGGGCTTGAAAGAGTTCGTCACCATGGAGGCCGATGAGGGTGGCAGGCAATGAGGAGCCTGGACGCCGCGGGCTGGAGCAGTACGGCAAGGTCGTCTGTGCGCTTCTTGACGGCGGTAAACTTGCGGTTGCAGCGGACCATCATGTCGTCCATGCGAGAGGCTAAGCCAGCGTCGGCGAGGGCTACGACGCCGGCGGTCACCAGCATCATCTGGAAATGCTACGCGGTGCGGAGCCGTAGGCCGGCGTCTTGGACGATTTGGCACAGCCGGCTGCCACTCGCATCCATCGACGCCATGGGTGCTTCTGGCTTCTGTCACTTGGTCTTGGTCTTGGATTGGAGTGGGCAGTGTTGCACAGAGACTAGGAGTAGATGGATTGGAGTGGTGGGGCGCCTTTATATGAGAGTCCAAACTGCGTTGCATTCACATTGTGATGGCTCCATTCTACTTCTCCAATTACTTACCTCTGCATGCTAATTGAATGCGGAGGCATCATTGACCGTTCAATGTTTCGGGTTCCGCTACCCTCTCCCTCGTTGGCATTCAAGCCGTATCAATGTAAATGCATGTCAAAAAGAGACTAGTCAGTAGTAGTATACTCAATATTGCGCACCGCGACCAAGGCGGAGAGGAAAACGAGAGAACTTAATACGTATTTATTTACGGTGTAGATTCACTCATTTTGCTCCGTATGTACTCATTTACGGTGTAGTCACTTGTCGAAATCTCTAGAAAGACAAATATTTAGGAATGGAGGGAGTAGTCCCTCCTTTCCGGTTTACAGGGCTATACTATTAAGAGCAAGTACAATAGTGGGCTTATAGCCTGCTTACATGTTGTCTATGTGGAGGAGAGAGACATAAAAAAATGCAAGAGCCTGGCTATATTCATGCTCCAAGGCAGATGCAATAAATGTGAGGAAAGAGATAGAGAGAAGATGATAAAAAGTACTACTAATCTTATAGCCAACCTTATAGCTAAGCTTGTTGTATATAAGTGACTATATGTGTTGGCTATAAATGATATGGCAACAACTTATAGTCAGTAGTTGGCTGTATTATTAACCATGCTCTTACTTTTTTATGTCTCTCTCCTCCACATAGGCAAAGTTGCCATGTAAGCAGGCTATAAGCCCACTATTGTACTTGCTATGAACTGACCACTGCATGCCGTGCTAGGTACTATGTCCCACATCTCTCATTGGTTGATTCCTATTCATGTCTAGAAACAAGAAACGTGGTCGGGTTTGTTTTGGGATTATTTGATTTTCATAAGATGACTATTACTAGCAATCACCACAATAACCGTAAGATCTGCATCCAATGGTGGCACCTATTGGACGCAAACAGCAGTAGAAAAGAATTGCCACAAAACTGCCGCACCACGCCCCACCCCTACACAAAGACTGCCACGCAAGCGTTCGCAACTGCCACGTTCAGGTTGCGCTTGGCTCTTCGCCTCTTCGAGAAGATGAACAATGATGTTACTACTTCTACAGTATCGAATCAACTACTGCATGTCCTCCACCGCGTGCGGGAGGGATAGCTTATTGTAGTAAGCAAAAGCCTCTCCTCGTCTGTGAGCCACCACGCGCATGGGCGAGCGAGAGGGCGTACTAGTAGTAATATCAAGCTTCTCCTCGTTGTACGAGTTGATGCGACACATCATAGACTGGCCCCACATGCTTGCCTCTAAACTTGGCTAAAAGACCCGCAGTGTACAATATATTTGCTGCAACCTCTAACATTTACCCCACCACAAATTAAAATATATATTCCTCTCTTGACCAGATCAGCGTGCAAACTACAATCACCAGGATGACAGGTAGGGCCAGAAGATTATTTCAATCAAAAATGCTTTGAGATGGCCTCATAGCAAGGAGCCGACTCCAACGATTATGTGGAGAGTATCATATACTAGTATCATGCATATATGATAGTACTAGTGTATGATACTACCTCCATAGTGCATAATATCATAGAGTAGTGTATCATAGATGATCATATTTATTGCCAAACATGATACGGTATCTACCTATGTTACCCTGTCTCTCTCTCTTCTTTAATTATCTGCCACATAAGCATGTTTACCCCCACTATGGCCAGCCTTAAAGGCTGGTCATAGTGGGGAGTAAATTATACTAGTGTCATGCATATGACACTAGTCTAAGTTACTACCTCCATAGTGCAAAGTAACATAGTAGTAGCAGTATCATAGATGGCTTTATTTATTAGCTTGTAGACTAATCCTTTCTCGGGAAGCGCTATGTTACAGTAACATATTATGTTACTCTAAACACCTCTTTCCTCAGTAACTACATGCCACATAAGCAAAATTTTCTTGGAGTGCGCTATGTTACTATCTAAGTTACTCCCACTATGACTAGTAGAGGCATGGTATACGCTAATCCTAGGCTAGTTACTACTACCTCCCCTACACATGAAACTGACACACGAGCGCTCGGGTTGTGCTTGGCTCTTCGCCTCTTCGGGAAGTCGAACTTGATGGTACTACTACTATGTTACCACATGACTCTCTTTCTTTATTAATTACTTGCCACATCATCTACTTTGCCTAGACATGTGTGATGTTACCACCTATGTTACTCCCATTGTGGGTAGTCTTATTGGTTGATTACTATTCATGTCTAGAAACAAGAAACGTGGTCGGGTTTGTTTTCGAATTATTCGATTTTTGTAAGATGACTATAACTCGCAATCGCCAAAATAACCGTAAGATCTGCAATCGATGGTGGCACCTATTGGACGCAAACAGCAATAGAAAAGAATTGCCACAAAACTGCCACAGCACGCCCCACCCCTACACATAAGACTGCCATGTGAGCGTTCGCAACTGCCACGTTCAGGTTGCGCTTGGCTCTTCGCCTCTTCGAGAAGTCGAACAATGATGTTACTACTTCTACACTATCGAATCAACTACTACATGTCCCTCCACCGCGTGGGCAAGGGAGAGCTTGTTGTAGGAGTAGTAAAAGCAAAAGCCTTTCCTTGTCTGCGAGCCACCGCGCGCATGGGCGAGGGAGAGGGTGTACTACTAGTAATCAAGCTTCTCCTTGTTGTACAAGTTGATGCGACACATCATAGCACGGGCCCCACATGCTTGCCTCTAAACTTGGCTAAAAGACACACATTGTACAATATTTGCTACAGCCTCTAACATTTACCCCACCACAAATTAAAATGTATATTCCTCTCTTGACCAGATCAACGTGCAAACTACAATCACCAGGATGATAGGTAGGGCCAGAAGATTATTTTAATCAAAAAATGCTTCGAGATGGCCTCATAGCATGGAGCCGACTCCAACGATTTTAAGCTTAGAGGCATGGTACACGCTATCCTAGACTATGTTACTATACTACTACCTCCCCTACACATGAAACTGCCACACGAGCGTTTGGGTTGCGCTTGGCTCTTTGCCTCTTCGGGAAGTCGAACAATGATGGTACAACTATAGTGGAGTACTACTAGTATGCTTCTGGCCATCTGACACCGAATGAACTGTTGCATGTCCACCACGTGCGGGAGGGAGAGTGTGTAGCGAAAGCTTCTCCTAGTCCTGCAAGCCACCACGCTCATGGGCGAGGGAGAGGGTGTTGTAATCAAACTTCTCCTTGTTGTATGAGCTGACGCGACACATCAAAGCAGTGCACTCGTTATATATCAATAATTTACGTTTACCGATACATTAATTACAACGCATGCATGCATGTCGTGACTTTCCTTTTGATACTTGCATGTGTTGATTTAATGCACCTTGAAGTAGTATGAATATGTGATGGTAAAACTTTCTAATGCCCCGGCACTAAAGCGAGAGATGGTGGTGCACGAGGCGGGCGAGATCATGCCGACGGAACAGGACCCGACGATGGAGCTCCCTATGGTCTCTATGGACCTCACCTTGCTCCACTGCCCCTTGTGCCTCCGCCCCTTGAAGCCTCTAGTGTATGAGGTTCGAATACACCTCATCCGTTCGGCTGATCGAGCAAGGTGCAGGTTTCTTGATTGATGTGATGTTCGATTGATTTGTGCAGTGCAAGGGAGGGCACCTGGCCTGCACGGACTGCCGTGGCGAGCGCCCCGGTAACCAGCGGCTATGCCAGAAGTGCGAGCACGGTGGCGGCTTTGACGTGCGGAACACAGCGATGGACACTGTCCTCTCCTTGATGATGGTGGAGTGCCCGCACGAAGGATGAGGGCTCTACGTCACTTACCACAAGCTCGCCGATCACCAGAGCGTGTGTCCGCTCGCGCCCTGCAAATGCCCTACGCCCGTCTGCGGCTACAAAGGCCCGCTGCCGGCGCTCCCCCACCACATCAGGACCGTGCATCCCATGCCCATGCACAGGATCCAGTACGGCAAGGTGCTCCAGCTGCAAGTGCCAGTGTCGGAGCCGCGGCTCTTGCTGTTTGCGGAGGAGGACGACCGCGCATTTTTCTTGGTCGGCCGCGGCTCTTGCTGTTCTCGGAGGAGGACGGTCACGCGTTTTTCTTTGTCGGCGGCGTGCTCGACATCGGCACGCCTATCGCCGTGTCGGTCGTCTGCATCAGAGCGGGGGCGTCCCCACCGCCGCACTATGCGGCCAAGCTGTGGGCGAACGGCCCGCCGGGGGAGCCCAAAGGTAGGACCGACGCCGTCAAGGTGGAAATCGAGGTGACAAGCAGCAAGGATCCCGGCGCCGTCGCCGTGCAGGAGCTCACCTTCTTCACAATTCCGCCCAAGCTGCTGGCCGGGGCTGGGTTGTCGAGGACGGTGTCCCTCCACATTCAGATTGACAAGCTCACCTCCTAAATGATTCTACAGTGCCTTCTGTTTATCTTAGTAATATGCTAATATAGGGGTTTGCTCAGTCTACTTCAGCTTAAGAGATGGTGGATTTTGGTGGCGATGCAGCAATTACTTCGACATCAGGTCAGCAGTTAAAGTTATTTCCAACAGTCGAACAGATATTTTGTGTCTGTTGGATATAAAGATCCTTTAGGTAAGCAGTATAAGCTGCTTACGGAATCCACAATGTATGCCAAATAGCGATGCCAAATTGTCTTTTGGCTTTTGGAACTGCTTTACACCATTGTGCAACCTAGTGCCAAATTAAAGATTCCAGGAACCGATGCTTGTAGGAGCGCCGATGCCAAACTATACTTGGTACTAAACAATGTTTCTTTTGGCTGAGCTAGCAGCTGCTCTTGTACAACATGCATGCAGTTGTGTAGAGAAGGGAAGATTTTTGGCACTATTTTATTCAGCAGTGGGACCCGCTATACAGAAATTTGGAACCACACTCATTGTAGGCTAAATGGTATATTTGACACCGATGCCAAATACTAGTACATGGCATATTTGGCAACATTAACACTATGGATGCCCTTTATATGCTTGTTTGTTGAGGAAGTGTTGCATACTTCTGCGAGTTGACGCGACACATCAAAGTAGTACTACTACTAGTAGTACTCACCCGACTGCGCACCAGGCAGACGAAGCTCGTGTCGTGTTGGTGCCGTGTGCTGCTCGCACATTAACCAAAAGCTCGTGCCTCCAGCTTAGCCTCCGCATTTTAAACTTCTCAATCTCAAGGCCAAGGAGCAATGGGAACCTATGATAGAGCCAATCAGATGGTTGAGAACACTACAATTCGTAGCTACAGATGCGTGTGTGAGAGAGGACGAGTGCATGCGTGCACCTCTTCTCTTCGTGTATAGCGTACTAAACTCAGAGTACAAGTGTATGTGGATGGCATCGACCTAGGGAGCTAGAGATGGTGCGTGTGAGAAGTCCCGAGAGACTAGGTGTGTGCGTGGGAAAGAGGGAGAGAGATGATATGTGTCGATGTAATGCGTGTGAAAAAAATACTAGTCTATAGCTCGCCACGAGGCTATTCATGGTGAACGCCCCAATAACCGTAAGATATGTATCCGACGGTGCCAGTTATTGCACGTACACAGCAGTAGAAAAAGAAGTATTGTGGCATATTACAAAACTGCTACACCACGGCTGAGAACGCGTGCCCACGTTACGCCATCCGACAATAGTGTCGCACTTCGAAACTAGAACTGTCAATAAATTTTGAGCTTGCGTCTCGTCACATTCCAAATTACTACCACGCTATATTTAATTGCAAACCTGTTCACACCGATCAAAACCTAAACGGATTCCCACTTAGGAGCGTATTAGTACTCGGTTATAAATACTCTACTCCAAGATGACTGCACATTCCTCCTCAACTCCTCATCCACAAAAACAAACAAGTCTTTCATCGTCGTTCCCTTGCGTCTGCCATGGCCCGCATGAGTTCTGGGTCAAGAGATTACTACCAGGGAGAGGCGAGCAAGGAAGCGGAAGCACGAGACATGTCCCGCCTCACCGCAAAAGCAGCCGACATGTCCCACCGCGCCGCCGTAGCAGCACAGAGGTCCCGCCGCACCGCCGAAGTAGCACAGAGGTCCCGCCGTGCCGTCAATGCAGTAGACTGGTTTGGCTGCGCCGTGGAAGCAACAGAGATGTGCCGCCGCACCGCGAATGTAGCAGGGAGGTCCGCCGCACCGCGGCGGCCTGGGAAAATATCTCGCGGGCAGGCGAGGACTCTCACAGGCGCATGCTCGATGGCCTGATGGGTCGGATCTCCGGCTGGATGAAGCTGCAGGATGAGATGAATGCCTTGTTTGAAGATGCTACCGGCGTCATCCGGCGACTAGGGGAGGACAAGGCGAAGCTCCGCACCGAGTGCGACCTGCTGAGGGCGAAGATCGCCGGAAGGGCGACGCAGGCGGAGGAGACCGCTGCCTTGTTGAAGAGGACGGGCGTCATCGTCAAGAAACTTATGGACGAGAATGCCACGCTCCGCATCGAGCACGAAAGGCTGGTGGAGGAATCCCTGGATGCTGCCAAGCAGCTTATTGAGGACATGAAACTGATGAAAGAGATCATCGCCGCTCGCCGCGGGAACTAGTCTCTGTGACCTGCAGCGCATCAAGAAAGTAGAGATCAGCGAGCCAGAGCATTGTATGTGTCTTCCTTCTTCTTTTGCCCTTGTGTATTTCAAGCGTAGCCGCATGTGGCTTTTTAATTATCTTCCTAAATATGTAAGACAATTATTATCCACTGTCATCGTCCTTATATATTCATCAGTCTTGCTATAAGTCGCAGTAGATGTTATATAGGTCCATCGGATCTTACATCAAGATCCGTGCAAAATTTTCTTTTTAGATTTTCTTTTTTCTCTCTTAAATCTCAGTCGAGTGAGACATAGCCACGCCATTAAACAGGGGCTCGGGCGCCATTAATGGAGACTTTGGGAGAGAGGTAGGCGTCAGATGGAGGTCAAAGGGCTCTCCTCCCGATAAGCACGTGTAGGGGTCTGATCGCACGCCTCCCATACTCAAATAGCTACCCCGCACGGCGCCTCCTAGCCAATAAAAAAAGGGGACGCGTGGCGGCACGTAAATGGTAAGTAGAACGCCCACGGTTTCAATAATACTTGTGTTTCCGATTGTAATGTGACAGCAATTATTCCAAAATGACTTTGTTGATTGTTAATGTGTGCGCCTTCGCAAATCGGACAGCAAAATTACCACAGCATGTTGGTGCCATGTCATGACACCAAGCCAAGTTTCATGATTTTCATGCGTGTTTTGGATTTACAGGAATTAGAAAACCGGCCAAAAAATTTACCACAGCATGCTAGTGCCATGACATGACACCATGCCAAGTTTTATGATTTTCAGGCGAGTTTTGGATTTACAGGAATTTAAAAACCAAGTTTCTCAATGTTCTGGGCCGAGCCACGACGCCCAGATGTTTGAATTTCATTCCCATTTCTTGCAGGGACCTAGAAATCCACCCAAGGACACACATGTGATTTTTCAACCAACTTTGGTGCACTGGAGCATGTGCTTGCAGTTCAAATTTGAATTATGCACATTAAATGACCAGAAACTCAATTAATGTATAAAAAAGGCCAAACGAATCCGGAATAATTCCAAAATTTAACACGGCACTCATATAGTTCTATGTTGCCTCTGTAAACAAAATCAGGGGGAGGCAGCATATATCGTTTCGCACACAAAGGTGACACGTTCCCTCTCAGAACCATGAGGCTTCTTGAGAGAAGCTCCGGTTTGCAAGAAGCTTATACCAAAACTTGTTCCAATTCGGCCAATTTTTTTACCACAGCATGTTAATGCCATGACATAACTCCATGCCAAGTTTCATGATTTTCAGGCGAGTTTTGGATTTACAGGAATTTGAAAACCAAGTTTCTCAATGATCTCAGCCGAGCCATGACGCCCCGATGTTTGAATTTCATTCCCATTTCTTGCATGGGACCTAGAAATTCACCCAAGGACACACATGTGATTTTTCAACCAACTTTGGTGCATTAAAGCATGTGCTTGTAGTTCAAATTTGAATTATGCACATTAAATGACCATAAACTCAATTAATGTATAAAAAAGGCCAAACGAACCCAGGATAATTCCAAAATTTAACACGGCACTCATATAGTTCTATGGTGACATGTTCCCTCTCGGAACCACGAGGCTTCTCGAGAGAAGCTCCGGTTTGCAAGAAGCTTATACCAAAACTTGTCCGAATTCGACCAAATTTTATACATATGAAAACAGGGTTTAGATTATCCCGAACATCTCGCTACCTAGACCAATGTACTGTGATTTGAATTCAACATAAAATGGATACAAATATTTGAATTGGAGATCATATGGTACATGTAGTTCATATTTAAATATGATTACTACTATATGCATGTTTTCTGTTATCAAGATAATATTTAAATGATGGTATAACTTGACAACAATCGTATTCAAATAAGGAAAATTGTTTCAAATTTAGTCCATATGGTAGACGACAATATATATATTCATAGGGTGGAGTAAAATGTTCATATAAGATGGAAGATCAAATTGTAGGACTACATCCATTGTAAACCGCAAGATCACCTAACGATATATTCGAATTCAACATAACGTGGATTGAAAAATTGAAATTCAAGATCCTGCCATTTGTAATCATATAAAAAGGGACATGACTCTTTCTTGTGGTTGGAATTGATTTGTTTTTTGTTGTTGTTGAGGGAAGTGCAAATTGATTTGGTACTGTACATGCTTTTTTTATATTTTTCTTGTAGTTTTTCAATGGCATTTATAGCAATATAGTAAAAGGGGACATGACTCTCTTGTGTCTTGTATGAATTGTCTTTTTTTGTACACGTTAAGTTTGTTCTGCCGAACATGGAATCTGCGCCTTGTTATCCCGAAATTTTCAAGCTCGAGTATTTTTTGTCTCTTCTGCTACAAAACTCCCGCCTCTTCAACCCGCGCCGCGTTATCCCAAAATTTCGACGCGCGTGAAAACTCCCTCCTCATCCAAAATCGGTCCCGTAGCCTAGACACGCAAAATCCCCCTTCTACCCCTCAGCCGGAAGTGCCGCCTCGACGTCACGTGGTCAAAACCGGTGGGGGTTCGTTCGTAACTTACCCCACATTTCAGACAAGTGCGTCCCTAAGCCATGGCTCCCCCTACCTTCCCCTTCGTACCCCGCCATTCGTACCCCGAGGCCGCCAAAACCCGCAAAACCCCATGCTCCTTCGTCGGCCTCCCGACCGTCGCCCAGCCGGAGCCTCTTCCCCGATGATGTCGTCCACAGCAACAGCTCGACATCCCTCATCCACCGCACCGGATGAGGATCCGTCATCGATCTTGTCGTCCCGCCGGATCAGCCGCCCCATCCTCCACCTCCAAGGAGCTGCCCCGACATTTGCCTCGTCTATCGCGCCACCTCCATCCCCACAGCACCGTCTTGACCTGCCCCACTGGAACCACAGCACACTCACCAATTCCTCTGATGAAGCCGAGGCCTACTCGGCGCCACCAAGGAGGTTCTGCACTCACCGCTGCATTTTATCTATTATTCGATCTACGGGGCTGCCGGTGCTTGATACCGAGCAGCCATGGCGGGTCTCCATCGACGGCGCCGTCGCCCGCCACTTCCTCCACGGCGTCTCTCCCCCATGTCGTTGCTTCCTTGGCGGTGACTTCCACACTGGCACTAGCTGCTGCTGCTCTGGCTCTCGCTCGCACTGTGGCTCTACTCTTGCTGTTGGTCACGCTGTTGCACTGCTCTTGCTTTCGTTCGCGTTACTGCTCTGCTCTGCTCTCGCTGTCGGTCACGCAGCTGCTCCGCTCTTGCTCTTGTTCGTGCTACTGCTCCGATCTTGCTCCCGTTCGTGTTGCTGCTCCGCTCTCGCTCTCATTCCTGCTGCTGCTCTGCTCTTGCTCTCGCTCGCACTGCTGCTGCTGCATGACCTACGGTAGCTACAGGAGTTGCTGCTTTAGCACTCGCTCGCGGTGCTGCTGCACGAGCTGCTCTCTCCTAGTGTGTTCCCTGCTCGAGCGGCCGTTGATTTAGATCACTGCTTCTCGGCTACCAGTGCTTGAACACCCTAAACTTCTATTGCAGTGCTCTGCTACTAGTTCAATCATTTTTGTCAGTAGAATTCAGTTTCGGCAGTAAAATTCAGTTTCAACTGTAAAGTTCAGTTTCTTCAGTTAAGTTCAGAGTCAACGGTATTTACAGCATCTGTCGGAGCGGCCACGGCGTGGCTTATGCATTTTACATCTAGCACTTTTTGGTGATGTATTTTACATCATCTATTGCACATGCTATTCTCCCACTTCAGATTAATGTTGTTTGTCTTGTCCTGCTTCAGCCTCGCCGTCGTACACCTCACCGGAGCTGCTCCAACGATGGAACCGTCCATCACAGCGGAGCAGTACCCTCGGCGCCATCTCCAGAGGCCTCAGATCTTCTTCCCCGCCTCCGACAGTCACACCAGCATCACCATCCTCCACGTCCAACCCAATGATGCTGAGGTCGACAAGGCTATGCCAAAGAGGTTGTACACTCGTCGCATCACTTTCTTACTCTACATTCATGTCGATCCCTCAGGGATCCTTTGGTTCAAAGCAGTTGCAAATCTAGAAAGAAATGAATCATGGTCACAAAGTTAACAGGGAGAAAACTAAATGCTCTTTTGAACCATAATTTGAATCGGTTTAGCAAGATAGCAATTATATGATATTCATGTGGACCAAATCTAAGCTCAGAAAATATTTCCAGGGCAGGCTTCAACTTGTTGAAGACTACCTACTAGAATCGCCACTGGTTCAAAGAAAAAGTGAAGGACAACATAGGAATTGGAAACTTTACTATGGTACTACTATTCGTGCATTTGGTTAGAAGGAAAGGAGCAAAGCAAAACTGGAGGATTTTTTTTCCTTTGGTGTCTCTTTCAAAGAAAAAATGTAGGAATTTTAATATCCACTTGGACGTCCTTTTCAAATTAATATGCATGAAGAACAGGACTAAGTGCATTACCGGCATAATAAGATTCTTATTTTACATTTTCATGTGGTTTGACTTTAATTTGACCATGTTTCTCCATTCCTGTGTTCTTCCAATTCATGTGAACCAAACACCTAGGTTGACAGAAATCCTATGTTTGCAAATGCTCTGTTTTGCACGTGCATTCCTATCCTATTCCTATGTTTTTCCTATCCCTGCATTTTTAGAATCCTCCAATTCTAAGGAGCCCTTACAGATTTACTTCATTTTCAGATAGGTGTCAAAGAAAACTTTGTGTGTTTTGTATATTAACTATTCAGAGGGGGATTCAGAGGGAGCCGACCACTCCTATTTACCCCCTGAGGTGTTTGCTCTAACCTGGCATGCTGATGTTGGTCATATCATGCATATGGCGCCTCACATTGCTTAATTTATACATCTTATATGTCATCAACTAAGTTTAGATTTGCTTTGTGTGAATGCCACCTGTTTGGTTTCTATATCATACTCCCTCCGTTCGTAAATATTTGTCTTTTTAGAGATTTCAACAAGTGACTACATACGGAACAAAATGAGTGAATCTGCACTCTAAAATATGTCTATATACATCCGTATGTGGTAGTCCATTTGAAATCTCTAAAAAGACAAATATTTAGGAACGGAGGGAGTATATGTGAATTATGCAATGCCATCTTCTTTAGCCAGGCATCATATACGTGCATCATGCAATGCCATCCTGTTTAGCCAGTCATCCTATATGTGAATTGTATCGTGCCATACTATTTTTTTTCATAATGTATTCCATTTGTCAACAATGTTTGTACATTCATCTACTCTTCCTGTGCATCAGCCATTTGAGTCGGTGATGGGAAAATCTGGAGTGAAAACAAGGTCTTCTGAGCAGTCAGTGCTACCTATCGATGCAGATTTCTTGCTGGTTACAGATAGCTCCTCAGAGGAGGATTCAGAGACAGATGACAGTCGTATTCCCCCCCCCCCCCCCCAGAGCTGTATGCTCTAACTTGGCAGGGTTATATTGCTCATATCATGCATATGGTGTCTTGCATTGCCATGCCATCTGCTTAGATTAGACATGCTTTATGTGAATGCCTCATGTTTGCTTTCTATATCAGATATGTGAATTATGCAATGCCATGTTTTTAGCCAGTTATCATATATGTGAATTATGCACCGCCATCCTCTGTGTATATTGAACTACTCTTCATGTGTATCAGCCATTTGAGCCGGTTATGGAAAACTCTGGAGTGAAAACAAGGTCTTCAGAGCAGGCAATAGTACTTGTTGAAGCATATATCTCAATGGTTACAGATAGCTCCTCAGAGGAGGATTCAGAGACAGATGACTAGTCCTATATCCCACCTGAGGTGTATGCTTTAACTTGGAATGTTTATATTTCTCATATCATGCATATGGTGTCTTGCATTGCTTAGTTTAGACATCATATACATAATATTCAATGCCATCTGCTTAGTTTAGAGATCATACATGCGAGTGCTAGCTGCTTAGTATATGAATCAATTATGTGAATTATATCATGCCATCTTGTATACTTAGACAACATGTATGTGAATTATTTCATCCCAAACTATTTCAGAAAGACATCATATATAGTTTTGTCATGTCATCCTGTTTAGATACTCGTCATATGTTGAATTATGTCATTATATCCTGTTAAGTTTTCCATCATATATCTTAAACTGTGTCATGCTATCATGTTTAGTTTGCCATCATATACGAGAAATTGTGTCATGCTGTCCTGTTTGGTTAGACAACATATATGCAAACTACCACATCTGTCTATGATACAATGTCTGTACATTCAATTTCTTTTCTTGTTTATCAGCCATTTGAATTGGAGGGGGTGATGGCAGTATCGAAGGGAGTAAAAACCCATTCTTCACAAAATATGGTGCTACCCGTCTATGCAGATAGAACCATGGTTGTACTAGCCCATGAACTAGCCCCACCACACATAATTGAGACTCTTCTAGATTGTACACTTACACCATTGGACAGAGAACCAGCTACACCCCATCTAACCCCAACCCCAGCAGATAGTAACCCACTTCTAGTTGACACATCACCATGTCCACCATAGAGTACCCCCACACGAGCAGTTTGTAAAGCAACTGCAGTGCCCAAAGCACGAAGACCACCACAGCGAACCCAAGCTCCATGTTTAAAGCAGAAGAGCAACTGTTCTCAGGTCAGATTCCGTAGCTATGGTCCATACTCCTTTGCTCTTGCATCACTGTATTTACTCATACCAACAATTTCAAATTTGAGGATTCAATTGAAACTCCAATGGCGCAACAGGTATGTTTTAAACATATTTCTTTAACTGGATTGTTGTTCTAACTTCTTGCTCTATGTTGATTTCAGTTTCAGTTGTATAAACAGTTATGTTCTCATGTCATGCACATTACAAGTGTTGTTAGTGTTGTCTAGTTTCCCACACTTATATTCTGTCTATGCTGCTTTGTCTTAAATAGGTATGATTTGAATTGTGTCTCTATCTTCATTTGGCAACATAAACTAGGATGATATAGACAATACAGTGACCATAGTACATAGATATATGTTTGTTTCATGTTGTTATCCTGTCCACCTTATTACTGAACCGGTTTACCAAAATGAGTCTCATATACTACATGTTAAACCTGTGATGTGTCTGCTTGTTTCTCTTGTAGAATGCGAACAGAATATTGGAGAAGAGCACCCCATTATGCAATGGTAGAGAAAGTAATGCAGATAAGGTTCAAGATAGTGAGACAACCCTGTTGGTCTCCAAGAAAGGTGATAAAAACTATCTTGTAGATAGTGAGACAACCCCAAAGTCCTGCGTTGATGTAGTGTTTGAGTTACTGGCCACTACCGCTGGCAGAAGCTCTTCGAACTCGCTGCCTGAATCACTTTGGCTTCTACAGTCTCAGCTACAAGCTAAAAGGCATCAATCAGCTGTGCTGCAGCAAGAAGCCGAAGGACTGAGGAAATCCCTGCAGAATTCAGATGCATACTTTCTAGTGCAACAGCAAGCGCTGGACGATTTTAGCGCCAAACAAGAGAAAAATAATAAGCTTGCTAAGCTTCTTGCCAGCATGGTGGGTATCCAGGATATCGTTTGTTGAGCTCTTATGAAGTGGTTTCAGTTCTGGACTTGTTTTGTTGCTGCGTTTATTTTCACTGGTGGCCAATTTAGACGCCCAGTGTATGTAATATGCTCCTTTGTTCACTATATTTGCACTAGTGGCGAACTTTGATGCCCAGTGGATGTAATATTTGTAATAGCCGTAATAGCCTAGCGTAAGTTGCTTGCTTATTTATTTCCTTATTGTCTTGTTTATTTTTTTGCTGTAGTCGCTCAGTTTTTTTTTCCGCAGTAACCTTTTTATTTAGAACTAGGCCACAATAACCATGGGCAATATACGGACCGTGGGTCCTGCTGCCTGTTGTAGTGGGCCTCCTAAGGTCCGTATGATCCATGGGCCTTCTACGGGCCATAGATTCAACAGGGCTGCTACGGGCCGTATGATAGATTTGCCAAACATGGGCGGTACTTTCGTGGACAATTAATGGACCGCAATATGGGCCGTAAACGGGCTATAATGGGAATCGTCTGTTTATGGGCCGACCATAACAGGCCGTTAATAGGCCCATGTGTACAACGGGCTTAATTTTATCGGTAGGCATAACGGGTCGTTAATGGGCCATATTTGATGACGCTATGAAAATGGCCCAACGGATTAAAGGGCCACAGACGGGCCAACTTTAACCACGGGCTAAATATGGCCCACAAGCGGAACAGGCCAGTAACGGACCGTAAGTAATCGAATTCCAAAAATGAGCCCAATAATAAATGGGCCCTTAAAAGGCTGAAAGATAACACGGGCTGGAATGGCCCAATTAAATAATGGGCCGTTATTGGGTATAAAGCGATACACTGTTCATTATGGGCCAGTTTCACCACGGGCCATTTATGGGACATGATTTACAAAGGGCCTCATATGGGCCGAAAGACATCATGGGCCATACATGGGCCGGAAGTTACAACGGGCTGGAGTCATATTGGTGGCCATATGGCGCTACTGGGCCTAATTCGGATAGGCTATAACGGGCCGTGAGTTAGCGGGCTGTAAATGGGCTATTTGCGAGCAGGCCGTTAACAGGCCTTCCGTGGGCCGGGCCGCTACCTTTTGACTAAGTCAAACAGGCCGGCCTTTTGACTTGAATGGGCCACTATTGGGCTGAGTCATTTGTCAACGTATCATAGGCGCGTCCCGTCCATTCGCTGGATGACATCTGGCCTAGCACTGAGCTGACACGTGGATACTCCGATGAATGAGAATTTTACATGTGGAAAATCCCCATTGGTCGAGGCTGTTAACGGGTTATCGGATCCAAACCAGAACCCGATAGCTTAATGGTGATCCGTTACGGTGGATGCCACGTGTCGGTTACCCTTGACGAAAGCATTTCCATGACGCGCGATTTATCGTCATGGAAGTGGACACTTCCGTGATGATAATTTTGGTATTGTCATGGAACACTTCTACGACAGCACAGGTATGACTATCTTGATTCTTTCATAAAATCGTCATGGATGTACATGCATGACAAAAAACGTGACCTACTATGACAAACAGTATCATCACGAAAGTGTATTTTTTTGTAGTGCTTGGTACTGTCAAGGCTTTCCTGCAAAAAGACCCCGTCCTCGAAATCAATGGACGTCTTCGGGTCATCATGAAATCCCGGGTCATCGTCACAGGAATGGCTCTCCGGTTGTGATAGAGGCGAAGGTGTCCTGATGTTTTGATGAGATAGCTATCATTTTCTGTGGCAGTCGAATTTGATGATTCGACTACAAACGTGCGAAGACGTCGTGCCTTAGCAATCGCTAAACCAATTTCCGAGGGGTTATTGACCACGCCGGAGCACGATCAACCTAACCACAAGGGTCTATTTCCTGCGAGCAAACGAAGAACAAGCAAGAAACCGAGATTGCAATCTGGATATTGCGAATATAAGAGGAAAACTTTATTGATGAAAGTGGGGTTCTGTGACGTCTTGGTCTGGTCGTTGAACACAAACGAAGTACGCGAACTTGCAGCTATGGTGAACTTTTAATCTAAACAAAACCCAAAGTCTAAACGACCCCCTAAGGGCTGTATATATGGAGTAGGGGGGATTTCGTGACCCCTTGTGGGGGTGGTCTGAAACCAACCCTAACTTTGTTTCCCCACACATACAGACTCTAAAAACAGCCTATACTTAAGTATATCAAAATTACATGGGCCTGGCCCAATAATAAGTTGACGCAGCACCTATAATAGCCTCTGGACGAAATTCATGAAGTGGCATCTTGTATATTTCGTCCAAGCCTTCATGCACTCATTATGATGGCTTCAAAGTCCTGAAATCATCACTTGAAACTCCGTTCTTGTTCCCCTTGCGCATGCCATCATCTCCAGGCTTGTTCTTTTTCCAATGTTCATCCTTCTTATCCAAGCTAGGCCCTTCATTTCTAAGCAAAACAAATGTATCCAATTTAGGCAGCATCATATTCTCATGAACATTAGAATCATTACCAAGAAATGAAAGTACCTACTAATTTAATTGGCGTGCACGAGCTCTAGTAATTGGTCCAGTATGTATAGCAGCAAGGGGTGTGGGTGTAACAATGGTATTGATGTCCTCATCATCATCCCCTTCTTGAAGTGAAGTCGTCCTCGACGGAAGCTCATCTTCCTCACCCAAATAAGGCTTCAAATCTGCAATGTTAAAAGTGGGACTAACCCCAAAATCTGTAGGCAGCTCAAGTTTATATGCATTATCATTTATTTTCTCTAACACCTTAAAAGGACCATCAGCACGTGGCATTAGCTTTGATTTGCATAAATCAGGAAACCTATCCTTACGCAAATGTAACCAAACAAGATCTCCAAGTGCAAAGACAACATGTTTTCTACCTTTATCTCCAGCAAGTTTATATTTAGCATTCATACGCTCAATGTTTTCCTTAGTTAACTCATGCATTTTTTAAGATGAATTCAGCATGTTGTTTAGCATCAAAATTAACCTTCTCCGAAGATGGAAGAGGCAACAAATCAATAGGTGCACAAGGTAGGAAACTATTTCAAAAGGGCACATCTTAGTAGTAGAATGCAATGAACAATTATAAGCAAATTCAATATGAGGCAATCATTCTTCCCACATTTTCTTGTCATTCTTCAAAACAGCCCTAAGGATAGTAGACAATGTTCTATTGACTACTTCAGTTTGTCCATCAGTTTGGGGGTGACACGTAGTACTAAAAAGCAGTTTAGTCCCCAACTTAGCCCATAAACATCTCCAAAAGTGGCTAAGAAATTTCTAATCACGATCTAAAACAATAGTATTTGGGACACCATGCAAGCGAATAATTTCACGAAAGAACAAATCAGCAACATTAAAAGCATCATCGCTTTTATGACATGGTATGAAGTGTACCATTTTCAAAAATCTATCCACGACAACAAATATGTTATCCCTCCCCTTCTTTGTTCGAGGTAATCCTAAAATAAAATCCATAGATATATCCTCCCATGAAACACTACGTACAGGCAAAGGCATATATAAACCATGAGGATTAAGTCGTGACTTAGCCTTCTGACATTTAGTGCAGCGAGCAACAAAACTGTTGGGGAACGTTGCATGGAAAACAAAAAAAAAATACGCACACGCAAGATCTATCCATGGAGTTGCATAGCTACGAGAGGGGAGAGTGTGTCTACGTACCCTCGTAGACCATAAAGCAGAAGCGTTTATTAACGTGGTTGATGTAGTCGAACACCTTTGCAATCCAACCGATCAAGTACCGAACGTACGGTACCTCCGCGTTTAGCACATGTTCAGCTCGATGACATCCTCGCCTTCTTGATCCATCAAGACGGGTGAAGTAGTAGATGAGTTCTGGCAGCACGACGGCGTGGTGACGGTGGTGGTGAACTTGTTCCCGCAAGGCTTTGTCGTGCACTGCGGAAAAACTGGACGGAGGACTAAACTGTGGAGAGGGGCGTCGCACACGGCTAAGAGATTGCTGTGGGTGGTGTGGCGCCCCTTCCCCTCATATATATAGGTGGGGGAGGGGAGGCAGCCTTGGGTGCGCCACAAGGTGGCCAGCTGGCTCCCTTGGGCGTTTGCCCTTTGGCACCCCCCCCCTTCCTTGTTTGCCTATGGGGGGAAGGCAGGAGGAGGTGGTGGCCCCCCCTTCCATCCTCTTAGGTGGAGGGAAGGAAAGAGGGGCTAGCCCTCCCCCCCTTTCCATCCATAGGGCCGGCGGCCAAGAGGAGGGGCGCGCCAGCCCCTTGTGGGCTGGTGTGTTCCCCTCTCTTGGCCCATAAACCTCTCGGGGCTTCCCGGAACCCCTTCCGGTGATCCGATGACTACTCGGTACACTTCGAAACCTTTCCGGTGTCCAACTAGCATCATCCTATACATCAATCTTTACCTCCAGACCATTCCGGAGCTCCTCGTCATGCTCGTGATCTCATCCGGGACTCTGAACAACATTCGGTCACTAAATCACATAACTCAGATAATACTATATCGTCAACGAACGTTAAGCGTGCGGACCCTACGGGTTCGCGAATGATGTAGACATGACCGAGACGCCTCTCCAGTTAATAACCAATAGCGAAACCTGGATGTCCATATTGGTTCCTACATATTATACGAAGATCTTTATCGGTCAAACCTTATGACAACATACGTAATTCCCTTTGTCTGTCGGTATGTTACTTGCCTGAGATTTGATCGTCGGTATCTTCATACCTAGTTCAATCTCATTACCGGCAAGTCTCTTTACTCGTTCTGTAATACATCATATCGTAACTAACTCCTTACTCACTTTGCTTGGAAGCTTCTTGTGATGTGTATTACCGACAGGGCCCAGAGATACCTCTCCGTTATACGGAGTGACAAATCCCAATATTGATTAACGCCAACTCAACAGACACCTTCAGAGATACCTGTAGAGCATCTTTATGATCACCCAGTTATGTTGTGATGTTTGATAGCACACAAGGTATTCCTCCGGTATCCGGGAGTTGCATGATCTCGTGGTCGAAGGAATATGTATTTGACATTAAGAAAGTAGTAGCAATAAACTGAACGATCAAATGTTATGCTAACGGATGGGTCTTGTCCATCACATCATTCTCCTAATGATGTGATCCCGTTATCAAATGACAACTCATGTATATGGTTAGGGAACCTTAACCATCTTTAATCAACGAGCTAGTCTAGTAGAGGCTCACTAGGGACACGGTATTTGTTTATGTATCCACACATGTATTTAAGTTTCCGGTCAATACAATTCTAGCATGAATAATAAACCTTTATCATGATTAAGCAAATATAATAATAACCATTTTATTATTGCCTCTAGGGCATATTTCCATCAGTCTCCCACTTGCACTAGAGTCAATAATCTAGTTCACATCGTCATGTGATTAACACCCATAGTTCACATCGCCATGTGACTAACACCCAAAGAGTTTACTAGAGTCAATAATCTAGTTCACATCGCCGTGTGATTAACACCCAAAGATTTTACTAGAGTGTGATCATGTGTTTGCGTGTGAGAAAGGTTTTAGTCAATGGGTCTGCAACATCCAGATCCGTGTGTACTTTGCAAATGTCTATGTCTATAATGCTCTGCATAGAGCTACTCTAGCTAACTGTTCCCACGTTCAATATGTATCCAGATTGAGACTCGGAGTCATCTGGATCAGTGTTAAAGCTTGCATCGACATAACCCTTTACGATGAACCCTTTATCACCTCCATAACCGAGAAACATTTCCTTAGTCCTATTTAGGTACCTAAGGATAATTTTGACCGCTGTCCAGTGATCCACTCCTGGATCACTATTGCACCCCCTTGCCAAACTCATGGCAAGGCACACAACTGGTCTTGTATACAGCATGGCATACTTTATAGAACCTATGGCTGAGGCATAGGGAATGACTTTCATTCTCTCTCTATCTTCTGCCGTGGTCAGGCTTTGAGTCTTACTCAACTTCACACCTTGCAACATAGGAAAGAACCCTTTCTTTGACTAATCCATTTTGAACTTCTTCAAAACTTTTGCCAAGGTATGTGCTTTGTGGAAGTCCTATTAAGCGTCTCGATCTATCCCTATAGATCTTGATGCCCAATATGTAAGTAGCTTCACCTAGGTTTTTCACTGAAAAATTCTTATTCAAGTATCCTTTTATGCTATCCAGAAATTCTATATCATTTCCAATCAACAATATGGCATTCACATATAATATTAGAAATGCTACAGACCTCCCACTCACTTTCTTGTAAATATAGGCTTCACCGTAAGTCTGTATAAAACCATATGCTTTGATCACCTCATCAAAGCGTATATTCCAATTCCGAGATGCTTGCACCAGTCCATAGATGGATCGCTAGAGCTTGCACACTTTGTTAGCACCTTTAGGATCGACAAAACCTTCTGGTTGCATCATATACAACTCTTCTTTAATAAATCCGTTAAGGAATGTAGTTTTGACGTCCATTTGCCAGATTTCATAAAATGTGGCAATTGCTAACATGATTGGGATAGACTTAAGCATCGCTACGGGTGAGAAAGTCTGATCGTAGTCAACCCCTTGAACTCGTCGAAAACCTTTCGCAACAAGTCGAGCTTTGTAGATAGTGATATTACCATCAGCGTCCGTCTTCCTCTTGAAGATCCATTTATTCTCAATGGCTTTCCGATCATTGGGCAAGTCCACCAAAGTCCACACTTTGTTCTCCTACATGGATCCTATCTCAGATTTTATGGCCTCAAGCCATTTATCGAAATCTGGGCTCATCATAGCTTCTTCATAGTTCAAAGATTTGTTGTTGTCTAACAACATGACTTCCAAGATAGGATTAACGTACCACTCTGGTGTGGTACTTGTTCTGGTCGACCTTCGAAGTTCAGTAGTAACTTGACCCAAAGTTTCATGATCATCATCATTAGCTTCTTCTCTAGTTGGTGTAGGCATCACGGGAACAGTTTTCTCTGATGTGCTACTTTCCAATTCAAGAGAAGGTACAACTACCACATCAAGTTGTACTTTCCTCCCACTCACTTCTTTTGAGAGAAACTCCTTCTCTAGAAAGGACCCATTCTTGGCAACAAAGATCTTGCCTTTGGATCTATGGTAGAAGGTATACCCAATGGTGTCTTTAGGGTATCCTATGAAGATGCCCTTTTCTACTTTGGGTTCGAGCTTATCAGGCTGAAGCTGTTTGACATAAGCATCGCATCCCCAAACTTTAAGAAACGACAGCTTAGGTTTCTTGCCAAACCAAAGTTCATACAGTGTCGTCTCAACGGATTTAGACGGTGCCCTATTTAACATGAATGCGGCTGTCTCTAATACATAACCCCAAAAATGATAAAGGCAAATCGGTAAGAGACATCATAGAACGCACCATATCTAATAAAGTACGGTTATGACGTTCGGACACACCATTACACTGTGGTGTTCCAGGTGGCATGAGTTGTGAAACAATTCCACATTGTTTTAAATGAAGGCCAAACTCGTAACTCAAATATTCACCTCCACGATCAGATCGTAGAAACTTTATTTTCTTGTTATGATGATTCTCTACTTCACTCTGAAATTCTTTAAACTTTTCAAATGTTTCAGATTTGTGTTTCATCAAGTAGATATACCCATATCTACTCAAATCATCTGTAAAGGTTAGAAAATAACGATACCCGCTGCGTGCCTCCACACTCATCGGCCGCATACATCGGTATGTATTATTTCCAATAAGTCATTAGCTCGCTCCATTGTTCCGGAGAACGGAGTTTTAGTCATCTTGCCCATGAGGCATGGTTCACAAGTATCAAATGATTCATAATCAAGTGATTCCAAAACTCCATCCGCATGGAGTTTCTTCATGCGCTTTACACCAATATGACCTAAACGGCAGTGCCACAAGTATGTTGCACTATCATTATCAACTTTGCATCTTTTGGCAACAATATTATGATTATGTGTATCACTACGATCGAGATTCAATAAGAATAGACCATTCATCAAAAGTGCATGACCATAAAAGATATTACTCATATAGATTGAACAACCATTATTCTCTAACTTAAATGAATAACCGTCTCGCAATAAACAAGATCCAGATATAATGTTCATGTTCAACGCTGGCACCAAATAACAATTATTGAGGTCTAAAACTAATCCCGAAGGTAGATGTAGAGGTAGCGTGCCGACGGCGATCACATCGACCTTGGAACCATTCCTGACGCGCATCGTCACCTCGTCCTTAGCCAATCTTCGTTTATTCCGCAGCTCCTGTTTCGGGTTACAAATATGAGCAACCGAACCAGTATCAAATACCCTGGCGCTACTACAAGCATTAGTAAGGTACACATCAATAACATGTATATCAAATATACCTTTGTTCACTTTGCCATCCTTCTTATCCGCCATGTATTTGGGGCAGTTCTACTTCCAGTGACCATTCCCTTTGCAGTAAAAGCACTCAGTTTCAGGCTTGGGTCCAGCTTTGGGCTTCTTCACGGGAGCAGCAACTTTCTTGCCATTCTTCTTGAAGTTCCCTTTCTTTCCCTTGCCCTTTTTCTTGAAACTAGTGGTCTTGTTAATCATCAACACTTGATGCTCCTTCTTGATTTCTACCTCCGCGGCCTTAAGCATTACAAAGAGCTCGGGAATCATTTTCGTCATCCCTTGCATATTATAGTTCATCACGAAGCCTTTGTAGCTTGGTGGCAGTGACTGAAGAACTCTGTCAATAACACTATCAACTGGAAGATCAACTCCCAGCTGAGTCAAGTAGTTATGATACCATGACATTTTGAGTATGTGTTCACTGACAGAATTGTTCTCTTCCATCTTGCAGCTATAGAACTTGTTGGAGACTTCATATCTCTCAACCCGGGCATTAGCTTGAAATATCAACTTCAGCTCTTGGAACATCTCATATGCTCCATGTCATTCAAAACGTCTTCGAAGCCCCGGTTCTACGCTGCAAAGCATGGCACACTGAACTATTGAGTAGTCATCAGATCGAGCCTGCCAGACGTTCATAACATCTGCAGTAGCTCCTGCAGTAGGTCTGTCACCTAGCGGTGCATCAAGAACATAATTCTTCTGTGCAGCAATGAGGATAATCCTCAAGTTACAGACCCTGTCCGTGTAGTTGCTATCATCATCTTTCAACTTAGCTTTCTCTAGGAGCGCATTAAAATTCAAGGGAACGGTAGCACGGGCCATTGATCTACAACATAGATATGCAAAACTATTAAGACTAAGATCATGATAAATTAAGTTCAATTAATCAAATTACTAATGAACTCCCACTTAAATTAACATCCCTCAAGTTATCTAAGTGATACATGATCCAAATCAACTAACTCATGTCCGATCATCATGTGAGATGAGGTAGTCATCAATGGTGAACATCTCTATGTTGATCATATCTACTATATGACTCACGTTCGACCTTTCGGTCTCCAGTGTTCTGAGACCATGTCTATACATGCTAGGCTCGTCAAGTTTAACCCAAGTATTCTGCATGTGCAAAACTGTCTTACACGCATTGTATGTGAACATAGAGTCTATCACACCCGATCATCACGAGGTGCTTCGAAACGACGAACTTTGGCAATGGTGCATACTCGGGGAGAACACTTTTATCTTGAAATTTAGTGAAGGGACCATCTTATAATGCTACTGGCATTCTAAGCAAAATAAGATGCATCAAGGATAAACATCACATGCAATCAAAATATGTGACATGATATGGCCATCATCATCTTGTGCTTTTGATCTCCATCTCCAAAGCATTGTCATGATCTCCATCGTCACCGGCTCGACACCTTGATCTCCATCGTTGCGTCGTGGTCGTCTCGCCAACTATTGCTTCTACAGCTATTGCTAATGCATAGCGATAAAGTAAAGCAATTACATGGCGCTTGCATTTCATACAATAATTAAGAGACAACCCTAAGGCTCCTGCCGGTTGTCGATATTACAAAACATGATCATCTCATACAACAATGTATATCACATCACGTCTTGACCATATCACATCACAACATGCCTTGCAAAAATAAGTTAGACGTCCTCTACTTTGTTGTTGCAAGTTTTACGTGGCTGCTACGGGCTTCTAGCAAGAACCGTTCTTAACTAAGCAAAAACCACAACGGTGATTATCAAATTTGTTGTTTTAACCTTCTTCAAGGACCGGCCGTAGTCAAATTGGATTCAACTAAAGTAGGAGAAACAGACACCCGCCAGCCACCTTTATGCAAAACAAGTTGCATGTCAGTCGGTGGAACCGGTCTCATGTGCGTGGACATGTAAGGTTGGTCTGGGCCGCTTCATCCCACAATACCGCCGAATCAAAATAAGATGTTGGTGGTAAGCAGTATGACCATCACCGCCCACAACTCCTTTGTGTTCTACTCATGCATATCATCTACGCATAGACCTGGCTCTGATGCCACTGTTGGGGAACGTTGCATGGAAAACAAAAAAAAATCTATGCACACGCAAGATCTATCCATGGAGATGCATAGCTACGAGAGGGAAGAGTGTGTTTACGTACCCTCGTAGACCGTAAAGCGGAAGCGTTTATTAATGCGGTTGATGTAGTCGAACATCTTCGCGATCCAACCGATCAAGTACCAAACATACGGCACCTCCGCGTTCAGCACACGTTCAGCTCGATGACGTCCTCGCCTTCTTGATCCAGCAAGACGAGCGAAGTAGTAGATGAGTTCTGATAGCATGACGGCGTGGTGACGGTGGTGGTGAACTTGTTCCCGCAGGGCTTCGTCGTGCACTACGGAAAAACTAGACGGAGGACTAAACTGTGGAGAGGGACGCCGCACACGGCTAAGAGATTGTCGTGGGTTGTGTGGCGCCCCTCCCCTTCATATATATAGGTGGGGGGAGGGGAGGCAGCCTTGGGTGTGCCCCAAGGTGGCCGGGCGGCCCCCTTGGGCGCCTGCCCTTTCGCGCCCCCCCCCCCTTCCTTGTTTGCCTGCGGGGGGAAGGCAGGAGGAGGTGCCCCCCCCCTTCCTTCCTCTTAGGTGGAGGGAAGGAAAGAGGGGCTAGCCCTCCCCCCTTTCCATCCATAGGGCCGGCGGACAAGTGGAGGGGCGCGCCAGCCCCTTGTGGGCAGGTGTGTTCCCCTCTCTTGGCCCATAAGGCCCATTAACCTCCCGGGGCTTCCCAGAACCCCTTCCGGTGATCCGATGACTACCCGATACACTCCGAAACCTTTCCGATGTCCAAATAGCATCGTCCTATACATCAATCTTTACCTCTGGACCATTTCAGAGCTCCTCGTCATGCTCGTGATCTCATCCGGGACTCTGAACAAAATTTGGTCACCAAATCACATAACTCATATAATACTATATCGTGAACGAACATTAAGTGTGCGGACCCTACGGGTTCGAGAATGATGTAGACATGACCGAGATGCCTCTCCGGTCAATAACCAATAGCAGAACCTGGATGCCCATATTGGTTCCTACATATTCTATGAAGATCTTTATCGGTCAAACTTTATGACAACGTACGTAATTCCCTTTGTCTGTCGGTATGTTACTTGCCCGAGATTCGATCATCGGTATCTTGATACCTAGTTGAATCTCGTTACCGGCAAGTCTCTTTACTCATTCCGTAATAAATCATCTCGTAACTAACTCCTTAGTCACTTTGCTTGCAAGCTTCTTGTGATGTGTATTACCGAGAGGGCCCAGAGATACCTCTCCGTCATACGGAGTGACAAATCCCAATCTCGATTCACGCCAACTCAACAAACACCTTCGGATATACCTGTAGAGCATCTTTATGATCACCCAGTTGCGTTGTGACGTTTGATAGCACACAAGGTATTCCTCCGGTATCCGGGAGATGCATGATCTCATGGTCGAAGGAATATGTATTTGACATTCAGAAAGCAGTAGCAATAAAGTGAACGATCAAATGATATGCTAACGGATGGGTCTTGTCCATCAGATCATTCTCCTATTGATGTGATCCCGTTATCAAATGACAACTCATGTCTGTGGTTAGGAAACCTTAACCATCTTTGATCAACGAGCTAGTCTAGTAGAGGCTCACTAGGGACACGGTATTTGTTTATGTATCCACACATGTATTTTAGTTTTCGGTCAATACAATTCTAGCATGAATAATAAACCTTTATCATAATTAAGCAAATATAATAATAACCATTTTATTATTGCCTCTAGGGCATATTTCCATAAAAAATGCTCAACATGCCGTCTCATCTTTGCCCAAAAGAAATGTGTAGTAAGTACGTCCTCCGTCTTCTTCATGCCAAAGTGTCCCATTAATCCTCCTCCATGCGCCTCCTGCAACAACAAAAGATGAACGGAGCTAGCTGGAATGCATAGCTTGTTAGCACGAAACACAAATGCATCATTAACGACGAACTTGTTCCATGTTCTCATTTCTTTACAATTTTCCAATACATCTTTAAATTCAGCATCATGCGCATATTGATCTTTGATGGTCTCCAAACCAAATATTTTAACGTCAAGTTGTGAAAACATAGTATAGCGATGAGACAGTGCATCAGCAATAACATTTTCTTTACCCTTCTTGTGTTTTATGACATAAGGAAAAGTCTCAATGAATTCAACCCATTTAGCATGTCTACGGTTCAGTTTTGCTTGACTTTTAATATGTTTCAAAGATTCGTGATCAGAATGTATAACAAATTCTTTGGGCCATAAATAATGTTGCCATGTTTCTAAAGTCCGAACAATAGCATATAATTCCTTATCTTTTCAAAAAAGTATGCAACAGGTTTACCATCTTGTAATAACACACCTCCCAATCCAATTCCACTAGCATCACATTCAAGCTCAAAAGTCTTATTAAAATCAGGACTTTGGAGTAAAGGAGCATGTGTCAACTTATCTTTCAATACCGTGAAGGCTTCTTCCTATGCGGTACCCCAAACAAAAGGCACATCCTTCTTTGTAAGCTCATTGAGAGGTGTAGCAATGGTTCTGAAATCTCTCACAAAACGCCTATAGAAACTAGCAAGTCCAAGAAAACTCCTCACTTGTGTGACCTTTTTGGGCTGCAGTCAACTCTCAATGGCTTCAATCTTAGCTTTATCAACTTCAATTCCCTATGGAGTAAGAACATAGCCAAGAAAAGACACTCGGTCAGTGCAAAAGGTGCACTTCCCAAGGTTACCAAACAAACGTGCATCACGTACAGCAATAAAAACAGCACATAAATGTTCCAAATGTTCTTCCAAAGATCTGCTATAAATCAGTATATCATCAAAATAGACTACCACAAATCTACCAATCAAAGCACGTAAAACTTTGTTCATTAATCTCATGAAAGTACTAGGTGCATTAGTTAACCCAAAAGGCATGACTAATCACTTGTATAACCCAAACTTTGTTTTGAATGCTATTTTCCATTCATCTCCCAATTTCATACGAATTTGATGGTATCCACTACGCAAATCAACTTTGGAGAATATTGTAGAGCCACTCAATTTATCAAGCATATCATCTAGCCTAGGAATAGGATGACGATAACGAATAGTAATACTATTAATGCCTCTATAATCAACACACATACGCGATGTACCATCCTTTTTTGGCACTAGTATAATAGGAACAGCACAAGGACTAAGAGATTCGCGTATATAACCTTTGTCGAGAAGTTCTTGTACTTGACGCATAATCTCCTTCGTTTCCACTGGATTGGTATGGTATGGCACACGGTTTGGCAGCGAAGCACCAGGAATTAAGTCAATCTGATGCTCAACCTCTCGAATAGGCGGTAATCTCAGTGGCACGTCTTGTGGAAACACGTCAGCGAACTCCTGCAAAATGTTAGTGATAGCATGAGGCAAAGAGAGAGGCACGTCCTCGAATGAAAATAATGCCTCTTTGCACATGAAAGCATAGCAAATAGATTTGCTGAAATCTAGATCATCAATATCAGATTTGGTAGCAAGTAAACATCCATTTTCAATTTAATTTCAGAAGCAACACTAGATGATGGTCTATTATTAGGCTTCATTTGATGCTCAAATTCTTTTGCCACAATCTGATTTTCACTCTTATTTTGCTCCTATTTTGCTTTACTAGCTCTATTAATATCATCTTTCAAAATGGAATCAAGAGACATAGGAAGCAAAGTAATATGTTTATCCTTATGAACAAGAGTATAATGATTGTTTCTACCATGGTGTACAGAATTTTTATCGAATTGCCATGGTCTACCAAGTAATAAGAAACAAGCTTGCATGGGTACCACATCACAATCAACATAATCAGCATATGTAGCGATACTAAAATCCACACGAACAGTATGTGTTACCTTAACCTTGCCGTTGTTGTTGAACCATTGGATGTAGTAAGGATGCGGATGGGGTCTTGTGGTGAGAGACAGCTTCTCCACCATCTCCATGCTAGCCAAGTTGTTGCAACTCCCTCCATCAATGATGACGCGGACAGAACGTTCCTTCACAACTTCGTTTGTATGGAACAAATTATGCCTCTAATTTTGCTCAGCTTGTGTTACCTGCACACTCAAAACACGTTGAGCAACTAAAATCTCATACCTGTCAGCATCTTCAGTAGCCATGTATTGTGTGTCATGTTCAGAATCATCTTCACCGTGTTCTTCACTTGCAAGAAGAGCCAAAGTCTCCTCATCATAGTCACTAGCGGACTCATACCCACCATCCTCAGTAACAATCATCACACGCGGAGATGGGCATTTGCTCGCATAGTGACCTCCACCCTTGCAACGACAGCATATAAACTCATGTGTTTGCCCTGTTGATGCCATGGATGAAGAAGAGCTCTGTGTGGGACTAGAAGGTGTGCTCCTGGCAGATGGTGGTGGTGGTGCCTATTTTCTTGTATCTCGGTTGGAATTGGCGGCTGAAGTCAGCAGTGCTGCAGTAGGACGTGTGGAAGTAGAGGATGTACGTGGTGTCCATGATGAAGATCAACCTGCAGAAAAATTAGTTTGCGCCAATGCCTATCGATCCTGCACTTCACGTTCAGCTTTGCAAGCAAGATGGAATAAACGAGTAATATTAGTATACTCCTTATACTCTAGAATGGTCTGAATCTCTCTATTTAATCCACCCATAAAACATGCAAGCATAGCTTCATTATCCACAACAATACCACATCTAATCATGCCAGTTTGTAATTCTTGATAATATTCTTCTACAGAATTTTTTCCTTGTCTTAAGTGCTGCAATTTTTTAAGTAATTCACGTTGATAATATGGTGGAACCTGATGTCTACTACACAACCTTCTTCTTGTAGACTCGTGTTGGGCCTCCAGGGGCAGAGTTTTGTAGGACAGTAGCAAATTTCCCTCAAGTGGATGACCTAAGGTTTATCAATCCGTGGGAGACGTAGGATGAAGATGGTCTCTCTCAAACAACCCTACAACCAAATAACAAAGAGTCTCTTGTGTCCTCAATACACCCAATACAATGGTAAATTGTATAGGTGCACTAGTTCGGCGAAGAGATGGTGATACAAGTGTGATATGGATGGTAGATATAGGTTTTGTAATCTGAAAATATAAAAACAGCAAGGTAACTAGTAACAAAAGTGAGCAAAAACGGTATTGCAATGCTTGGAAACAAGGCCTAGGGTTCATACTTTCACTAGCGCAAGTTCTCTCAACAATAATAACATAATTAAATCATATGGCAATCCCTCAACGTGCGACAAAAGTCACTCCAAAGTTCCTATCGCGGAGAACATAAGATGAAATTGCTTGTAGGGTACGAAACCACCTCAAAGTTATTCTTTTCAATCAATCCATTGAGCTATTCCTATAAGTGTCACAAACAGCCCTAGAGTTCATAGTAAAATAACACCATATGACACACATCAATCAACCCTAATGTCACCTAGATACTCCAATGTCACCACAAGTATCCGTGGGTCAATTATACGATATGCATCAAACAACTTCAGATTCATAATATTCAATCCAACATAAAGAACCTCAAAGAGTGCCCCAAGATTCCTACCGGAGAAACAAGGACAAAAACATGCATCAACCCCTATGCATAGATTACCCCAATGTCACCTCAGGAATCCGCAAGTTGAGTGCCAAAACATACATCAAGTGAATCAATAGAACACCCCATTGTCACCACGGGTATCCCATGCAAGACATACAACAAGTGTTCTCAAATCCATAATGGTATTCAATCCGATAATAGTGAAACCTCAAAGGTAAAACTCAATTCATCACAAGAAGGTAGAGGGGGAGAAATACCATATGATCCAACTATAGGAACAAAGCTCGCGGTACATCAAGATCGTGCCAAATCAAGAACACGAGAGAGAGAGAGAGAGAGAGAGAGAGAGATCAAACACATAGCTACTGGTACATACCCTCAGCCCCGAGGGTGAACTACTCCCTCCTCATCATGGAGACCATCGAGATGATGAAGATGGCCACCGGTGATGGTATCCCCCTCCGGCAGGGTGCCGGAACGGGCCCCCGATTGGTTTTTCATGGCTACAGAGGCTTGCGGCAGCGAAACTCCCGATCTAGGTTTATTTCTGGAGGTTTTGGTATTTATAGGAGGTGTTGGCGTTGCGGACAAGTCAAGGGGGCCTACGAGGTGACGACAAGGCAGGGGGGCGCGCCCTAGGGGGGTGCGCCCTCCACCCTTGTGGTTGCCTCGGGACTCCTCTCCGATATCTTTTCGTTCCACTATTTTTTATATTTTCCAAAAATATTCTCCGTAAATTTTCAGCTCATTCCGAGAACTTTTATTTATGCACAAAAAAAATGACACCACGGTAGTTCTGCTGAAAATAGCGTCAGTCCGGGTTAGTTCTAATAAAACCATACCAAAACCATATAAAATTGTTGTAAACATGGCACGCATACTTCATAAATTATAGATATGTTGGAGACGTATCAGCATCCCCAAGCTTAATTCCTACTCGTCCTTAAGTAGGTACATGATAAAAGAAATAATTTATGAAGTGTGAATGCTAGCAAGTGCACAAGTTTGATCAATAATAATTTGAATCACTTTTTCTAGCATCATTATAAATCATAAACAGTAGCTCATCTCATAAAACTTCTCATGATCAAGTAGCAAGCTATTCACATGTTAAAGCATAGATCATAAACTTTCTTGAAAACTAACAAACTAGGTTCTCAGTCATCAAACAATTGCAATTCATCTTATTTTCAGGAAGGGTCTATGTAAGAGTTTTGATTTAGAAATCCCATATACTCAACTATCATATAGTCTTCCATGTTTGCTACCACTCAAAGCATATTTTTAGAACAAATAGCATCCATCGAACACAGAGAAAGATAGGGGCTTAGTGTTTCGCCTCCCAACTTATTTATCATATAGATAATTGTCAACAATAATAATTCATGATCAAATATATTTGAATGGCCATATATGCTTAGATCTTTCCCCACCACATGATGCTTGCGAACTAAAGAGTGGGTTGGAATGAGAAGGAATACTACCGACTCTTGCATAAAAGTAAAAGATAGGCCCTTCGCAGAGGGAAGCAGGGATTTGCAGAGGCGCCAGAGCTCGAAGCTTTTAAACAGAGATGAACATAATTTTGAGAGGTATGCTTTCATTGTCAACATAACAACCAAGAGTTCTCACTATCTTCCATGCTAGATACATTATAGGCGGTTCCCAAACATAATGGTAAAGTTTTTACTCCCCCTCCACCAACAATCACACTCCACGGCTGGTCCGAAACAACGGGTATCGTCCATACCAACAACAATCCTGGGGGAGTTTTCTTTGATATTTTATTTTGATTTGACTTTGAGCACGGGACTGGGCATCCCGATTACTAGCCACTTTCTCGTGAATGACAAGTGAATCAACACTCATCGTGAGAATAACCCACCTAGCATGGAAGATACTGACAGCCCCTAGTTACTACATGAGCGATTCGGGCATACAAAATAGATTATTATTTGAAGGTCTAGAGTTTGGCACATGCAAATTTACTTGGAACGGTAGGTAAATACCGCATATAGGTAGATATGGTGGACACTCAAGGAAGAAACTTGGTTCAAGTATTTTGGATGCACAAGCAGGATTCCCACTTAGTACAGAAATTTTGGCTAGCAAAAGATTCTAAATAGCAAGCACCACATGTTGGAGGATCCATAATAATATAACTTCTATACAAATATACCCAAGCATAACTCATTACGTTGTCTTCCTTGTCCAACTTCAACTAATTTGCTCAAGTTTGAAAATAATTAATGGGGCTCACAATCATAGAAGATGTCCAAGATAGTATATTTATATGTGAAATCTCTCTTCCTTCAATATTCTTTCATGAATTGTTCAAGTGACCAATACTATGTTTGTTAACTTTCAATAAATTTACCACCTCTACTTCTTATATGTGAAGTCATTACTCCCCATGGGATAAGCATATGAAACATATATAATTTCAGATTTATGATATTCAGTTCATTCAACCATTTACTCATAGGATATAAGTGAAGTATGAGAGTAAATGACAAACTACTCCAAAAGATATAAGTGAAGATCAATGAGTAGTCAAATAATTATTTAGCTATGTGAGGACTCTCTCTCATAAAGAAAATTTTGATCTTAAGTACTTTATTCAAACAGCAAGCAAAACAAAAATAAAATTACATTCTAAGGATAGCACATATCAAGTGAAGAAGCAAAAAACTTAGGCTCAACCGAGGCTAACCGATCATTGTTGAAGAAGAAAGGTGGGATGCCAACCGGGGCATCCCCAAGCTTAGATGCTTGAGACTTCTTGAAATATTAACTAGGGATGCCTTGGGCATCCCCAAGCTTGAGCTTTTGTGTCCCCTTAATTCCTTTTATATCACGGTTCCCCGGAATCTTAAAAACTTCATGCACACAAAACTCAACAAGAACTCGTGAGAAAAGTTAGTATAAATAAAATGCAAAACCTTATCATTCTCTACTATAGAAAACCACTAAAATTATTATTTAACATTGCGTACTAAATGCCTCTGCATATTAAATACTCCTGTCCTCAAATAGAATCATTAAACAAGCAAACATATGCAAACATAACAGCAATCTGTCTAAACAGGACAGTCTGTAAAGAGTGCAATTGTACTCATACTTCCCTAGCACCAAAAATTCTGAAAAATTACCACACTGTAGAAATTTTGTTGTTACTAATTGTTTAAAAATTTCAAGATTTTACCACGTTCTGACTTTCCATAAGAATTCAGACAATGATAGAAAACTTTCTGTTTTCAAAACAGCAATATATAGACATGCAAAATAAGCATGGTAAAGGCTATACTTGACCTTTTTATTGAACTAAAAGATACAAAACATTATTCTAAATAACAGAAAACAAGTCCTAATAAAAAAATTATGCTCCAAGCAAAACTCATATCATGTGACGAATAAAAATATAGCTCCAAGTAAGATTACCGATAATGTTGAAGACGAATGAGGGGATGCCTTCCGGGGCATCCCCAAGCTTAGTTGCTTGGATCTTCCTTGAATATTACCTTGGGGTGCCTTGGGCATCCCCAAGCTTAGGGTCTTGTCACTCCTTATTCTCCTTATATCGATATCTCACCCAAAACTTGAAAACTTCAATCACACAAAACTTAACGGAACTTCGTGAGATGGATTAGTGTGATAAAACAAATCATTCACTTTGGTACTGTCAAGACAAGATTCATAATTTTTCTCACATGATTACTACTGTAACCTATCATTTCTATAATTTATATTAAGCAATATAAGCCATAGAAACTAGAAAACAAGCAAACTATGCATTGAAAACAGAATCTGTCAAAAACAGAACAGTCTGTAAAGATCTGAATTAATCTCATACTTCTGTTACTCCAAACTTTCTCAAAACTTAGGACAACGTATAAAATTTGTATATAAATCCTCTGTAAAAAATTCAGAGTTTTTCCACATTCCAGTGAATTTTAACATTTATGTTACTTGATGCAAAAGTTTCTGTTTTTGCACAGAATCAAGTCAACTATTATCCACACTATCCCAAAGGCTTTACTTGGCACTTTATTCAAACAAAAGCTATAAAACATGATTACTACAGTAGCCTAATCATGTGAACACACAAAAACAGTAGGTATAAATATTGGGTTGTCTCCCAACAAGCGCTTTTCTTTAATGCCTTTTTAAGCTAGGCATGATGATTTCAATGATGCTCACATAAAAGATAAGAATTGAAACATAATGGGAGCATCATGAAGCATATAACTAGCACATTTAAGTCTAACCCACTTCCTATGCATAGGGATTTTGTGAGCAAACAATTTATGGGAGCAAGAATCAACTAGCATTGGAAGTCAAAACAAGCATAGCTTCAAAACTTTCAACACATAGAGAGGAAACTTGATATTATTGCAATATGTAAAAGCATATGTTCATCTCTCATAATAATTTTCCGTAGCATCATGAATGAATTCAACAATATAACCATCACATAAAGCATTCTTTTCATGATCCACAAGCATAGAAATTTTATTACTCTCCACATAAGCAAATTTATTCTCATGAAAAGTAGTGGGAGCAAACTCAACAAAATAACTATCATGTGAGGCATAATCCAATTGAAAATTAAAATCATGATGACAAGTTTCATGGTTATCATTATTCTTTATAGCATACATTTCATCACAATAATCATCATAGATAGCAACTTTGTTCTCATAATCAATTGGAATCTCTTCCAAAATAGTGGATTCATCACTAAATAAAGTCATGACCTCTCCAAATCCACTTTTATTAATATTGTGAAAAGATTCAACACCCTCCAAAATAGTGGGACCATTAGTACCTAGAGTTGAAACTCTTCCAAACCCACTTTCATCAATATAATCATCATAAACAGGAGGCATGCTATGATCATAATAAATTTGCGCATCAAAACTTGGGGGACTAAAAATATCATCTTCATCAAACATAGCATCCCCAAGCTTGTGGCTTTGCATATCATTAGCATCATGGATATTCAAGGAATTCATACTAACAACATTGCAATCATGCTCATCCTTCAAAGATTTTATCCCAAACATTTTATTGAATTCTTCTTCTATCAATTGAGCACAATTTTCCTTTCCATCATTTTCACGAAAGACATTAAAAAGATGAAGCATATGAGGCAACCTCAATTCCATTTTTGTTGTAGTTTTCTTTTATAGATTAAACTAGTGATAAACAAGAAACTAAAAGATTCAATTGCAAGATCTAAAGATATACCTTCAAGCACTCACCTCCCCGGCAAATGCGCTAGAAAAGAGCTTCGTTGACGGGATGTGAGTGCCGCTTACCTAGCCTCCCCGGCAACGGCGCCAGAAAAAAGCTTGATTTCTAATACACAACCTTCTTCTTGTAGACTCGTGTTGGGCCTCCAAGCGCAGAGTTTTGGAGGACAGAAGCAAATTTCCCTCAAGTGGATGACCTAAGGTTTATCAATCCGTGGGAGGCGTAGGATGAAGTTGGTCTATCTCAAACAACCCTGCAACCAAATAACAAAGAGTCTGTTGTGTCCCCAACACACCTAATACAATGGTAAATTGTATAGGTGCACTAGTTCGGCGAAGAGATGGTGATACAAGTGTAATATGGATGGTCGATATAGGTTTTTGTAATCTGAAAATATAAAAATAGCAATGTAACTAGTACCAAAAGTGAGCAAAAACGGTATTGCAATGCTTGGAAACAAGGCCTAGGGTTCATACTTTCACTAGCACAGGTTCTCTCAACAATGATAACATAATTAAATCATATGGCAATCCCTCAACGTGCGACAAAAGTCACTCCAAAGTTCCTATCGCGGAGAACATAAGATGAAATTGCTTGTAGGGTACGAAACCACCTCAAAGTTATTCTTTTCGATCAATCCATTGAGCTATTCCTATAAGAGTCACAAACAGCCCTAGAGTTCGTAGTAAAATAACACCATACGACACACATCAATCAACCCTAATGTCACCTAGATACTCCAATGTCACCACAAGTATCCGTGGGTCAATTATATGATATGCATCAAACAACTTCAGATTCATAATATTCAATCCAACATAAAGAACCTCAAAGAGTGCCCCAAGATTCCTACCGAAGAAACGAGGACGAAAACATGCATCAACCCCTATGCATAGATTACCCCAATGTCACCTCGAGAATCCGCAAGTTGAGTGCCAAAACATACATCAAGTGAATCAATAGAACACCCCATTGTCACCACGGGTATCCCACGCAAGACATACAACAAGTGTTCTCAAATCCATAATGGTATTCAATCCGATAATAGTGAAACCTCAAAGGTAAAACTCAATTCATCACAAGAAGGTAGAGGGGGAGAAATACCATATGATCCAACTATAGGAACAAAGCTCGCGGTACATCAAGATCGTGCCAAATCAAGAACACGAGAGAGAGAGAGAGAGAGAGAGAGAGAGAGATCAAACACATAGCTACTGGTACATACCCTCAGCCCCGAGGGTGAACTACTCCCTCCTCATCATGGAGACCACAGGGATGATGAAGATGGCCACCGGTGATGGTATCCCCCTCTGGCAGGGTGCCGGAACGGGCCCCCGATTGGTTTTTCATGGCTACAGAGGCTTGCGGCAGTGAAACTCCCGATCTAGGTTTATTTCTGGAGGTTTTGGTATTTATAGGAGGTGTTGGCGTCAAGGACAAGTCAAGGGGGCCCACGAGGTGACGACAAGGCAAGGGGCGCGCCTTAGGGGGGCGCCCTCCACCCTTGTGGTTGCCTCGGGACTCCTCTCCGATATCTTTTCGTTCCGCTATTTTTTATATTTTCCAAAAATATTCTCCGTAAATTTTCAGCTCATTCCGAGAAATTTTATTTCTGCACAAAAAAATGACACCACGGTAGTTCTGCTGAAAACAGCGTCAGTCCGGGTTAGTTCTAATAAAATCATACCAAAACCATATAAAATTGTTGTAAACATGGCACGAATACTTCATAAATTATAGATACATTGGAGACGTATCAGAACCCAACGAGTACGCATAGCAGTTTGCAAAGCAGCCCAAGTAGCTGGAATATGATATAATCTACAATGTTCAGACCACCAAACACATGCAAAACTAGTGAAAGCACAAACAGCAGCAGCAACACGTCTATCCTTGGGATATTGTAAGCATTTAAAGCGTTGTTCTATTTCTAACTCCCAAGTAAGATAAATATTAGGAATGTATCTACCCTCGAATGGCAAGATATTCAACTTTAATTCAGGGATGTGGTCTTGATCTCGTACCTGAGGGGGTGGTGCAGCCCTACCGTTGCGATTATATGCAGGAGGACGACCTGGTGGTGGTGGTGATGGTGGTTGACATAGTTCTGATTTTGATCAACCTCATCGTCGTAATTTTCCTCCTCCTCTGTAGTAGTAGCAGGAGCTACAGAAGCACCAACATCAATAGCAGCGGCACCAGAAGTTTGTCCTGGCTCAAGAGGAACACGCTGCGCTCAACCTGCTGGATCATGACGTGGAGGTGGTTGTTGATGTTGTTGCAATGGTGCAGTAGAGGCGGCTGGTGGTTGTGGTAGACGCGCGAGTACTGATACGTCTCCAACGTATCTATAATTTCTGATTGTTCCATGCTGTTATATTATCATTCTTCGATGTTGTACCTTCATTTTATAGCAACTTTATAGCATTTTTTGGGACTAACCTATTGACATAGTGCCCAGTGCCAGTTGTTGTTTTTTGCTTGTTTTCCACTTCGCAGAATATCCCTATCAAACGGAGTCTAAATGCAGCAAAACTTTTTGAAGATTTTTTTTGGACCAGAAGACAACTTGGGAGCCAAGGAAGCACCAGAGGGGAGGCCCATGGGGCCCACAACCCACCAAGGTGCACCAGAGGCCCCTAACGCGCCCGGGTGGGTGGTGGGGCCCATGGGGGTCTCCTCCACCGCCTCTCAGCTCTATAAATTCTCAGATATACTAGAAACCCTGGGGGAACGATCGAAACACAATTCCAGCCGCCGCAAGTTCCAGAACCATGAGATCCAATCTAGAGCCCTATTCCGGCACTCTACCGGAGGGGAACACGATCACGGAGGGGTTCATCATCCTCATTGGTGCTCCTCTGATGATGCGTGAGTAGTTCACCATAGACCCACGGGTTCGTAGGCAGTTTCTAGATGGCTTCTTCTCTCTTTTTGATTCTCAATACAATGTTCTCCTCGATGTTCTTGGAGATCTATTTGATGTAATGACTTTTTGCGGTGTGTTTGTTGGGATTCGATGAAGTGCAAGTTTATGATCAGATCTATCTATGAATATTATTTGAGTTTTCTTTGATCTCTTATATGCATGATTGTTATAGCCTCATATTTCTTTTCCGAAACTTTGGTTTGGTTTGGCCAACTAGATTGATTTTTCTTGCAATGGAAAGAGGTGCTTTGTGATGGATTCGATCTTGCGGTGTCCCCACCCAGTGACAGAAGGGGTAGCGAGGCACGCATGTATCATTGCTATTAAGGATAAAAGTATGGGGTCTATTCCTACATGAATAGATCTTGTCTACATCATGTCATCGTTCTTATTGCATTACTCTGTTTCTCCATGAACTTAATACACTAGATGCATGCTGGATAACGGTCGATGTGTGGAGTAATAGTAGTAGATGCATGCTGCAGTCGGTCTACTAATCTTGGACGTGATGCCTATATACATGATCATTGCCTTGGATATCGTCATAATTATTTGCTCTTCTATCAATTGCCCAACAGTAATTTGTTTACCCACCGTATGTTATTTTCTCGAGAGAAGCCACTAGTGAAATCTACGGCCCTCGGGTCTATCTTTTATCATATTGTTTTTAGATCTATTATTCCAAAAAACACAAAAATACCTTGCTGCACTTTTTCTTTACTTATTTTATTTTGTGTTTATGCTAGATCTATTTATCCAATCTCATACAAATTAATCTATCTTTTTACCGAGGAGGGATTGACAACCCCTCTTACGCGTTGGGTTGCAAGTATTTGTTCTTTGTGTGCAGGTACCGTTTACATAGTGTTGCTTGGTTCTCTTACTGTATAACCTTGGTTTCATAACTGAGGGAAATACTTGCCGTAGCTGTGCTGCATCATCCCTTCCTCTTTGGGGAAATACCAACGCAGTTTCAAGCCACGTCAGTACTTCATCGAACTTGGTGTCCAACTTGGTGTCAATTGTCTTCTCAATGTCATCAATCCTCTCTAGTGCCTTTCCAAAGCTGGCAATCACGTCTTCCACCTGTTGACCCAACATTTGCTGAAATCTATCATGAAGCTTTTTCTTCATCATGTTCTCCCATTCAATCTCGTCGGCTTGTGGTCCTGCCATGGTTAGCAGCAATAGAAACACACAAGAATATGATCCTACGGACTACTAGAAAGTGCTGCTGGTGGGGTGTCACAAATCTGTCAAGCAAATCTCAAATTCTTACCAGTTCTTACCCAGCAGCAGGTGGTGATCGGCAACCGTTGTAGTCAAAACTCCCAAAGCTTGGACAGAGCGACTGCCATGTGGTGTCAAACGCATGATGTAGATGTATGTGGAGCTGGGAAGGCTTATGATATATGGTAGCAAAAATGTTAACAATAATCAATTCAAAGATGCAAAGTTGAATAAACGCTCAACGATGGTACTGTGCTGGTCCTAGGCTAGACCGTGCTAGAGATGCGAGCTTAGAACACTAACAAAATCATGACGCTGCACGGAAACAAGGGAAAAGCACACTCTGATTTTTTTTCGCTCTTGTTTTTTTGCGGAAAAAAACACTATAATGGCGAGTGTCTCAGAACTCTTCCCAAATCAAAATAACAGGATAGGCACGAAATTTTTTTGACTATTTTTTTCAGAAATCAGGGCAGCAACGACCAAAAAGTGCGACAAAAAATCACTATGTTGGCGAGTGTCTCAAAACGCTCCCTGGGACCTAAAAACAGGATAGGAAAAAATATTTTCAGTCACCGAAATTTTGGCCTAAAAATTGTCCGGGGGTCTCGAGACTTTTTTTTAGAATCACCCCTCTTCTGCGGACGAAGAAAGATTGATGAAATCCGAAACCGACTCAGACAAGGAAACACAAATCTGGAAACAGATGGATCTCGACAGCAACCCTAATATGAGATGTACTCGGAGTGGTGGTGGTATATGGACTCGGATCGGTGGTGGTGTATGGACTCGGATTAGTGGTGGTATATGGACACAGAGAGGTGGCAGATATATGGACTCGGGTCGGTGGTGGTATATGGACTCCGAGAGGTGGCGGATAAGCGGTGGTGGTATATGGCAGGGGCGATGATGATGGTGTGGTGGCAGCGTGACAGCTTGTGACCAGAACTCGAAACTCTAAAAGACTAGACACTATGACCAGCAACTTGACATGATGATGCAACCGCAAATTCAACAAAGCAAATACAGAAAATATTATGTAATGGCTCAGATTGGTTTGGATATGATGAACTAACCATAATTTTTTTTGGCCTTTTCGTGGACTATAGGTATGAAGAACAGACTCGATCCAAACTACGAAAAACTATAAAATCTCACCGAGCAACCTGGAAATCTGATACCACTTGATAGAGGCAAAGGTGTCCCGATGTTTCGATGAGATAGCTATCGTTTTCTGTGGGAGTCGACTTTGACGATCCGACTACGAACGTGCGAAGATGTCGCGCCTTAGCAATCGCTAAACCAATTTCCGAGGGGTTATTGACCACGCCGGAGCATGATCAACCTGACCACGAGGGTCTATTTCCTGTGAGCAAACGAAGAACAAGCAAGAAATTGAGATTGCAATCTGGATATTGCGAATATAAGAGGAAAACTTTATTGACGAAAGTAGGGTTCTGTGACGTCTTGGTCTGGTTGTTGAACACAAACGAAGTACGCGAAGTTGCAGCTATGGCGAACTTTTAATCTAAACAAAACCCAAAGTCTAAACGACGCCCTAAGGGTTGTATATATGGAGGAGTAGAGGGGAATTTTGTGACCCCTTGTAGGAGGCATCCAAAACCAACCCTAACTTTGTTTCCCCACACATACAGACTCTAAAAACAGCCTATACTTAAGTATTTCAAAATTACATGGGCCTGGCCCAATAATAAGGTGACACAGCACCTATAATAGCCTCTGGACGAAATTTGTGAAGTGGCATCTTGTATATTTCATCCAAGCCTTCATGCACTCATTATGGTGGCTTCAAAGTCCTAAAATCATCACTTGAAACTCCATTCTTGTTCCCCTTGCACATGCCATCATTTCCATGCTTGTTCTTGCTCCAATGTTCATCCTTCTTGTCCAAGCTAGGCCCTTCATTTGTAAGCAAAACAAATGTATCCAATTTAGGCAGCATCATATTCTCATGAACATTAGAATCATTACCAAGAAACGAAAGTACCCGGTAATTTAATTGGTGTGCGTGAGCTCTAATAATTGGTCCAGTATGTATAGCAGTAGGGGGTGTGGGTGTAACAATAGTATTGATGTCCTCATCAGGTTGAGGAGAAGGGTAGCTGATGGACTCAACCTGGCGCCTCCAATTCTGTTCGGAACCATAGTAGATCCGGTCAGTATACGGATGAAATTTCTGGACTGTGAAACGAAAAGTTGAACTTACCCATTATATGGGGTTATAGCTCGCATAACCGTCCCTGTTTCTCAAACGGTCAAACTCTTCTTCTTCTCATTTGAAGAGATCGGCTAGTATGGCAGCCATTGCCGCCTGGTTATCCGGCCCCTGCCGCTTGTAACGGGTCGCGTCCTTTGTCCCGTTATAGCACCACAGGGGGTGCATCCTCTGTTAAAGAGGCTGTATGCACTGAGTAATGGTGGTGGCCATCACGTCAATAATGGTTAACTCGTTGTGGGTCACCAACTGAATTTTGGCGGCCTGACGTAGCACCTCGGCACTTTCTTCTTGGGAAGGGTTTTTTGGCCGCGAGTTGAACCGCTTCTTTAGGGGGCATCTGAATATTCAGGCAGTCCCCTCCGAACTGGTTTGGATAGGGGAATGTCTTCGATATAAAACCATTCCGAGGTCCACTCTTCAGAATCCTTCTTCGAGGTCCCGATAGGATACCCCATTCCAGCTATGCGCCATACCTCGGCTCCGCCTACTTCAAAAATTGACCCCCCACGGGTATGGGGGCGAGACAGAAATATTTCCTCCATAACTCGAAATGAGCCTCGCAGCACAAGAACATCTCACAAAGGGCAACGAAGTCGGAGATGTGCAATATGGATCCAGGGGTGAGGTGGTGAAGCTGGATCCCGTAAAATTCCAACAAGCCCCGCAAGAAGGGGTGAATGGGGAAGCCTAGACCACGTAGAAGGAAAGGCATGAAACATACCCTCTCTTCCTTGCTTGGGGTAGGGAAGTTCTCCGTGAAGGCCTCGCCGTTCATGGAAGTTAATCCGGCGTGGACAGATACGAGATCTGCAGCAGGGAGATATCCTTGCGTTTGGAGATTGCTCAACTGGAGGCGTGAAACTGAGCAGCTAGCCTAGTTGCTCAGGAGAGGGCCATGAGGGCGTGAGGATGAACCTGGGGTGTTGGCCATTTGACCCGAGATTTCTTTGGTTTGGTCTTGGCTTCTTGCTTTGGGGTGGATTAACCACCCGTCGCGCTCCTGACCTGTTAAATATGTTCGCCTTCTGGTCCCGGAGGGGCGTTTTTGTAAAAGAGCATTGGACTGTTCGCCTCCTGACGGGTGCATGGAAGTCGAGGGTTGTCTTTAGCCTTTGATGAAAATTAATGCTGAGGGTCCTTCAATGACTTGATGGATTAGGAGGTCATCGGCGGCCGAACTACTAAAATGGCCCAACAAGGAAGGGGTGAAGAACTCGCCTCGCAAGCCGAAGACTTTGGGACACACAGGGCAGCCGGCAATTACAAAACCCGGCGTTGGAGGCCAGTTCGAGGGCTACTGAGGGAGACCTAGACTAGGGGGTCCTCGGGCCGCTGCCTCCTCTTTCATGGGCCGGATAGGTGGGCCGCACTATAGCTGCTGGAAGGCCGGACTACGCGGCAACTTCGTATCCGGGCAGGATATCTTGGGTGCCTTGGTGTGTCCTCCAAGTCAAGATAGAAGATTCGGCATGTTTATTCCCTTGTTGTAACAGACTATGTGTAACCCTAGTACCGCTGGTGTCTATACAAACCAGAGGGTTTAGTCCATACAAGCTAGAACAACAACCATCATCCTACTCACCTAGGGTTTAGTTCATCTGATCTTGTGGTAGATCGACTCTGTAATCATCCTATACACTTCAATATAATCAAGTAGGACGTAGGGTTTTACCTCTTAGAGAGGGCCCAAACCTGGGTAAACATTGTGTCCTTCGTCCCTTGTTCCCCATTGATCCAAGATCCACAGCTCGAGACCCCATACCCGAGATCCGCCAGTTTTGACACCGACACCCGGGTGCCCGCACCGGCCACCTGATATGTCTTTGTCGTATCTACTTTTCCTAACACTTTTCCTCTTGTTTTGGACTCTAATTTGCATGATTTGAATGAAACTAACCCGGACTGACGCTGTTTTCAGCAGAACTACCATAGTGTTCTTTTTGTGCAGAAATAAAAGTTCTCGGAATGGAACGAAACTTTGCGAGGAATTTTTATACAATAAAAGAAAAATACTGGAGCCAAGAACCACCGGAGGGTGCACCTGGGTGGGCACAACCCACCAGGGCGTGCCACCCCCTCCAGGCGCGCCCAGGTGGGTTGTCCCCACCTGGTGGCCCTGCAGACCCTGAAATCGACGCTATAAAATCCTATTTTTCCAGAAAAAACCAGGGAGAAAGAATTATCGCGTTTCGCGAGACGGAGCCGCCGCCACCTCCTGTTCTTCATCGGGAGGCCAGATCTGGAGTCCGTTTGGGGCTCCGGAGAGGGGGATCTTCGATCTTCGTCATCACCAACCCTTCTCCATCGCCAATTCCATGATGCTCCCCACTGGGAGTGAGTAATTCCTTCGTAGGCTCGCTGGTCGGTGAGGAGTTGGATGAGATTCATCATGTAATCGAGTTAGTTTTGTTAGGGCTTGATCCCTAGTATCCATTATGTTCTGAGATTGATGTTGCTATGACTTTGCTATGCTTAATGCTTGTCACTTTGGGCCCAGGTGCCATGATTTCAGATCTGAACCGTTTATGTTATCACCATTATATCCATGTTCTAGATCCGATCTTGCAAGTTATAGTCACCTACTACGTGTTATGATCGGGCAACCCCGGAGTGACAATAGTCGGGACACTTCCCGGTGATGACCGTAGTTTGAGGAGTTCATGTATTCACCGTGTGTTAATGCTTTATTCCGGTTCTCTATTAAAAGGAGGCCTTAATATCCCTTACACTACTGGAATCAGCTTCTTTGCCGTCCGCCATGGCGGACGGCAAAGGCATGGATCACGGACGGCAAACATCTTTGCCGTCCGCCAGCAGACGGCAAACTTTCCGGCTGAACACGTGCCAGCAAAGGCCTTCTTTGCCGTCCGCTTCCTGGAAACGGACGGCAAAGGATTGTGTCGTCCGCCATCCGAGGCCAGCAGACGGCAAAGACAACGGACGGCAGTGCGGTGGCGTGAGAGCCGTTAGGGGGTTAACGGTGCTCTTTGCCGTCTGCCAGCGGACGGCAAAGAGTCAAAGCTCTTTGCCGTCCGCTGACAGGCGGCAAACAGCTCAGCTAGGCAGTACTGGGAAGCTGCCACGTGGCCAGCTATGCCGTCCGCTGGCAGACGGCAAAGTGATTTGAATATTTGCCGTCCGCTGGCAGACGGCAAAGTGACCAAATAGGCAGCCAGTGTTCCCAGGTTTCACAGGTAGCTGCCACGTGTCCTCTTTGCCGTCTGCTAGCGGACGGCAAAGCACTTTGCCGTCTGCTAGCAGACGGCAAAGAGGCTATGTATCCCCTGTTTTTATTTGAATCCATTTAATTTGACAGGGTTTCAAACACAGATATACATATATATTTTTTTTTTCACAGGCACACACAGATATACATATATGATGTATCCAACACACAGATATACATATACATATCTATCTCCATCCATGACAACATACATATATACATAAGAAACATAGTTCCATCCATATATACATATTACATATCACAATGTTCATCCAACACATTGTTCCATGCATCCATATAACAAGTTCCACATTTTTCATCGATACAAACGAAAAAAAGATAAGGGAAACAAGCACTCCATGCATCCATGCAAGCTTCCATATAGTATCGGCAAAATGGAAACAAGAAAGTTAGAAGAAGAAGACTAGAATCAGAAGAAAGAAGAAGAGAAAGAAGAAGAAAGAAGAAGAAGAAAAGAAGAAGAAGAAAAAATGAAGAAGAAGAAGAAGTAGCATACTTAGGTAAAATGGAGCTAACCTAGCTAATTGTGCCATTTTTGAGTGAACTAAGCATATTTGCCATTTTTTATATAACTTAGAGCTAACTTCATTTTGGAGAAGAAAAGAAAAACTAGAAGAAGAAGACTAGAAGAAGAAGAAGAAAAGACTAGAAAAGAAGAAGAAGAAGAACAAGAAGAAGAAGAAGTTCTTTTCTTCTTCTCTTCTTCTTTTTCTCCTATTCCTTTCTTCCTATTCCTTCTTTTCTTCCTCTTCCTGGATTTTCTTCATCTTATTATGTCATTTGTGGACTAAAAAGGATAAATTATGTCATAAATGGACTAAATAGGCTAAATAAGAAGAAATGCCATTTTTGAGCTTACCTAGCTAATTATGCCATTTTTTACCTAACTAGCATATTATGAGATATAACTTAGAGCTTACTTCATTTTGGAAAGAAGAAGAAGAAAACTAGAAGAAGAAGAAAAAAGAAGAAGAAGAAGAAGAAGAAGAAAAAAAGAAGAAGAGAAGACTAGAAGAGAAGAAGAAGAAGAAGAGTCTTCTTCTTCTTCTTTTCTTCCTATTCCTTCTTTTCTTCCTCTTCCTTATTTTCTTCATCTTATTATGTCATTTGTGGACTAAATAGGCTAAATTATGTCATAAATGGACTAAATAGCTAATAAGAAGAAAAATGCCATTTTTGAGCTTACCTAGCTAATTATGCCATTTTTGACCTAACTAAGCATATTATGCCATTTTTGATATAACTTAGAGCTAACTTCATTTTGGAGAAGAAGAAAACTAGAAGAAGAAGAAGAAGAAGAAGAAGAAGGAGAAGAAGAAGAAGACTAGAAGAAGAAGAAGATCTTCTTCTTCTTCTAGTCTTCTTCTTCTTCTCCTTCTTCTTCTTCTTCTTCTTCTTCTTCTTCTTCTTTTCTTCCTATTCCTTCTTTCCTTCCTCTTCCTTGATTTTCTTCATCTTATTATGTCATTTGTGGACTAAATAGGCTAAATTATATCATAAATGGACTAAACACGCTAATTAAGAAGAAAAATACCGTTATCACGGAGATGTAGGAATGGTCGGGGCTGCGCCAGTGCCAGACGGAGGTGAAGGACCGGTCGGGGTTCCGGCATTGGCAGAAGGAGTGGTCGATGCTTGTCGGGAGCCATGCTGCACCAAAGATCATTTCCCATAATGTCTCGTTAGCAAGTTCGCAAACTGAAATGTGAATAGTAGTAAGCAACGACTATTCAAATCAAACTCACCGTGGTCGCCGGAGCAATCTGGGGCATCGGCGGAGGGGCCTGGCCGTTTTTCTCACACAAGCTCTGCACATTTGGTTGTCACAAGTCAGTCATATTAGATAGTAATGCAAACATTACGTGCATGATTGGGCTAATATGCACGAGAAACGTACCACGATGATCTCGTATAGGGCCCGGTTAGCGTTGTCGTTCCGGTTCCTCTCCTCCTCCAACAGCTTAGCCGTCTTCTCCTCCATCTCCCTCTCCCTCTCCGTCGCCTCCCTTTGTGCCTCCCTTTTTGCCTCCTCCAGAAGCTCCTTCGTCTTCAATCTCTCTTTCTCAACAATAGCCTGCAACACACTACTCCTTGTTAGCATTGTAATCATCGACGGACGCACACACAATGTAATGGAGGAAAGGTAAGAGAGTCCGTATAACTAATCGCCATGGCGATCTCCGCGTGCCGTGCACGAGGCGTTATCTTAGGATCAGAGCTACTCAGGTGCTTCTTGATCTGCGGGAGAGTCTTAGGACAACGTATCAGTCCATCACCAATGGCTAGAGAGCCATGGGATCTCCCGCCACCAGATATCATCACCAGCTCTGTATCAAAAGGATCCTGGCTCGGGTTAAAGTCCTCCCCTTTCCTCGCCTTCCCCTCATGTCTGTACTTCACAAGCTTGTGGTGGGAGGTCTTGTTGGTGAAGTTCTATGGATCATCTAGCTCAGACTCCGTGAATGGCTTGGCCTTCTTGTACGGGGCCATATGGGCCATGCCATAGAGGTCGAACAGACCTGGCACAGGCTTCTTGTGGTGGTGCGCCTAAGAGAGAGGAACAAAATATTAGTTAAGGGCTCAAGCTAGCATGAAGAATGATATTGCTATGTAAATAGGTCATTTTGGAGCTAAGAAAGGTTATTATGTCATTTTCGAGGAAAATAAGCTAAGTTTAGGTCATTTTCGAGGTAACCAAGATTATTATGCCATTTTTGACCAAAGTATGCTAATTATGTCATTATTGAGCTATCCAAGGTTATTATGTCATTTTAGAGCTAACTATAGCATATTTAGGCATTCTATAGAGCTATCTAAGGTTATTATGTCATTTTAGAGCTAATTATGTCATGAATGAACTAGCGAAGATTAGTTTAGGTCGTTATTGAGCTATCGAAGTAGTTATGCCATTTTTTAACTGACTAAAGCATATTAAGTCATTTTATAGAGCTATCTAAGGTTATTATGTCATTTTAGAGCTAAATATGTCATAAATGAACTATCTAGCATGAAGAATGAATTGCATGAATCATGTAGCAAACCACATACCCAGTTATCCCCGTACTCAAACAGGTTGGAGCTCCCTTGATCTGGAGCTAGGACGAAGACCCCGTGACTGGAGTCTTCTAGGACGAAGACCCCGTGACCGGAGTCTTCTGGGATGAAGACTCTAGGACCGGACTCACGTGGGGCGAAGGTTCGGCGACCCGAGTCTGGTGGGGCGAAGGATCAGCGACCGGAGGCTCATGGACCAGAGTCCGAGGGTCCACGTAAGACAGAGAACTCCTGTGGTTGGGTGAATCAGCTGAGGGTGGCGGCGAGGAAGGCGTAGCAGCCTTCCTACCTCTCCCACTGCCACGTCCACCTCTACCAGCCTTCTTCGTCCTCCCCCGACCTCTCCCAGCCGTAGAAGAAGCGCCCACCGCAGCTGTCTGCATACCATCCTGCACCGCTCTTCGGAGGGGCTGCGCTGCAATAATGCAACCACCCCTCCCAGTAGCGCTCGCAGGAGGCTCGGGGCGCTCTGGACCCTTGCCCACCATCCTGTCAACACCTGCAATTAAAAAAAGTAAACGAAATTAGTACAACATAAAAAATTTGGATACCTGACATGAACATAATAATATGTATATAATTTAAGTGTATCATAATCATGAACATAATAAAAATACACCCGATCAACACAAATATATATGGGGTCGGGGTGTGGTGTCGGGGTGTCGGGGTCGGGGTGTCTCCATGCTCCATGCAAGCTCCATATAGTAATCTTGCAAAATGGAAACAGAAAGTTAGAAGAAGAAGAACTAGAATCAGAAGAGAAGAAGAGAAGAAGAAGAAGAAGAAGAAGAAGAAGAAGAAGAAAGAAGAAGAAAATGAAGAAGAAGAAGAAGTAGCATACTTAGGTAAAATGGAGCTAACCTAGCTAATTGTGCCATTTTTGAGTGAACTAAGCATTTTTGCCATTTTTTTTATAACTTAGAGCTAACTTCATTTTGGAGAAGAAGAAGAAAACTAGAAGAAGAAGAGAAGAAGAAGAAGAAGAAGACTAGAAGAAGAAGAAGAAGAAGAACAAGAAGAAGAAGAAGTTCTTCTTCTTCTTCTCTTCTTCTTTTTTCTTCCTATTCCTTTCTTCCTATTCCTTCTTTTCTTCCTCTTCCTGGATTTTCTTCATCTTATTAGTCATTTGTGGACTAAAAAGGATAAATTATGTCATAAATGGACTAAATAGGCTAAATAAAGAAAAATGCCATTTTTGAGCTTACCTAGCTAATTATGCCATTTTTTACCTAACTAGCATATTATGATATAACTTAGAGCTTCACTTCTTTTTGAGAAGAAGAAGAAGAAAACTAGAAGAAGAAGACAGAGAAGAAGAAGAGAAGAAGAAGAAGAAAAAAAGAAGAAAAGAAGACTAAAGAAGAGAAAGAAAAGAAGAGTCTTCTTCTTCTTCTTTTCTTCCTATTCCTTCTTTTCTTCCTCTTCCTTGTTTTTCTCATCTTATTATGTCTTTGTGGCTAAATAGGCTAAATTATGTCTAAATGGACTAAATAGGCTAAATAGAAGAAAAATGCCATTTTTGAGCTTACCTAGCTAATTATGCCATTTTTGACCTAACTAAGCATATTATGCCATTTTTGATATACTTAGAGCTAACTTCATTTTGGAGAAGAAGAAAACTAGAAGAAGAAGAAGAAGAAGAAGAAGAAGGAGAAGAAGAAGAAGACTAGAAGAAAGAAGATCTTCTTCTTCTTCTAGTCTTCTTCTTCTTCTCCTTCTTCTTCTTCTTCTTCTTCTTCTCTTCTTCTTTCTTCCTATTCCTTCTTTCCTTCCTCTTCCTTGATTTTCTTCATCTATTATGTCATTTGTGGACTAAAATAGGCTAAATTATATCATAAATGGACTAAACACGCTAATTAAGAAGAAAATACCTTATCACGGAGATGTAGGAATGGTCGGGCTGCGCCAGTGCCAGACGAGGTGAAGGACCGGTCGGGGTTCCGGCATTGGCAGAAGGAGTGGTCGATGCTTGTCGGGAGCCATGCTGCACCAAAGATCATTTCCCATAATGTCTCGTTAGCAAGTTCGCAAACTGAAATGATGGAATAGTAGTAAGCAACGACTATTCAAATCAAACTCACCGTGGTCGCCGGAGCAATCTGGGGCATCGGAGGGGCCTGGCCGTTTTTCTCACACAAGCTCTGCACATTTGGTTGTCACAAAGTCAGTCATATTAGATAGTAATGCAAACATTACGTGCATGATTGGGCTAATATGCACGAGAAACGTACCACATGATCTCGTATAGGGCCCGGTTAGCGTTGTCGTTCCGGTTCCTCTCCTCCTCCAACAGCTTAGCGCTTCTCCCCTCCATCTCCCTCTCCCTCTCCGTCGCCTCCCTTTGTGCCTCCCTTTTGCCTCCTCCAGAAGCTCCTTCGTCTTCAATCTCTCTTTCTCAACAATAGCCTGCAACACACTACTCCTTGTTAGCATTGTAATCATCGACGGACGCACACACAATGTAATGGAGGAAAGGTAGAGAGTCCGTATAACTAATCGCCATGGCGATCTCCGCGTGCCGTGCACGAGGCTTTATTTAGGATCAGAGCTACTCAGGTGCTTCTTGATCTGCGGGAGAGTCTTAGGACAACGTATCAGTCCATCACCAATGCTAGAGAGCCATGGGATCTCCCCCACCAGATATCATCACCAGCTCTGTATCAAAAGGATCCTGGCTCGGGTTAAAGTCCTCCCCTTTCCCTCGCCTTCCCCTCATGTCTGTACTTCACAAGCTTGTGGTGGGAGGTCTTGTTGGTGAAGTTCTATGGATCATCTAGCTCAGACCCGTGAATGGCTTGGCCTTCTTGTACGGGCCATATGGGCCATGCCATAGAGGTCGAACAGACCTGGCACAGGCTTCTTGTGTGTGGTGCGCCTAAGAGAGAGGAACAAAATATTAGTTAGGGCTCAAGCTAGCATGAAGAATGATATTGCTATGTAAATAGGTCATTTTGGAGCTAAGAAAGGTTATTATGTCATTTTCGAGGAAAATAAGCTAAGTTTAGGTCATTTTCGAGGTAACCAAGATTTATGATGCCATTTTTGACCAAGTATGCTAATTATGTCATTATTGAGCTATCCAAGGTTATTATGTCATTTTAGAGCTAACTATAGCATATTTAGGCATTCTATAGAGCTATCTAGGTTATTATGTCATTTTAGAGCTAATTATGTCATGAATGAACTAGCGAGATTAGTTTAGGGGTCGTTATTGAGCTATCGAAGTAGTTATGATGCCATTTTTTAACTGACTAAAGCATATTAAGTCATTTATAAGAGCTATCTAAGGTTATTATGTCATTTTAGAGCTAATATGTCATAAATGAACTATCTAGCATGAAGAATGAATTGCATGAATCATGTAGCAAACCACATACCCAGTTATCCCCGTACTCAAACAGGTTGAGCTCCCTTGATCTGGAGCTAGGACGAAGACCCCGTGACTGGAGTCTTCTAGGACGAAGACCCCGTGACCGGAGTCTTCTGGGATGAAGACTCTAGGACCGGACTCACGTGGGGCGAAGGTTCGGCGACCCGAGTCTGGTGGGGCGAAGGATCAGCGACCGGAGGCTCATGGACCAGAGTCCGAGGGTCCCACGTAAGACAGAGAACTCCTGTGGTTGGGTGAATCAGCTGAGGGTGGCGGCGAGGAAGGCGTAGCAGCCTTCCTACCTCTCCCACTGCCCACGTCCACCTCTACCAGCCTTCTTCGTCCTCCCCCGACCTCTCCCACCGTAGAAGAAGCGCCCACCGCAGCTGTCTGCATACCATCCTGCACCGCTCTTCGAGGGGCTGCGCTGCAATAATGCAACCACCCCTCCCAGTAGCGCTCGCAGGAGGCTCGGGGCGCTCTGGACCCTTGCCCACCATCCTGTCAACACCTGCAATAAAAAAGTAACACGAAATTAGTACAACATAAAAATTTTGGATACCTGACATGAACATAATAATATGTATATAATTTAAGTGTATCATAATCATGAACATAATAAAATACACCCGATCAACAAATATATATGGGGTCGGGGTGTGGTGTCGGGGTGTCGGGCGGGTGTCGTGTCGGGGTCGGGGTGTCAGGGTCGGGGGGGGTCGGGGGTGGGTCGGGGTGTGGTGTCAGGGTGTCGGGGTCGGGGGTAGGGTGGTGTGTGTTGTCAGGGGTCGGTGGTCAGGGTGTCAGGTGTCGGGGTGTCGGTGGTCGGGGTCGGGGGTCGGGGTGTGGTGTCAGGGTGTCGGGGTGTCGGGGTCGGGGTGTCGTGCCGGGGTGTCGTGTCGGGGTCGGGGTGTCAGGGTGTCCGGGGTCGGGGTCGGGGTCGGGGTCGGGTGTGGTCGGGGTGTGGTGTCAGGGTGTCGGTTGGTCGGGGGTCGGGTGTGGTGTCAGGGTCGGGGTCGGTCGGGGTCGGGTGGTCGTGCCGAGGTGTGGGGTGTTCAGGTGTCGGGGGTCGGGTCGGGGTCGGGGTATCTTTTTTCCTTTTCTTTCTTTTCTTCTTCTTCTTCTCCTCCTCTCATCTTTCTTCTTCTTCTTCTTCTCCTCCACTCTCTTTCTCTTCTCTTATTCTTCTTCTTCTTCTTCTTCTTCTTCTTTTCCTTTTTCTTTCTTCTTGCTTCTTCTTCTTCTTCTTTCGTCTTCTTCTTCTCTTTTCTTTTCTTCTTCTTTTCTCTTCTTTTCTTCTTTCTTCTTCTTTCTTTCTTTCTTCTTCTCCTCCTCCCCCTCCTCCCTCCTCCCCTCCTCCTCCCTCCTCTCCTGCCCCTCCTGCTCTGCCTCCTCGGCGCCTTCCTTTTCCGTCCTCTCTTCCGCTCCTCGCCTCCTCCTCCTCCTCTCTCCTCCCTCCTCCTCCTCTTTCTACTCCTCTTTCTTGTCTTCTTCTTCTTCTTCTTCTTCTTCTTCTTCTCTTGCTTCTCTCTTCTTCTTCTTTTCTTCTTCTTCTGCTTTCTTCTTCTTCTTTTCTTCTCTTCTTTTGCTTCCTCCTTTGTTCCTCTTCTTCTTCGTTTTCTTCTTCTTTGTTCTTTCGATTCTTCTTTGTTCCCTTCTTCTCTGTCTCCCGCTGTTCCTCCCTCCTCCTTGACTTTCTCTCTAAACTAAACTAAAACTAATCTAAAAAACTAAACTAAACTACTCTAAAATAACTAAACTATAAAATAAACTAAAACTAAAAACTAATCTAAAATAATAAACTAAAACTAAACTAACTAAACTATAACTAAAACAGAAACTAAACTAAAAGAACAAAAGAAACTAATTAAACAAAAAAAAGGGAGGAGCTACACTGGTGGAGGGGGCGGCCGGACGGTCTGCGTGCGGCCGCGGAGGAGGCGGTGACCCGGTGGAGGGGGAGGCCGGACGGTCGCGGCGGGAGGGCGGACGGCCACGGCGCGCTGCCGAGGTGGAAGAGTCGGGGGGCCGCGTGGAGGTCGGGGAGGGGTGCGGGGCGGCGGGGCGGTCGG